>CM060952.1:157079585-157679585 GCA_030765055.1 Mantis religiosa | reverse complement strand
ATCTTCGCCTCTCTTCTTAACGCGCATGAACACATCCTTCCAGTCGTAGTATCAACTTTTAGGTAAATATTTCTTACTTCACGATTCAGTTCGAACCTTATTCTGACCACCTCTCTAATTTTATCACATGACCACCCTTATCAAATGTTACATTATTATTGGTTTTTCATTTATTTGGAATTTTCGCATTGGTTTGCAAAACTCATCTAACTCATTGACGTTCAGCCCACCCTGAGTTAGGGAACGCCTACTTTGAGTTGTTTGTAACGGTATACACCGTTATCAAATCAGCGAAGTAAATGCTTTTAGCGTTCATGCTCAACTACATTTTGAAAGCCCTTTGTCCCAACACATTCCTGGCTGAAGATATACTATAGTTCTCAGACATTTAACTTCCTGTCTCTCCGAAATGTACAGATTTTTACAAGAATATTTTCTTTTCCTTGCCTGGATGCTAGTATGTATGTATGTTATATTAAATTATATTCTTCCCTTCTTATTCTTTAAGTCAACGGCTATCTTAATCATTACTGTATCCATTCTAATTTCATATTATTATAAGAAGATTTGTATATTATTTTAGCAAAGCATTTTTATTAATTTATCTTCTTTCTTAATTATCTGATTTCGATTAATTCGCCGCCTCCTAATTGCTGCCTTGTATTGCGGTTACAATGGCTGCCTCATTATGATCCTGAAGGAAAAATATCCAGCGCAGTGTGGAAATCGCCCGAATCTCCAACACCAAAAATAGCAAAAGTTGTTCCATCTGTAGGAAGAGTGATGGTGAGCACATTTTTTGAGTGTAATGGAATGATTTGCCAGCATGCAGTTCCTCCTCCTGCTACAGTATTGACTACATTGAGGAAGCACATTGCAAAGAAACAACCAGAGTTTTCCCGGACTGAAAGGCGACTTCTTCACAATGCACGGCCTCACATCGCAAATCAGGTCATGCAGTTTCTGGCTCGATTCAACATTACGTGTGTACCACAGCCACCTTATAGCTCCGATCTTGCACCATGTGACTTTTGTTTTATTCCCATCAGTAAAGGCAAAGCTTAGGGGTATTCGATTGGAGAACTCTGAAGCAGTGCTCAGGAAAAGTGAGGCGATTCTCAAGGACTTGACAAAGAATGGTCTGCAGCACGTGTTCAAGGACTGACAGAGACACTATACTTTGAAAAATATCATGTAAACTTTAAATTGCAGTAGTAAACATCTTTGGAAACAAATCAGTCGCAGTGTTTGTTCATCAGCCGTCGTATATTGTTTATTTATCTTAATAGATATGCGAACATGTTGCCAATAATGAACCGTTTTATTCAACACAGGCAAATAGTTGTTTTTTCTAAAATTTCTTCCCACAAATTGCCTGCATTCGTGAGATGCAAATCCTCACCTACTTTTGTGGAATTTGAAATGTAATAGCATCATACCCCAAAGAACATTGCCTTTAAGATACACAGGTATGTGTGCTAATAATCTTTACCTTCAAATATTTTAGAAGTTGTGTACATACAGTGTTTACAAAGCTGTCCATCCCCCTCACACAACTTCATATCAAAGGAGCAAACGCACATCTTGCTGACACTTTATTATCTGCCATTTCGAAGATCAGCATTACAGTACTCGTTATTGTTGAAGATAAGACAAACGTTTTCAGAGGAAAGGTTCCAGAACTAAGTTTAAGGTTTCTCTCAACATTTGTGTGTCACCAGGACAGAAAAACCCGAGTCAGGTAGACAGGTGCTGGCGGTATTTGAGTCGCAGATCTCACCTTATTACTTGTGTACCTGGTAACCACAACTTCCAATGGTCAGATATAAAAACTTAAAGGAAAAAAATAGTCTAATGAGGTCTTGAACATAACAAATCTGAACTTCGCACCACACGGATCTGTAAACCTGCATGCGAAGCTGAACCGAGTTCTCTAAATGAAATGTTTTTTTTTTTTTTTGAGTAAGTTACATATGTAGCCTAACATATCACGTTAATGTCGAGCTGGCCATGTGCCACCTTAATGATGAATGTGCCCCAAGTGATGTAAGCTCTATGACATGTGCGTTTTTGGATCTCTTAAAGAAAAGAGTGGTTGAGAAACGCCAAGCAGCATCAGCAGGGGTTGCATGTTAACACTCGTTAGGGGAATTAATCAGCTTTTCCACAAGCTGTCCTCTGTAATTGGAGATAGCGGGTTATGTGGGAACAGCACGCAAATGTATTAAAGTAGATCTGTTTGCTTGCAGTGTAACAACACCAGTTGTGCTTATAAATATAAACCTCTCACCCTGCTCAGATCGACTGCCAAGATAGCATGCTCTAATTATATGATTTTTAAAACGGAAATTCACTAATTTAGAGAGCCATGTTTACCTTCAGGAGGACAAGTTGAAGAAATAATTTATACTGTAGGAGATTGACTTAATTAACACGTTTGAAACCGCGTTTTATGACTTTCTGCACTTGAAGTCCTAGGAGAAATACAGCGTTGTTTAGCATGCAAACGTTACAAGGTTAATGATAACTTGCTTTTCCCCGTTTAGTTTACACATGAATTGCATGAAAGAGCACTTATCACGGATTACTTAATAGTGATTAACTATGAAGACCGGGTCTTAACAATCCTACATTACTGTCGCCACTAGGGTATATTATTTGAAATTTAATTTGAAAACGTCCTGCAGTTGTCCAGGAAAAACGTCAGTAGGTTGTAGCACTTGTGGTAATGTCCTGTTGCTATGGCTTGAATTGAGGGTGGGATATTAAACCAAAGAATGACGATAGAACTTCGATTTCAGGGTTCAATGTTTGGCCTCATCCCACCGTTTGATCACTAATTTAACTAGTTTTCATAAAATATATTATACTTGTAAGCTCCAGTATAAAAAGAACCTTATATAATCGAATTTTAAATAGACGAGGGCTGTTCAATAAATTACGGTCATAATTTTTACCACTAAAATTCGATCTTATTATATTCTGTTAGCTTAATGTGAAACAAACGCGCCGTAGTGCTTTCATTGTTGGGTACTCCTGGTTCCCGCCTGTAAGAACCAGGCAAGTTCAGACATGTTCAATATCGCCTACCGCTGTAGTGGAAGTAACACGCGAAGGAGCAATATGTGGCGTTGAAGTTCTGCTTTCGTCTCAACAAATCTTCAGTTTAGGCTTATACAATGTTACAGGAGGCCTATGGAGAATTTGTGCTTTCCCACAGCACAGCCCGAAGGTGATTTAAAATGTTTAAAGAGGGGAGACAATCAATTTCAAAGGAAGGTGGACCCAGTGCTACAATTACTGCTCTTTTGGAATAAAACATCAACACTGCTGCTACCATTGTAAGAGAGGATCGACGAATTACCTTAAGATCACTTTCTGAAATACTGAATATTTCTTTGGTTGCCACCCACACGTTGGTGACAGAAACATTACACGTGAGACGTGTTTGTGCGCGATGGGTTCCAAGACTGTTGATTCCCGAACAAATGCACATTCGCATGCAGGTCTCCGTGCAGTTAATGTTGATGTTAGTGGAAGATCATGAGTTTCTTACAAACGTCATCACTGCTGATGAAACTTGGGTACATACTTTTGATCCTGAGAGCAAACAGCAAAGCTCAGTGTGGAAATTTCCTTCATCACCCCCCCCCCAAAAGCAAAATTGATTGCTTCTGCTGGGAACGTTATGGTCATCTCATTCTTTGATATTCATGGAATATTTTATCAGAATGTGGTACCTGCACACACATCAGTAACTGGACAATACTACAGGGATGTCCTGAATACATTGCAAGTCCATATCAGGCGCAAAAGAGGACATTTCCGTGAAGCAGGTTGGATGCTGCACCACAGTAATGCGCGGCCGCATATTGCCAATGTTGTTGCTGAATAACCTGCAAAAATCAACGTGAAGTGCATATCTCACCCTCCCTATAGACCGGATTTAGCTCCATTGACTTATTTCTATTCCCTAACTTGATGAAACGCCATCGTGGGAGGCATTATCCATCATCAGAAGCAGTGGTGAAGGCTGTCTAGGCGCTTTTGAAGGATCTCTAAAAATGGCTTCCAGCATGTCTGTGAAGATTGACAGCAACGCTGGGACAAGTGCATTGCATTCAGTGGAGACTATTTTGAGAAGGACCATCAAAATTATGAGGATGAGTAAAGGCACGTTGTCAAAAAAAGTTTGTCATCATTCTTATTTGAACATCCTTGGTATTATTCTATCACAAAAGTGCTGGAAAATAAATGTATAACCGTGAATGCTTCTATTACTTCTTCAAAAATGGTTGCACTTCTCCATTATAAGTATTTGTGTGGAGAAAATAAGGTAATATTAAGTTGTACCAAGGGAACATATCTGAAAAAAATAATAAAGAGGAAGAATAAGAACAAACCTATCAGTCAATCAGCTCTCCAAGTTTTAACTTCAGTTTAAATTTTTATCCTGACTTTTAAATATTGGTCATTTTACTAATATTATTCACTTTATTAATATTATTCACATTCTCTCAGCAACTCTACACTTGTAACTTCATTTTGGGAGTGTTTATTCAAAATATGAATCTCCCAAAAGCATTAATTTGGGTTATAATCAATACTATTTTCAGTTTTATGTTAAAATCATTATTCGGACACATTGGTATACATGGAAGAAGAATATGTTTGCAAGTGTGTAAGGTTCTCTGTCTCTTTTAAATAGTGTATACAGAAATTGCCTTTTTGTGTACGTTATAACTTTTATGTCAAATATTGCAAAATTGTGACCTAAATAAATAACATATTAATAATAAATTATTAATATTGGGCTGTATTACGTAACATCTTACTACCATTCAGAGAAAGGAAAAGTATTATGGTGTTCGTAAAATAAAATGAACATTGAAGCACTTACTGTCCAGCATTTTTCATGATGACCATGAGTTATACAAGTGGCGTCCAGAAAGTAAGTTCTGTTTCAATTTATCTCCGCTGCAGCGCTGCGATCGCAGTTCTGCACATGCCCGGTAGACGCTCTGTATCAAGGAGAAGAAACGTGCGCCATTGTGAGATCGCTGTCAGCCACCTACGCTTTGTTGTGTTTGTTTACAATGTCGGTGTTAATTGAAAATCCTGCTGCTTGTGAAATCAGATCTGTGATTCGTTTCCTGAATGCTAGGAATGTGAAACCAATTGAAATGCATCAGTAAATTTGCGATGTTTACGAACGTAATGCGATGAGTGATACAATGGTGAGAAGATGTTTCCGACAGTTCAATGAAGGGCATAGTGAAGTGTACGATGAAGAACGAAGTGGGCGTCCATCTTTGGTTACAGAAGAATTGGTTTTCGCGATTGATGACAAGATCCAGAAAACCGGAAGTTTACAATTAGTGCTCTCGCTATGGAATTACCCCAAATCTCACGATCTCTAGTTCATGAAATTATTACCGAAAAACTGAAATTTCGTAAACTTTGCTGACGTTGGGTGCCAAAAATTCTTACTGAGCCACTCAAAACAAAACGGATGGGTAGTGCACTACAGTTTTTAACCCTACAGGGATTTGGCAGGGACGTGTTTGACCACCCCCTTACAGCTCCTAGTGACTTTCATCTGTTTTTGCATCTCAAATCTTTCCTTGACGGTCAACACTTCAACAATAAAGGGCTGAAAGAAAATGTTTCCAACTGGTTGAAGACACAGACGGCAAACTTCTATGAAGAAGGTATACAAAAATTGGTGTCTCGCAATGACAGATGCCTGCAAAATTTCCGGTAGTTGTGTGGAAAAATAGTTTAAGAGTTGTAGAATTTTGTGCAATTAATAGTTTTTCTATATTTGTACACAATTTGATTTTATTACCAAACAGAACTTACTTTCTGGACGCTCCTCGTAAAAAGGAACTTTTGATTGGAAATGTTGACGCTTTGGTACGACTGTTACACATCAGCCCTTTATAGAAAAGTATGTATTTACAAAGGTTAAACATAATAGCATAATTAATCCGAGCACCTTGAGTGTTCTATAACTATTTGAAAAGAAAGTAATGGTTTCGAAAACTTTTCATAATTTTCTCAATCTTGGTTGCTTTTGTACTTTGTTGCTTTTCATTCTTTCTTCGTTTCTAATATGAGCTCCATCATTCGCAAAAAATTAATCCCCCTCTACTTGTCTTTTCTTCCAAAATCCCACAAACTTTCCACAGCTTTCAGTTGAATGCACAAACCTCCTCCAGCCCATGCTGCAGGGGAGGGAGCAGAAATTTTCCTTATTCCCTTCCCCAACGCCATTCTCCCCAGCTATTCTCTTATTAAACTAAGCCGTAGTACTACTTCCGCTTCTTCTCCCGAAATTATTTTGGCCGCTGAACGGACAGGTTGGATTGGAGTGTTCTGTGCTAAAATTGGTGGGAAGTTAATAGTTTTTTCTTATCGAATCCATCAGGACACAGAGCTAGCTACCCTTTCCTATAAAGGTAAGTGCTTTCGGTTCGTACATCGGCAAAGCAGCTGTTCATAAGGAAACATAACTTCTTAACAATCTTTTAGATGTCAAGACAATGCCCTTTTATGTATCCATTGAGATGGCCTTGACTGTATGCTTTACTTTTTTCTCTTAAATGTATTTGGACGGCGTTGGGAGATTGCACCCATGGCTAAGCAAAAAGTACGCTGACACAAATTCTGGAGATCCTGAGTTTCAGTTCAGTAAAGAATGATCATAATTTTTACGGCCATAAATTTTCGCACTAATATTCAATTTTATTATATTCTGTTAGGTTAATGTGAAACAAACAGGCCGTAGTAGTTTCACTGTTGTTACTCCTGGTTCCCGTCTGTGAGAACCAGGCAAGTTCAGATATGTTCAGTATCGCTACCGCTGCAATGGAGGTAACACGCGAGGAACAATATATGGCTTTAAAATTCTGCTTTCGTCTCTCAACAAATCTTCAGTTGAGGCATATGGAGAGTCTGTTCTTCCGTATAGCACAGCTCGAAGGTGGCTTAAAATGTTTAAAGAGATGAGACAATCAATTTCAAAGGAAGGTGGACCCGGTGTTCCAGTTACTTCCCTTGCTAAAGAAAACATCAACACTGCTGCTGCCATTGTGAGAGAGAATCGGCGAATTGCCTTAACATCACTTTCTGAAATACTGAAAATTTTATTGGGTCCCACACGTTGGTGACAGAAACATTACACATGAGATGTGAGATGAGATGTGTGCGCAATGGGTTCCATTTTTTTTTTTTTTTTTAGCTTACTTCCTTTAACTTTTCAAGTCATATCGAACGATGAATAGAATGGGTGAAATGATGCTCAAATGGGCCCAGGATCCATGGAGCTTAGAATTGCCCGACATTCGTCTTTTAGGATAAGGGAAAACCCCGGAAAAACTTATCCAGGTAACTCACCCTGACCGAGATTCGAACTCGGGATCTGTTGAATGTGAGGCAAATATGCTATCATCTACACTACCGAGGCGGGCCCAAGATTGTTTATTCCCGTACAAAAGGACATTCGCATGCATTTAAAGTTGATGTTAGAGGAGGATCATGAGTTTTTTTCAAACGTAGTCACTGCTGCTGAAACTTGGCTACAGCATTTTAATCATGAGAACAAACAGCAAAGCTCAGTGTGGAAATCTCTTTCATCACCAACCCCCCAAAAAGCAAAAGTGGTTGCTTCTACTGGGAAAGTTATGGACATCTTCATGGAATGGTTTATCAGCATGTTGTACCTGCACACACATCAGTAACTGGACAATACTACAAGGATGTCCTGAGAACATTGCAAGTTCATATCAGGCGCAAAAGACCACATTTCCATGAAGCAGGCTAGATGCTGCACTACGATAATGTGTCGCCATATTGCCAATGTTGTTGCAGCATATCTTGCAAAAATCAAGGTGAAGTGCATCCTTCACCCTCCCTATAGTCCGGATTTAGCCCCATATGGCATTTTTCTATTCCCTAACTTGAAGAAACTCCTTTGTGGGAGGCATTATATATCATCAGAAGCAGTGGTGAAGGCTGCGGAGGCGATTTTGAAGGATCTCTCCAAAAATGGTTTCTAGTATTCTTTGAAGACTGACAGAAACGCTGGGACAAGTGAATCGCATTCAGAGGAGAGTATTTTGAGAAGCACCATCAAAATTATGACGATGAGTAGAGGTACGTGGCCAAAAAAGTTGTGATCATTCTTTATTGAACAGCCCTCGTAAAAAATAACCACACTTCATAATTTAGAATTATTTAGCTCAGTGCCAGTTGTGATATAAATAAAGATCATAGAGAAACACATTATCGTTTTGTAATTATTTAGTTAAAATAAACTTTTCAAGTGTCTTGCTGTATAAAGCACTTTTATTTAATAAAGAATAAACTATCCACATGCAGAATGAAGCAACCGTTTTACATTTGTATATCTGATTTCTCTGGAGCTTGTTACTCCCTTCTCTTCAGGAACAAGTATACATCGACGTAGGGTAGAAAAGGATAAAGCAAAATAAAGTAGAAAGATAAAAACCCTTGACCTGACATTATTTTACAAGAAAAAATGTATGAGTACGAGGAAAAATGTTCTTTGTTCCAAGATTTCCTGTTGTTGTTTTACATTTTCAAGTTCATAGCAAATATCATGCACAAATAATTGAAATTAAACTTCAGGGTTAATTAAGCCCTTAAAGAAGATGAGTTTTGTTCTAGAAAAAAATGAAAAGAAATGTACACAGTACTACACCTTCACGTATGTATTTAATCTTACCTTGTGATCACTGGACCTTAAAGGTTGGGTAAACACAGATGTTGGAGAAGCTAAAGTACAAAGCAATAATTTAAAAAAGGGGCAATAAAAAATTCCATCAAGTCTGAACATCGAATAAATCGTAAAACGTATACAAACACACGTAAGCTTTTGAAATACAAATAAAATGCGTACATATGCGCACAACCTTTTTCCCTTTTTAGCGCCCCAAGCGAGGAAATGCTCTGTAGCTGACAACTTACTAGGTTTAAAGCAACACAGGTTTGTTAGTCCCTCCTCCCTCTCCCTCTCTCTGTACATCAGAACATCAAAAGGATGGCAGAAAAAATGTTTATATCCAAAAGAGCAACTCATTAATCACAGCTGAACGGCGTTAGGGGCAGCAACATGCCTGGAGGTTATGTCAACAAACAGCTACAGAGTTTATTGAAAGTCGTAAATCTTTTATACAAAGAAAAGAAATAAATTTACTTTGGTACACATTCCAACATGAACGTTCCTCCTGCCTTTTATTTGCACATTTGTCACGGTCACGTCTTGATTTGTGTGTTTTACAAAAGGTAGAGGGTGCTGTTTCCGAATTACAGGTCTAAACTATAGGATACCGGGTACAGGTGACAATATGTATAACATTTGCCCTGAGAGGAGAACTACTATATGTGTGTAAGATCCTCATCTGCAGGGAAACATTAGTGCTGGTGCATAAAACACAG
This sequence comes from Mantis religiosa, assembly GCA_030765055.1. Lineage (NCBI taxonomy): Eukaryota > Metazoa > Arthropoda > Insecta > Mantodea > Mantidae > Mantis > Mantis religiosa. Next base: position 157,670,123 of record CM060952.1, on the reverse strand, counting down.
AAGTTTTTAATGAAAGGCCATGTAGATAGTTATCCAAGTTTTCTGAGGTAAACATATGTACGAGGGTGGGTCAATAAGTAATAACTCCTATTTTTTTCCCTTAAATAGGTAAGTTATGTGAAAACTTTGAATTTCTTCAAACCTTCTTCTCCAATCCCACTCAGTAGAAACTTCCTAAGTCAACAGTTGGCAGCACTGCAACCCATTGCAAAATGGCTGACATCGACATTCTTATTAGACAGCATTCTGTGATTGAATTGTTCACTGCGGAAGGTGAAACGCCAATTCGCATTCACGAAAGGCTAAAATATTTGTATGGTGATGCAACGGTGTATGTCTGCACTGTTAGACGATGGGTTCGTCGCTCTAACGAAGCTGAAGGGCAAACACTATTGGTAGATGAAAAGCGAAGCGGCAGAGGGTGACTGCAGTGACTCCATGCAACATTCAGCGAGTCGATGACATCATTCATGGTGATCTCCTGGTAAAAACAGGTGAATTGTGTCGCATTACCTCCCTCAGTAAAGACAGTATGATGACGATTATTCAACAACTGGGTTACTCAAAAGATTGTTTCTCAAATTCTGGGTACCAAGAATATTAACCGCCCTAAACAAAGAAACAAAGAAAACAATAGCCTCCGAAATCTTACAGCGCTTCAGTTTGGAGGGAGATGAGTTTCTGGAAAAAAATGTTACTTGAGACGAAACGTTGGTTCATTTTTTTGAACCTAATTCAAAGAGGTAGTTAATTGAATGGCATCACACAACATCACCGAAAGAAAAAAAAGGGGGGGGGGAGATCAAAACTCAGCAGTCGGCAGGGAAGTTATGGCGACAGTGTTTTGGGATACAGAGGGTGTGCTTAAGATTGATTTTTTGGAGCAGGGATGCAAAATAAATTCTGTCCAGTATGTCAGTCTCAAAAAGCTGAAACCACGTCTTCGCCAAGTTTGCCCAACAAAAACTATGGCGGATGTTCTTCTTTTGCATGAAAATGCAAGACCACACACCAGCCGTCACACCACTGCAGAAACTGAGAAATTGGGATGGCAGGTGTTACCTCAGCCCCCATACAACCCTGACCTGGCAGCATCCGACTTCTATCTGTTCGGGCCACTAAAGGAAGCTCATTGTGGGATTCATTTTAAAGATGAGGAGGCTGTGAAAACGTCCGTGAGTCAATGGCTTAGGAAGCAAGACCGTGTGTTTTACCACACTGGAATACATGCCCTAATTAAAAGGTGGGCCAAAACATTGGAAAAGGACGGAGATTATATTTGATAGTGACAAATAAATTGTCAATTTTGTAGTTTTAAAGCTATGTAAATTGGATCCAATTTTCTTGGCTATTAAAAGGGGGGGGGGGAAATAGCAGGAATTACTTTTTGAGCCACCCTCGTATTTGAAATCTATATGCAGCGCTACATTGAACTTTATTTTTTCTGACTTAGGGGGAAAAGGTATAGCTAACCACTATCTTGGAACGGTTCCTAGGATATAACTCTTTCAAAGGATCAGTTAGATCCTGAAACAGTTTCAAATAAACCCTCCAATCTAGCATCAACGCTATCATTTACACTGTATGTTTCACAAGTAAGTTCTGATGACATAGGGCTCTCCGTACGTTGGGCACTTGATACAAGAAGAGACCTTCAAAACTGTCATTGCTTCCAAGCTATATGGAGCTATTTCTACTAGAAATCTTCTGCCCCAAAATATTATTGCTATTGAATTCTAGCGATTCAGATGCAAAATGTTATCACCCGGCATACCCGCATCATATTTAGAAGATGTAATCATTCGCATCTTGGAAGCTGATAAAGACGGTTACAACGACTTGCAGTAACGATTAAGGGTACCTCGTTATTTTGGAACAGTATTTGAAGCTTATTACTTTTTTGGAACTGAAACTGTAAAAAAAAAAAAAACTGATACTCAAACTTTGAATATTGAGTTTAACATTCTGAGGCCATACCAGTAATTTAACCTCTTACATATCTTCAGGGTTAAAATAAAATAACAAAATAAACTATCAGTAGTAGTAAACAGGATTTTAAAAGCCAATAGACACCACAAAAATAAGGTAAAATCAAAAAGGAAGCTAACAAATCGTTTGTCACAAGGATTAAGTTCAGCAGTCAGCTGGTGTCAGTGTACACCAAGCGTCGATTACATGTTTTTTAGTTTATAGCTAGTACAGCATTGCGTTTATAGCAGGTAGAATTTTATAATATCCTCGTGTTACTTAAATTTCAAGGGGCACGTTTTAAACTATTAAATATATATTACAAGCTGCTTATTAGCTGAGTAGAAATCAACATTGGAACCCCTTAAAATTCTTCAACTCAAAGCAAACGTTGATTCCTTATATATTGGATACTCTTTTGTCATTTTTCTTGCCCAGTTCATTCTCTCACCTCACTTCGTTGGTATCTTTGTTATAATTTGATACGTATTACCAGGGGCTTCACTTCCTCTCCAACGTGTAGCGGAAATGAACCATTGATGTAATCCTTTTCAGGCGGGGAAAACAAAGCCTTTTCCCTTTCTTTCTCCATGAATGCGCCAAAACAAAAAGAGAATATACCAATGTGGTGTATCCATAAACAAATGGAGGAAAAAGATTTAAAATAAACTGCAAGCATCCAAAGCATTTTGTTACAGCTTCCGTAACCAATTCTCATCCCCGTAACATCTAACAAGAGAGGCTAACCTTCCTAATCTCACTGTTCTTTATTTCTTTTATGTGCATTCCTCAGCCAACCCGGTCCAATTTCAGCCATTTTCGTGTAGCATCCCACCCTCTCCTTTCCTCTCCTCTAGTTTTGAGTGAATTTCCGTTTCCGATTCTTTGCCAATTCTTGTCTTGTGCGGGAACTTGGGGAGGTAGCCCAGCGAGGACCCTCTTTCCCCATTTTGGACTCTTAATGTCCATGGGGAAGGGAAGGGCAGTGAAGAGGGCTAAAAATAGAAGGCGAAGTATATTGGACGTGAAGTTGAAATAGGTAGGAGGAGGAAGAACAAGGAATGAAGGCGAAGGATATTTGGCTGGTGCACACTCTACAACTTTCAGGGTTGGCGGAACTTTCAGATTCCATAACCGAAGCAAAAGTTTTGCAGCATTCTTCTCCCCCTCTACCGATTATTGAAGGGTCAAGGGCCTTTAGGCTGGAATAGAGTAAAGATTTTCTTTTTTGGCAAACGAAGAATGACCCTTTTATATCACAAACATTTATATCTATTTCTGAATGGATATCACAAGCAGAAAGAGATAGGGGTGCCTTGGTAATCCGTGTAGGGTAGCTTCTCAATAAATGATTGGCAGAGAACACTAACCACTCGTTTCCACGAGCCCTCATCTTTGCTATGAATTTTGCTGCACCATTGTTTCCGAATTCGGGGACGTACGATAGTAAGAACTATGGTACATGTAATACATATATGGATTGGAAGCGTAGCTTCAGAGGAACTAAAGAGGAAATAATCACCAGAAATGTTAACGGGGATCAGTCACAACGATTGAGCGTAACTAAAGTAGCATGAAGATAAATAATGCAAGAGGAATATCATTGTTGAAACCAAAAGCAAACAAGACAATCAGTTTTAAGATGTATTAGTGCAATAAACAAGGAATAAATGGTTTCTCCATGTTCCTACTAAACGGATATTGAACTATTGATATTATAGTAAACTTTAAATCTCTGGATGTGTCTTATAGGGTATGTCTCGTACAGTGCCATGGCTTTGAGGACATTTCTAAGGACATTTATTATTATTATTATTATTATTATTATTATTATTATTATTATTATTATTATTATTATTATTATTATTATTATTATTATTATTATTATTATTATTATTATTATTATTATTATTATTATTATTATTATTATTATTATTATTATTATTATTATTATTATTATTATTATTATTATTATTATTATCATCATCATCATCATCGCCATCATCATCATTATCATTATCATTATTATTATTATTATTATTATTATTATTATTATTATTATTATTATTATTATTATTATTATTATTATTATTATTATTATTATTATTATTATTATTATTAATGAAATGTGTGAAATGATGCTGAAATGGACCCAGGGTCGTACAGCTTAGAGCTACCCGACATTCTCATCCTTTTGCCTTATATACATTTCACATATTTAGCAATAAATTCTCTTCGGCTTTCTACCTGTCTCCAGTTTCGTGGCTCTTCCTTGACCTCTTCTTTAACTCCTGCAATAATTTTAGGCCATTTTAGGGAATATATTATTTTCCAAACTTATTAAATTTTTAGTCCGCCTTTGTGTATTAATCTGTTATTCTAATACCTACCTACTAATTTTTCCTCCCTTATATCTTCATTATATTCCTTATTCATTCGTGTGGATACCGCCACGCTTTTAAGGAATTTTATATCTGCCAGCTAGAATTTTATTAATTTCCTTTCTAGGCATGTCCATATTTCATTACTATGAAGTAACTTAGGTTAATATATTAGTATACCCAAAAAAGTTGTTTTTGAATTTCATTTTTTAAAACATCTTTGTATATTGATTCCAGATAGCATTAAAGACATTGCACATGGAATATAAGAGTTAGTCAAACACAGTAGGAAAGCTGGATAAGAAATAAAAGTTATAATTATAATAGTAGATAATAATAACAAAAACACAAACGTAATTATTTCTTTGCATTCAAAAATTATCCCAGACTTCAGTTCTGTTATATTCAACAAGGTCTTAAGTCCATAACTTTTCAGAGAAATATGGGGATCAAGGACAGAAGCACTGAAATGCCTTCCATTCTCTTGCACTTACCTCATTTTTATTTATTTACTTTTTAACATTGCAGTATTTAGTAGAACTAAGACAAGGAATGTTTCTTAATGCTCGGTTTTCTCACCCTACCTTTTACTGCGTCTTATCGAGATTTACGCCGTTTCCACTGTTTCCACTATTTAAAATGCTTGGAATCTTGCGGTTGTAAATCCTTTAGGAGCCTGCACATGCACTTGCATTAATGTCTTAAGTAATTCTGAACATGTCTTTTGCATTTAGCGACCCGTATTTAAGTGGCATCTGCATAAATTACCAAGTACGGATGAACATTTGCGACAATATAAACAGGCATTTCGCTTCGCATTAGGTTTTACTTCGTTTTGTTTGATGTGTTAAGTGAAACAAGTGGCACACTGTGTGTTATTGTACAGTTACGAGCAAAAGTCTTGCAGTTCAAGTAATAGCAGAAGTGATTTTCTCCTGCGTTCAGCGTATAAAGTTACTTTAAACTTGACACCACTCACATTTTCTGGCATCCTTAACGAAGTAAACAGAAGCTAGACAAAAGGAAGAACTGGAAGAAATCAACAGGCTCCCTGGCTACTCCACATTTGTAAGGTATTTCATAAGATCGTCATGACTCATAACTTTAATATCACAGACTAGATTTTTTTTAATTTACGTCCTCCAACATTAAGTCATATCGGACGATGAATGAAATGGGTGAGATGATGCTCAAATGAGTCCGGGGTCCGCGGAGCTTAGAGTTGCCCAACATTCGTATGTCAGGATAAAGGAAACCCCGAGAAAAAACCTTACCTTCGAACTCGTGACCTCTTGAACGTGAGGCAAACACTCTATTGAGGCTAGCCCATAGACTACTGTTGTGATTTTGTTAATGCTATCACACCTTTCGTGTATCGGAAAAATAAGCATTTTATAGTAAAAAATAATAAATAAATCATAATAATTTATATTTACATTTTTTCCTAAGGACATGCCGATTGCTAAGTTCATATAAAAGCCGCCAGTGTGCCGAAATTTCGTTAGGGGGTTCTTCAAATGACTACACAAGCGTTTTTGAAAATGTTATTTTAAAGGAAAGATCGTAACATTTGTCTTAAAAAATCTTCAGGTCTTAACGTCTACAAGTTCATTGCACTTAAGTGTGACCGCTAATTTCTGCAGTTGCCACTATATAAGCTATAAATAATCAACATTCTCAGAAACACAAGAAGAAAATCGATGTACGATATCCTGCAACCTCATAAGAATAAAAATATCTGCTCCATCATTTAAAATACAATTTAGTAAAGCAAATTTAAAATTTAACAACAAGACTGAGGTATTGATTTAACACACTTAGAATGCTTTGTAGTTACTATTTTCTTCACAAAAACAGTTACTTTAAAAACATTTAACATAATTATATATTGTAATAATTTAACAACAAAGTCCAGAGTAGTTCTGAGGTAATAACTTACAAATCTCGCAAATGTTCCTCATTTACATATTATGAGCATCTCTCTTGCAACGTTCTTCTTTTGTCTTTGAAATCTTAAAATTGTCTCGAGTTTGTTTTACAAAATTTTTGTGTTATTTATTCTCCTTCAAGTGATATAGAGGAAACCCACTTATTTAAAATCTATCCTGTATTTAGAAGTTGAATTTGGGGAATATTGCTTCATAGTTTTACTTCATGTTCACTCATGCATCAGGAATATTTTGTAATGCTATATCTTAGATTTTAAACCTGAGCTTCCCTTCCTCCTCGTGACAGCCATACGTGTAAGTTAATTTTCGTAAATGATTCCTTAAACCAGTTGTTTGTAGATTGTGTTATTGTTCATTAAGTTTAGATCCCTGCAGTAAAGAACAAAACCTAGTAACAGCTTTCCCTACTTGCCATAATGCCATACTCAATTTTGAATTGTGTTTTTATAAGCGCTAAGCAATTGTGAATCTAAAATAGCGCATCATGTGGCTTCGATGTATTTTTAATAATGTACCAGGGTTGTGGACTTTAATGTGGGTAAAATAATATTTTAAAAGACTCCTTATCTTACCGACATTTTCACTGCTTTTCCGCTATAAATTTATTGTTACAGAATAATTTCTATATCAAGATAAAAAAAGGTTGCAGGAATTCAAAATGTTCTTTATTTCCAGTAAAAACATGATTTTGTACAGCCCTGAGCTGCAGAAATAGGTAACATCCACAAATACAACCTTCAAGGCCGTCTGCCACACGACCACAAACAAAAGAGTTCACTTTCAGATCACAGCTCCAAGCACACGATTATCGAGTCCAATTGTGTCTGCCCCAACTGGCGAGTTGCGGCTTCTTTTATATCTCCTCTCATTGTTCTATAAATTAGTGGAATGTTCTCTAACAATAAAGACGGTACCAGAAGAAAGACTAACCTTCCAGACATCTATCTGTCTCTTTCTTTCTCTTTTCGGCAAGTTTTTATCACCGCGCTGCACTATCTGTCTCTGCGCACGCTGGCACGTAAATATTTCCCAGTGCTTTACTTTTATTGTGGCATACATACGTATATTATTCGAATGTGTAATCATTGACGTGAGAAAACCAGATAGATGCTGAAAACGTTAGAGCTTAAAGGGATGAAAGGGAGAAATAGAGAAAGGGAGAAATAAATAACTGAATATAATGAAATAATTAAAAAACAAATAAATAGATCACGTAATTATGGATCTTGCTTAGAGGTATGCAATCGCAATAGTTAATTGTGATGTTAAGTGAAGTAACAGAAATATAAATGAATAAATAAAAACAGTAAAATAACCCATATATTCTTATATTACTTAAGATAAGTGAGCGAAATTTTAAGTATTATCTATTTTTAACAGTGACCTTCTTGTGTTAATTGAGGCGGTCTGGCTCGTAGCGAACCACGTCGAGCTCTACCTTGTGCTCAACACCTCACAATTAAGGATCGGTGGCGTGAGGAGGTTAAGAAAATGGAGATCGTAATCGGTTCGAGGTGACTTGTAGCTCCCGCATGAGAACTCTCATCTGTACTTCAGGAGTGGGTGAGTCCTGACTGGTTGTGGGTTGATGATGACACCTCGGATCTGGTAGACAGAAGTTTATTGTAGTCCTTAGGCTCCTTTGCTAGCCACCGTAAAGTCGTCGTTGGTGTGATTGCTGAGTTTAGTGTCACTGTCAATATTGTGATGTGAAGAGCAGAGGCAGTAGCACTGCGTAGTCGAATTGGATATATTTATCGTCTTCCCGATATATTACTCTTTGCGCTAGCTCTCACTGGAGCGATCGTTAGATTTGCACTTTGTCTCGGTGCATGGCGAGAAGGTGTACTTCTTGGGTGGGGTCGAATACCCGACCGTCTCAAGTAGAACTCAGGACCGAAGTGCGCTTACTAGCAAAACCTACTTTCCGTCATCACTTTGTATTACCCCCACTCTAGGTATTTCTCGGAGTTTGTAAAATCACATGAACAAATATTAATTTTCTATTGGCTGATAACCATCCCCACTTGAGATCAGTGTTCAGAATTTCTAGTTTCGGACCTAACGTCAGAGACGCTTTCTCTAACGGTCCGCATGCAAAAACTTATGTGAAGGCATGTGCTCTGCGCATCGGTCAAAATCTTATAGCCTGTTGTCAGAAACACGCATGGGATTTTAACAATGGGTTGGTTTCCGACTGTAAAGCGCCAAATTTTCCTTGATGGCAAAACCGACAATCGAATAGGGTCGTTTGTTTACAGGGATTGCAAAGGGAGTATATTGACCTTCGCAGTGTGGCCTTGTCGCTGTGGCGGTCACCGGAGTATATGCTAGCATTATGGCATATGTTTATTCAGGTATACGTCATTTGTTTATATTTATTCGTTTGTTTGTATTAGTGTCTTTCTGATAACAGGTTATATTCAGTGTTCCTAGGTGACAGGGGTTGTGTCGAAATTTAAAGCAGCTAGAATCAAAAATAAAATAACAGATTTGTTTGCCTCAAACATACGTGGATATTTATCAGAATATCTTGGGACACTTTATAACGTATAATTGTATATTTTCTATGTAACGGTTACATAGACGTTTTGCATAAACGTTTGCATTGTAAACTAATTATGAAATTTCAGAGACATGCAGAGTTAACATCAAATTGGCAGCGAACCTTACAAGAATCCTTTCGGAGTGGATATCCGAAACCCGAAAATATTTCAAGTATTTTACATATAATTTCAGAATCTCAAAAAGGTATTTTCACGGAAGTGACGAATTCGTACTGTAAAGCCTAAATTCGACCACTTGTTTCTTGTAGCCCTTCGGAAGTCTGATTTCGCCTGTCTTAGTGTTGAAAATAACAAAGTTCTTTTGTTTTTTCTGCATACTTGATTAAGATGTTCACATGAAAAATGTAGGACATACAGGAATCATAACGTGCGAAGAAGGAGAAGGAGCGAGCAATCAAAACTACCCTTACGATGCCGTCGACGCTGTGCGAGTTTACTACCGCGCCACCCAGTCGCGACGTGCTGTAATTATATTTTTATGTACACGTTACAGAGAAGGGCGGCATTTAGTGCGGTGAGTTAATACAATCCTCTGCACACCTTAATCCAGACAAATGCATCATAACCTACTTTCAAGCTGGTGCATTCACGGATAACGAATAAGGACTCATAAACTTGCATTCATTACTTTGAGCTATTGCGTCTGCCTTGTCTTGATATGTCAGAAAAGAATCGGAATATGAACAGAGGACTTAAGACAAAGCCTTTTTAGCTTTCAAATTTTTTATCTCTTCTTATGTATCCGTTAAATAGCCAAATAAAGAAAATCGAGCAACTTATCTCATCTTTTATACAGGGCGATCTATATAAAACTGAACACCTTTTGAAGCATATTTTCTCTCCAGATAGTAGATATTAAATATTGGTATTCGTTTTTATTATCTTTGTGGAGCTTATAAAATCTGCGTGGGGCATAGATACAAAAAATAAGTCTGGTGGACGTGCCAAATACCCTCCGTAAATTCTAACCTAAAATATATAAAGCATGACCGAGCTTAGTATTGATATTCTAATTTAAATTTGTTTTGATCTGCTGCAAATACGAGATAATTTCTTCAAACTTATGTAACCTATTTTTCCTGGTGATCTATGTAAGCTTAAGCTTAAAGTTAGGTCATGTACTTGTTAAATTGTAATTCCTGCTTTTCGGTTTTGGGTTTTACATTTTATGGCATTTCTCGTCGCTTATTTTTCGTGATAATCATTTCTTAATCCCGCTCTTATTGTTAAGAAAAATCTGTGTCGAAGCCGTATCGATGTAACTAAATGGCCAGGCACATTTTCTTCTGCGAGCGCCTTGTAATTATGTCCACCAGCGGCATTTTCCCTTCTACTTGCTCTTGTGTGTCTTCGGCAAAAAGGTCGCAATTACTTATTCTTTATTCAGCGGAAGTGTGTGCCCTATAATTAGTAAGACAGGTTTGGGAAAGATGTCGTAACAAATATGATATCCCCTTCGTTACCTTTGCAAGTAAGCACTTAGCATCCATCTTTTATGAACGGCACAATATGAAGTTCTTTCATCTTTTGCTACAAAGGGAGCAGATTGCAATTTCTTTATAGGTGCGAAAGAAATAAAGCTGCAGGTTGTTGTTCCGAACTGCCGCATCTATTGCCGTGTAAATTATATTTATATAGACGGATGATAATTAACAAACTATTTCCGTTTGCCCAAAGCAAGATTACTAAAAACAATTTTATTTTCCCTTTCTACTTGAGTTGCTTGATTATAATTATTTTCTAATAATACGTGGTGTCTTCATGTAATAGTAATACCTGTAACAAGATGTGTTTATGTTAACAACTGGACTTTTACTCCACTTGATAAATGCTGCATTTAACATGTATATTTATTGAAGGTTACACGACTTGAGGAGAATCACAGAATACTCTTTTATTTTACCAATGCCTCAATATATTGTCGCGAGCGTATTGATGATTCGAGGCGGCGCGGGCGACGAGTTCAAAGAGACGGGCAGTGCAGTACGGAGATGAAAGCTCGCCGAAACGGTGGGGGAGGAAAGAGGCGGATTTCTGGAGAGTTCGCCTTTCTTCTAGCACCGTCTTGATTGTTTGAGAACATACCACGAATTTCTGGAATAGTGAGTAGCTATAAAAGGAGCCGTCATAAGCCACTGACAGTTGTTAATTGAACTCACGTGCGTGAACAGCTGTGTTGTGGTAGTTGACCTTGCAAGTTGTATTGTGTATGTGACGCAATTATGGACTCTCAGGTTGACATAGTGTGTTTCTATGGAAATAAAGAGCAATTTTTAGTGTTTGTAACCTGGACTTTTAATTTCACGAAACCACAGTCACAGTATCTAGTAAGGTTAACACCCCAAGGAGGAAAGGAAGAAGTGAAGAAACCGTAAGAGGACTCAGGATCGACAAGCGTCCCTTCCACGATAGTACAGAGAAAATATAGCATCGTTCAGCGGCAATTATATACGCAAGGGTCCGTATCATCTACCCGGCATTCCCATACACTACGAAATTGATAAAAAATGTGAAGAAATAATGATTGTGAGATTTTGGCATAAAAGCAGGCGCCCCAGCATTCGACAATGCGAAACCACGTAAAATCGCAGTGTAAGGGTTTGAACCCGTGATATTCCAGTCAAACTGGCACATTTTACGCTCTATATTATACCCCGTAGAAGAATATACGTAAAGGAAAGAAAATATAAAGAACATGGATTAGACTGCATTCTTAAGGCTACAGTTTACCTAACAAACACAAACCAATGCATTTATCTGAAACTAACTACTTCATTTAAGAGAAAACACAATTTTGGAATTGCTTTCGCAGCTGTTCCAACAGTTCTGTTTGGAGCGTTGTTCTAGTTACATAGCGTAATTACAAAATTGCATTGCATTCATTTGTGCATATCTTCTGTAATTTTAATTAAGCTGTATTGCACAAGAATTTCTTTCTATGTGGCGCAAGTAACATTTGTAAAATATTTACATAAGTATGTAATTATATTAACTTCTTCAACTAAAAGGAAAAGCAAAACGTGAGATAACGCTTTTAACCTCTGGGATATGTCTGCACTGGAATCTGTTTACATTGTAGAGCTCAAATGTTTGGTGGCGTTGCTAAAATCGACTAATAAAAACTTCTAACGTCGGTGTGCAAAAACAATGCACATTATCTCTTCCAAAAAACAAACTCGGATCATAGCAAAGTTATTAATTATTTGCAGCGTTAGCGTTACTAATCTTTGGATTTGCTTAGCGTTCTGTCGATACATCCGAAAGCGTTTCTTTTTCGTGGTTGCTGACCTTCCATTAAAGTAATTAAGTTCTCGCTTGCTAGAGATTAAAACCGAGTAATCGGTGACTCTGATGAAAGTTCCACTGCAGAAAGTTTGTCATGAAAATTTATTTAAGACAGAAGGTAGGAACTACCATGCAATTCGTTGTCTTCCAGTAAGCGACAATTTATGTTAATATTTGGAATGGATCGGAGAAAGTTTCTAACTTTTCTTAACTTAGACGTTTTAGATGTGGTGCTTCCTATTCAAATGCAAATATCTAAAGTTTTAATTGCCACAAAGATATGGCTTTGCTACAAACAGGAAATGTTAAAAGTTGTGTTTACATATTAAAATTTAGGAGTAGGGATTAGATAGTCGGAGGGGTGTGGAACTTTGAGTACTTTCACATTCAATGTGACCCCTGGGAGGAAGGGATGAAGGGGAGATCCGAAGAGCGAGAATGAGTGTTGCCAAGGAGATATTACTCGACAGAGCGTTGAGGTGTATCGACCTTCAGGTGACCAGCGCTGCTATCGTCCCTTATCGAGTCTTATCTGGTCGATTAGAGGAGTGAAATATTAGAGCGATTGGAAGCTACGTGTGTCTATATGATAGATTTCTCGAGCCTGCCGATGTGTGACACATTGCTGTCCAGAAGATATGATTGTATCTGAACAGAGTATACATACACTGGACTCACCGTGTATGTGCGAAAAGCTGAGGTAAACAGCTTCGTGTTGCGAATATTTGTCGATAAGCTTTCTCGCTTTGCCATGTAGTACAGTCGCGCTGGTGGACCGATTACCATGGATTTATCTTTGTTAACAGAAACCTCACAGATAACGTAGTGATTATTCTTGTAAGAGTGAGATGGTGCTGATGCGCCTCTGGTTCGTGTGCTAAGCACCAATGAACACATCACTTCAGTCAATGAAATTCGCAGAAATCACAAATGACAGGTATATGTTTACTCCACGTGGAGTAAAGTCTTTCTAGTCAAAGGGTGTGCAGTTCGGAGTCAAAGGAACCTGACCCGACCGCCCAATAATGACCGTCATAAATCTATCTCCACACTTCAGAAATGGAACACTGTCGTTGAGGACCAATAGCAACCCTGAATTTCTCGAAGTGACAGTCGCATGTGTACTCCACGTGGAGTTTCAGTTGCCAAAGTTCCAACTTTCAGTTGATCTGTTTCATTACGTGCAGGAATTCGTTGTGTGACACCATGTGGAGACCGTGGGAGGGAAATGCAGTGGTAAATGCAAATGAAGTAGTAGATTTCTTTGCCACGACAAAATAATCAAAGTGAAGACAGTGTGAATAACTGGGTCGAGTTATATTACTGGAAAAGCCAAAAAAAAAAAAAAAAAAAAATTATAACGGGAACTGTTTCTAAGCAAATTCAAGCGCTTGTTTTGAACACATATAAATAAATATGTGCTGAAAAATAAGCTTGGTAAGGGGTCGTGCAATGAACCTGATGATAAATGCTGGGTATTCACAGAAATACAGTGAGAAATATTGTGACGAAAGGAATACCAAAGACGCCGATCAAGCGCGAAATCAAAAGGAAACGTTTCTCTAAAGTAGATAATTTCACATGCGATTTAATTCGTCGAGAAATGTATAGATTCTATGCAAAAGGGAGAGCGTCCAGCTTAGACGAATTGGTCGCACATTTGCAAGAGATTTGTGATTCTCCTTATGGGCGCTTCAATTTGCGCGGTCTCCTAAAGGAGCTGGGTTTCAAATACCGCACTTCGAATAAGTTAAGGGTTATTATGGAAACCAGTAGAATTGTAGCTTGGCGATTTATATATATATATATATATATATATATATATATATATATATATATATATTATGTCAAAACTAAGGAAGTTTCGCAGTAATGGACATAAGATAATTTATTTAGACGAAACCTCGTGCGATATCCATGACGTATCGAGAAAGGTGGCAACCTTGCAGAAAGGACTGCGAGAAGGAGGGTCTGTCTTGTAAAACGATTATAAGGGTTCGTCAAAGGCAGAGGCCGACGTGCACACGCGTTAACTAAACAGAATTTAATCAGTGCATTATCTAAGAGGTATCTATTACCAAAGATAAATCCATGGTAACCGTTCGAACAGCCGGACTATACTAATTCTGACTGATCTGATGAACCCATGGCAGTAATTCTCCACATCTCCTTCCACTCGCCGGAAAGAAATCTTTTTACTGCGCAAATCCCAAGGTCCTGCCATAGCACACCAACCACCGGCCTGTGTTCCTCCATCCGTGAAGCGCGTGTGTGTAATGTTTAACGCCCACTTTTACTACATACGGCACTGCAGGTGGTGACACTGAATGTAAGTTGAAGATGAACACCGGTGGAATGAGGTGGCAGGTAAAACCGCACATCCCAGAGAAAACCCACCCCAGCGCCGTGTTGTACACCACATATCTCACTTTGAGCTTGTCTGAGATCGAACCCGAGTCGCCTTGGTAAGAGCCAAGCGGTATAACTACTCAGCCACGGCGTGGACCGGTAAATATACGATTTTGGTAAATTCTACTCTCCTCTTGAATCCATGTAAAATATGAGTGATGTCTCTTTTTGTAAACCAAAATAATAATTATAACAGCAATGCTAATAATAATTGAATTAGTGTTGCTCCATTCTAAGGACGTATGATTTACGGAATATATCTTCAGGCTTAAAAGTAAGTACGGTATAACATTAGAAACCAAATAATATATTTAAAACTTCCAAGGAAACATTTTCGTTTGTTATCGGGTAAATGTATGAACAATTTGGCATACAAATGTTAGGAAAAGCTGCCTTCATCAGTTTTATTACCTTCTATTTCTTGTGGCTCAAATGCTTACGTATTATTCAAGTTAAAAATTATTCCGACTGTATTATGATATTTTACTTTTTCATGGCATTGAGTGAAATATATAGGATTCAGCATATATTTTATTTCTCGTAGTAAATGGCAATTGTATTATTATTCGCTACTTGGAATCCATTAGCAATTATTTAGGTTATGAACCTTTATGTTCACGTTATCTGTTAGTCACAGTTTTGCTTCTTTGAGCAAACATTTGTGTTAGCTCTGGAAACAAGGTTCGCAAACAACGAGGTGCATAATTGCATGAGTTATTGAATGGAGCTGTCATTAATGTTAGAACACTCTACATATTTTCCTACCAAGCGAAAATATTCACTCTCTCAGAATAGATTCAAAATTAAAATTATCTCTGGTGTTTACAAATAATAAATTGTGCTGTCCTTTAGAAGACAGACTAACTTATATTGGAGCGTAATTTATATTTGATTTAACTACTTCATTATTTCTAATGTACTAGATTGTTGACAGTTCTTCACATTTTAAACAAAGCTCTCTAGGACATATAGCCTGCTCCGTCTTACATCATTTTTAAGATTTAAACTAGTTGAAATATTTCTTTTTGGGCCGAAGGATATCGTTTTCTTATGTTGTTTGCTTTTGGAGCTTTCATTCTTGTTATCTTTTATTTATAAAACTGAACCCTGTGTTTCATAGAAAATGTCATGACTTGTTTCAAACTATACAAATCATGATAATATGAGAATGTAAGTTCATTTAAAGCAACGCTTACTTAACTTTAGCAAATCAAAATGACTTCGATTGACTCAAATAAGACAAGATGTAAAGGAAATGAATAATGATTTAAGTAAGGGTCTTTCAACAAGAGTGTCCTATCTTTAACATGTGACAGCTATTGTTATTGTGCTACAGCCGTCATTTGTTTTTCATGTGGTTACAGTTTTTATTGTCAAATAGCCATGGAACGTTACAACATTCAGCAACCCGGAGTAATTGTGTAAATTTAACATCAAAATGATCAAGATGAAGAAGCTCTGTCAATGATGAAAGATAGAACTCTTGTAAGGGACTATTTTTGGCCTCAGTTGGATGTTATGGATCTCAGAAACATCTGGTTCCAGCAAGATGATGCCCCATCTCATACTGCGCTCGAAATAATCAATGTTTTGAAGGAGAACATCAGAGGTTGTATCATTTCCCGTGGTGATGCTAACTGGCCTCCGAGATAGTGTGATTTAACGCCGTTGTATTAGTTATTTGGAGTCATGTTAAATCTTGAGTTTATGGCAACAAGTCAAAAACAGTAAATGATCTTATGAATAGCATCACACGTGTTATTCGAGAAGTTGGACCTAATTTACGTTCTTCTGTCATTGAAAATTGAGTCAACCCAACGAAGTCGCGGCGGTAACTTAACTGATGTTCTCTTTCACATGGCATTAAATATGTTACAAAATAAGAAAAAGAAATGGACCTATAATATATAGAACGTTTTTTTTTTTTTTAGTTAAAAGATAGGACCTCTTATTGAAAGACTCTTTTCTTTATTCAGTGATATAGAAAAAAATATTTTGCTGGAAATATACAGTGGAGGTCCTAGGAATAAAAACACATTTTCAGAAAACAATTCATGTGTGTATGAGTGTACGTGTGTGAGTGTGAGTGAGTGTATGTGTATGTGAGCGACAGAGAGAGACAGTACATTACTAAAGCATGAAAACGTGATTAAATTCCAAACTTAAAATTTAAATATAGTGCCTTCCAAGGATGCAAACTGCAATATTTTCAGAAAACTGTCTTCTAGTTCAAACTTATTTTTACATGGAAAATCTTCCAAGTTTTGTTCTAATGGCTGTAACCATTATGATTAAAATAACATATTTAAGACATGTTCGTCGCAATTAATGAAATATGCATCTTGAATTATTTCAGAATATACTGAAGTCCGTTGCAATCGGGCTATTTTTGCATATCTGGTAAAATATGCAAAGTTTGCATATCAGATAAAAAGCGCACTGCATAAAAACTCTACATTGTGCCAAGGCATAATTTTCCTTTAAATATATTTGTGAAGTTGAGCCTTTCTGAGATATTCCTTCATATACTTTTGAATGTAAAAGTACTTTTCTCAAATGCGTACTGTTTTTGTTTTTAAAAGTTTTTTCCTCTCCTGGATATACAAAGAAGAAATTTCAGTAGGAAAGCTATCTGCAGCTTTTGGGTTATCAGGAGGCCAAGAATAATGTCAGATGTTAACCTAAAGAGTGCGACTATTCTTAGGAAGTTTGTAATATTAGTTTGACTTAGTAGGATGTAGTGCTTTCAGGATGGCTGTGAATTTGATGGTACTGCCCATACCGTAATGCACTCAAAGGTAATAGTCGTGCTGCTCAAAAGGTTACCGCTTGATTAATAAGAACCTCTTAGATAACGCACTGATTATTCCACGTGATCGTACCATATATCTGTCATTTGTGATTCCTGTGCATTCCATTGACTGAAGTGATGCGCTCATTGGTGCTTAGCACGCGTCCGAGAAGCGCGCCAGTAGCCCTCTCATTCTTTCCAGAATAATCAGTGCGTTATCTGAAATGTTTATATTAACAAAGGGAAAAAAGGCCGCCTCGGTAGCCTATATAGTAGCGTGTCCACCTCACGTTCGAGGGGTCTTTTTTGTAATTTACGTCCTGCAACGTTAAGTCATATCGGACGATGAATGAAATTGGTGAAATGATGCTCAAATGAATCCGGAGTCCATGGAGCTTAGAGTTACCCGACATTCGTCTTGCAGGATAAGGGAAATCCCCGGAAAAATCTTATCCAGGTAACTCACCCTGACCGAGATTCGAACTCAGGACCTCTTGAACCTGAGGCAGACAAACGTTACAGGCTTACTGCAGTTAACAGCACAGTTACATCACCAACAGCCCTGAGAAGAGGGATCAGCTACTGTTTCCATAGCTGCGTAATCGAAGTGTTCAGTTGAAGGTTGTACAGCTCAGTTTATGCTAGCAAGCGATAATCAGTAGTATACTATAAGTTGTCACAAACAAGCTGTAAGGAAAGAAATCTCTCTGTCAGCGTCTGTATGCAGTTATGTACCTCTTAGAATATTTCACAACGGAAGTGTTATTTAGACGCTCTCGTGGTTCAGAGTGATTTCTTTTAGCCATCACGCAATACTATTATATTACGTGTCTAGTGAAAGTTTGATGCGTAGGAAAGGCTGTATTGGTTGGAAGCAATATTCTAAAACAAAGAGGGCCAAATTTGGCTAAAAGAGTTTTGATTAATATATATTGAAATCGATTAATTTTAATCGACTCGATTAATCGACTAAAATGTTGAACCGGATGACTTCCTTATTAGCGTATGTAAAGTAGTTCGATCTTACAAAATATACCAAACATGATTTTGGGTGGACCTCAGCCTCTTCGTTTACCTACTTCTGCAAATACTCATCCCGGAAGAAGAACTTGTTCAGTCCTGCCTGCATCGGACATCTTCCGTTTAAGAACTTCTCCGCCCCTTCCAGGCTTGTGTAATTCAATTAGCTTGCTGGAAGTTGGAGACCTAGCCAGAATCGAACTGCTTCTTTCTTTTTTTTACGTCTTCTGGCTCTTAAAACACTCCGTGTCCCCTCTGCCCACATATCACGATGACATCTAGAAAGTCATTTAGTTCCGCCACGGAAATACACAGAGGCAGGTGCAGTGGGTGGAACTGGAAATATCTCAAAGCTGAAAGCTTGGTCTTATCTGCATTTATGAGAACCTTGACAGCTTTTAAACAATACTCCGGACGCAATGGAAATATAAAATTTAGGCTGCACTTCCTAATAGACTTGGGTTTCTTTGGAAGACATAACACTCAAATAGTTAATTAAAACTCTCAAAGCATTGTCAATATTACACATAATACAAATACGAAGAAAATCCTATGGACAAACATTCTTGAATCATTAAAATACCACAGTTTGGAATGATTTTTCGTTAATACAGAAGAGTGACTCCCACGTTGTCTCATTCTGACTTCCTACACAAATAAAAGCCATAGTGTCAGAAGAGATATATGACCCAGAAATAACTTTTGTGCCTCACTGACGTGATTTTCTCTATTAATTTTTTATCAGTTATCCCTATAATTGCTTACTATTCTCTCTGCTTTATGCTAATGGAGATAGGCATTTCTAGAAATGGGTTTCTTATATATTTCCTTGTAGGTACAATGAGAATAAGGTTTAAGCGATATTTAAATTATTTAAGAACTAGTGGTTTTTAATGTACTCTCTTTCCATAAACATATGTTTTTGGAAAATTCAAACTAAAACCGGGAAATAACTCAGAAATGCTTATACCTACAACAAATTATTTGACAAATTATATGTTTTAACGAAATCTATATTTTTATTTACTAATAAGTTTATGCCGCCTAGGTAGCGTAGATGGTAGCGGGTCTGCCTCCCGTTCAAGAGGTGCCGAGTTCGAATTTCGGTCAGGGTGAGTTACCTGGATACGGTTTTCCGGGATTCTCTTATCCTTAAAGACGAATGTGGGGTAACTCTGAGCTCCATCGACCCCGGACTCATTTGAGCACCATTTCACCAATTTCATTCACCGTCCGATATGACGTTGAAGGGCGTAAAAGAAAAGCATAAGAAGTATATGTTATACGATTTATCAATTATACAAGAGTCATTCCGAATAAAAAAGACTTGGGTGTCTATTCCCAGAAAATTCAAGATACGTAGGCATTTAATTTTTCATGTAAATATCTCAAACACATGGAAAATTGTGGAAAGATAGAGTCAGATTTGATAGGCTATGGCTTTGAATTCCATACTTTAGCCTACACACGTCCAGAGTGTGAAAGAACAATTAATTTCCATTAATTGACCTAATAGTGGGTAACCATAAACTATAATGGCGACTTAAACGTTGTAAGTCGCCATTAAGGTAGTTGTCTCATGTGTTTATGAGAACTCCTAAATGGTTTACCGGGAGAAACACGAGTTAGTAGGAGAATTTAATGTCATGTCGGTACGTTGGCCATAGTAGCTCAATGGTTAGACGGCAACCAGAGGATCCGTGGTTTCAAATGCCGGCTATGGCATTGAATTTTTCAGTCTGACTCTATCTTTCCATACTTTAGCCTAAAGACATCCACTGTGAAAGAACAATTAATTTCCACATGGAAAATTAATCAAAATAGTTATAGGCAATTTTTTAACAAATTAAAGTGTTTGCATTCCATGGCAAATACCCAGTAAGGACAAAAATTCTAATTGAGAATAATATTATTGAACAAGTGTCACATTTCAAGTATCTTGGATGTGACCTAAGTTATGAAATGGATCAAGATATAAATCAGAAAACAAGTAAGTTTCAAGCAGTAACTGGAACAATTAAGAGAACACTAAAATGTAAAACAAGAAGAGAAACTCAATTAAAATTTTATTCTGTCATGGAACTCCCTGTTTTGCTATATGGAAGCGAGACATGGACGTTAGGAAACAAAGAATTTAGTAAAATACAAGCAGCAGAAATGCGTTCCCTAAGATCTGTTAAGGGATGTACAAGGGAAGATAAACTTAGAAATGAAGACATAAGAAATGAATTAAACATAAATTCTGTTTTATTAAAATTAATGGAATATAGAGAAAATTGGCTCCAACATTTAGGAAGAATGACTCCAGAGAGAATCCCTAAACAAATAATTGAATATAAACCGAAAGGACGAAGATCAATAGGACGACCTAGGAAACGATGGATCGATGTGAGACCGGAACAGGCTATAGCCTAATACATGGAGGTAGAAGAAGAAGAAGAAGAAGAAGAAGAAGAAGAAGAAGAAGAAGATGATGATGAAGAAGAAGAAGAAGAAGAAGAAGAAGAAGAAGAAGAAGAAGAAGAAGAAAATGTTTCTATGTATACTCCAATTAACTTGAGGTGGCAGCTGGTTAAATATGCATATTAAATGAATTAGTCTTTTACCAATTCTGAAAGGAGACTGAGGATGATATACATTTGGAGCCATTGCTGGTAGATATAACAACTACTCCATATGTATAAATTATCTTCAGCCTTCTTTCAGGATTGGTAGCAGACTAATTCATTTAGTGTACATTTTATCTCAGCTGCCTGCTCAAGTTAATTGAACTATAAATATAGTTCAGGCTGTGGAATTTTTTTGAAAACCTTCTTGTTGTAAACTTAGAAGAAGCCGAACTAAAATTTTAAATTTTGAGTTCAAACTGCTTTCCGTTTTTGAGTTATTCAATGAACAAAGAGACACACAAGCATATAGAAGTACACAAATAGACTGTTTTTCTGAAAAGGCTTTCTTTATTTTTATTTGTGGAGTCTCAGAACATTTGTTTCCGGTGAAATATGCTATGGAATACTTGTGTCCAGTACTACCTTACATTAGAGAAAGAAAAACGTAACTAATTTAATAAGCTAGTTTAAACTATAAGCATTACTTTCACGTAAAACTTGAATTATCTTGTAGAGAATTTTTGTAAGGGCTTTTGTCTGTCAAGTAGCTCTAGGTAAAGAATGCCTGCTACATTAATTGCATTGTCTCCCCATAAAGAGACACCTGCGAGCACGTAAAAAGTTTTACATACTTGTCCTCTCTACAAAATGGCCCACTGTGATATTCAGCCTGCAAATGCAGTTTTTCTTACGTGGGGCAGAAAAAAACTAATAAGGCGTTAAGACAGCTGACGCGCATATGATATAAACTCGGGAGAGATGGATAGAGTTCACGTAGGCCTGTTCCCCTCTCCCCATTGCTCTGCCTGTTTTACTCCTCGCGTCCTATTAGTCATCTTGTTTGTACGCTTCCCGCACATGTTTTACTTTTTTTTATCTGGGGAAAACAGTCAAGAGACGAGAAAATGAAGCTACCGGAGAGTAGCTCTGTATTACTATCAGCAACGCAATTTAAAAAACAAACAAAAAGGCGAAAGGAAGATAAAGGAACAGGCGAGTAACCTTGCCAGTTTTCTCCTTTACGTACGTCCTTACCGTACTTTCCTTTTAAGCTTTTCAAGAGCAGTTGTCATAATAGCCATGTCAGAAACTTCTCTCTCATTTTCTTTGCGTCTTCCTTTCCTCTGGACTTCTCTTCTCCTTCATCCATTAATTTTTGTATTTTTTTATAATGAAGACGACGTGCAAGACCTTTTTGATATTCAAATGTGCGCTAACTTTTTCAAGGGGAAGTAATGATAAAAAAGAAGAGGGGACTGCCAAAGGGAGAAATGGGGACAGAGAAAACTTCCATGTTAAAAGAAAATATAATGGAAAGATAGTGAGGGACGTTTTCCCAGTTTCCAGGAGCTTGTTTCAAGACAGTCCTGATGAATTCTGAAAGTTGCACGTGATTTGGATTGCCAACCAAGCTTATGCAGAGATTTGGGACGAAGATGTGCGGCAGACAGACCCCTCTATCCAAGGGACAGAAAAACAGAAAACAACTGCAGCTATGTCTGATGTTGCACGAGTACATGAAGCCCAAAAAAGCCTTATCCAAAACATATATTTATAAGAAAAGAAACACTATTTTTATATTTACTAAAATACTTACGTAAATTACTCAATTGATGCATTACTATTTCATTACTCAGCCGATCAAACTTGAAGCAAGAACTTGAAGAAACAAAAGAATAATCGAGAGAGAGAGGTAAGTAAAGAAAGAAATAGTATCGACTAACCACAGAAATATTAAAACACATTTTAACTGCAAGATAAGTATTTCAAACAAAATAGGAGGTTTCTACGTTATTGATTTTAGTTTATTGCTTACAACTTACATAGTAATTTAAAGCATTTATCAATTTTGGTCACTAGTAGTTACTGCAAGCGTGAATACATTACTTTCTATTCTTTCGGGTACTGAGAGTTTACAGAATATATCGTAGAGTTGCAATGTCTTACTGGACGTAGGTGTGGAAAGTGCTGGGAATCATTAGTACTCAAAATCCATCCATTCAAAACAGATAAGGCGGAAAAACAACACCATTCTTTCCTCATAACATTTATCCCAAGCATAAATAAATAATGCACCTAAAATTAAAATAGCAGTCACGCACTTT
Source organism: Mantis religiosa (assembly GCA_030765055.1). Lineage (NCBI taxonomy): Eukaryota > Metazoa > Arthropoda > Insecta > Mantodea > Mantidae > Mantis > Mantis religiosa. The sequence continues at coordinate 157,647,039 of CM060952.1, read as the reverse complement.
GAAACAGAGTTCATTTTCAGTTAGTTTTCAGAGTAGAGGTGTCGTTTTGTTATAGTGAATGGCATTGTTAAGTCGTGTGTTGAACTCGAGCTGAAATATTGTTAGTATTACATTAAATTATTATTATACAAATATATTTTTTCCAGTTTTGTGATCCGAGTGCATGAACATGTCCCTCGACGCTGGGACAAGTGATTTTTCTATTAAGCGTGAAGTGATTCATTCTCAGTGCAGAGAAATTATATTTAATTAAACAAGTTTTTAAGAAATATCTCCATTCCAGGATATAGGGCAACTGTAGATTTTTCAAGATTCCAGCAATTAACTCTGAAACCTTGTGGTGCAGATAGGGCACACAGTGTCAGGAATTTGTAGTGAAGCAGCTTCATCCTTAGAAAGAGGGAGCGTACCTGTGTTTCAATCTCCGGGAAAGATCCATGAATTCAGAAGGTGAGTTACTGGATTGGAAACCGTGTTTGCTGTTCCACTGCTGAGACATGTGTCGATAGTGTTTTAGGAATATTTAATGCGTTGTTTAATTACGGGAAGAATAGCCAAAACCTTTGCTGGCGGGTAAAACTACTCATGTACACGGAACCTCTGCAGGTGTACATACTACGCTTGGCAACAGCGCATTGGCCAGAACAGAATAAACATTTTGAAACAGTACAGCTAAAATCGATGCAAATTGGTGAACTATAACCAGACTATGGGCAGCAAGTTCGCAAATGACAGACTTCCTGATACCTTTGGCGTTTGCAGACAGTACTCGGACCGGTTTTTACCTATATTTCAATGATCGTTGGCTTATGTTTTGCAATCTTTGGTATTATTGCTTAACTTGAAAGCAGCTATTTAAAAATTGTTATACAGATGATAAAAAAAGTCATATCTTCCAATTTGAGGCTATCTGATTATTACCTTTTCTGAGCTACAGTGGTACACCTGCAAATGCCTCATTTCGCGGTTTGAACTCCTGGATGCGCAGGAATCTTTTAAAGGGCATCTGGAGAGACCATCGCACACTTTATTTAAGCCTGTAAAGTTCAGGTGAGACTACAGTGAGGGGACAGACCTGTCTACGCGCAGTTTCCCTTCTGTGGTGGATTATTTTATGTGGGAAAATAACTGAAATTCTCCAGTTTAATCCTAAGATGTTGTTGACGCCTACATGATATTTGAAGTTAACACAAAATTTAATTTCGAGTTATGTTATAAATGTGTTAAGTACTTTGTGCCATGCAATCATTAGTGTATAGTTGCGTGTACTTTTACATTAGATTTGAACCGATGGTACCATAGTATTTGCTGAAGACGAACATGCTGGAATGCATATGGATACCTGTCATGTGTAACTCGCCAATCTAAAATAAGTAAGCTTTCTTTAAATTTTCCCCTAACATAGATGATAAAATAATTCCATGTATCACTTTTCTTGCATTTCATCATCATCATCAGCCCTTCATGGTTTAGAAAAGATCTCCTGATCCGGCCTCATACTCCTTCCCATACTTTTTGGTCTATAACCCAAAGCTTTGTATTTGTAAGACTGTAATGGAATGCGAGAGCTGTCCATTCTTTTTAAATGGCTTTTCCATTTTTCTCTATTTGTTTGTATTTTTTTCTAGCTATGAGAATATATCTAATTCTTTCCTTATGTCTTTGTTTCTAATACGATCTTGTCTGGTGCATCCTTTTACTGCTCGGAAATACTTCATTTCTGCCGCTTGTATTTGACTCCAGTCTTTCTTTTTAAGTGTCCATGTCTCCGAACCATATAGTACAATTGGAACAGTCATTGTCATATAAAATGTTAGGTTTGTATCCTTTCGAGTTTTTCTTTTCAAGGCACAAACTATTATTTCACAAATGAATTGAAACTTGCTTAATTTACTACTTATTTCTTCATTGTTCGTTTGATAGGTTACATTACAGTCCAAGTAATTATATGTTCACACCTGTTTTAACGCTTTATTTATTAACATTATCTTAGACCTTCTTATTCGTTTTCCTATAAATGTCACAACATTTGATTTTTCTACGGATATACTTAAAACATAATCGTGGATCAATTTTTGTATCTTGTACATAGTTAATTGCAGCTTATCCTTTCTGTCTTTTATTAACATCATATAATTTGCAAAGAGTAGCATACTTAACGCATTATTTTTATTTATTTTTATTCCTAATGGTATTTCATCTTTTAATTTTTTTGAGATTATCGTCCATATAAATATTAAACAATAGCAGAGATAAGCTACATCCTTGTCTTAAACCATTATTAATTATATCTTTTGATAATCGTCCATTTCCTAAAACTGTTTTTATTTTTGTTTCTTGATATATGTTCCTGAGTTCATCTATCAATTGTTTTGGATATTCTTTCTTGTCTAATATTTGCCAGAGTCTAGTCCTACTCACCTTATCAAAAGCCCATTCCAAATATACGAAGGCTGTATGTGTTTCTAAATTATATTTTGTTGTCTTTTCAATAATTTTGTTAATAGAAAATATATTATATATGCACGATCTTCCTTTTCTAAAACCTATTTGGTTTTCTAATAGTAACGGTTTTGTAATTACATTCTGTTTTCTTCCATTTACTATATTTATTTATTACTGGAAGAAATCGCAACTCTCGTAAGTATTCAGGTTAACTGTGCAATTACGTACAATGCGCGCCTTTTTAGAAGGAAGATGCTAGCAGATGGCTTCTTACCCTTTTGATGCATGTGCACTTAGAGGACAGCTGGCTCTTCATTCATCTTGATGCGAAGGGTCAAGTAGTGCGGTAACATGAACTATCGCAAGCTCAAGATCTGTGACCCCGAGAGTGCTGAGCAGATGCTGAACGTTTCTTTTTTCCTTCTATTTTCATTACTTCTGTACGTCCTTTCAAATACGATGTAACTTTGTAGCTATTTCTCCTACTTACTTCTCCATTCAGTAGTTGTTTTGACATTTATTTTCGGTTAATTTTCTTACTGTCCATTATGATATTTTGCTTTTATTGCATATAATTTCGGACTCATTAACTGGTCATTCGCCTCAGTGTGGAGCTATTTTCAAATCACAACATAATTTATATCGTGTTATAATTAAATGACCGAGAGGAACTGGAGCATCCAGTTTATTAATGAATATTATATCAATGAAACATAAATATATCAAAAAAATTTAGCAATACGAACTCAACCATTTATGTTTCGAGCTTTCCAAGTATCAGTCTATGTAATGGAAAGCAATAAAAGTGACACAGAGAAAGTCTATTTTATCAATGCATATCTATTTATAAGGAGAATGGATTATTGCAAAATGTTTCATGGGTTATTTTGAAAGCCGTTAGCCTGATACTAAGGGTGTAGTGACGGTAAAATAAATGGAGTTGCAGATTTTCAATATGCAACTAACACAATACACTCACACATAGGTTAATTTCTCCCTCCGTTATTGAAATAAAGTAGGTTTAGAAAACATTTGCACAACTAATTTTAGTATTGAACAATTTTTTTATTATTATCTGAGTCGTGCTAAGTGGACTGTTGATATACTCGTAACCCAGAAATCGTTTGTTTTATGGTTTACTTGAAATCCAAATTCATATTTGGAAAGGGTGAGAAAGGCGTATTTATACTGAATCTAAAGGGATAAAAATGATGCATTTATTACACGATTAGGAGAAGGTATTTAATACATGTAGAATAAAGTACCTGAAGGGGCGCTGTGCGGGAGGAAAGGATGCTATGAGGTGATACTAAGGCTTCCGCGAGCTTATGCAACTCCTAGGGGACACGCGACCGGAGGACGAGATGAAATGGGACATACATTCCCAGCATTCGACTAGCGACCTTGGAGGGGGGTGGCAGTTCGGCCATATGAATCAAACCGTGCCTGTCGAATGGAGGCCACAGTTGTGGCCATTCCTCTCTGTAATTTTAACTGATAAATATAACCTTCTAAAATACATTTAGTCAAATATGTATATAAACTTGTGTTGTACATAATTCGGTGGAGGTTTATTTTAATCTCACTTAGGGATTTCATTTTACACGCATTCATTCGTTTCTTCTATTCGTACCTGGGTATAAAAATTATAGCTTGCGGTGATGTTTAACCTTATGTTATTTGATGTACATATTACGAAGTTATAAGGAATCCTTTTACCCCGTGTTTGTTTTAGTGATAGTGCATTGTAACATACTATATTCTTGGCAACTGCATACTAATTTTACAATATCGCTCATTAATTGCATAGATTTAATGTGACTGGTGTCATTTACCGCACATCCAAGATGACGCACGTCTGTACCAGAGCATGTTCTTATGGTGAGGTATTGCCATACGGAGTAACTGAAACCAGCGTCCCACTTAAGCCATAGTAAAGCTTTTGCTTCCAGCGTCACCGCTGTGAGGAAGGGATGAAGGGGAGACGTGAAGAGCGAGCAGGTACGGACGATGGTATCTGCGTAAGGACAGAGTTCCTATTTCAACATCACACTAATCCTGACGCTGTAGTCACCTGCAATCTGAGGCTCTCGAGGAAAAAACTAGACACCTCAGCAGTTCTATGAAGGCTGGGTGGAACTCTTGTCCATTGTCCATTGTCGGTCAATAACATACCAACACTCACACACCTTCACCTTTTCCTACAACGGTGAAACACTTGAAGTGGAACAAATGAAAGGAAATGTGAGGACACAAAATTCGTGTTAGAGGGGCAACCAAGAGAACTGCATTTGCCTAAAGACCCTCGGAAACCACAACAAAATCCATGGCCAGAGTGGCTGGCCTTATAACCTTATAACCCCGGAGCTCCTGAATGCAAGTTTCACGCGTTATTGTGGAGCAATCTTGCTCGGCGATGTTGCCATTAAGTTAGGTTTGTTTCATATTTATATATTTTCTATTTTAACAGAGTACTATCACGTAAAATGTATTGCACCATACATGTCTTATGAAATATTTAGAATCTTGGGTGAGAGCTGGGAGTCGGCATACTGATTCTGATGCTGCACTCCTACGAGGCCTTGGCTACGGCTATACGACGCAGGAACCAGGCGAAATGTATCCTCTAAAAGGAATAACTGTTGAGAGGCGACGTATTTTTTCATTATATTTCGGCGTTTTTTCCTGGATTGTGTAAAACAAACTTTATAAGTTTTGCATCTAATATTGCAGTGTGCTGATCATTTCTTAAAATTGATAATTATCACAAATCCGAGTCAGTACAGAACGTATCGTCGCCTTCTAGTCAACAAATAAACAGCTCTTAATGATGTTTACAAGCTTGAATTCGCGTTCCTGGTTGCCTAACCTACTCTTTGTTTAAGATAACAGCCACACTGGCTCCGCCAAACGAAATTAGTGATCATTAATCTCCTGAATAACTCGAACAAAGTGTGGTTAATTTTCCGATTTGTTTTGAGCCTTATGCAAATATAAAGAGAGCCCTGGTTACCTGGTGACCCATTTAATACGGATCGACCGGTCCCCCTTCGTTTGTTTTGACGCGCATGCATCAATACGATGTGGCCCTGTCCAAACTTCGTAACAATTGCAGTTCGCCCTTTTGTTTATATCCGAAGGAAAATTCGCTAATCTAGTATTCATTGTTGGTTTTAAAAAATAGAAAATACAAATATTAATATCACTTCTTTCATTCCATGTACCTATAATAGGATAGTAAAGTAAGGTATTTTGTAAACTCTCTTTCATAAAAAAGCAAAAGCAGATGTCTTTCTCGCATTGAAGATTAATGAATTAACAAAGCATCAATTCCGAAGGTCAATCTATTTCCCTATTCTTAATTTTCCATTGAGAATATACTTTTCATTGCTCTACGCCAGAGTTATATTTTAGATATGCTGTAAGTAAAGCTGGTTGTAGCATAGCAGCAGAGTACACAGTGGACATGCCAACATGCAATGTTCACATTAATATGTAGTACGAGTAATAGTCGCTTACTCAGTGAGGTCAGATTAGTTTTTGAAAGGATGCACTTTGAAGGCCCTAAGCACATCGAACATAGCTGATCCACTGTACATATCTTTAGCTACCATTCTTATTGACACGTTGTTATGTTCGTAGAATGGCAGAAAGCCTTGATCGACGTGCTTAATCCCTTGACTTACCAGTTGCTCGTGGTCACACAAAAGAATGACTACTTTTCACATCTTGTAAAAAGTCTACGTGCTGATACAGTCAGAATTTGGGCTGTATTCATTGAAAGCACTTCACTAATCCTATCATTGTCTAAATAAGGGATAGCTAGCTTTAATACGTGCATCCTGCATTTGACTTCCACTACTCCTTGTATTTTCTATCGTCCACTACTGACAATATTCCGAATATATCCAATTGGTTGGAATAGCTCTTTTTTAAACCAAATCTTCTGCCCTTTCATGCCAGAAAATTCCCACATGCCTGTTACCCACAGCAGTGACTGTGTCCAATCAGTTTCAGTATTTCAGACTTATATTGCTTCAAGAGCCTCCAGATCTACTTGACTGTCTGAAACATAAATCAAATTGATAAAACCCCTTATTTGTAGTTCACCTTGCCCTAGGCAAGATGGCATAGACTCAGTGAAGTCGTGTACGTTCCATCCAAGCACGTAGAAAAGGCATCCGATTGGTCTAAACTTACCATGTAAATTCAAAATAAGAAGGAAACTAAGATGATTTTAAATTTAAAAGCATAGACAAATTTTACAATTGTAGCAGATAATAACAAGGTTCCAATCATTGGAGAAAGGTGAGTCTATTACTCCCATCTTCCTCGAGTGCTTTAATTTGTAACTGTTTTAACATGAGCAAGAAAATTTGATAATATCATCTATTTATCATTTGGATAAATCGACTACATTTTAAATAAATCCGGCGAATGGTAGCAGTTTTATAAGAACATTTCAAATTCTTATAATTACTACAGCTCCAATAGAGTTTCTCCTTTGATTATGATGACAACTACACTTAAGGATGTTATTTATTCTACTCAGCTCCTGTTTTCAAGCATGGCGAAAGAACAGACTCACCTACAACGTCCCGTTTCAGGTGGTAAGGCAGCCACTGAGGCAATGTGTTGCCATGGTTACAAATTACCTCCCTCCGACACGAGTCCGGCAAAGGGAGGACGGAAGAATGAGAAAGAGAGGAATTTTCAATGATACCGCCTTCACTCAGCGAGATACAAAAGTTTTGTTGATTGTTTGGCCAACTCTAAATACAAATATTTTGCCATTTCCCCTCTCTTTTTTTTTCTGTTAGCCTCTCTCTCTTCTCTCTACAGCGTATATATCTATAGCAAATGGAGAAGGTATTCCACGCCCCCAAGAAATTGGAAATTGAGCTTTCCGGAATTAAAGGTTTTGAAGTCCTATAATAACTTCTAGAACAAATGTGTGTCTATGTGTCTATCTACCTTTGATATAATTATGTACTCAAAACGCAGTGTTGATCTTCCAACGATGTGGCAAAAAATTATGAAGACCTTCCTCCCGCCACAAATTGGCTTTTTCAAGGCGAATTCTGCTATGACTGATTCTCTCTAACAATTCAGATGAAATACCCTACCTTTAAAATATTTGCATTACAAATCAAATGAATTCTCTCTTTTGAAGTAGCCTTCATTCTGAATAAATTTTGTAAACTAGTAATACGTAAGAAATAGACAATCTCTTACCACAAATATGTAAAATGCGTGCACTCGTGTGTCTAGTAGCGTGTCTCCCTTACGTTCAAGAGGTCCCAAGTTCGAATCTCAGTCTGGGTGAGTTACCTGGATAAGGTTTCTTCCGGGGTTTTCCCTGATCCTTCAAGACGAATGTCGGGTAACTCTAAGCTCCATTGACCCTGGACTCATTTGAAAATCATTTCACCCAATTCATTCACCGTCCGATATGACTTAACGTTGGAGGACGTAAACTTAAAAAAATGCGTGCACTCTCATGGCTTACGCTACTCACTTTTTAAAAAAAAAACATTCTTACAGTTGTTTATTCTTCTCTTAATTAAGATAGACACTTATATAAATGGTTACACACTTTCTTGTGGGAATAGGGTAATACACAAGGCTTAAAGGTATTCATTGTTTAAAAGCTGATTTCTGTGCAATTCCTTAGGATTCCATTCCGTTGGCATGAACAGGAAAGGCAAAACAATAATGGTTCCTCGTTTGGGGGGGGGGGGAAGGGCTGAAAAATTATGGAAATGGTTCCTTTCCCCCCACCCCAATAAAAGTGCTATAAATTGCATGTTTTAACATGCTTTCTCAAATTATTATTTTCATTATTTCAAATCTCACAAATTTCTGGAACGAAGTAAATGATATGCCATTCTGTCCCATATGGCATCATATTTTCTTTGTACTCAAGTGTCACAAAGGTGCTACTTTGGATAAGAAGGAACACTTTAGAGCACTCATCTTCGTGATCATCTAAGACGTGCCAAGAGTTCTGGGTCTCGCTACAGGAATTCTTTCCTCTTGGCTGTAATAAAATGACGGACAGAAACCAATACTCTGAACTTCTTTTTATAATTCTTTCGAAGCCCTTCAGGTAAAACATTAACTATTCTCTTCTTCTGCCCCGCCTACTTCTTGCTCTCGTCTGGTTTAATTTCAACACAAGACTACCCTTCCTCCGCATTTCATTCTGGAAATTATAAGAAAAAAAGTCTTTCTCATAATCACAAAAAGTTCGCTGTAGAGATCAGTGGGGTCACTACCCTTGGCATTGTCTTTTCTTTTAAGGATTTACGTCTTTTAAGGACCTCATACCCTTGCGGTTATAAAAGTCGCTGCATACTTGGTTCTATTAGGAATAGGAGTTCATTTGTTGGAAAAAATTATAGTGCAGTACTTTTCTTTGCCGTTTTCCAAGGTTTTCAAAGTTGATGAATAAATGCACTTTGGTTTAACAAATGTACTATTTCAAAAAGTGCGCTTGTCTTACGTTTCTTTTCAAATTTTATGTACATTCATTAATAGCATGATTGACAGATCCTAGTCTTTTGTCAGAGACTGTCATTCTGTTACTTCAAGTGCATCGTCACATTAGATATAAAATCATTTTAGCTCTTATGATATCCACGTTAAGCTAATGGTGTACATTTTGAAATACAGTAGATTCTCGATTATTCTCCCTAATCTGGCCCGGGACAAGGTCGGATAACTGAAAACGTCGGATAATACAAAGTAAGTCGGGAGAATGGAGCAAAACATGGCAGATATACTAAGTTATTCAAGCTATTGTTGGTTTTGCGGTATTTACTGAACAATCAAGCCAATTCGACAGGCAATATTGAACAAAAATAAGCTCAAAAAGTCCGTTTGCCTGCTGAATGACGTTTCCTTGCTGTGAGAAATCGCCATCGACGAAACATCAATGCATTTTGAAAAAAGTGCATAAATGCCCTTTAAAAAAAAATCTTTGGTAGTCTGCGGAAACACTCATGCACCACGTGGCGTACCTCTGACCCATGACTAATCTGTAAACATGCTGCAATGTCATTCAGTGTCACAGGGCGGTTTTTCTTCACTATGGCTTCAACTGCTGCAATGTTCTGTGGATCACAACAGGTTGTGCCTGACCTGGACGTAGGAGCAACTTCCACTGAAGACACACAATTTGTGAACTTCCTTCGTAGACTTGCTGCTCTGACAAAGATGCATCACCGTACAGCACCTTCATTCGTCGATGAATTTCAATAGGTTTCACACCTTCACTATGCAAAAACCGAATAACAGAACGCTGTTCATCCCTGGTGCAAGTCGCAAGTGGGGCGGCCATCTTTATACTGATACTGCGGCAGAATGTGTGCATCTGCACTATGGTGCCACCTACAGGCCATTCTGCACGCTGTTTGTAGCACGGTTACCAACTTACAAGATAACGGAGCCTAATTTCGAATACAGATTTACGGTTTTCATTTGACTCACCCTCGTACGTAGCTCCTTTCATGACCTGTGTAGCTTTTAATTTCTCTTGATATCTTTGTCAGTAATTTTCGGTAACAAACGATAGCACATTATTATTTGCTATCGTGTTTTGTTGGAATCGATATTCTGAAATGCGAAAGGTCATTGATATAGCAGGATTTTGCTTTTCATTTCGGGGATTATGGGCATGTTATATTTGATTTCTTTGATCTAAATACGTAAAACTGTTTTTGATGTTACACGCCCTTTGTTCCCCCTGGGGGCTGGTCGTGTTTCGGAAATTTTGGCAGACGCATAGTGGGTGCCAACAAAGGTTGTGGAAAAGTGCGCCAGAGAAGCTCTCTCCGATAGATTTTGATAGTGGATGGCTAATTTCCATTTGTAATTAGTTTAGGTGCATAAAGCTTTGTTAGCCGAAGCGTTAAATGAAGACTTCGCCTCAGCGTATCCTATAGAGCAAAGGGAACAGCCAAAACACCATGTTAGAGTAGTGTACAGAAATTGTGATGTTTTTCTTTGCACAAGGCAGTGGAGGCTTCGCATGCCTTTGATACGTGAAGACTTCCCATCTCTGTTAATGTATGGTTCTCTTTTTAAGTAAAGGGACCTAGTGAATTAGTACAGAATAACAGAGAACCAAGGCTAGCGGCCATACAAACCAATCTGGTACTAAAACTTTTAGGGTTATTAGCTATAATCCCTTCTAAAATTAAGTACAAAATATTTAAATAGCCAAAATATTTAATATATTTTGGAATCATATGCATTGTAAATTTTACCAGGCTCTGCGTGAATAGTGTTTGCAATTTCTACGTAAAATGAGTGCTTTTAAAGTTTAGTTTCTTGAAGAGAAATAGAGTTTTTTTTTTCTCGGCGGCTATAAGCGTCAACGTTTTGAAAAATTTAAATAACGTAAGGGGGAAAATGAGATACTTAACGGTTATGTACTTTTTACATGGAAATTGGAATGGAGCAAAATATAAAAAGTATCTCGAGATATTGTCTGTATATTTAATTGCTACTGGGAGAAACAGTAATCAGTATCCTTAAATGTTAGAATATAAAAAGGTACAATTAAACTAATTGCAACAAAACTTACATCTTACCCCCCATCTTTAAGGGAAGATGGGAGTTAACAGGGGGGAAGACTGAACTGACGGCTTTGAAAGCTGATAGGCATATCATACAGCAGCAACTTCCTTCACTATCTCTGACTTACATTTCATCCCCCAAAATAACAACAAAATGGAGAAATGGAAGTACGCTTAGCAATAGACAATCGATAACAACGCGCCAGGTTTTCGGGCAAGGAATTAACGCTAGGAGCTTACGCTCCAGAACAATTACATTCAGGAGGGTTTATTACTTTGCATACAAATGTCTTAATTTCTCGTATTTAGCTCGGTTATAACAAGCTACAGCGACAGTGAAATCGATTGAGCCAGGAATATTACGAAATTGGAAACTGTGAAGTAAATATCAGTCATCGAAATAAGCTTCTAGTTAAATTTTGAATGTGTTATAGAGCCTTATCAGGATTGTGTAAGTAGCTATCAATTCAGATCAAGTATTTAAAATGAATTTTCAATGAAACTGCAGATGGCCAATCTAATTTGATTCCTAGAATTGGTGCATAATGAAATCAACGAACATGTTTTCTTTCAGTCGAGAAGAAAGTAAGAAACTCGTCTAAGTAAGTCATTTAGGGGTCCCTAGGCAGCATAACGTTGTACTGCATGTGTATTTTGTCAAGGGTTCATTTTGCAAGTTTTGGGAGGGAGATGGCAGAGCGACGGTGCAGTCATATCTTAGGGTAGCGGCCCCGGTGTTGAACCAACGTTAAATGTTGCGGTAATAATTCTCCTGGCATTAGAATAAGGACTGCCTGATTTCTCATTATAATGCGACGAACTCCGCATCCTTCATAAATCAGTTATATGAGTACCCAATTTTCTCGAAGTTTGGTCATTTAATTTATACAAATATTTTTAATTTAAAAAGTAATTTCTGTACAAATATATGGTTTAAAGTATTTATACGCAAATTAAAAATCATTCATGTGAATACATACAAATTACATTAATAGTTTTACCGTGCTATTTCAGGTTGGATATAGAACCTTCTATACTAAACTTGTGGTCGTGAGAAAACTACATTTGAATAAGCTGAAGCCCGCCTCGGTAGCGTAGATGGTAGCGTGTGTGCCTCACGTTCAAGAGGTTCCGAGTTTGAATCTCGGTCAGAGTGAGCTACCTGAATAAGGTTTTTCCGGGGTTTTCTCTTATCCTTAAAGACGAATGTCGGGTAGCTCTAAGCTCCATGGACCCTGAACACATTTGGGCATCATTTCACCCATCTCATTCACCGTCCGATATGACTTAACATTGGAGGACGTAAAATTACAACAACGACAACAACAGAGAGAGAGAGAGAGAGAGAGAGAGAGAGAGAAGGAAAGAATAAGCTGAAATACTGGTTAAAATTGTTGGCCATTTCGTATTTTTTGCTCACTGTTTTCTGATCCAAAACTTTGATTCTGAAATAAGGACATTATACTTTTAAACGCTGCTCTCAGACTTTAAATGTGTATCAGCATAACAAAAGGTTAATGCTAGCACGAGCACTGTGTGTATTTTTATTTTGTCAAATGTGACTCGACGCATGTTCAGTTTTTAGAAGGCATTTTGATGTAAAGGTTGATTTATAGTAAGCTCTAAGCTCACTCCTTTTGAGTGAGCAATAATGCAATAATAATGCAATTTTAATAAAAAAAAATTAGCTGACTGCAAAGACAATTAAACTTCTTTTTCGTATCACCATACATTTTCCGATATCCGTTTTATTTTCTTTATTGTCTTTTAAATGCTTTCACCGGTTAGCTCTTTCTTGGCATGCTACTGAAATCGTATAAATTTCGGGTGGATACAAGAAGCATTTTGAACTATTGGGAAATTTGTAACGTTTAACGTCTGTTTTTACTACATGCGGCACCGCAGATGGTGACACCGATGATACTTGAAATGAAGATGGAGCACAGGTATAAACCCGCCCCTACGCCGCTTTATCCAGCATAAATCTTACTTGCGGTTTCCTGGGGTCGAACCCGGGGTGCTTTGGTGAGAGTCGAGTGGTCTAACCTCTCAGGCACGACGCGGCCCATCGGGAAAATCGAACAGCTACTCGTGGTTAGATTATACTCGCGAAGGACGATATTCATGGCTTGCTTCCAATAAATACATCCAAAGAAACGTGTGCGTCTTTCAGAACAGATTAAGATCTCACTCAGGAGGTTAAAGGTATTAAACTTCTTTAAATCCATGACACATTATCTTAGAAGTCATTTGAATTAGATTAAAGCTTTACATAATGGGCATGAATACCTTCCACCACTAAATGCTCGGTTATACTAATTTTATTTGTTAAGAAGCATAGGACTTTTCACAACCACGCCATCTATAATTTAATTTATCAGCATTTTTAAAGTAAAAGGAAATAACATTCATTGAACAAAAATTTCCCTAAAGAACTGTGTTTAAATGTACATTTCCGGTGTGATGAGAAGGTGCAGTGTTTTCTGCAAAGTTGGCGGAATTCATAGTTTAAAATTGCAGGTGCAGTACCATTAATAAATATATTAGTAGCTAATATTGCGACAACCATATACTGAAAACACGGCAAGTTCTTGTTATTCGCCTTGCTGAAAATTGTGAAAAGTACATTAATGGGATCATGGGGTAAGACTGCAGACGATGTGCTTACTTGGGTTGATGTTGCAGAAAAGCTTAGTACAGACGCACTTACCCTAGAGGGTTGGGGAGAATTCTGCCGAATGCGATGCCCGCTCCCTTACCTTGTTTGTAACGCGCTCACGTAACTGCGCTATTCATTTCCAGAGGCGGCACTGGCTGCATTGGGTTGGGAGGGGGGACGCCACCGACCCTCCTTTGTCCTCCTCCAGCTCAGGGTTGGACTGGTTTTATCAATAATATTATTTATTGGACCCGAGGGACCCAAACATTACGTAAAATCAGAGTAATCAATTTATTTAAAACTTTTTTAATAGAAAAACATCAGGGGTCTGCTTTCCTGGGTTCCAGTAATCGAATTTTGAACATATAGAAACTTTAAATAGGATAACGCAAATGGAAAGGCTTTAAAATTAAATGCCTTAATGAAATCGTTGTAAGGAAATCTGCCTTTAGAAACTATTTAGAAAATGAAGTATTTTTTTCCTGGCAAAGCTGAATATAAAATCCATTTTCTAACGTGGATGTTCTAATTATCCTCCAATTTTTAAGGTTAATAAATATGATGATCTTGCCGAAGAAATCGGTCAAAAATTGGAGAGGGCTTCATCTCTTTAGTGTTGCGTGAAAACAAGTTTGTCATGTAAGTAAATTGATGTAAATTAATCATTTCTTCTCACTAGCCTATATAGGCTAAGGCTTTAGATAGAGTCAACATGAAAAATTCAATGCCACGGCCGGGATTTGAACCACGGATATCTAGTTTCCATCCAGTCGCTCTTACCCATTAAGTTACAATGGCTAGTGGTTTACCGGGAAATTATATGTCAGTTGGAGAATTTAATGTCAGGATGGCACGTTAGCCTATAACACCATTGCTTCCGTCGATGTCCAGAACAAGAGTGCCCCAGATACAGCTGGTTTTCCAGTTAGCATTACTCCTTGACCAACCCATTCTTATCTGTCTTTGTTTAGTTCAGTCTCTTTATGAATTACTTTTACGCCAAACGGCACTTCTTCCTGTCTGCCCCCAAACTACACATGTACTGCTTCAACCTCCAGCTCCGAATTGAACCCGAGACCTGTTGTACAGCAGGCAGGTGCTCTACCGACTGAGCTACGGGGCCAGCCATCAAGTGATTTATGAAAAATATTATTCATATTTCGCACTTCTTAAGTAGTCTCAAAAACAAAGTGCAGATGGTTAATATTGTCGCGTATGCTTCGGTGAAGTGAAGGAACTTGATTTATTTTAGGAATTTATTTGAAATTTTAATAGCATGAGGTTTCTTTATATAATTGAAAGTATTAATTTGTGGAGGTTAAGATGTAGAAGCATCATAGCGGAGTATTAGACGACAAAGCCGTAATTTGTATATTTTCGGAGCGTTAACCATGTAACTTTGAACCTGGTAGTTGGCAATGGACAATCAGCAGGTCGTTGGACTTAATCCAACATGGCGGATGGAATGATCCAGAAGCTTTCCTGCCGATCAAAGGGAAAAAGTCTCTAGGTTCAACGTGTGTTGGCCCCCTCTTTTTGGGCTTGGCCATGAATAATTATAGCGGTGAGTATCGAGACGGGCGGAGAGTTTAAAGTGTATTGTTGCGGCCGGAGGCTACGCCAAATCTTCACTTCACCACGCACCGACATCTCCCCGAAGGTAAGCTCGACTGGGTCTTAATATACTAATGTAGCTGTCAACACCAGTCCACCCAAAGTCTCTTCAAGACTTCGGGGTTGACTTGTATTGTAGAAAATCATGATGATATAGTAAACTGGCATTTCGTAGAAAGTTGTGCTATTTCTATCTGTAGCCTGACTACAATTTCCCGTTACCACTTATCTCTACCATCTGACCCCCTGTCCTTTCAGCTACACTCCCGGTTGCAAAGTAGATTGTAAACCCTTACGGTAAACCACATTTAAGTATACACAACCCTATCCACAACTCGTAGTCTAAAATCATCCCGGTTCACAATCTATAATGCGACAACATGCTAAGACCGAAAATGAGGGGAAAGTTTGAATTTGTGTTGCGGGAGTATAATTTGTTTTAAGTTTTCTTACAGTATATCTTGTTCTGGCACATGGTCAGCAAGTAGTATTCCCTTCAGAGTGTAACAGTTCTCAAAAAGGTGTCTCGCTGTAATGCTATTTTCAATCATTTCCTTATAACTTGTTTATAATGCATGTAATGAAGACCACAATAAAGAGATACATCTCATTAATATTCCTTTGTGCATTTTCTTCGTTATAAGCCAAGTCATAATGGAACTATCAAGAATCCATTACTCTTCTCTGCCATTCCGAAACCGCTGTTCTCCAGTTCTTCTGTACCTTCTCTTTCTCATCTGTTTGCGGAGAGAATCCTTAGGGTAGGAAATTGCGTCTTTTCTCTTCGCGCACCAGAAAGCCTTAGTTGTCGTCGGTTGCTGGGAAGTACCGTGAGGTAGTGGCATTTAGAATTTAATTCTATTTGCCTACTTCGTTCCTCCCACGCTTTTCTGCGATTGAACGCGATTCTTTTGTCATTTCAACTTAACCTCTTCCTTCCATCTCCTTTTCCTTTACATTTCCTCTTCTTTTTCCTTGAACTGGGATGCAGGTTTTACGAAAACGGAAATGATTGTGAAATGTCTCCGGGCTTGTTTGAAATTATTTATTCAAGAGAATCTTTGCCTGTCTGCCTCCAGCTTACTGTTGTTATTCAGCAGCTAGAACAGTTTGCAATGCCACAGTGCTTCACTCTGAATTTCAGTGTAATAATGTGAGTAATAAGGGGAATACCCTTGCGGTCATGCAAAACCAAACTGCTTAAAACTAAATGTGCAAGACGCAGATGCTTCTTTCTATAGTTTTATTATTAAGCTTTTGGTTAAAGTACTTCTAAATGCATAATTAGTTTCTGATTGCAGAGGAAATTTAGTTCAATTATGAACCTTAACATGTTTGACTGTGTATGTACTATTCCTTTACATTTCGCATTTTCAGGGCAATTTACTTTATTCTCTCTGAGTCAACTCTACAGATCTCCGTAACGATACCAACACTTCTTAAATTATTTCATTCTATCTCGAAAGTTCTCCCATACATCTTTCAGGTGTGATACTTGTAATATATTTATTCCGTACTGTGTATATTTAGCATTATTTATTACTTTTGCAGAATAGTAATAAACTACAGAAAGTCTACTCGGAGGTGTTATGATTGAGGTCTGATAATAGTGAAATTCGAAAATACTCCTCCTCGAATAATTGTGAAAGAGCTTCTTATGGTAAATATTACTCTGAAAAGAGTTTTAAAAGTGCATCCAATATCACAGCAAGTTTTGTGCTGAAATTATATTAAAACAAATAGTAAGTACTCGCCAACAAGAAAAACTAAACTGTAGTCAGTTAAATTCTATGCCTGCTGTCTCTTGGCACAGAGTTATAGCTTTCTTTAAATTTATTATTTGGCTGACAAGCAGTATTGCTATAGAAGCTATTGATAAATTACATAAGTATTGCATGCAAATTAATAACTGAGGAATTACTGTTCTCTAACATATAAAATAGTTGATAAATGTATAATATAAACATAAAACTATTAAAAACACATTTAAATGAAAGATAATTAAAGACAAAGTATATAACAGGATAACTAACACATACAATAGTATTAAATAAGATGGATAACAATTGAAAAGTGAGGTTAGATATTCGAGGCTAGATTATGATCAGTGGTGTTATGAGAAAAATAGAGGATATACTTTGAATTAGTGCGAAAGGTCGCTATCTTCTGAATCAAAGAGTAGGATGTCTTAAGGCAGTTTTCTTTTCAATCTTGACCTTTCGAAGTTTCGTTGTCCAATGTCATAGGTTACAGCGCTTGGTACTTCGGATAATCTAACGAAGAATGTCTTTGATATAAATTTGAAGCACAAAGGTATGGGAAGAATACCGAGTTCCTGATGGAGTTGATCTTTTCTAATGAATCATGGAGCGGAGAAATTTGTTTTGTATAACCGGAATTCGATTAATGTGGGTTTTGCTGGCAGCACCCCATACAGGAGCAGCGTAAGAAATTATGGAGCGTATAAGATTGTAGACCAATATTGAGTACTCCAGACCAAGTTGTGATTTCTTCTGTAGCAATGGTTACAGCTTTTTAATTCTAGAAATAGCTACTGTGGAAATGTAAGATGTATCAGAATTCCAGGTTAATTTAGTGTCAAGAGTTATAGCTAGGTTCTCTATTTATAGTTTTATTAATGAGATTGTTACGTCCCTTTGCTGTTGGTTTGTTCTTCTGTATTTGTGCCTTTTCCTGCAACACCAACTTATACAGATGTTAATGTTTCAGCAATATATATTCTACTCCCAGGCGCATTGATCTTTCTATCACATGCTTTATTGCTTCTTCTAACCATTTACCTTTCTTTTTGTCCTTCATGTTGACAGGAATGCCTCTAAAAAATTAATCTAATGCAGCTCAAGTAGGAAAAGAATCTTTACTGAATAAGTGACATTCCTGCTGACGTGTAGTAAATTCTGTTAAAACAGAACCGTTTCTTTTTTATATTCATCGGTAAATACTTCGTATGTTCATCTTCAATATTAGCAACGTTTCTTGAATGATTTTGTTTTATTTTAACAATAATAAAATGAAGGAAATGTATGTCTATTTTTAAATGTACTAGATTTTAAGAATAGTTGCCGCCTGTGAATGAAATATGTTTCTGTGAAAACCTAAAACTCCGTTAGACAATAATGGGTATTGTGGTGGAAATAATGAGGCTCCTTGAGTGAAAACTTGACGTAAGATTGTTGTTTAATTCTCGTGCAGTGGCAACACTGTAAGTCGTTAAACTGTTGCCGCATGTGAAAGCAACTTGTTCACGTTTTGGATTAGGCACTTCAGGAGTGCTTCTGGAAAGGAAGCGTACTTGAAAGTTGGACTGAGAGCGCTGTACGGGTGTTCGATGACGTCGTGATGGTGGTTTTGTTAAGGCTCAAGGGCCCCTTGCTATGTGATAAGAGACGTTGCTGCTCGAGCTTTAAGCAACCAAATTACTTTGTCACCCCCTCCTTCCTTTCTCCTTCACTTCTCCACTTCAGAATGAAAATCAACCATCCCCACACTACGGTCCTTTCATAACACCACGCTACAAAGTGTTTGACGCGATGACTTCCGCAGTTGATTGACTTCATCCTTGAGTGCTTGGATCATTTACTTTCTGTTCTCTTTGAGAGGAAGTGTACAGTACAACCGGCTAATAGGCTGGTTGTTTTCGGCGTCACCTTTAAACGACCTTGTGTCGAAGCGCCTTGTGTTTTTATGTAGGCTACACGCGTTACAACTGTGTCAAAGAAGTTGCCGATGGCGCAGGAACATTAGTTTTGCACAGAGCTTAGAACGACTTCAGGAAAACATGGAGCTCGTTTGGGAATGCGGGCTGTTCAGAAATAATTTGTTTATTTCCTATCTTTGAATCGTCAATGTATTTTGTGATTTCTATAAACACGGGGCGCAGAATACTCCTTTGAAAAACAGTAAAAGTTTAATTTTTCAAATTAAAGGCACATATTATTAACGTTATAATTGGGGCCCGGATTTTTATGAAAAGCCATCTTTTTTCTGAGTAGTCACAGACGATGCTTATTGGAAATTAAGTTCATTCTGGAACAAATACGTGAGATATATATGGTTTTTATGGGTCATCAAAATGCATTTTTCCCACATTTTTATAATAGTCATTTTTAACATTTAGATGCTTTTTCCGGTCATTTTCTTTCTTTTTCACGAATTATTGGGCATTTTCATCTGTAGCCCGCATTCGGGAGGCCCGATTTCAAATATTAAGAGAAGTGGTGAATAGCTTTGATAGGCTAGATTCTAAGGCAAGTGAGAGCTCACAGGACCTGTTTTCTAATACCAGAATCCAAGGTAAATTAGCTTTCATTAAATCAGATTTTGCATTTCTTACGGATACCATAACCCGCCTTGAAGAAACTGGCGTGATATGAGATAAGTTAGTGAGGATTGCGGAAGAGAGAATAAAAATGTGAAAGGTGAGATTGGGGGATAAAATTACACAGAAACTAAAATTTGTGTTGGACAAAAATATATAATACAAAACAATTTGTCAGATTGCCGGTAACTTGTCAGGAGAAAACTTCAGATCTGATATTATTGAACAGGATTAAAATGCAGTAACATAGTGTTTTTAAATATGCATCTATAACATCTGGGGAAGTGGAGAGAAGCTTCTCAAAGTATAAAATAGTTTTAGCTGACAACTGCCGTTCCCTTACTTTTGATAACTTGAAGATGACCGTGGTGGCGTAGTGCAACGCTAAAGTAAGATATGTTTTGGGTACAGTAACTAATTTTTTCATATTTCTAAAATTGAGAATGACCTGATGAGTTTTGAATTTATTATTTAGTAGCAATAATTGTATTATTTACTAGCAAAGTTAATTTTAAAATGTGGTTATTCCAACCATATATTCATTATTTGTCTGTGACAGTTATTAATTTATTATTATGAAATAAATTTTTAGGTCATTTTTTTACATTTTATGTGCATTTTTGTATATTTTAAGGGCATTTTATGGTTCAGTTATAGATAATTTTTGGGCCAACAACTTCCGGGCCCTAGTTATAAGGCATATAATGTGACCATAGTCCTTTTAAAATCAAGAACATCTTGATAGCTTTGTTTCAGTTAGTATGAAAAAGCTAATTAAACTAATATTAATTAAACAGCACTTGCAGTATACTATAACATTCGATATTGAGGCAGGATTTTATGCAAAAGGCACGATTAATTACTCTCACCTTTGGCGATAATCTTGAAGAATTCTGATAGATTTATTCGAAATTCCTCGGCTGCTCAGACTTAAGATTATTATTTTCAGGGCGTCGTCGCAGAGGAGGGAGGGTACAAGATGATGTGCAAGTAAAATCCACGACAGTTCTCCTTTCCTCTTAAAATTGTTATTTCATTTGTAGATAAATTATTTTAAAACATTATTTTTAACATTGAACAAATAAATGCATTGATCAACGTTAACCTTACTTATTCTTGCAACTTTGAAAGATACTTTTACATTTAATAATGAACCGCAATGTTTCTGCAAACTTGCAGATGATGTCACACACGTTCGTAGTGTTCGGAGTCTAATTGCGGAAGAAAATTTCAAATCCTTTTTCACTTATCTCTGTAGTCATCTTACGTCTACAATATATCCAGACTTCTACTAATCTCTTCTTCTGAAAGGAGCACGCTTATTCGTGATGCTGGATTTCAGTTCAGCTTCTCTTGGAAACCGGCCTTAAAAATGGCAATCCGTAGATTCAAGATGCAAAGATCAATACATCTTGATAATCAAGTTAAGTATTTACGTTTCTTTGGCACAATTTTCTATACTCGCGCCATCTCCTGGCCTGACATTTAATTTACTGAAAACAGTCTTTTGTTCAGTAATGCGAATTTTGATAGTATTTTGTCTTTGTTTATATTTGTGTTACATCCAGTGATTCATTTGTGGCTATAGCATTTTATAAATATCCTGATGATAGGAGAGATACACACTCCCGAAACGTCGATATCTAATCGTCTTTTCACCTGGCTTGCTGCCCGAGAAGAAAGTGAGCATTCTGCTAATCCCATACCGTCTAGGAACTTGACTTTTCTCACTGTTACCCTTGACATCCATTTCATTGCATTTAAAGTCTGCATTGCCTACAATATATTCTTTCCTTTTTCATACACTGTTCAAGTACTCTCACTTATTAATTGCTTAAGTGTCTTAACACTGTCACAATTTGATCATAATGTTCAATAAACAATTCAGATAAAAATATTACAAAATTAATAATTATTTTAGAAGGCTTAACTTTATTATAAATAATCAGTTTTAAAATACCGTCTCAATAAGTATTACATGTTTACTGAGCTAACGTCTCGTAGTTTCAGTTTTCAAAATCTATTTCAGTTTTTGAAAATCCAATCATGTTAAAAAATTTCACAATATTCCCTCATCCTCTTTATGTCCACGATGATTGTAAAAACAATCATTGCTTTATTGTCATACACCATAAATACTTTTGGATTGTGGAAAATATTATAAAAAACCTTAACATCTTAAAACAATGTTGTATAACACTAAAATAGCAAAATTTCAGCGCTAAACAATAACAGCAAACGCAAAGTTTTGTTTCTGTTGATAGTTAATTTAAAGGTTTTAAAGATGTCCATAATGCATAATACACTTCATGTAAGTTAAATAGAAGAAATTTTTGCAGTTTGGCTTATGTGTTGTGTCTCCGATGTCACATGGTTACTTTTTCCAGGTCAATGTAGTTTTAACAACAGAATTATAGTTAACTACATAAATGCTTTGTATACTAGGAGAAAAATCAACAATATCTAGAGCAGATACTATTAGTGTAGTGATATTGCACTTGTAAATATTAAACAAGGTTCTAGCTGATTGGCACTTATCCCGATAAATGGTTAATGTTGTCAATAGTAGTGCTTTTGTTTACTTGAATCAAAGTAGGGTATTTAGACTGTCTAAACTACATACGCTAGGAATTATAATAAATATTAATATATAATATAAAGCTATGGAATATTATCAATAAGTATTATATAGTTGAGTTCCGCAAGTATTTGAAATAATTGTGGCTCTTATGGAAATCTGCTTAATCGGTAATAAAACAAAATGCAAGATAAATATTTAATCGTTAGGGGAATGTAGGTTGAGGCATTCCATGTAGGAATAATTTCATATACCCTATTTGGTGTGGAATACACACCAAATATGGTTTATCAGAGCTGTCTACAACCAGAGGGAGTGTCAACTGAATTATGGATACATTTTTGGGCCAGTCGATATCCTAACCAACTGTGTAATCGAAATGGCTAATGTCCTAAGGTGATTAAAAAGTTATTGCGCATACTAAGTGCTAATGGAAATTCAACCAGCATTACTGGAGTTTCATATGCTGCCAACTATGTGTGATTTTGGCTGCCAAAGAAGTCGAGCCAATTCGTCTATTCTTGTTTAAAGAGTCATTACATAAATAAGATGTGTTATTTTACACAGCATTACATATGGTAAGCATTGGATCCAAATTTTAAGATTATGGATATAAATATTTTTTAAGAATGACGGTAAATACAATCTTTTACAATAGATAGCAGCAGCAAATGGTTTACAACGAGTAGCCATGCAGGTTTTTGAAGCGGGAAAGGAGTACTTAGAATGTTTCTCCGTTATCTGTTTCTGTTACGTGTGAAATCAGTTGTATGAAGCTTAAAATCGTCTATGTAATTCGTAAACCTCCAGAGAGGTCTTTAAGCCCCGAATTCTCCATAACTGATACCGAAATAAATAATGAATGTTTTACATAAAGAATCTTATGTCATAGAGTTTATGACGAAAAGGTGAACAATTTGAAGACGATTATACATTACAAATCATGCAATATAGCGTTAGTATCGCAACTAAGGTAGCTACAAAATAGGAATGAACATAAGGTGGAGCTAGGCGTGGCTGGTCTATCGCTGTCTAGCCAATAAGTTGAGTGTAATGTTGTACAGTTAAGCAAGCATACTGGCTCGCTTGGCCGAACCGTGCAGCTAATTTCTTTGTGCGCTCAAAAGATACTAATTACAGAATCATTTTGTTTATCCCCTGTCACAGAGCTAATTTTTTCTGAGGATAACTGTTCAAACCGCATGTTTATAGGATATCAGGTTTCGGAGATATGGAAAGATAAAGACGCCTGACTAGAAAGAAAAGAAACATTAACTGTCAGTGAAGAAAAGCACACACATATTTGCTGCAGTTGCAATTTGTACCTTGCATTCAGTAAAGTGATCTTTAAAGAGTGTAGATGTGATTTTCAAAGTTAGTAAACATGTTGCTTAGCAAGCCTAGTACCAGGGTGCCTAGTAGTGCTGCAAAACAATTCGAAAGATTTTCCATAAGCAGGCTAGAAATATTACTTTTCATTTGTGTTCTTTTTCCAATTAATGTTTCTTAGTGATTCGCAGATATGCGAAAAACTCAATGCAGCTAATTTATACTATGTTCGCTTCTGTTTGTGAACGGGGTAAAACAGCTTCCAAGCGAAGGATAGTTTTTGACTTGAGCTGCTGATTTCTGAGAAACTGAATATGCGTAAATTTGCTGCCTTTTGCATTTAGTTCTTTTTAAAACTACGGTCAAGCAGCGTTGGTACTTTGGCAATCAAATGCTTAACGTTGGCCACCAAACTTGGGGGCTAAACCAAGGGCTGATTATGTGTACTATTACGCTTGAACTGAGAGAAAAATAATTAACAGATATGTTTGGAGGACTTTTCAGTAACTTTTTTGAATTCATTTTGTAACCAATTAAACCTGAATATCGTGCGAGTGGGATCTAAGCAGCCATTTTGCAGTAGCCTAAAATGCAATCTTTTATTATTATTACTTTATCAAATATATGATGTCATTGAATAAATGTTAAGAGAGCTTTTAAAGACAAAAGTTCATCATGGTTAGTTTTTTGTTGTAATTTACGTCCTCCAACATTTAGTCATATCGGACGATGAATGAAATGCCCGCCTCGGTAACGTAGATGGTAGCATGTCTGCCTCTGATACTGACTGATACTCTGGATTGCTTATTACTTATTAACTCTGATGTGAATTGAAATAAAGGGTTTGCTGTAATTTTTTAAGTGAAAGTGACAGGTTGGATGGAGTGGTTTGGATTTTCTAAAGGAATTTCATAATAACTACCAAAAAGAAGATCTGCAAAGCCCAGTTCGCCCGCCTCGGTAGCGTAGATGGTAGCGTGTCTGCCTCACGTACGAGAGGTCCCGAGTTCGAATCTCGGTAAGGGTGAGTTACCTGGATAAGGTTTTTCCGGGGTTTTCCGTTATCCTTCAAGACGAATGTTGGGTAACTCTAAGCTCCATGGACCCTGGACTCATTTGAGCATCATTTCATCCAATTCATTCACCGTCCGATATGACTTAAGGTTGGAGGACGTAAATGGGTGAAATAATGCCTAATGCATCCGGAGTCCATGGAGCTTAAAGTTACCCGATATTCGTCTTTCAAGATAAGGGAAAACCCCGGATAAAAACTTATCCAGGTAACTCTCCGTGACCGAGATTCGAACTCGGGACCTCTTGAACGTGAGGGAGGCATGCCACCATCTGCGCTACCGAGACAGGCGTATCATCATAGCGAAAATCCTTATATTTCACTTTGCACCTTTGAAGCTACTTCCAAATTCGATATTTACGTTGCCCCTTTAGCTAAGCTGTTAATATTCAGATGTGATTTTGTCTTCTAAGTTGAATTTAATGAACAAAATTACTTTTGAGCAGCTCAAAGAGCACTATCAAAGCTTTTGTGCCTAGTGCTGGTGACTTCTTTGCAAAGTTATCGACATAGCTGAAAGGCGTTTGTTGTTGACGTGACTTGAAGCCAGTCTGACTAATTGTGTTTTCCAGCCCTCGTCAGCCATCCTTTCCTCTCTTTTTATTATCATTATAATTTTTAGAAAAACTCTTGAGACTTGACGATAAAATGCACGCCTCTTCAAGTGGAAGGAAACACTCTTCTACACTTCCTGTGGTAATGCACTCCTCCCACCCTTCCTTCCCGTCGAGTAAAAGCGCCGCTACATCTTCCCTGTGGAACACATGAAGAGCTGCTTTTAAATTTTTTCCACATTAGTAGAGAACCGGAGATGTAACTTTTGTAAGGCTCACACTGCTACCGGCCTTTCAGAGACAACGCGTAACCAGAAGCTTTGCACGGGTATTAAATCCTTCAGCAAATGAAACGTGCAGTTTAGCCTTAAGTGTCATGTGTTTTTACCCTTCCGAACGCACAGTAGCTAATAGCTTCAAGGCTTTCAAAGAATACTGCATCAAATTCTGTCAGCATTTTTGTCTTCAATAAAACATAGAATTCCAGTTATTCGTTTACATTATGTTCTATATAATTACAGTGTAAAAAAATTCGAGACTGATATTTGAAGAAAATTTTTGTTTTGAGACGTCCTGAACCCCAAAAAATCCGGATTATCTAGAGAATGACGAGAAACCGATAATAACATCTATATCATCACCGAAATGCTTTTAAAGGAGTTTAGAAATAACTATCGGCACACTTTCACCTAAAAACACGTACGATGTAACCGTAATGGCCTACTTATTTTCACTGTACATAATATAGCTACGAACTAGTGCGTAGTAAAAAAGGCAGTGCGCTTTTGCTGTCTCAGTTTAGTGTATCGTACACGAGCAGCGCGATATTGCGTCCGCTTTAACATTAGAAGTTCATTTGGAATATTTCTGCTTGACTCTCGAAATAAATCATCAATTTTTCTATGTCTACTACTGCTTATGCATGGGTCAAAGCTGGTTCATCAATTCTGTTTGAATCTGAATGCTATTCATTTTCATTTTCAGTAACAATGTATGATGCAATAATGCCTTCCTCTGTATTCATTTAATAACCTTCATTTTTTTTAAACTTACAACCAGTTGTGTTTTCTTGAGTAACATCGAAATAGCCATCGATATTTTTTAAAAAGTCTATAAAATCTTATTCCACACTTAAGTTTTTTCTTTGTTCTTCAATCTTGTTTTCTGGCAAGTCACACATACCAGGCTCAGCTTTTTCTATGACTTTATCAAGGTTTCTCTTCTAACTTGAGGCCGCGCCGTGGCTCAGTGGTTAGACCACTTGTCTCTCACCAAGGCGGCCCATGTTAGATCCCAGGCGACCGCAAAGTGAGATTTGTGATGGGCAACATAGTGCTGGGGCGGGTTTTCTCCGGGACCTCCGGTTTCTCCCGCCAACTCATTCTACCGGTGCTCCATCTTCATCTCATGTATCATCAGTGTCACCGCCTGCGGTGCCGTATGTAGTAAAAGCGGGCGTTAAACACTACACATTTCACTTCTAACATGGTCCCAAAGGGTAAGGTAGCGGCATGAATTGGCCTCTGGCAAAAGAATTCGAGTAATATACCTATAGTATACCACAAGAAAGAAAGTCTGCGGGGGATGAGATGCAGGGGGGTTGGTAAAGGTTCCTATACCCTCCTTCGGTAGTTTATTGCACCCCATGTCAGTTTAGTTACAGAACATTCAAAAACATTCTGACGACTTCTACTTTTGTGACCTAATCTTGTCGGTTTTAGTGTACAGAGTGAGTAGGACGCATGTTTTAACGGTTCTGCTACTTGTGTAGCATGCATTCTCTGTCACCCACATTCGTTGTCCTTGTCTCACTGTGCATGGGGGTGTATTCCTTTCACGGACTTACTTTGTTTTGGTGGACAGTACTGAGAATAGAATTTTATCGTCTGTAAAACCAGTCTTCATTTACTACACAAAACACTTTTTTTTTTTTCAAAAATGGTCCGGGTTAACGAGGTTTCGCTGTATTTTCCTTCTGTGTCTCTCAATCATATACCACGATGATTTTCTAATACCCCTAAACCATTAAGCTTTACATAGAAAATATTGCTTACTTCTAATTTTATAAATATGGCTCAAAATTTTGATTATAATAACATTTAGGATATTTTCTTAACAGAATAGGTGTACTCAATAATTCTGAATGACCTTTGTACAATTGGTAAGTGTAAGGGATAGGCAATATCCTATCAAACAAAATTGTAGGTATCACTAAAGCATACAATTTATGCTAAGCAATATTTTTTTGCCATCGATGATTTTTTAAGTCGTATCGGATTTATACTACCGAGGCGGGCATCGATATTTTTAGGACATTCTTTGTCATTGGTTTGAGTTTACCTAAACTCTAGTGATTTCTAGAGAAACTCAGTGTTTGTGCTTTTAAACCAATTAATTTAGGAGTATATTTATAAGAAAATTTATTTTATATTTTAATAAGAAACACAGCTCTGAAATATTTAAATTTAATTACGACTACATCGTAAGAATAATTTTTCTGGTAAAATACATAGGTGTAGTATTATGTGTTACGAAATACTAATTTCAGCTAACTTATTGACAATAAAATTAAACAGTACACTTCTTCATTAGATAAAAGTTGTGCTAACAGTTAAAACCACTCAAAAATACTCAGAAATATATTTCAAATTTGCTCTCTTTAAAACTACGCTCGCTAAGAACAGAATGTATGAATTAGATATTGAATATAATCTTGATTTCCTCTAGCACATCAATTTTTCGTGCGCAAATGCATTTCAGTATTGGTGTCAGACATGTTTCCTACTGTGACACACGCACGCACGCACGCACGCACTCATGAGTAATGAAACTAATTATTGGAACTGCTGTGTCACAGTGCAGAGCGTAGAGCATTGAGGTTTTGCTCTTAACTTTACGGGGTTGCCGTATTCAGTTGTGTCCGCTTTAACGCGCCCATTGCTTTCTTGCTTTCATTCTAGAGGAAACAGCAGTGTGAAAAGTTCAATCGACTGAAGGATGTCTTCGTTCGGCGTTTGGTATGACTCAAGGGAATAATCTTCTATAGATCCCAGCGTCTGGTTGATTTTGAATGACGAAGAAGTAAGGGGTGAGCGGGGGTCGGTTCAGAGAGAATAAAGCAAGGTTGGCGCGTAAGGGAAGACTCTCTGGGGATCAAATTTAGCGGTTTTAACCCCTCTTCTCTGAAGGAAGGTTAAACTGGAAGCTAAAGGTGAAGGCAAGGGTAGTGAGAAAATAATCATCAGAAACAGCAACTTGAGATGCAGTAAGTCGAGTTTGCTACAGAAAATGGTCTTCACAGGTAAGGTTTCACGATTGTGGTGAAACACTTGTTAGGAACTTTCGCAGAAAACAATATAATATGAATTAAGAAGGCGCTTAATAAATATGTGAAGGAAGAGCAGAATCGATTAATGGTTGCAGCAATTAAATACAGAAATACGTGTAACCTGAACCAGTGACTGGATGTGCTGCATTTACTTGGCTTTTCTACCCCTTTCGTACAAACCATTCTCACAAAAGATGATTCCTTTAGCTGCTTCATGTTAAACGAGATATACGATTCCAGAAATGCGCTCATGAGATATTTCCTTGCAGGTATAATGTAAACAGAGAGACGCAGTAGTCTTGAGAGATATTCATATTTATCACGTGCGGGACGCTGTGAGTGACAGCTTTATAATTGTTTCTCTTTGCATGATCAGTAGGAAAACAACGAATGACTTCCCATGTAAGACAATTATATGCATTTATCAATTAAAATGAATAGCAATAAATATCTCCCCAAAAAGTTGTGCTTTACGACATCTACATTTTTCGGCATATTTTTGTTATTTCCTACCAGTTAATAATACTAGTCATGCAAACATAATTCAGAATTTCGGGGACACATTCGGGACCTCTCGGCACGGGTTCAGGGGTCTATTGCCTCCTTGTACCCAATGCTGAGCTCAGTCTCGATGCCTCTCCGCATAAAGTTACACCTCTTTCGAGCGCTCGTAATCCCACTCATGCTATAAGCCTATGAGATCTGGGACTTGGTCGCAGATAGCTGGCTCGCATATCTTCAGCGTGCACTGAAGAGAAGACTCCGATCCATCGATTCTGTAGGTCATTCCTTCCCCGTTCGGTTCCTTCACGAAGCCTCTCTTCTCTCTTATGTGGAAGACGAAATTAGGCGCCGGGCTGCAAAATTCGACGCTGAACCACCAACTCAAAGAAGCGCCCTGGTTCGGTATCTAGGAGATTACGACCCTACAAGACGCCGTTTCAGGCTTTTCCGGGTACCCCGCATGGCATGCGGGCACCCGAGGTAAAACTGGAGTTAATCCGAGCAGCAGCAAAAGCTCAACTACATAATCAACCAGTGAGCTGTTTGGCTTCAAAATAATCCCACTTAAACCTACGAACTCTAGTGTGTAAAAAATGGTATTGCATCCTGATCAAATTAGAGGCGAAATCAAGCTACTTCGCAATCCTTCCTCATTCAAATAATTCCATTCCATCTTGCATTCACCAAAATTTTTACCTGCGGTAAAATCCAAAACCTGGGTGAGCACTCAGCAAAAACCCTCTGGCTGTTAACAGCCTGTCAGTACCTTGTGCGGTGTGTGTGTGTGTGTGTGTGTGTGTGTGTGTGTGTGTGTGTGTGTGTGTGTGTGTGTGTGTGTGTGTGTGTGTGTGTGTCTAAAATTCAGAATAAATCGAGGGGATTCAAGATATACAACCAAAATCGCTAGAATCTGGTTTTAAGTAAATCAAATTTTTCAAAAAACAAAATCATTTTAAACGTTTGTTTTAAATGGGAGATGTTCTATTAAATGTTCCTGTGGGATCTTTTGACACTTAACTTCAATATACATGGGATTTTTTCTAATTTAAAAAAATGTTTTCAAGAACGTTCCCATAGAGTAAAATTTCGACGAAATTTGGTTAGTGAACATTTCTGTGAAATAAAATACTTTCTCTAGTTTCTAACTGTTTATTAAATAGAACACGCAATAAAATTATGCGTTGCTAAATGTTACAGAAAATTAAAATGTCGTTTTAATTATAACCTAAAGAATGCATTCTTTATCCTTCCTAGATTCACATAGTACATGTAACCGAATCATGCACTACAATGTACTTACCACTCGTATCAGACAGGAGAACTGCCGTATTGAATGGGCAGAGGGAGGGACCTCTTAGCATTTCACAATCACCAACCTGAGAATATTGCCTGCTGGGAACGACCAATCAATCTTGGGAAACCCACTGTCATTTTACATTAGTGTTTACGGTGTAGCAAATATGTAGGGTTTCTCATATACTATTTATACAGCTTACTCAACTCGGATTTCTTTTGTTCGGCAACGGAATGACGTATTGCTCTGGCTTAATAACATTGGGAAAGCTCTATCAAGGGGGCCAATCTTGCAAATAAACTCCCTCCTTGACATGACCGGCCGGCATTTTGACTGGGAATCAGATTACTTCCCCAAAATTGTTCGGAAACACGCACTGGTCCCTGCTCCTAAGGTTGCCGATGGGGAGGGCGTGAGCAGGGTACAACAACGACCTAAGTGAACACAGTTTAAGGACTTGAATCAACTGCTTAAAGGAATTGTTGAAAACAAAAGAGTAGGAACTTAACAATAACACATTTCTGTGTATGTTTATCATTTACTTTAGTGAGATTTATTGCATTAAGAGTCAGGCAGCTTGCTTTAACAGAGATTTGTGTGAAGACTCTTACGGTAAGGCATGCATGCGTGTTCACTATGTTTGACTTTCTTTTTTTGAATAATCAGAACATTCTCTAGAAAGCACAATAAAATTAAAGTTTGGTGGTTTGTGAATTTTACTTTAAAGGGAAATGTACTTTTACATTTTCAGAATTTCAATTTAGAATTTCCCTTTTAAAGTTACTGTTTATTAAAACTTTGCTAAACCATCAGCTTCAATGGATATGTTGACATTGATTTTAGGCTTCGTTTCTTAAATACTACATTATGCCCTTAAAATATCATTCATTAAGTGATCAACCGTTTATAAGTTAAATTTGGACTTTTTCCCGTATCTTTTGTTGATATTGTTGTCCACCAAACTGGATTGTTTATTTTTAATTAGGTTTCATGAAATTACAAACAATTAAACTTAAAATACAAAGAGTTAAAACTGAAAGTATTTAGTGTAACTTAATTAAGCATCGTGACAAATAGGGTACAATTTTTTGTAATATTTGGAATAGTTCGCGAAAGAACAGGAATAATTTTTCTTCTGAAGAACTAAAGACAGAACAACTCATGTTAATATAAACTTATTAGTCAACTCCATGTAATTGCCCTCAAAGCCGAACGCAAGTTTTTATTTATTGGTTTTCAGTATGCAAGACATTACTATATAATATATATTTTTGAGATTTCTTACCCCTTATTAATTGAAAATTTTAAAAATAGGGATATTTAGAACGACGAATTGTGATATGAAAGCGTGTGTTTATGGTAGAACGAGCTTAGAAGGTATTCATTTTTTAAAAATATCAGGAAAAATGTGCAAAAACTGAAAATATTTAGATATTCTCTCAAAAGTGATCAAAGATCCAAAATTCAGGAGTACGCATTATGCTGAAAAATAGGTTTTGCAGCGGCCACAAGGTATATCATTTTTCATTTGATGACAGTAACTTACTATATTAATTTAAAGCTGTTATAAAAGATGCTCAGTCTAATTTAAAGATGTCGCTCACATTTAAACACAGAAGTTATATATGTTGGCATTTACAGAATTCTACGTTGGTGTACAGTAAATAGCATGGTTGAATACTTACTCAATATGAATACATTGTACTTTATTTATGCATATTTGTCCGCAAATATTAGAACGTAAAATACTTAAACTAAACATAAAAAATCATGGATGGTATATCTACTGTGCTGACTCTGCAGATTTCTTATTATCATTTATTCTCCAAATGAAGTAACCCTATTTTACCAGTAAGGCGTGTTAGGATTCTGGTTACAAAAACACATAAATACAGAAATCGAAATAACAGAACATGATAATAATTATAACGTTTTAAAAATTTGGTCAATAAAGTGCTCAAAGGCTGAAGTGCAACATTTTTTAAAGAATACTTTAAACAACGCTGTTTGAAGATCTGTATTGCAATATGAAAGATGTTGAATAAGGTTATATATCTTTTTGGTATGAAGATCACATCTAAATATTAAGTGTTCAACACTTTCATCAGCGATTTCACATTTACAGAGATATCCATCAGAAGAGTCTATATGGAATCTTCGAAAGTAGTTTTAAATTTCTAATGTCCGTTAGCACACTGGGTCAAAATAAAATTAGGTGAAAAGTACTTGCAGTTTACACGATCATTAACAGCAGGAAAAAATAAAATTTCGAGTGATTTGTCCTTTATCGCTGTTTATCCAAGTGCTGCAAATTTAAAAGTCAGTTGTTTTGAAATTTGTTGTAATGAATTGGGAGGGAGGGAAACCACATATTTCAAATTAATTACGGCTCTCTATTTTCTACAAGGTTTTATTAATATTCGTAGTCCTTGGACAGCATATCGGAAAGCAACTTTCAGTGTTGATTTATACACGCCATACTGTTTCAGCCTAAACCATATCAGAGGTATATAAAGTTTATCATAAGTAATATCAAGAGCGGTTTTGAAATCACCTATGCATTTAAAACTACGAGTTGCATTGGTATAGACTATTACACAAATAAATCAAATTGTTAAAAGCAATAAAACAAGTTATTTATTCCCTAAATCACATAGGCCTACATTAGCACTAGAATGAAACTTAACCTCACACGTCACAGCATACAAGATTAGTAGTTCTTACAGGCCGTGCAGAAGATAACACTGGTGAAAGGAACTTGGTCTTAAGGCCGTAAGGTGACGCTGATTAATTATAAGAAAATAATAAAGTATAATCGCCGCGCTCGAAAGTGTACCATGGCTTTATCTTTGGGAACAGATACCTCTCAGATAACGCACTGATTACTGCACGTGGAGTAATCATCTCTCTGTCATTTATGATTCCTGCGAACTCCATTGGCTGAAGTGATGCATTCATTGGTGCTTAACAGAGGCGCGGAAGCGTGGCAGTTTCCCTCTCACTCTTACAGGAATAATCAGTGCGTTATCTGAGAGGTTTCTATTAACAAAGATAAACCCATGGTAAGCATTCGAGCAGCGCGAGAATAACATAACCTCTATTTTTAAGCAACAAACTTCAGTAAAGGAACATGTGATAATTGCTGCGCTATAATTGTACATGGTGTGCAGTTATCGATTTAGAGATTAGTGATTTATCGGTATTTGACGAAACCTAGTACTTGAGTGCTCTATACGAGGATAGTGACGTATGTGTGAAATAACACAATTGAGCGTTTCTTAGCCGCTAAATATGTCGCAGCCGCAGGTGCACTTATGCTGTGTCTAGGGTCTGGAGGTCATTGTCAACACCTGCTCAGAGTCCCCCACCGAAGGCCAGCTGTTAGAGTTTACTATCGTCCTTCAACAGGGGTTTTCCGATTGTTATTGGGTGGGGGGGGGGGGTTAGTAGATATATTTATACTAGATATTCGATGTTGCTTGTTTGTAGTCAGATACATGTTATTGGCCTATTTATATTCAATTCCAAATGGGCTGCATTTTTTAAATTTTATTAATTTTGAAGTTAGATGTTATTATCCATCATGGTTAAACTCCCCCCTACTTGATTTTAAAGTGTAGTACGCTAAAGATTCTCTTTGTGCTGTCTTTGTACTCAGGAGTACTTTGTATTTATGTTTGCGTTATATTTACTGGTCATTAGATTTTATCCTCTACTGTATCCGGGTAACACGTGCTTTCTGTTCCGCCAAATTTAGAAAAACATAAAAGGGGTTCGGATTTGTTTCAGCAGGAGAAGATTCAAATATGTAATATATAGTTAGAAGAGAACAAATCCTTTAGGGATTACATCTCTAACTGTAACACGTTAACTTCCTTAGTACCACAAAATAATAGTGCAAATTTTGTTCTAATACTTAAATATTCAGCCAAACGAAATGTATTAAATAAGAAAACTAAATGGTAGCTCACTAGGTTTTTTCTAAAAGGTATACACAGATACACATGTGAACTATTCCTAGTGTAATTTTTATATGACTATTACACAATATATCCTCTGCTTAGTATAGGCTGTGGTAGATGTTTGTGAGCGCCTATTTGAATATCTTATGCAATATCTACGATGTGATGTGGATGGTAATGCATATTCTGTCGATACTAGCATCACTGGTGTCTTGTAGAATCAGATTTATGGAAATAATATTTCAGTATCACTCTTTAGTAACACCTGTGTCCCTCTACTAACCACTATCCCCCTGAAACATTCTGCTCTAGCAATTTTGTTCTCCCATAACCACTTTGAACACTTCTGAAGGACGAAATTGTCATCAATACTCCTCAGACCTGCCCTAGACTCGCCGCAGTCTACTCACTTTTCCAGTACGAATTACTCCTTAAGTGTTAAGTCACCGTTCTTTTAATTGACACTTCGTTGTTGACGTCTTTTAATTTATTTCTTGATCGCAAATTTACGATTTATTATTTCCGTTAGCGCACTGTTCAATCATTAAAACTAGTGACTACACTATATTATTCACGCGTACTATTCGACTGCTTGTTTTCTGACCTTCACATATTTCTGTTTAGGTGCGGTACGTCGTCATGGCAAATGAGAAGGGAAGAATTGATTTTTCAGTATTCTCTCTCTCTCTCTCTTTCTCTCTCTTTTTTTTCTTTTTTTTTTGGCAGGGGAAAAAATCTTCAAAAGACGCCGCTCTTGGTGAGTTGGATTCTTACAAACTAAAAGACCCCTACGTGCCACAAGGGACTTCTTCCTGGAACCACCAATAGATATAATAGATATTACTTCAAGAAGAAAGCCCGTCTCGGTAGCGTAGATGGTAGCGTGTCTGCCTCACGTTCAAGGAGTCCCGAGTTCGAATCTCGGTCAGGGTTATCTGGATAAGGTACCTTCCGGGGTTTTCCCTTATCCTTCAAGACAAATGTCAGGTAACTCTAAGCTCCATGGACTCTGGACTCATTTGAGCATCATTTCATCCAATTCATTCACCGTCCGATATGACTTAACGTTGGAGGACGAACATAAAAATAAATAACTTTAAGAAGAAAGGCGAAAGATGGTCCACGTACTAATGTGCCAATGGAAGGTACATAGCACCTAAGGCCCTGAAAAGTGGAAGGTGATGCTGTGGTAGAAGTGTAAGCAGCGACCGGCTTACTATCCGCGTTCATCCTGCTCCTTCGCCTTGAGGATTGAAGAAATCACTGAAGATATAACATGCCAGTTCTCCCTGGACTCCAGCATAAGTGAAATAATATTGTACAAAGTAACAACCTGACCAAGTTGGGCGTAACAGCGATGACGGATGTCAAGCCATTAAGGGCAGTCTAAAATCGTATGCTCCGGAGTGTCTGTTTGTGCACAGTACGAGTAGAGGCCTGTGTCAATGAGCCCCATAGGGTTCAAGCAGGATTTGAAAAGGCCATGGCCGGTCAGGAATTGGTTGACATAATATCCAACTTCTCCATGCTTTCGATACAGCCAGGGTGCGATCTCAGGAATCAGCAACTTGGTCCACTGTGCCTTTTGGGTTTCCTGGGTCCATTCCACCTGCCTCTCTTAGGTGTATAAGCAAAGGTGACGGCCTTGCTAACTTTACATGCCATGTCAGATCTTGGTATGTTCCCATTGGTTAGTTTTCTTTCTGCTTTACTAAGATCGATAGTCATGGTAGCCTTACGAATTTGTAAACCCTATCTGGGTTTGTTTTCCCGATTTTTTGAAAAATTATTATTATTCATACATTTTTCTAAAGTCCCCTGTGAATTCAGAAGTATCACACCACTTTTCCAAAGTCGACTCAGCATTTAACAGAAGATTTCAATCGTTGGCGATTTTATTTTCTTAGTGAAATCTTGCAGAAACGCTGCGTGAACATTTTCAAATGTTCCATGTATTATGGATAAAATTGAGAAATGTTATAACATTTGATTTTAATTAATTAAGTAGTTAACTACTTCTTTGTCATCGAATTACCGAATTATTCTATAGAAAAAAATAAGAGTAAAGCTATAATTATAGTTTTTAAATTAAATCACATATGTATCGCTCTCTAAGAGAGAGGGAGAGATAAAACGGAGGGAGGGAAAGAGAAATTGAATTAGAGAGTGAGAACAGCGAGAAAAAATAAACAAAAGAACAATGTGAGAAACAGAGATTGACTGACATGCAGATAAAGAAAGAGAGTTTAAGAAAAGTAGGTAGAGAAACTCCACAGAACACAGTAACTATGACGGAGCTGAGATTTCTGTTTTTCTGAATGTAATTCCTAAGGTTAACAGAGCCGGTGAATCAGAGAGTATCGAACTCTAGCTCCATGTAGCACGGTTTTGCTCCATGTAAACAAGAGAATGCAGCATGGGGAGTGTCCACATCGGTGACTCATGCTCGGTTGTAAGGGACACGACCAACATCACTTCTTCCAATATATAAGCTTGTTTGCGGGAAATTAATTTTTCCTCCATTGGACGCAATTTTATTACAGGATCTTCCCGTCTTGGTGCGTAGCGCGCCCGGAGATATTGCAGACGAGCGGAAGGAAGGAAGTGTAATTAACTCGAGAATAATGTTACGTTAGCAGTGAGATATTAATTATGGGCAAACTGGAAGCTTAGCATCAGACATATGAACATTATAGCCCCGTTTTTCTTCCCTTTCTTGTAGCTGAGCTCAAAGCGATCTCTCACTAAGGGGAAGAGGGGATAAATTTGCAAAATAACGCTCATGAATAATTAAAACCTGTTTTATTAGGTTATTTCAGATTATTAATTCTTAACACATTTCTCCGTTAGCCGCTATTGTTTGTGTCATAAAAGGTTACGAGTAATTTCTTTATTTACCAAGAAGTATTGTCGAGTTTTTAATTTATTAGGAAGAATAAGATGAGCCAATTAGAAAGAATAGTGTTATCGCGAAAGTGACCAAATCTGTATATGTGGATGTAATAGCCACCAAAGTCCCTTAGGATAATCAGGATCCCCAACTGCAACTAGTGAATGCCGAAGCTCCTGAAAACCTATTAAAATACTTTTATCATTTCTGAAGTACGAGACATGTCCGTAAAATAAGGTCTCCAATTTTATTTAATATACAAGACGTTTTTGTTGTCAATGAATGTTACATTGATGAAAAGGCGGCACTTACAGCTATTTTTCAACGTAATCACCATTGCGATCGATGTACTTTTGCATGCGCTGTGGCAGTTTTTGTATACCCTTGTCATAGCACTCTCCCGCCAAGTTGCGTAGGTGGCGCTCAACCTCGTTTTTCAAATCATCGTCGGTCTGGAAATGTGTTCCACCCTGGTGTGACTTAATCTCAGGAAACAGATGAAAATCACTAGGTGCTAAGTCTGGACTGTAGGGGGATGGGTGAGGATGTGCCATCCGAACTGGGCTGGATCAGCCTTTGCATGTGCAGTATGAGGACAAGCGTTGTCTTAATGAAAAATCACTCCCTTCGTCAGCATTCCCCTTTCACGTCGCAATTTTTTAAAGTCTCACAGTAGCTAGCGGCGTTTATTGTTCTGACGGTAGGCATAAACTTGCACAACAATACACCTTTTCTGTCCCAGAACACACTGGCCATCACTTTGCCGGCAGAAAATGTCTGTTTGAACTTTCGCGGCTTCGGCTAATTCGAATGCCGCCACTGACGAGAACGTTCTTTAGTTTCTGGTGTTGTGTAGTGCACCCAGATGTTATCGCCAGTGAACTGAATGCAACAATTCCTCGTCCTGTTCTGCATAGCACTCCAGGAATCGGTAAAAATCTTGTCAATTGTAGTCTTACTGACTTCAGGGGTAAGTTCGCACAGCTCGCGAACTGTCACACGCCGATCTTTAAGCATTTCTTGCTCCACTTTTGCAATTGTTTCGGCTGAAACCGAAGGCCGACCAGAACGCTGTTCGCCATGGACATCTGCACGTACGTCTTTGAACTCTCTGACCCACTTTCGCACGTTTTTGACGTCCATACATTATGACCCATAGATTTCGCATAACGAAGGATCACTGGACACAACTCGCACT
This sequence comes from Mantis religiosa, assembly GCA_030765055.1. Taxonomy (NCBI): domain Eukaryota; kingdom Metazoa; phylum Arthropoda; class Insecta; order Mantodea; family Mantidae; genus Mantis; species Mantis religiosa. The sequence continues at coordinate 157,608,691 of CM060952.1, read as the reverse complement.
TGACGGCGGAAGTGATAGGAAGCTCCAACGCAAACGGCTGCCCAGCCTAGACTAATGATTGCAACGGTTCGTTGTTGTGCGGATTTGAAGGGGTGAGACCAAGCTACACGCCAGTGTTGCCGAATCTCGCGTAATAGCGTTCCTCACGGTTCCAGCGCCTTGGATACCTTATGTTATGGGCACGCCTTTCACATTTTTCATCACTTTCATTTTGTGTTCGGCTAAAACCTCAATATCATGGTTTCGCCGGAAATGCATTTTTAGAATATTACGCAGTAAAAACAAACTGATTATTCTATGATTGTGTTTGTGTGCTTGTTGAATTAGTAGTGAATTTGATTAATTAAGGCAGCTTCTAAAGATAGAAGGCTGGTTGGCCCCGTAGCTCGGTCGGTAGAGCACCTGCCTGCTGTGCAATAAGTACCGGGTTCGATTCCGGATGGGGGTGGGGATTTTTCTCCAACAAGATCATTTCCCAGCTTCCCCAGAGCCTGGAAGTATGAATGAAAGTGTGAATGCGTGCGTGGTCTAATGATTAAAATACAGTGTACAAGTAACCCAACGTATACGAGTTAACACCATCGATATGTTCTAGAGGCCGCCGATATGACCACTGTAGTTAAATGGAACAAAGAAATGAAAAAAGGAGAAAGCTGCGAACAATTCCCCACATCGGACTGTATTTCTCTGGAATGGTTCTAGTGACTACGAGAAAAATGTAATTTTCTTGAGATAGCAAAGTGAGCTTTCCTCAATATCGTATTTCCGTGACGAGTGTAGATGTTGACTTTAAGGCTTAAGGGAGCATTATGGACGTGCATAATAGCATTAATTTTATAAAATGGCTACTTTAGTAAAAGTAGGAGAGCTAGGAATTGTAGTTTTCTTTAACCTGGACTTTGTACAGTTGCTCTGATTGTTTTCTCAAACGTGTGTACAGTTATATATATATATATATATATATATATATATATATATATATATATATGTGTGTGTGTGTGTGTGTGTGTGTGTGTGTGTGTGTGTGTGTGTGTGTGTGTGTGTGTGTGTGTGTGTGTGTGTTTATTTATATGTGTACAATATTTGATTCAAAGTCTTAGGCTTACACTAAATATATAGCGAAGTTTTAAAGGGGTAGGGAGGATTCAGTCAAAATAATTTACCTTTTTGGCTGATAAACGAAGAAAGCCGAGGATGTTCAAACGAACAGAAAGGCTGTAGAAACTGAGGTTAGTCGAAATGAAGAGCCGAAAGGAGTAGGCGCAAGATTAATTAAGCTGAAGATTGCTTCATTTCTTTGTTTTTATGCGAAAGGGAAATGTGCACATACGTACTTAGAGTAGGTAATGGAAGGGTCAGGAGTGTCTTGCCTCAAGGCCACTCACGTGCCATTTCTACTGTAAAACACAGTGGGGAAGATGAAACAAAAGAAAGATGAAAAGCAAAAGGGGAGAGCTGACGTTGTTGCTTTAAATTACTAAGACCTTGGATATTCTGCAACCCCCCGCGAACAGGTGTGCACAAAGTACAGAGGGGAAAAGAAGACGGAAGGAAGAATTGAAAAACAAAGGAATGAGGGAACGGAAAGCAGAAAGCAATTACCGAAGAGGAGACGCTGGAGCAAGGATGCTTACAGAGTCCTCTGGTACGTAGGTTGGCGTTTGTCTAAATCGGGCGTAAGTAATGTTAGGCCACCACTCCTAACTGCGGCACGACAACAGGTTTCAGGAAATGGAACTGTGCGTTTAGAGAGGGTTGGAGGTAGTAAACCTACCCTTAATGACCGAGAAATGTACCAAAACCCTTTGTTAGCTTTCGAATCAAATGAATGTGCCATAAAATAGGTAGAATATCGTTTTAGAAGGAGGAAAACAGTGCTAGCTGTATTATTGCTAAAGTGCTGCCCTAAAATTTATTAGATTTTTGATAAATAGGTATAATATGTAGTAGGTTTAGAACAAAGGCTAACATATATATTAGAAGCACCTTTCACTTGCCTAGAGGTACCAACAAAATGTGCCTCTGCAAACATTTCATTTTCGTTAGTTTGGCTCCTCATTCCTGGATGTTAAGGTTCTGAAGAGCAATAAGTGCTGCTTTTTTCACCGTTTGCCGATAACCTAAGCCACTTTTAGCATATTCTTATCAGATTCATGCAGTCTGCGAAGCTCCAGGTTATCAGAGGTGCTAGGGCACACTCAGAACATATGCTTGTTAAATAATTACGAGGGCGGTTCAGTAATTAATGCAACACATTTTTTTTTTTTCTGAAACAGGGGTTGGTGTATTCAGCATTCAAATACACCATGTTATTCCCCAATCTTTTAGCTACACAACATTAATTTTCAACGTTACCTCCGTTCAATGCTACAGCTTTACGCCATCTTGAAGTGATGGCCTGCATGGTACCATTCCACTGGTCAATGTCGGAGCCAACGTCGTACTGCATAATCCACATTGTGTGTCCCACGGATTGCATCCTTCATTGGGCCAAACACATGGAAATCTGATTGTGCTAGAACGGGACTGTAGGGAGGATGCGGAAGAATAGTCCTGAAGTTTTCTGAGCTCCTCTCGGGTGCTAAAACTTGCGTGAGTTCTTCCGTTGCCATGGAGAAGAAAAAGTTCGTTCGGATGTTTGTGCCTACGAATATGCTGAAGTCGTTTCTTTAATTTTCGAAGAGTAGCACAGTACACTTCAGACTTGATCGTTTAACCCTGGGGAACGACATGAACTGAATAACCCCTTCAGCGTCCCAGAAGACTGCAGCCATGACTTTACCGGCTGAGGTCTGACTTTAAATTTTTTCTTTGTAGGGGATTGGGTTTTGCCCCACTGCAGTGATTTCCGTTTTGCTTCGGGTTTGAAGTGATGAACCCATGTTCCATCACCCGTAACAATGTTTTACTGTCACCATCAGCCTCATGACGAGCAAGCAATTCCGCACAGATTGTTTTCCTTTGCCCTTTGTGGTCTTCGGTTAGACATCGAGGGACCCAGCGGGAACAAATCTTTGAATATCCCAACTGGTGAACAATGTGACAGCACTACCAACAGAGACGTCAAGTTGAGCACTGAGGTGCTTGATTGAGATGCGGCGATCATCTCGAATGAGAGTGTTCGCAAGCTCCAACGTTGCAGGAGTCATAGTTATGCACGACCGCCCAGCACGCGGGAGATGACAGTTTTGTTTGACCTTGCGGCGATAATGACACACGCTTTGCCCAGCGACTCACCATGCTTTTGTCCAATGCCAGATCAGGGTAGACATTCTGCAAGCGCCTATGAATATCTGAGATGCCCTGGTTTTCCGCCAAAAGAAATTCAATCACTTCCCGTTGTTTGGAACGCATATCCGTTACCCACGCCATTTTAAAAGCTCCGTATAGCGCTGTCACCTATCGGAAGTTAATGAAACTTTACGATTCGAAGCGGGAATGTTTGAAAATGTTCCACAGTTTTTCCAACCAAAATTGGCAGAGAAATGAACTCCCCTTGTATATAGGATATTGCAGATACTTTTTGCACTAATTTTAGATTTTCAGAGGTGCTAGGGTACACTCAGAACATATGTTAGTTAAATAATTACATAGGATATTGCAGATAATACTCATTACACTAGCTTGTGTTTAGATTTCCATCTTGCTTATTTTAAGTAGCTACGACTCAACTGAACTTGATGAATTTTCAATTAAAGCAGTAACAAATGTGTCCATTAACTTGCAAGGATTATACATTGGTCAATGTTACCTGTATCTAATACCATGCTCGTGTTTACTAACTTAATTAGATCTATTGCTTGCTGCATCCATCAGAAACATACATGGAAAATGAAAATTAACGTTAAGCACTTTAATGCAGACATCCTTGCTATTCTAGAATTAAGGCTGCAAGTGGTTTAATTATGCAAAGCTTTTAGCTAATGAATTACTTTCATTTTTGCACTCCAATATCCAATTAATAATTGAGTAAATATTTCATGCTGTTCGTTCAATTACTTTAATTATTGCTCTTGTTATTGGCGGCAACATAATCACAAGAGAATTCTAGGATTCTGTAAGGCACAGAAATTAACTGAACCGCTATTCTTGTTGCACAGCATTGATTAATTCTTTTGTATTTTGTCACTTTAAGAAGTATGTTTTGTAATGTAAAATAGCCGCTCATTTGTTTCCCATTAGCTTCTTTTTTAGCCTCCTACAGAATTAAAACCAGTTATGAGTAATATTTTGAATGTTAAACATAGAGTTACGAACAGTGTAATGCAGGATATTTCCTGACGTTAAGACTAACTAGTAGAAGTAATAGACAACTGCCTTCTTGATTACCAGGTACATCTGATTTAAGCATTCTGTTAGAGATATTCGTTTTGAAGCCTTCTAATCTTCACACTAAGTATTTTGGAGCAAAATATCTGTAACAGAGGGAGTCAGAGCGAGAGAGTGGAAGGAAGCAGGGGGTAATGCAGGAATATAACAGAAATATAAGGTAGAATAAATAGCACACTTGGCCACTGGATCTCCGGCCCTGACGTTTTTGCGGTTGCAGGAGGTGGAGGGGGAAGGTTAATAATACCAACATACAGTATTGAGCAATTGAAAACATGTCCACAAAATTGTCCTTAGAATGAAAACATAGAACTATATATTAGCTTTAAAACATTGTAATTTCACTCTCTTGCAAGAAATCCATTACAGTGCCACTCTATTCGAATATTTCTTTCACACCTTTTACTCGCGCTAATTGCTTCTGTTGGTAGTACTGGAAGTCTGTACATTCGGTGTCGTGGCCAGGAAGTTAAAACTGTCTGCTACTGCCAATCAGTATTCACGCTGCATGGCGTGGCTTCCGAATCCAACACCGTATTGCCACTTTAAATTTGTGTGGACCACCTGTCTACACTTGCCTTTGGTGCTTGCGCTGGTGAAGTTTGTTTACTATTTTGTGCGTGTGTGAATTCCAAATTTTAGTGTTTGTAAATCCTATTATTATCGCTATTATAATAATATGTCTTCTGGTTCGTGAAATATGCAAATGTGTGAAATATTTAAAATACGCATTGTTCCTCTGCTTGAAATTCTCGCTAAAGAACTGGTGACATCCCGCTTCTCCCTCTCGAGAAATGTCAGAGTTCGACCGGCCGAACTGTAATTTGGATAGGTCGAGTAAAACTGAAACATTCAATACCATATATGAACCAAGGATCTCTTGGTCTCTTAACCATTGCGCTATCATGGCCAACTTGCCGGCTGTGGCATTGAATTTTACAGTCTGACACTACCTATCCAAACCTTAACCTACGCAAGGCTTGTGTGGAAGAACGATTTATTTCCATCTACCACAATTAGTATTTTTGACTAAAATGTAATGCAAGGTGAAGGCTATTATAAAATCTTTCCATTCCAAACCACTTCTGACATTAATACTTATTAGTTTCATTAATTAAAAGCTTTTAAACAATATGCACTGAAATGTAACGTGTTTGGGTGACATTTTTTTGTAAACAGTTTCTAAGTTTTCTTCATTGACGTGAAGTTTTAACCAGCTTAGAAGGCGTAAGACAAGCAGTCGATGAAATATGTAAAATATACAGGAGAGTAAATGAAACGGTGTCTTATTCGTTGTGTCACTGTGAGGCTCTCCTGTGTTCTTAGGACCGAATACCTTAATCATGAAATTATCCAATTGCAAAGAGCTCAAAATTTGCTTACTAAGAGTCTTGTAGGATTTGCAATGAAGGCAAAATTTTAGGGAATTAAATGAAGGGAAGAACAATAGATCACAGCCGGTCACTGCATAGTACATTTATTGCTCTCCCTTTCTAATAAATAAACAAGTACACGAACGAAGAAAATATGCTGGACCTATCGTAAGATACATTAAAGTTGTGTATAGAAGTTCTGCGGCAGGGACTGTTTTAGTAATATTTGCAATTTTTTTTAGCTTTCTTTCTTCCGAATATATGAACTTGCCATCTGCAACTTTTGAATCTGTGCTCTTTTCCTTTTCCTTGCTATATGAGCTTAGGGCAAACATAGGCTGGTATGGTAAGTTGTCTGCTATCGATTCCGCATCTTGCATGTGCTTAGGAAAGATCAATATAACTAAGTATAACCTCATTTTGGGAACCTTTTATCCGATTACTTAGAAAAATTACATTTCAATTTCTCTAACGTGTTCCCGTGAATTTAGTTGGAAAGATATTGTATTCCAAAAATATTTGATACCGAAAAGATATTCTGAGGTTCCTTAAATACCCCACAAAATTAATTTTTTTTAGAAAAGGCTTAATGCGTACAATGTGTGTATGTGTGTGTATTTGTGATTGTGTGTGTCTAAACAGCGTAAGTAAGTATAAAAAAAAAACATTATGAAATTTGTTGCTATGGCGCGGGGTTATCTAAATTTTAATAGTATAAACTGTGCGTTCAGCCAGAGTAAAGAGGATAATCCCTTGCGCCAGAGAACTAGATCTGTCTAGTTGTTTCACTATCTCGTAAGTTCTAGAAACCAACAACGTGTGTGTAAACGAGCGCTCAGAGAGTATAAAGTAAACTACTGAGCACATTCCGATAGAGTTTGTGCCGACTATTTTGACGTGCAGTGAATGCTGATACCGCAACGAACTAGTTCACATTAATGAAGTAAGAGTGTGCGTTCAGCAACGTTCGATGTAAATTTTAACAATGTTGTTGAACATTAAACATTTAACAAATCTTATCTGACAAATGCAAATTAAAATAATCTGTACCTTTTAAGAATAAGCTGTTAAGTTGACTTCATTTGGCGGAATCATTTCGTTAGAGAGATTAAAATGGACTGCCCAAGTGGGGGTGGGGAAGCTGATCTGATGAGAACACGCAGTTCCTTTGAAATGAACTTTTAGGAGGCACGAGTTATTTCCAAGATTAATTGATTACAAATTTTCAGAATTTCATAAAGTTTTAAACAGCTGTTTTTTTTTTGTTGTAATTTACGTCCTCCAACGTTAAGTCATATCGGACGATTAATGAAATGGGTGAAATGATGCTCAAATGAGATCGGGGTCAATGGAGGTTAGAGTTACCCGACATTCGTCTTTCAGGATAAGGGAGCACCCCGGAAAAAACCTTATCCAGGTAACTCACCCTGACCGAGATTCGATCTCGGGACCTCTTGAACGTGAGGCAGACATGCTACCACCACGCTACCGAGGCGGGCAAAAAACCGCTGTGCAGCTATTCAAGTCTTACTAGGTATGTCATGAAAATAGTATGGAAATTCAACTCTATATTTTTAAACATCCGATGTCCTCCTTTCTCTCTAAACTTACAGCGAAATATAATGAAACATTACTCGAAAGGAATATCTCGAATAACAATCAGCTTTACTGCGAATGATCTGTTGAAGCGTTTTGAAAATAAATGGTTGTAGAAAAGTAATGTGTATGTAAGAAATAATATAGGTGTTGTAAGAGTAGGTATATAAGGGGGTGTCTATGTGTCTGTCAATAATATTTTATTTTTCAAGGACAGTCAGCTGCCAGGTCCATATTAACGCTGCCGGTGTGCCGGAGTTTGTATTTCAGGAACTGTCTTAAATGTCAATAAATCTAGTGACATGGGAACCTTAGGATCAATAGGCCAGCCACCAACCACACGGGTTGAGTAAGTGTCCGTGAAATGTTTAAATTAACAGCACCCTTCAAGGTGAAGCCCTCAGAGGATTGAATTCCGTATTAGAAGTTAAGTTAACGCAGAAAATGTAATAGCCATGGACTTCTCACTCCCTTTGGCGCTGGTCAAAACAAACGGATAATAATTCATTTAAAAGAGCCAGTGGTGACCGCTAGTTTATATACACGTAGCAGTAACAGCGTCCAATAAACAGTTTTATTTAAATACCAATCATGTTAAATGCGTTTTAGAAAATGAACGGAGCGATATGTGCTGTGTATTATATATCGATTTACTTGTAATGCAGTTTAATGTAGAACTAAATTAAAGTGAAATGTTTCATGGTGACTGCAGCTAGTTATTGCGTAGCTCTATCAAACAGGTCAAAACAGCAGGTAATTTGTCGCTTTTTTAGCTGCTGCACCACTGAATAAGGCAGAAAGGTATGTGGCATACGTCATACGGCTTCTAAAAGAAAGACAGAGTCGGAGGACAGAGGGACGATAAGGAAAACTAAATATCATCCAAACAGAGAATATTGCCAAATGTAGGGCCTCTGAGTGAACCACTGGCATGGAGATTTCCTGTCCTAAATTTAAGAATATCATAAATTAACTGTTACAGTCAGATAAATATTGCAATTCATGGAAGGCTGCTTAGTTTTAAATGTGTGTGTATGTGAGTGTGTGTACGTCTTTGTGTTGGGTTCCTTATCACATTCAAAATTAAACTAGCAGTAAGACCATAAATCATTAATGTGATTCTAAAAGGATCAAATATATCAGAAAAATATTTGCATTAATCAGCTATTTAGTATATGGATATAGTCAGCAGCTATGTTTTAACTTATAGGCTCAAGTTATTTTATTGTTTGAGGTATACAATAGGTCTTACACCACTCTTGGCCTAGAACTTGTGGATGGTATTGGCGTTCCAATTACTAATTTCCTTGCTTAGACCTGCTTTGTGTGCTAAGGGACCGACTTCATCATCGCAAGCCCTCGCCAAACAATACTCCGGGTCCCATGTATAATTTCGCGGCCTCCCCGTCGCAGACGATGACGAGACAATGAACTTCCGCGTACGCCACGAAAACCACACTCCTCCCCAAGACGCCTCGAGGTAACATGCACCCCGACAGCGTCGGTCTAGTTTTATGCCTAAATTACAGTAAAAGCTCGCTGCTGCGGAGGCGCAGGGGTAGTTCCAATAGAGGGAGTGGAGTTTAGAAAATCTGCTATACACCGGGTTTAGTTTTGTGTGTGTTCATAACAAGCGAAGCGAGTTGCACCCTGAGGGAAAGCTTGAATCGGAATTTAGCAAGGTGAAATTCAAAATGTATAAGCTATACCGAAGTTTCAGAGTTCATTTTGAACCTATAGCAATTGTTATTAATTGTTTGTGGAAGCATTTTAAATTATGCCCGTTCCTAAAATGCATTTTTTCTCTGGAAAGAGAAAAGTTAATTTTAGACGTAATCTCCTATACCTACGTCACCACAAATATTTTGATTAAAAGTGCGTGGGTATATTCCAAACGATTACTTGGGTATATTAACCATGATTTCTTATTCCAAATAGCGTATATAAAGGGTCTCTAATGATAAAACGGTTGTCATTCTTCGTTTTCCTTTTAGGCTGAAGACACCGCAAAGGTTTTCTGTGTATTTGCCCAATCTTTCTGACAAACCAGCTATTAAAAGTATTAAATAGGAGGCATTATTTATAAGTACCTCATTAAGATAAGTGCAATCTAAATAATAATAAAGACGAGAGGGATATATATATATATATATATATGTGTGTGTGTATGTGGGTGTGGGTGTGTGTGGGTCTGGGTGTGGGTGGGTGTGTGTGGGTCTGGATGTGGGTGTGTGTAGGTGTGTGCGTGTGTGAATTGATAACATATGAGTTGATAAAAGTTCCACTATACAAATGTTTTCACTACCTGCAAGAATGCTATTTAGGCTTTCAAAAGACAATCCTAAAGGTGCATAACGGGACCGAAGGTTTGCCCGCCTCCGTAGCGTGGTGGTAGCATGTCTGCCTCACGTTCAAGAGGTCCCGAGTTCTAATCTTGGTCATGGTGAGTTACTTGGATAAGATTTTCCGGGGTTTTCCCTTATCCTGAAAGACGAATCTCGGGTAACTCTAAGCTCTATGGACCCTGGGCTCATTTGAGCATCGAATAAACAGTGATTAGTCTATCATTTATTGTTATTGTCTCTCGTCACACTTCCATGAGATTTCCATACACAACATGCTCTACTTAATAGTAATAGTAATAGTAATTTATTTCCTTTTACATCAACAAATGGAAATACAAAATCAAGATTACAATTATAAAATCCATACTGAAATATTCCATATATTCTTAAATCCTGAAAATCCTATCATATATCATGTTGCCCGCCATTGAATAGTAATTCGGTCCCCATACACCTAACCCTAGGTTTTTGTGTATTGAAGGCCCTCTGATCCTTTTCACACTTTCTGTCATTTCACCTATCCCACTCTACATTTTTCTCTTAATTGTTCTTAGCCATCTCTCTTTAACGTTCCCTAAATAAATCCCTATATTTCTCCTGTTCTTTTCTCCTTTTACTGATAACATTTTTCTAATTACTACTTCACCCCCCAAATTGTCCCATTTACGTAGCCAAGCCTGCTCTCTCTATATCTTTGTTTGACTACAATTTAATATACAATGGAAATCTGCATTCTCTTCTCCACACAATGGACATTTATCTATCTCCCTCTCTTGACCTTTATCTTTCAGGTTGCTCTACTTAAGCCATAGCAGACTAAGGAGGATCTCAGCACTAATGAATCAACCACAAAAAACAATCAATAAAATTTGCAAATTCCTTAAGGTTGCCGTTAAATTAACAAGTGACCGGGGAAACGCTGCAAATATTATGTCCAATAATTTGAAGTAAGTAAGGAGTTTGGTACGAATAATGGAAACAAATTCTTGCAGTTGGACTGTAAATGCGTCGGGATAATAGACTTTTCCTATGAAAGAATGTTTGCAGTAACCTTGAAAGACTGTTAGATATTACATATTTGCAGAATTTCGAGAGCGATGCCAGCGGTAACTCTGCACTACACTTTAGGGCTATTTTGAAAATACATATTTTCATCATGATACAAGTTTTTGTTTGTGGGAGGTGGTTACCTCCCATATTTCACATGACTTCTCCATCTGGTCAGTATTTACTGCATTGGAGGGGTGCTTATCAAATTGGGACTGCGACATAAAATTGCTGTTTGCACTGTGGCGAGTGGAAATTTTAACCTCCGGTGAATTAATCAGTATGCACCCCTTACTTCCAAACATATACTACGAAGTTAATGCTATAAAATACCCACTCTTCCCCTACAGTACAGAAAATGGAACTAATAATGGTAAAAGCTTTTCAGTTTACACTCGTGTTTAAAAGAAGCGCCGTGGGTTTGATTTCTATACGAGCTTCCCGCAACACCGACTTAATCCGCTGGTTAAAATTAAAAATTAAATGTTTTGAGAGTGTGAACATTTCACTCATTTGAGGTACAACTTAAATTTACGTAGCATTTATGTTTTTATTGCATCCTGACTTATAGTCAACTGCTAGTTCCATTCATTACAAACATTTAAATAAGGCGTGAAAAATTTAGGGAGGGCAAATAATATATATTCTGCACCATGCAGCAGCTTCCAATAATTATATCACTCATTTTAAAATTTATTTATACAGTAACAACAGTAATAAAGTACGAGGGCTGTTCAATAAAGAATGATCCTAATTTTTTTGACAACGTACCTTTACTCATCCTCATAATTTTGATGCTCCTTCTCAAAATGACTCTCCTAAATGCGATGCACTTGTCTCAGCGTGTCTGCCAGTCTTCAAAGACATGCTGGAAAGCATTTTTTGAGAGATCCCTCAAAATCACCTCCGCAGCCTTCACCACTGCTTCTGATGATGGATAATGCCTCCCACGAAGGCGTTTCTTCAAGTCAGAGAATAGAAAAAAGCCACATGGGGCTAAATCCGCACTATAGGGAGGGTGAGGGGATGCACTTTACATTGATTTTTGCAAGATATGTGGCAACAACATTGGCAATATGCAGCCGCGCATTATCGTGGTGCAGCATCCAGCCTGCTTCATGGAAATGTGGTCTTTTGCACCTGAGATGGTCTTGCAATGTTTTCTGGACATCCCTGTAGTATTATCTAGTTACTGATGTGTGTGCAGGTACAACATGATTATAAACCATTGCATGAGTATCAGAGAGTGAGATGACCACAACTTTCCCAGCAGAAGCAACCATTTTTGCTTTTTGGGAGGTTAGTGATGAAGGAGATTTCCGCATTGAGCTTTGCTGTTTGCTCTCAGGCTCAAAATGATGTAGCCAAGTTTCATCAGCAGTGATTACGTTTGAAAGAAACTCCGGATCTTCCTGTAACATCAACTTTATCTGCATGTTACCTCTATTGCAGCTGTAGGCGATATTGAACATGTCTGAACCTGCCTGGTTCTCACAGGCGGAAACCAAGAGTGCCAACAATGAAACTACTACGGCGTGTTTGATTCACATTAAGCTAACAGAATATAATAAGATTGAATTTTAGTGCGGAAAATTATGACCCTAAAATGTATGATCATTCTTTATTGAACAGCCGTCGTATAATAAAAATTTCTTGCAGTTTTCATTTTAAAAGAGTAGTTAATGCAATGAATATTACAGTTCTCAATCATCTGTTCAACATAGTAATAATTATCAGAAAACACGAATTGGGATATAAATAATCGAATGTACAAAAATGTATCTCAGGAAATTCTTGTCACTTAGCATAAAGACCTTAAAGATTGATGGACCGTTAAGTCTCCATCATCGGAGAGTAAGAATATGCTGCAACAACTGCTAGGAAAACGAAAAATACTAGATAAAAGTTCAATTGAAAACAAATGTTATACGTGAATAGTAAAGTCTTTTGGGTTTGGATTTCTAATACGAAATCCGGCCACTGTTGCAGCAATGACTAGGAGATACTTTATAAAATATTTTGTAAATTTACAATATTTGTTACCAAATATATTCCCAGTTACTGTATTGACGGATTGTGCAAGTGTTTCTGAGATACAAGACTCTTTATCTTGCTCTCTCAGCGCATAATTTTCCTCCAAATATCTCATAAGGTTCAAATTTATAGATTCTTTTTGACGGATCTATGTAATAAAATTGTTGTGGAACGCTATCTTAAGGTGTAGAATAAATGTACTCTCGAAACTGCCCCTTTAAAGTTTGGATACGTTTGTAAACATTCGGATTTAGCTGCAGTGACTACAATATGTTATAAATTAAACTGGAAACTGCACCATGAGAGGAATTTGTATAACGTTCTTGTTTCCAAACTATATTTGTGCTATGGTTTTTTGAGATGTACGAGTAATATGCTTTTTCTGTGCGTTATACTTTGTATATTCCAAATTCTCCACGTTCTGCACAGATATGCATATTTAATAGGTTACTCAATAATTAAGGTTAGGCAATTGTTTGAAGTTCTAGAACGGCTTTTACGCACTGTTGTATGCTGGTTTTCTAATCAATTTTCATTCTCACGCAATCAAGTTGATAATATGTAATTTGTTGCACCCACATTTTGATTTATTATGTGTTTCAAATGGGAAGAGTTCTCGCCTGTAGCGAATCAGATGCGTTAGCGCATTCAGCGTTGCCACTTCGTTATCTTCACTCTTTTAATATTTCCCCCTCTCCCTCACTCTCTCTCTCTCTCTCTCTCTCTCTCTCTCACACACACACACACACACACACACACACACAAACACACACACAAACACACACTTGCGAGTGTTCTTGGCGCTCGATGTAAGGAAACGCAAAATGAATTTTACAAAGTTTTATAGTAATGCAATTGTTGAAATCATAATTGCAACATGGACACTCGTATATTACGCAAATGGTTTAAATGTTTAGTTTAATTATGGTTTATAAATTACTTATTTTTATAATCCAACGATAATACCAGCGGTGCATCCGTATAGCTGTGAATGTTACGCTAAGAGATAATTCGTCATTGTCATTTTCTTCATCGTCTGAGTACTGCAAATTTATAATCATAGGTTCCAAAATCTGGTTAGGGGCTATTTCTTTCCAAAAGTCGTCTTCTTGAGTTTATCTGATGTCTCACGCAGTTTTCCCAGTCTTGTTGTGTTCCTTGTCAATTTCTTCGTGTATAAGTCATTCAACGTCAGTAAGTTTAAAAATATTATATCTGTTTGCAACATAATTTGAGCCCACATTAACTCAATTGGATTGTTTTGGCAGTAGTAAAGGGGAAAGGGGATCGTGTCTCATTCATCCAGCTGATACACTTTTTCATGGAAGAGTATTTGAGTAATACTGCTTTCAACTCTCTAGAGTAAATAGAGATTACAAACCATTCATAAACAAAGATATAATGTGACCAGACATGTTCTGACAGACCAGCAGGAAGTGCATTGTTTCCTCTCATCGAATTTAACAAACACCTTGGCTTATTCATATTACATATTTCTTTAACCACATCATGTCAAATATTTACGCTTCAGTTCAGAGTAATTTCAAATATACGTTCACGCATACATGACAACCAATAATGATATTCATTACAGTGCTTACGTCGCAATGTATTGTTATAACATAATGGTATCTACTTTGTTTATTTCTATTAGGAGACTATTTGAACTAAAAATATTGCTTTTTAGGTTATGTTAAATACACTACTCTCTCCTTCCTCATGGGTCAGTTTTTGTAAAATCTGTATTTTTGTTTTGGCGCGAATAGTTTTTAATAGAGGTTGATTAGGTTGATTAGTTTGGCGCTAGGCAGAATGCAATACACCACACCGCAGGACTCCGATTGACTGCTCACCTAGTAACGCTCAGGATAAACATCATCCGATTTGAAACACATAATTACATGTAATTTTCTCTAGTACATATAAAGTATTAGTTTTCAGAGAACAGTGGACAAATCTATGACGAAGCAGCGTAGGGGCAGAGCATAATACGCGGCCTTCCGCACTATTCAGTCTCTTGGTAGTCGAACACAGGACGCCTCCAATCTTGTTCAGTAAGAGAATCCAGAATATGTCACCACGGTCACCACCAACTCGTTCAGAGAGAGCAGAACTTATTGTAGATCAGAAACTCGTTCACCACTCGTACCATGGATATACTGTGTCACACCTACTGATTCCTCTCGCTAGTTTCCTCAATCATTAGCCTCTCGAACACCGTTAAAACTGACACGTTTATTCCAGAACGTTCAAGAGGTAGAAACATCCAGAAGGTTGTAGTTCTCTGGCGCTAATCTTGTTTATGGCGTATGAATACGCGATTTATCTTGCATATCATTCTCATTGCCCGTCGCGAACCTCCCTTGATTACGTTGGACCTATTTGCTGCATCGGAATATTTATAACGGCTTAAAGTTGAAGTGAATAGCCATTATAGTATATAAGGCACAATTTTTATCGAGATAATTTTTAAATATCAATTTCTCTTTAGCAATGTACTAAAATGTACGTCATTCCTTCCTTAAGGCCCTTGCGCTACTCTTATCAGTATAAATGCTTGTTTGCAACCACGAGAGTATGGGAATAGTTCTGGTTAAGATCATATATATCATTTACTAACTAACGCATATGCTATACTGTTTACTTTGTATCACTAACTTTGTGAAACGGAGAAGTTTGTCACGAAAGTTCCAAACATTTTCATTTTGCCATTCAGCTCCATATGACTGTATATTTCATGGACTGTTAAACTCATTCCTGCAGACGCGGGCTAGTTCCATTGTAACCATGGTCACATTTTAGACACAGGCGGCGATGCTATCTACTTTATACGTTCGCAGCTTGAAAACTGCGCGTCACTTTATTCGTGGGGCCGCCACCATATTCCGCCGCACATTCATATTCACAAACCACTTGTGCGTACTTTATTGGTGGTCATAAGGGCATTGTTCGCAGGCATATGGTTCGGACAGCTGTGATTCTGTTTCCAACTACTTGAGTCTTTCCTTCGCATGCAGTGGTCCCGCTAACTCCATTATTTTTGCAGACTTAGCGTGCTGCTGCTGCTGAAGATATCCTACTCGACTTTGCTACATTTAACTTTTTTAAAAAATATATTTGCTTAAGTTTAAGACTACATTCCTAAGCGAGGCACTTTGTTGCATCGAATTGGATCAAGAATGCAACAGATATGTACTTTCTGCTGCTTTTTTGTTTTACGCACCATAATCTCATTTACGAAGTACAAAAATGGTACATTATGCAACGAGACTATAATGGTAGTTATTAAAACGCGAGTATTATAATTAATAGAGCAAGCGAAGCGAAGCGGGTTTAATCATTATAATCAAGTTGATATGTTACAATCGTTATTCTTTTATCTAAAGTGAGTCGTGATAAGTAGTACACATGCGCAAATATATTACTTCCCTATAAACAGCTGTTAACGTGAGACACCTAAAAGAAAGTGTACACCTACTGGAACAAATTGAATGATCATTTGCAATTAATGATATGAACAGAACTGACTTTATTTCAAATATATGTCATTTATTGTACAATTTATGAAATTAATTTGCGGGAATGAGCTTTGTTGAATAGCAGAACTTTAAGGTGAATTGATCATAATTTGTGTGCTTTCTTTTCCTGTTTGTTTCACTATTGTGTTATGGTGAGTTCACAAGGTTAATGATTTCTATTTTGAGATAATTCTTCTAAATATATCAAGAATATATTTTCTGAGAACGAATTTATAACTTTTGATATTATCCAACCTATGAAATGAAAATAGAATTTCTCGTACGAAGGTGGGGTCAAAAAGTAATGCCTCCTATTTTTTTTTCTTAAATAAGTAATTTATGTGAAAACTTTGAATTTGGCGCAATTCCTCAAACTTTCTTTTCCAATCTCCTATAGTAGTAACTTCCTAAGTCAACAGGTGGCAGCACTGCATCCTCTTGCAAAATGACTGACATCGACATTCGTATTAGACAGCGTTCTGTGATTGAATTTTTGACCGCGAAAGGTGAAACACCAATTCGCATTCACGAAAGGCTAAAAAATTTGTATGCTAATGCAACGGTGGATGTCAGCACTGTTAGACGATGGGTTCGTCGCTGAAGGGCAAACACCATTGGCAGATGAAAAGCGAAGCGGCAGGCCGGTGACTGCAGTGACTATGCAACATTCAGCGAGTCGATGACATCATTGGTGGTGATCGCCGTGTAACAACAGGTGAGTCCTGTCGCATTACCTCCCTCAGTAAAGGCAGTGTGATGACGGTTATTCAACAACTGGGTTACTCAAAAGATTGTTCACGTTGTGTACCAAGAATGTTAACCGCCCAAAGCAAAGAAACAAGGAAGACAATTGCCTCCGAACACTTGCAGCGCTTCAATTTGGAGGGAGAGGAGTTTCTGGGGGAAAAAATGTTACTGGAGATGAAACGTGGGTTCATTTTTTTGAAACCTGAACCAAAGAAATATTCAATGGAATGGCATCACACACGTCACTGAAAAAAAATCAAAACTCAGCGGTCGGCAGTGAAAGTTATGGCGACAGTGTTTTTGGATGCAGCGGTTGTGCTTATGATTGATTTTTTGGAGCAGGGATGCACAATAAATTCTGTCCAATAAGTCTGCACTCTCAAAAGGCTGAAAGCACGTCTTCGCCGAGTTCGCTCAACAAAAACTATGGCGGATGTTCTTCTTTTGCATGACAATGCAAGACCACACACCAGCCGTTACACCACTGCAGAAATTGAGAAATTGGGATGGCAAGTCTTAGCTCACCCCCTATACAGCCCTCACCTGGCACCATCAGACTTCCATCTGTTAGGGTCACTAAAGGAAGCTCATCGTGTTATTCATTTTGATGATGAGGAGGCTGTGAAAACGTCCGTGCGTCAATGGCTTAGGAAGCAAGACCGTGTGTTTTACCGCACTGGTATATATGCCCTAGTAAAAAGGTGGACCAATACTGTGGAAAAGGACGGAGATTATATTGAATAGTGACAAATTAATAGTCAATGTTCAATTTTCTTGGCAATTAAAAGAGAAAAAAATAGGAGGCATTACTTTTTGACCCACCCTCGTACATCTTTCTTGACTTTAGTCGCAACAAGTTATTGGTAACATTAGTGTTTTTGCCATAATGTCTGGGGGTGTAAGTTCAATGTTACTGTTACTAGTGTCAGACATTTTGACTTTTTTATAATCTGGCGCTAGTACCGTTGTTTAATGAAAAGAGAGTAATCGATACTTGCGCTTTCACAATGTTACGTGGCCACTTCTGATTGGTCGAATACCAATGCTTTAATGAACAGGTGTGCTACCACCAGAGGTATAAATACTTAAGTTTGGCATGGTCGAGCATAAAAGTTTGTAAATATTCCATTCTAATGAATTCTCTTCTCGCATATCTACAAGCCATTCTAACCCTCAGCAAAACCAAAGCAGGTTGTGTGATTGGTTATGTGAAAGGACTAGACAGCGAATGATTGATTCGCCCTCAGCACCCTATCGGAACGGATGAATGTTTTTATTAGAGGAACACGGTAAGCATTCTAGAATATTACTCGGCATTGGCCCTCAGTCTATCAATAGTAGTGTGCATAAATCCAAACAATTTTAATATCACGGACGTACCTGATCTCAAAGAAGCCATAATTAATATTTTATTTTCTATACATAAGCTATATTATAGTCAGTTATAGTTACCTAAATATTAAATTCAGCTTTCTTCGACCCTTCCCTCGATAGCTCTGGGAGAAGTTTTAAATTTATTACAAATGTTTCCACTTGATCCATACGTAGTATTTGCTTCAATCTCTTTATTTCAGAAAGGAAATCAAATAAAACCTTAATGGAATGCACAGTCGTGAAAATAAATCTCATTTTGTCTATATCGAATCCACAATTTCATCAATTCTCAAAGAAAGCCTTTTGTCCTGGATTTCTTTCCTAACACATCCTGCTTCCGCTAGTTCTGTAACTTTATGATATCTTTACTTATTGAAGCAAAAGAGAGCTTATTTAAAGATTGAGTGGCTGCATAAATAAGAGTACAAAATTGGCTTAGTAGAATGTCTGTGTCATAGCATTTTAATATACAAATATGTTGTACGTATTTTTGTAAAGGAATCTTTGCAATGTTGCAGAGGACTTGCCTCTGTTCTATAATAAAGAGGTAAGAAACAAATTAGATAGGAACCTGACAGAAGTGAATATTAAATATTAGCCTTAAATCTTTCGAATTTTGGGTTCCTAACACTGGACTTTTATACAAAGAATCAGGAGAACGACAGTGAAGAAAGACCATAGAAAGATGTCAAATATTTGAAAGCGAAAGTTTCCTTACGATATGAACAGGTGCACCTTTCCAAACATTTTGGCAGGAAAGTTACTGGTTCGAATCTAGAATATATGCCGAAGGCATGATAAATTAAAAGATAACGATAAAAAGCTAAAAGGATAAATTGACTTCACAATAAAACTTTATTATTTAAAAATGGTAAAGTAATGACATAAATAAATAAAATCTGACTTCAGTGGAGCCAGGTGGTTCAAATTGTGGCTACATTTAGTAGCCTCCGACTTCGATTCCCGTCTAGCACCCACTTTGAATTTTGATTTTTCATGACTTCTTCTTTTTTTTTTTAGGATTCCTTTTTTATTTTTTATGTTTTTATTTGTTTTTACGTCACCATTTTTTCTCTTTTTGTGAAGAGAGTGAGGAAGGGAGGGAAGAGGGCAGAGAGGAAGGGAGGGAACCTATTTATATCTTTTTTTATTTTACCTCACTATCTTACGGAGGTGAATGATGTCGGAAAGGAGTATCATATTTCCTGTATCTCTTATACTTGCAGTATCCACGGTTTGAAGGGAGCTATTTTCTTAAGCTGTATCATGGACCATCTCCCATCGCGTAAAAATTGTCTGAGATGTGATATCGTACAATCAACCGGTGTGTCCAGTGTGTTTAACCATGCAAATGTACCTATTATCCGCCAGAGCAGTGCACGTTGTAATGAAGGGCTCACCTTAGGAGGATTCAAGCGTAATATATCTTCATGTGAAACATCCCATCCGGCAGGTATCCAACTATTATATTTGTCTAGCACCCACTTCCATATCCCAGTTTTCCGGAACATACAATTACTCGAAGTGAATCTGCTGCCGAGCAAATAGGGCATCTCAGGCAGCTAGCCATTCTGTGGCGATACAGTTTGTCTGCCGTTGGAAGAATTTCATTTACAATTTCGTATGTCACATATAATCATTTGGTGTTCAGTTGCTGAAGGCCAAAACATCTCCATGTGCGCTGTCAGGGCAGCTGCGGATATTTTCCTTTTGGACAATATAACAACTGTCATCTTTTCATCATTGGTATTTCTATCATTTCCGTTTTATTCCGTTTTATCTCATCTTTCTGTTGTCTTTCTACAATAAACTGGACTACTGAGGATATCATGGTCATTCGTAAAAGTGAATCCCTCTTTTTAATGTGTTAAAGAGATCTGCAACAAATTCAAAACACACTTTTAATTATGATTGAGCAGCATGTGACAAAACTGAAGAACATTTATATAAAAAGTACAAGTTTAGAAATTTCACCTTCAGGTACCCTTCACGTACAGATTGTGAATGCTAATTCCCCCCCCCCCCCAAATTTATACCATTTTGGTTTTAACCACCACTTATTTAAACATTACAAATAGCTGTCATTGTTGTTTAAAATAAACCTCCACTATATAAATATGAGTAGCTGGCATGCTTAATTTGTAAGATTACTCACTCGGACTAGGCAGGTGTTCACCATTTCTTCCAAAAGCGCTTTTCGGTTTTTGCTTCAGACCATCTTCAGTAGGTCCTGCTCCAAGTACTGTCGGCGGACGTACACTTGGCTCTCCAAGAAAGTTAAGGCTCCTCCCCTTGAAGATCTCCTGATTTTTAATACCAACATTTGGAACTGGAGCATTGGGGCAGGACATAGATGATTGGTTGTCACCTGTGATATTAACAGGTTGGAGTTGCTTCCTCTCTGGATGTGAAGAAGTTAAACTGTTAGATTGTTGTGGCAAATATACTTCCTCTTCTATCTCAATTTCTGGAACAATATCTTGATTACCAGGTGTATGTTGAAGTAGATGTAATTTCTCTTCCATCTGCTTCCTGGATAACCTAGATTGGTTGAAATCAGGGTTAAATTTAACTTGATCTATATTATTCATAGTAGTGGGTTGAGCTATATGGTTGTTGGCTTGATTAACTTGTTTAATAAATTGTAGAACACCATTCAATGCTGGTATATCAAAACTCAAAATGTTTTCTTTTTCACTATTTAGAATATAAATTTTATCCTAAATATCCAGTTCATTATCAGCTTGTACGTGTTTTAATAGTTGTATACTTTGACCAATTTCATGGTTGCATTTCCAGAAGTGATTGGCAACTGCTGATTTATCTATTTGTTTACGTTTTATGTTTCTCAAGTGTTCCCTTTGACGTGTTTTAAGACTTCTCTTTGTTCTTCCAATATAGTATGATTCACAGTTGTTACACGGTATTTAATAAATCCTCCATTAATGAGGATATTAAGGATATTAAGGTTACGTGTATAATATAAGGTATCTGGAATAACAACATCATGCAAACAAGTGCGTAGCGTTTTGTGCCGATGATACATTGTTGTGGAAACGCCAGAGTATTATTTTAAGGATGTGCGTATAGTTCAAGTTTCTAACCTTTCAGCAATCAGATTTGGCACAGAAGTCATTCCTTAATCCTTTTGGGTGGATTATTGTTGCAGTTTCCAGGATTGTAGCTTCTCAGCGTTAAAGCCATTAGAAACAGCAGCAGATATCTGTTGACGTAGTGGAGAAGGGGAATCTCCTGTTGTTCAAAGATAAAGGGACCCAAAGACGAAGAGGAGTCCGGGCAGGCAGGAGGCTTTGATTTATTTCATCGTTTGAGACCGGACACTGTTTTAAGCGTCGCAAAGGAGGGGAGGTGCCGCTCCTTGTGTAAATAACAAAGCAAAAACAACGGAAAAGGGAAGGACTCAGGTAGGGGCGGAATAAAAAGAAAAAAAAACCGGAACAGAACAAAGAAAGTGGCACGTGCCAACGAAGGGCTATCAAAAGGAAAACCTACAACGGAAGCGTGGAGAGGAATGAGTTTTCCATATACATACTGGCTGGATTCTTCTTTCACTCTTAGGAGAAGTGCACAACAATTCGGCATGCGCAAGGGTATGTTATGACCCTTCTCATTTAATGTTTTTCGCTATTCATCTTTAAATGTATTATCTTTAAGAGTTGTTAATGTGTTTTTTATCCTGCTATAATGTTTCTTCCTTCAGATATTAGTAAGTTCCCGTGCTCCCGTGTCTTTTGTTAAGTCACGTCTTGTGGATCTATCCATGCCCTTCGCTTTCTGAGGAATCTATTGATTGACTTTCTAGCAATGTGCTATTCTTTTACATTTTACTTCAGCAACTATCTTCCGTTCACTAAAGGTATATTAAAATCTAAACTTATCATTTCGTATCTCATAAATTTCATCACTTCAGCTTGAATTCATGTTCTTAATACATTTTTTGCTTCGTTTGTTACTGCACATGATTTGGAAGCAGATGGAACAGTAGCCTCTGTTTCATTTCTAGTTCTTTATTTCATTAAAATATGCTTATTCTTCTACTATAAATTCATTTCTAAAGGTACTCTACTTGTTCTGCATATTGCTTTGGATTTATTAACTTTCATTTCGATGCTTTGTCAAATTTAAAACGAACATCACATCTTAGAAATTGCAACTGGGATGTTCCAACATATTCCGTAGATTTAATTGGATTCGTAGCTTTAAAAACAACATTCATTGCTTTATTTGTAGGTTTTTGAATTCCATTTTTTTAAATTTATGTCCTCCGACATTTAGTAATTTCGGCCGATGAAGGAAAAAGTGTGAAATGATGCTGAATGCGTCCGGGTCCATGGAGCTTAGAGTTATCCGACATTCGTCTTTCAGGATAAGGGAAAACGCGGGAAAAACCCTGACCGAGATTCGCACTCGGGACCTCTTGAACGTGAGGCAGACACGTTACAGGGGCGGCCTTATTTGCAGTCGAACTGATTTTGTAGCTTATTTTAGGTTTTCTAAGAAATTATTCATTTATCGCATATAATAATAATAATAATAATAATAATAATAATAATAATAATAATAATAATAATAATAATAATAATAATAATAATAATAATAATAATAATAATAATAATAATAATAATAATAATAATAATAATAATAATAATAATAATAATAATAATAATAATAATAATAATAATAATAATAATAATAATAATAATAATAATAATAATAATAATAATAATAATAATAATAATAATAATAATAATAATAATAATAATAATAATAATAATAATAATAATAATAATAATAATCAACCCATTTAAACTTGTTTTTAAATTTACTTTGATTCGAAATAGTATTTAGTATTTCTATTTACTAATCAGTCTCTCAATATATAGAACTGTTAAAGTTTGCCTGACATTTTAAAATTTCCACTAATATCTATTTCTTCTTATTTAGACAGGAAAATATATGCAATGCCGAGTTTAAGTGAAGGGTATAAAAATGCTCAAAGTAGTTATGACACACAGTATTACAATTTATCATCTGTAATATAAAAATATGCATTTGCAGTATTTTGCGACAGCCAAAATAACTTATGGAGTTAAATGTTTCCTGAAAACGGGGGAGAATGTAAAAATATTGTTAGGAATGAGTTTACTGAGAAAATAGTTTCATAATATTTCCATCTTAATTAAGGAATGTATTTTAATTTATTTTTATTTTACTCTTCCAACACACATTAGTGTCCTTATTTATGTACTGTCTACCCATCACAAGAAGACAGGCCACGAATGAAGGGCAGAGGGGCTTGAAATGTTTATCTGCTCTGTTAGTGGATTTGTTTACTAGGGAATGAATGAGAGTGAATTTAAGTCACTCATACTGCTAGATCTAATGATTGTTGCAGTAATTATAGAGATAAATATAATGTTTGGGTGAGTTATGTGATAACACTTGCGTATTTCAAACGAATCGAGCAATCTTGTCGCAATGGGAAGGCGAGCATAAAGACCGTGGAAACAGCAAAAGTGATTATTTTACACATTCCTCTAGGTTGCCTTCTTGTGGTGGGTAGTCAGTACTATATGGAATGATTATGTCATCTGCTCGGCTGCAGTACTATGATACGTCAACTGTTCAATGTAATAGCTGGGATGCATAACTAAGAGTAATCACATACCTAAATATATTGAAACAGATTTAAATCCATAGAGAATCAAACTAAAGTCCACTGTATTAAGTACTTTACAGATTAAGCTATGAGGCTGGCCTTGCATAACGTAAGCAAAGTAGATGTACCGCATTCTATCCAGTTGTAACATTAAATTGTGTATGATCCAGTAATCACAATATTAGGTATTGATTTTTCCAAAGTTTCTGTCATAGCGCCATCTAAATTAGAAAAGTCAACTACCCTTTTGGGCGTATGTCAAGGAAAAGTAAAGTTTTAATAAACTTTTGCGTTATCTGCACGTCCTCTTTGTTTACTATTGCCACGGTGCTTAATTTGGAATACATTTTTGTGGTTATTTATTATGTGGAAATCCTGTGAATTGTTAATGAATGGAGAAAGTCAATTACATCAGATACTTTTGCTCGTTTTTGTTCCCAAAGTTCTGACGTTATCTTTTTATGTTCATACTGGAACTACCTCTCTTCAGCGCAGCCAAATACAAATGTTCACTTTTGTGCCTGTGTGGGACGTAGCTGACCAAATTAATCATCAGAAGACAGAAAACAGTGTATAAGAGAACGAAATATAAGGTCATAAAGCAAGCATAATTAACTGGACTGTTCGTTCGAATAGAAACGTCACATACAAGCATATCATTCCCTTTTAAGCCCGCAGTTTTTCAATTAAGTGTAAATAACAAACCCTGAGGTAATGGAAAAATTATTATTTGTGATCCTGAAAACTTCTGAGCTCAGTAGTTAAGATTTCTTGAGGATGCCATGTCGTTTTCCGGAAAAAATGACAGTGTGCTTCAGATGCAATGTCATACTGTGAGCTGTCATGGTAGTTCAGTTGGGTATATCAATGGCATAGAAAGCAAAATATTACTGGTTCACATCCTGGTTATCTTATTGAAATAGGCAGTCTATTATTATTATTATTATTATTATTATTATTATTATTATTATTATTATTATTATTATTATTATTATTATTATTATTATTATTATTATTATTATTATTATTATTATTATTATTATTATTATTATTATTATTATTATTATTATTATTATTATTATTATTATTATTATTATTATTATTATTATTATTATTATTATTATTATTATTATTATTATTATTATTATTATTATTATTATTATTATTATTAAACTGCTAACAGACTCCAATATTTCAAGTGTAAATGCCGAAGATGCTGAGACAGAACTTCATTGTAAACAGGGGAAAGTTTTCACGCCCTTATCTGTGGCGTATTAGATACCAAGAACGATTTGGTTCTTATTTCTATCCATCAAGAGTCGATATCAGTTTTCAGTAAGACGCAGATATTCCCACACCAGGTAAATCTAGTTTGAACTTTTTCGTTCTTGTGAGCAAGTGTACAACGGCATTGTATTTCACCGTCTTTTGTCTAGCTGCGTGAACTTTTGGTGACACCTTACACAAACACACGCAACTCCACTTCTTTAGAAGGAAGGGTACCACGGAGAAGGCAGTGGAAAGGACAACAAGCAGTATATCTACAACGTGGCACAAATGAAATTACGTTTCTTGAGGGATAGCAGTTTTTTCACATCATTGTGGAAGTGGATTCCTTTTCAGGAATGCCTTATAAAGCTCCAGTGGCACCAAGGCAATCTTACATCTATGCAGCCGTCGATCGATAATGCATTTTGCTGCTTAAATTTCAGTTTAGTACATTTAAAAGGTTTGTACCTTACAAAATTGGAATAGAGTCGTTCTGAATAGAAATGTTAGAACTTTTATTGCTTAAAAAAGGAGCTATATACGCAGATTTTCCAACATATTCCGGAACGCAGGTTGCTGCAGAGTTCCGAAGAACCAGACGATCTTCTGAAGTAATGCAAACACATTTTGAGTGGATCTGGAAAGTTGAAAACTTTCTCCTTTAACATTCCCCACACGAAAGCATCGGGAGGTGTGAGATCGGGGGAATGTGATGGCAGGGGAAATCAGCCCCGCGAGAAATTACTCGTCTTGGAAAGGTTTCTTGCAGCAGTCATAGACTGTCGATCGGTGTGGCAGAAACCACTGTCTACGTAATTATTATAGTAATTACCATGGTAATTCTTGGAGACTGCAATACCTGATTGAAGACAAGGTCCATGATTTTCGTTTGTGGACACAGTTACTGGCCTACCAGACCTTCCCTTGCTTTGACGCAATATACTAAGGGTACGACGAAATTTTTAAACAACAGATAGCCTAACCGTGTTGCTAGGTGCTGGCTTATTGAAGTACTCACGATATTGTTCTGTCAGTAACCTTAAACTTGGCCCGCCTTGATAACTCTTTCTGTACGAGCGACAACCCTTAGAGGGCCAAAGCCTACCAACCCGACTGCCGGCCTCACGCCCACTTACGCACGGCAGAGGTGGACGATCATCCAACCGATACGGGGAGGAGATGTGGTCAGCATCTCGGCATTCCCCAGCCGAAATGTTGGTTTCCGTGACCAGGGCCGCTTACCTAGCGTAAACTCCTCACTTTCCTCACGATGCTGAGTGGGCACCGGTTCTATACCCGGGACCTAAAATCCCCACCATATGGATGGGATCGAACCCGGGCCGCTTTCCGTGGCTAGGGACCAAGGCATGCTGCATTAGCCCGCTACGCCACGGCGCAGGACACGAGCGAAAATACTCCACAATAAACACTGTTTCCTCAGTTGTGAGACCCATTGTCACTTCCAATCACAGAGCATTACGCTTTTCACACAACTAACTATACATCATGGCGATGTAACAAGATGCTGACACTCAGGCAGGCGCAGGTGCAAAAAAAAAGTTATGGAAGAGATTTATGTGTGTGGGTGTGTGTGTGTGTGTGTGTGTGTGTGTGTGTGTGTGTGTGTGTGTGTGTGTGTGTGTGTGTGTGTGTGTGTGTGTGTGTGTGTGTGAAAATCTTAATTCAGAAACAAGAGGTAATTTAAGTTGATTAACTTGGTTGAGGTTCATCTAGAGTTGCCCACAGGAAAGCCTCCGTGGGATGAGACGCAGGGGAGTTGGAAATGATACCTACACCCTCCTCCGACAGGTTTATGACACCCCCTGCCAGTTCAGTTAGTGACCATTCAAAAAATTCTGACGGCTTCTGCTTTTGTGAATGAAACTTCTCGGTTTTAATTTACGGAGTAAATAGTGCACATGTTTTTTAACGGTCTGCCCCTTGTGTAGCATGCGTTCTTTGTCACACGTATTCGCTGTCCTTATCCTACTCAGTAAGGGTGGCACATTCCTTTCAGGGAGCTTCTTCGCGTTGCTGGACACTAGCATGCTTGCAACTCGTTTTTTCTAAACTGCTCTTTACATGAAACTGTTAGGACAAAGTTGATTTTCTCAATAAAGAAGAATCTAACGATTTCAATTAAAATATTGTATTAATTCTCAAAGAAAGCACTAATATGATTTTTGGTCCTCAGTTATACATAGTCATCTCCAGAAAATTTGTTTTTATTTCATTTTATGTAATGAAGTTTTAAAATGCATACACAGTAACGTAGGTATGAACTGTTTTCTTTTGTATTTACTAAAGAGTTAACATATACAACACACAAAGTAACGTTGCGAGCTGTACACGCAAACAAAGCGAGAAAAACCTTGGTTCATTATAACCTGAACACATGCCGCGTGACGTAAATTCATCTCTCCACACATGTTCTACTGGTACGTCATAGTTCGGTGCATGGCGAGATTATGTTACTGTCAGGAACATATCCCTCTACCTCGCCACGGCCACCCCGATCAAAAGCCCATCCGCAGCTAATGTGTGTTATTTGATTGTATATACACACGATAGAGACGCTTGTGGTTGTATGGCATAGAGACCGAGCAATACAATTTTAGTTCCAATGATTAACGATGCACGAGGAGCTATTTGTAATTTAGGCCACGCCCCTTTAACAATGCCTGAGGCATGTCTAACTCCGAGACTTTTGTTTAAAAAATATCACCTGTCAAGCTATTCTGTTACCTTGACACGTTCGCTACCCTTCGTGCTCTTGGAAAAGTGGACATGTGCAAAAATGTGACACTACAACAGATTTGTTTCGGATAACAAGCTTTTTAAGTGACATTTTCAGCTTTTTGTAATATTTTGTGAGTGATACGCTTGTATGTGCTTTTTTAGCGTTTGTTATATGATAAAACATGAAAATGAAGTGAAGGTTCCAATGCTCTCAGGTCAACTTGTGTGAAGTTGTTGTACGCAGCCTACCGCTGAAAAATTATTTGCTTTCCTTGTAATCAGATGATATACCCGTTAGCATTTGACAATAGGCCGTCTCATTGCAGCAAATTATTTACTGGTTACGTAAAAAGGAGGCTTTACATGCAGGATACAGAATATTTTTACCGCGATGCAATTTTGGTTGGTAATGCAGTAGCAGTTAAAACATACCGAAATCTATTAAATGAATAAATGAAGAAACAAATAACTGTGATGAATAGTAATCTTCTATATTCCATACACCGTGTACTTAGATCTATATTAGATTGTTTTATATTCTATGTTTTATAACCTGTGTTCCACTGAGCTTAAGGTGAGGTTCTGTGATATTTCTATAATTTGAACTTGAGTTTTGTAAAGTTACAATGATCCTATTTCTTCTTGTACTACACTTCAACTTAGCACTGACACTAACACTAACACAGATACTTCTGTTGCACACTAGGAGGTGGTGTATTTGTGGGTAGCCGCTGTTTCCAGTTTCTCCGTGTATGTCTATTCTTAGCTTGGCTGGTCCATAGTGTTCCTGCTGTCCTAAAGTCGTCTGAAAATCCCTATCTATCTTGGTGTGTGTGTGCGTGTGTGTGTGTGTGTGTGTGTGTGTGTGTGTGTGTGTGTGTGTGTGTGTGTTTTATTTACGTCCTCCAACGTTGTCATATCGGACGATGAATGGAATGGGTGAAATGATGCTCAAATGAGCCCGGGATCCATGGAGCTTAGAGTTACCCGACATTCGTCTTTTAGGATAAGGGTAAACCCCGGAAAAAACCTCACCCTGACCGAGATTCGAACTCGGAACCTCTTGAACGTGAGGCAGACATGCTACCACCACGCTACCGAGGCGGGTATATCTATCTTGGTTCTATTCTCGGATCCCATATTATTGTTCTTAAAGAGCAATAAACGAATCTTCATTGTAAAGAATCTTAGACACCAGAAAGTGATATTTAGGAAGCGTCTAATGTTTCGAAGGAATAGTAAATCTAGAACATAGGTATTGCAATAATTTATGCGTCTTCTCTATAGTACGTCTGTCTGTTAGTTTCCCTTAATATGACATAATTTCAGAGGCTGTTTACTAAACATTCAGAACTTATATGTTATTCTGTAGACAAATTTCTAACTAATTTTTGACTTAAAATAGTTACATCCTGTTTTTGGAAAATAAAAGATAACGTAGATCAATAAAGCAATTGCGATCCTGATTTATAGAGAACATACACTTGTACACATTTTGTACGGAATTAAAAACTAGAGTGTAGAAATAAACTTTCTGGGCTCTTATACTTTAATTTAGCCATTTCTTACGGTACCACAGGCGGTGAAAACTTATGTTACACGAAATTGTTATTGAAGAAGGATCTTTGGAAGGGAAACATTCCATTTAAGGCATCTCCCTGGTTTTGACCAATTTGAAGAACAGGAAGACCTAGAAAATACTTCAATTAGGGAGGTCGCTGGCAACCGGGTAAGAACGCTACAAAGATGGTCTCCAAACCAAGTATCTCGTACCAACCGCGTGAGCCCAGATGTAGAGGGGATGTTGGCCGTCCACAGGGCAGATGGAAGGATTCACTAAATTACTTTTTCGGGAAGCAACCCTCAGAACTGATTCCATAAAGATAAAAAATGATGAAAATGTTCACTTGTCACTTTTTTGATATCGTGTCCGGAACTGCATACAGAAGAATAAATAGTAATAACATAACTAAAATAAAAACAAATCAGTGTTGCTGACATTGGTGCTTAGGGAATGCATCCTTGCTTCTACAGGTATAAATAAAAAGGGACAATACATCTCTGTCTCTATGACATTAATATTATAGTAGACAAGACTAATTAAAGTACATCTGAAGATAGCTATCGACTATCTGTGAATTCAGTTTCTCCAAATTGATTAAGCTTTACTACGTTGTAAATTCAAATATTTGGCTGTGTTTCCATATAATTACAAAAGAGAACTTTTGTTTTTGTGTACTTGTCTAAACCTAAATCTGTAACATGTGCAGCCTTTGTGTGCAGGAATATGCAATGCGGTGTTAAGAAAGGTATATTCAGATTTACCACACTATGGATTTTTATAACTTTGTGAAATTTAAAGTACTAACAAGAAAAATTTGTTACAGAAAATTTATTACATGTTGTTAGGGTGTTTTTATTAAGGTATTATTTTGATAAGATACTATTTATTCTATTTTACATTCTACTAGAGAATTACCGGAAAAAATAGATTATATAATAAATTAAAATTAGCTGCTGTTAGTTGATGGAAATTAATCATTTATTAATCATTCACACTAGCCTTATATAGGCTAGGGTTTTTAATAGAGTCAACATTTAAAATTCAATGCCACAGCCGGGATTGGAACCACAGATGTGCTGGTTTCCGTCCAGTCACTCTAATGTCATGACGGCAATTTGGCCATGTTAGCTCAATGGATTAGAGCGACTGGACGGAAACCAGCAGATCTGTGGTTCCAATCCCGGCTGTGGCATTGAATTTTAAATGTTGACTCTATTAAAAACCCTAGCCTATATACGGCTAGTGTGAATGATTAATAAATGAACAATTTCCATCAATTAACTAAAATAGCAAGAGTTAAATGCTGAAGCCTTGGACTCAAGTACTTACGATAGTAAGTCGCCAAAAGCAGTGTGTCTCGAATGCGAGATCCCTTAGTGGTTTATCGGGAAAATATATAAGTCAGATGGAGAATTTAATGTTATGACGGCACGTTGGCCATGGTAGCTCAATGGGTTAGAGCGACTGGACGGAAACCAGCAGATCCGTGTTTCAAATCCCGGCCGTGGCATTGAATTTTTCATGTTGACTCTATTAGCTGCTGTCATATTGCTTTTTTTGCTAAAAATATGAATTTAAATCATTATTCTCAAATAACTTCAGCAACTTTTGCAAAAAGGGTCTTCAACCAGCATCTATACATGTTTGCATTCGCCTCACCATATTCTCTGAAGTGTTACGGAGATAATATCGAATTGCGAGAAGGTTATTTCCAGAAAGATGGAGCAACGTGACATACATCTAATGACACCATGGAACTTGTAAGCAGTTTCTTTGATAATCGAATAATCTCAAAAGGTCTGCGGCCCACCAGATCTAGTCACCTAACCTCACCAAATTTTGTTGTTGTAGGGTTATCTAAAAATAGACTGTACAAAAATAGGCCACGCACAACTGATGTTCTCAAGGAATCCATTCAAACCGAAATAAGTAACTTTGGCGAGGACATTCTCCGTAAAACTTCAGAGAATATGGTGAGACGAGTGCAAACATGTATAGATGCTGGAGGACTTTTCTAACATTTTCTCTGATATGTAAATGGTGTAGTGTTATCTTCCAATTGTGTATTATATTCTCCCAAAACTACACGTGTGTCCTATTATTGGTTCAAAAGTTATGGCCTATTGAAGTGGTTCAGGTTTATATTGATCACTATGTAAATAGCAATAGCCTACAATAAATTTAGTTTAAAACAAATATAACAGCAATAATAATACTATATTCACATTTTATTCAGTGAGGGCGCTATTTTTTAACCAAATTAAATTATCCTTGTTCAGTGAATATGTCTTTGCTTATTGAGCCCGTTTATCTAACAGCGCGCTACACACTGTCATCATTTTATGTAGAACGCGCTCGGGTGTTTACTAATTAAGTGCGAGAACATTTTCGTAAAACAGTTAAAAGAGGAACGTGCGACATTACTCTTTGTCATAAAGAAGGCAATTAACTTGCATGATACATTCTGCTTCACTCTCATATAGTTTGCACAGCTCTCCTTTTTCGCTTTTTAATTCCTCTTGTCGGGCGCGAGACTTTTTGAAACAGAATGAAGGAGTAAGTACATATTTCTCCGTATACAAGCGAGGCTTGAAGCGGCACACTCAGACACTGCGGGAAGGAAAGAAGAGGGCTGAATGAGCTTGCTATTCATGACAATCTCTTTTCTTTCTTTTTGTCGCTGTTGTTGTTGTTGTTTCTCCTTAGCAAGAACAAGAACGCTAGTGGTGGTTTAAAAAAAAAAAGAGGGAGAGAGAGACTACTGGAAACTCTTTTTCATCTTTAGAAAGAAAGGTATTGTGCACGCTCGCTATGGAACGGTAGTCTGTTACTACTGCGTTATTATTCATCTTTTATGTTTTGTTTGCCTCAAAATCACTTTTACCTAATGCACTACGTACCCTTACAAGTGGAATAAAAATGCAATAAAATAATACGCAGCTAAAGTAGCATTTATTACTCCAATTTGCTGACATTTCCGTTTCGATAGGGACACTTAATTTTCTTACGTAAACTGCTTTCTTATACACATAACGAATAAGACTTTAGTATGTGCTGGAAAGGACTCAAAACAGCGAATATAAATGCCGAACGAGGAGAGAAGAATCTTTTCAGCCGTAGTAGTTTTCATCCCCTTTCCACTCATTGTATCATGCTTGAAAAGATGAGATATTGGTTAGGCCACTTATTGTTGCAGACTGGCAATATAATCACATTTTATATTTTAACATTCTTATCTCTGTCTTGACTTCCCTTTAATTTTTAACATTTAAGTACTACCAGCGATGCTCAATTGTGCAGCACACGCTCCTTCCCCTACACAAGTTGTTTTCCCTAGACCAAAGACCAAGGCAACGAGAGACAGACGTAGCAGTCAGCGGCGGTGCTATTAAAGTTTAGTGTATCCTTGTTTTGGTGAAGCCAGATCACAAAACCTGGAAGAAATGAAAGCATCTGTTAAAATGACCCTAATGTTAAAAATGTGGTACAGATTTCTTATAAACTGGCGGAAATTATTGGAAAAAGTGAAGGCAAATTTATCAAGCAAAGCTTGCTAGTTGCTGCGAAGGAATTTTGATCCAATTGAGTCGATTTATTTGCATCAGTCTCTCTCGAGGTACCGTAAAGAGACGTATATAAGAAATGTGTTGTGATTTGTAAAGGTAATGGACAAGATAAGCTCATTAACATGTTTTTCTCTAGCCGTGCACGAATCGGTGGACAGGTCTGACGAGGAGCCGTGGTTAATTGTATTTCTGAGGGGAGTTGATAATAATTTAAGTATCTTATTTATGAAACAATTGCGACTGTGGGAAGGACAACTGGTAATTGCAGATTTATATAATTTTTCTTGCTTGCGTTCCGTGTTCATAATAAACATCATACTTCTGGAAAAGTATGCAGAACTTCTAAATCAACCAAATGACACATTCCCTTCGCAATTTGAAGATATAAAAATGTAAGACGAATATCCAATTATTTTGCACTCCTTCGAAGTTTCCATGTAGTAGGACCCCACACGAGCTACAAATGGAACTACTTTTACTGCAAAATGCTACGACGGTAAAATGTTCTGAGAAGTAAGAATGGGAATTATTTAAATCTTTACCCTGTAATGATTAACAGAGATTACGTTTGTTTGCATCTAATTACATATATCTGTGAACAAACCTTTTCAAAGGTGAGCTATTTTAAACGTATCACAGCAAGATCTGAAACGATCACCTTGCTTATCTTTTGAGACTGTGCACTTCGTCCTTTGCACCACATACTGCAGACCTTGTATAACATAACTTGTGCCAGAGAAGTCATCCTAAGAAACCTTAGTCAGGAGTAAACTATGAGTGTGACGTTTATGATTTTCTATACGTCAAAATGATAGCGATGTTCCGCCACTGGAACTCGGTAGCCACAGGTAAACGCGCGATTGTATCGCAGCGGGTGGAAACAGGTGATTTCAACCTCCCCTTTCCTGCTTTAATTGAGCACCCCAGAGTACAAGTCTTTCCGTTCAGGTACCCTCTTACCTTCAATTGTCGACTGGCTTGGTCAGCTCATCAAGCGTGACAGATCGATCACCAGTTTGCAGAGGCAAGCGCGGTCAATTTGATACTGCTTTGACCTCTTGACAGTAATTAATTTTGATTTTTTTTGTAAATATTTCTGTTTCTGTTCACTGCCGTCGAATGTATGCCACATCCCATTGAGTTCTTTGTAGAAACTTGCGATCAAACATATCGGATTTCGTCTTCTGCATGTAAAAGTGTCGTAGTATAACAATATGAACCGTAGAAATACCGTTTTATCGCTATAACATAAATACTATTTGTCTTGGACAACAATAGAAAACTTTTGAGTCTTAAAACACCTGCCAATAATGCTAATTGGATGCAAAATTAATTCTAAAAAGTCGCTATTTGGTTAAGCAAGCATCTTTGCTTGAAAAGCAACAAATTTGTGATTTTCTCATTTCATTTCATAAAATAACAATGCCCTTCTTTTGTGCACCAAAAGAAGGCATTTGCGGAGATAAAGATTTTACAGGGAAACTGAGAAATGTCAAGTTATATATTAAATTCTATTACCACGTTACCAGGGTTGGAGTATCAGTTAGATATGTGGTTTTGAAAATGACTTATTACATTGTTAAATGAGTATTTTTATGACTTTTTAAATTCTACTTTAAGCGAAATAGAGATAACAGAGTATTTAAACCTACCTACTCTGCTTTTCTTCATCCTGGAGGCGCCAGGAGTCATAAACCTTTCGAGGACTAGATGGTCTGATGGACTGAATGGAGAGGAAATCCGGAAGGCTATCCAGATGATGCTTCGTCCACCAAAAATCCCTCATGCTGGTGTCATCGGGACTAGCATAATTAATGTATGAAATATATGGTGGGGAAAACGCTAAAAACAGCAATGATATCGGTTATGATTTTTTTTAGGCAGTACACAACCTGAAGGTTTTTGCTGCGTGCCTAGCCAGCTAAAAAGGTTTACTGAACGAAAGGCTTTTTCTTTTCGGATTTTGCAGGATGGTATGGGGTTTATGGTTGGTATTGGTTAGGAGGTATCTTCTGAGCTCCTCAGGATAATATTGTGACTTTCTGGGTTCGTAAAATTAAAAGTGCAATTTTCAGAAATTAAAAATTGTTCTTTATTTCCGTAGAAATACACTTTGTACACCTCTGAAAGTAGCAGAATTGCGTAACATACAGAAATAAGATCGTCAATGTCGTCGACTACAAACAAAAGAGTTCACTTTCAAAACACCGCTACACGCACACGATTATCTAATGGCGAGTCGCGGTTTCTTTATATACCTCTACTCATATTTCTAGAAATTCGTGGAATGTTCTGTAACAATCAAGACGGCACTAGAAAGACGAACCTCCTAGTTATCTATCTTTACCTGTTGCGGAAAGCATTGTTATCTCCGCGGTGCCCCAAATGTCCTCTTGTGTGCGCCAGCTGTCAGTCGCAACAATGTGTTCGCGACAATATATAAGTACCTATGTGCTGTAGTGAATTACTTTCTGCAGTTCTCAAGAGGCACTCATGTGGCTCATGCAAGAGGATAAACTTGACCAATAATAAGCTTCTCTCATTTTACGAACACTTTTATATTTTAGTAATGCAGAGCTGACATGTAAAGTCTTATTTTGTTCTATTGTGTGTGATTTTTACATCTCCTTAAATCGTAATGTAAATGCAATGGTGGCCTAATCGCTGTCCATATAAATATATTCAGTACGAAATAATGTAGACATCGAACTTTCCATTGAGGCTTGCTTCTTAAAAAATGCATACTGAAATAAATTATGTTACTTTTTCTTTGCAAACGTTGCCCTTTCTTCACCCAGCAGCCCGTCAGATTGTGTTTCTATTCACTCCTGGTTTTCCTAATACTGCTCAGCCATAAGTGAGCAAACTTGCATTTTCAGCAAGAATTCCTAAAACCGTACAGAAATGAAAGGAAGAAAAGCATGGAGGATGACCGATAAGAAGTCCTAGGAATGAAGATAATGTTGGCAAATATAGTTCATACCTTAGTCTAATAATGCAAAATAGTATTCAAATAACAATTAAGGTGGTTTTGTTCATAAATACTTTTAGTGCACTCGGATAATTTTATTTTACTTAAAGTAAACTGAACGCAAGCTATAATATTCCAGTTTAATCACATCCCACCCTTCCATCTACTGAGATACGTGTTACACGTCGTATCTAGTTAGTGAAGTTAGTTGTCTGCTCGCTCGAAGTGAAGTTTCTTCTGGAAAGTCATTTTCATGCTCTGGTACAAACAGGAGCGATAAGGGGCGTCTAGAGCGGGAAAGTTGCACGGTGGAGGCTCTTAATGAATGTTCGTTGACGTTAGCACGAAGCGGTTTCTACCAGGAATTAATTTATGTTCCTCCCATTTAACAGAGGAGTGATTCACAGGCACTTTGGATTCCTGGTCCCAAGGATTATGTCATACGTGACGGAGTAGCGAACTCCAACTTGCCTGTTAACAGCCGTCTTAATAAAACAAATACGAATCAGTACCTGGACAAAATACCTCTGTAGATTTAAATGAGTATTCTGAACATTTTATGACGTTCAACACAGATATGATGTCATCCATGGTTCAAGTTTGACAAAGTAGTGATAAAACAAAAGAAATAAAAATAATTGAATGTAAAGAATTACTTTCAAAAGCAACCTAAATTCTTAGAATTCTTTAGAATTTGAAATTCCTAAGAAGCAGCAGCAAGATTTTACATAATTATACCATATTCTTTTAAAATATATGTACCTACAATATTTGTACTCAATTGACTGTCTTAATAACTGGCATGCTTGTTAAATATCTTATTCTAAATTCTTCTGGCAAAGATCTGAAGCTTAAATATGCACAAATACAACAAATTTAAATAAATACTACCCAAATTAAACAAGAGATCATAAGGAGTATATTAATTATATATTTTATTCTATCTTAGCAGAACAAAGGTGCCAGTTCTAAACTGAGGTGTAAAATCAATCAGGAACTTTTTTCATTCCAAATTAAGAGTTCCTCACAAGCATTTGTGTAATTAAGACTGCATTTAAGGAAACAGAAACTGAAGGGAAGAAATGCTTACCACTCACGTCACGTCACGTCACGTTGGATACAAAGACCAATCTGAACTGGTTGGTCTGAAGCAAAACTCAAATCATTTAGCAAGTGTTATGCATTCAGGATGTTTCTAAATAACACCGAACGAATATATAGAAGAGTCGCCCAGCTTCTGTGTGACACATATAAGATAGCTTTTACCGTCAAAAGAGCCGCATAAAAACGCTCCAGATGAGTGTGGAGTAGGCAGTTATAGGAACAACGCCGCGTAAATGAAATGAAATGAGTAGTGTTTAACGCCCGCTTTTACTACATACGGCACCGCAGGCGGTGACACTGATGATACATGAGATGAAGATGGAGCAACGGTGGAATGAGATGGCGGGGGAAACCGGAGATCCCGGAGAAAACCCGCCCCAGGGCCGTGTTGTCCACCACAAATCACACTTTGCGGTCGCCTGGGATCGAGCCCGGGCCGCCTTGGTGAGAGCCAAGCGGTCTGACCACTGAGCCACGGCGTGGCCCATAACGCCGCGTACCTCACACTATCGAAGTTTCCAGGTAGGTGACACACCGTGTCGCATGCTGTAGCTGTTTGTAAACATTAAGGCATACTCCACGGTAGCTTGGAATTTCTTTGGCTTATGAAGCCGCAGTAAAGAAGCTATTCTTTAGTTATTTGTTTATGGGAGTTATACGTGTTCCAACATTTCGTTATAACAGTCGATGACGACAAATAAGCTGGTGGATATATACATTTTAAATCTTTTAGAAGGAAATTAATGTTAGCGAGATTTAGGATGGAGGCATTAAATGGCAAAAACTTTTAGATAAAGTTAACCAAAACTAAATGCCTTATGCAATGAGGCAAGTAATTTAGTTCACTGTGTTTAATAATACTAAATAAAGCATTTGTAACTGTAAAGGAAGCTGTTGATTTTAAGTAAATGGTTAAAAGTACTGTACACTTAAGATCATAGCAAAATGAGCAACCTTGGAACTGTCCGAGTTACCGAATTCTTCACAAGTAGCTGCCCTTTGCCCCATTACCTGAAAGCGAGGCTAGGGTCACTGATAAAGAGTAAGGAGCAATGTCTTTTTGTTTTCGTGGCCGGTGCGTTCCGATAAAAACTTTTGAGGTTCGCATACTAGTGGTTCCTATAATGCTGTTTAAAATTATACCTAAGAGAATTTCGGAGCTGCGACTCCAAAATACGGACCAGTTATGTAATAAACTACGAAGCCGATGATGAGTGATGTGAAATGATGAGTGAATGCAGCCAAAGTTTACTGAAAGATCCAGTAACTATTTGATACGAATATTATGCTCTTTCTGTGACTGAAAATATTTCTCTAGAAGTTTTAAAGCCCAGGAGATTCGGAATACAAAATGAATCATATATCGAGCTGTGTTTCAAAGAAGGAACGTTCCTATCACACTTATTTGGAGATACTATAAGGGTACGAGGTAGGTCTGTATATCTCTATTATAATTCATGAATTTTAGTACAATCGCTCTTCATTGTTAATTAAATTTAGCAGTTTCTGAAGAAAAAATGAATTAAAAGTGCATACAAACATTGTACTGCTAAAGAGAAAACAGGGGAAGAAAGGCACCCTCTAAGTTCTCCCAGTGCGTGACTGTCAACCGAGTGTTTTTTGTCTCTCCTGTCTGTCGCAGCTATTGTGTCGGAACAAAAGGTGAAGAGAGGGGTGAGAAATGGCACCTAATAAAATTACATGTCCACTGACGCTTTCTCTCCCTCACACATACACACAGTTTTTGTAAGAAGCGGACGACATCAAACGGAATTGCGAATTACAAGAAGAGTATCTGCAGGAGCAATTTGCGCGAACAAGAGGAG
The DNA here is from genome assembly GCA_030765055.1 of Mantis religiosa. Lineage (NCBI taxonomy): Eukaryota > Metazoa > Arthropoda > Insecta > Mantodea > Mantidae > Mantis > Mantis religiosa. Next base: position 157,569,609 of record CM060952.1, on the reverse strand, counting down.
TAACGGAATGCAGAACCGTCAGCTCTAAATAAAAAATCTGGGTGTTAATTTCACATTGTTCTCTCTCCCCAGCTATTCTTATAGTAGCTTGTTTGATATCATCCGTAAATTCCTACAACGGTTGCAGAAATTGTTTCATAGTACATTTCGTTCTAAATACACGAGGAACACATTAAGCAGAAAACTGGTCAAATCTTTTAAAATGTGGAACGTTGTATGGTCTATAGTAATTCTATATTTATCCATGGTGTGACAGCCAAGGCCTGCCAACATGACTGCCGACCTCACGCCCACATACCGAAGGTAGAGTTGGGCAATTATCCAACCTATACGGGGAGGGAATGTGGTCAGAATCTTGACAATCCCAGCCGGAAAGTTGGTTTTCTTGACCATGCCGATTACCTATCGCATGGTCCTGTACCCGGGACTTAAAATCCACATTCGCAGGGGTGGGATCAAACCCGGGCCGCTTTCCGTGCCAGGGAACCAAAACATGATGCCTTAGCGCACTACGCCACGGCACAGGACATTGCAATTCTGTTCTCCTTATATAATCAAGGAGAAAAGAGAATAACAGCTTAATAGTTGATAAACACTTATAAACTGCTTGAAAATTCAAAGCAATTACAAGAAGTACTTGGGATATAGTTTACACTACTAAAAATTTGTTTGAAAATTTTTGATTTAATGCAATATACATTTTTGTGTAGTACTTTTTTATTTGATTCTGATGGTTTGCCAACTAAATAGAATTATAAAAATTTTCAGAGCAAAAAACTTTAACGAATTTTCACAGAAAATTCATGTAGATGTATAAGTAAGTGTTGTTTTAATGAAATCGCTTCTAGCACTTTCAACAAAATAACAAGAATTGAATATTTCATTTAAATATCACAAGGATGTAACACAAAGTAAAACAGACCTAAAAGTATAAAATTAAAGAAATAGTACAAAGAAAGTTTTGGAATTCTGCATTAATAGAGAAGTTAAGAGAACTAGAAATTCAGCACTAAACATCTATAAAATGACATACACATGTATTTGACATTTTTCTCCGACGTTTCTCTTCTAAGTGTAAAGGAAGTAGTGCAACATTTGAAGTTAAGGAATTTTCTGTTATTCGCATTTTATTATAATCCAATGAAATTAATTTTCTTACAGATTGAGTAAATTGTTGCTTATCTCTTTGTTCTTACATATAATGTATTCAAGGTCATATTTTGGAATTACTGACACGATACCACTAGAACTGGAATAATGAGTTCTAGGTAAGTTATACGTTTAGTACTAGTCATTCTTTGCTAAGAGATCGTTGGTTCAAACTCGGTAGAGGGCGTTATAATGTTTTCGAGTTAAAAAAAAAAGCCTTAGCTTGGCTCCTCAGAGTGGGAAGTAAAGTCCGTGGTTTCGTGTCGTTCAAAGATTTAAGGTACGTAAAATCCTCTCTAACAGATACAGTATATCCCGTTTGAGTTCGACTATGCTTAAGGAAATCCATGTGATGGGATACAAAGCTTTTAATTTTATGAAAGTTATTGAAAATATGGCAAGTTTTATTTTGTTATCTATAGCAAAATTAAGATAGTTTTGTGCTGTAAGTAGGAAGCTGCGCAGATTACTTAACTGTGTCAACTATTCTATATTTAAACTTTGTTCTATGTTTAACCAACATACTGTATACCAATAGATATTTTATGCTTTAAATTTATAAATAGGTATATAGAAACATAACTGTTGTTACTAGAAGTTATTATGGAATTGGATTATGCATTCTAATAAACAGCCATTTAAAATTGTGAAATTTCTTCTCTGAAACATTACTGTTTCTTTCACAACTTGGCGTAGGAAGTTCAGGATAGAAACTAAGAAGGGGGGAAAAAGGCAATTGGAAGAGAAGAGAGCAGGGGATAGAATTACGGTACATTGCCAGACTTTGAAGCAGATCCCTGTCTCTCCTACATTCCCTTTACGTTTTCACCTGACTTGGTGCTACGTGATAGGTTTAGACGGCAGCTCTTGACCCAGGGACAGATCCACTCTCGGCTAAACTTAATTTAATCACTATCTAAGATGTAACTTCCACAAAAGTCTGCTCCTCTCTAGTGCCATCAACCTGATTTGGACGGTGCACTTTAAGTTAGGTACAGAATGTACCTGCTTGACGCAGTCCTGAAAATAAGATTATGATGCCCTTACTTGCAAAAGCAATTTGCTATTCTCGTGCTTCTTCACTAACTTATTTAGTCATTATCATCACTTTCATCATCTTAATCACAACTCTTCAGTATTTATATCAAAGGGTGATGACGTTCTCCGAAGGTGAGGCAGTTAATCGCGCTTGCCAACAACGCCGATTGTTGCACACCTGGTTCAAATTAGAATAGAGTAGATTATTTATTTCTCCTCTTTCCTTATACCTACATACATTCATTAATGCAATACCATTTACACAATCCTAGTATATAATGATAGACATCTTGTTCGCACACAATATACCCTTCCTACTTACGCACCCTAAATTTCTGTCTCAATGTACATAACCCTTGGTTTTTAATGTATTGATGACCATCCATTCTCTTTCATCCATGATTCTCATTTCGCCAATTTTAATTGTTAGTTAATCTTAATCAGTCTTAACCATTTCTCTCTGACTTACCACAAATAATCACCGACATTTTTTATATTATATTGTCATTTTGCAGACAATATTTCCCTGATTAATAGTATCTCTCCCCCTCCTTAACATTGTTCCACTTTTGTTGCCAAATTTTCTCTCTCCATACGTTTGTGGTTTAGATTAATAACTTTATCTGACTGCAATTAGAAGATGCTTGACGCAGCTTTTCTTGGTCGTCATTGGATCACTATCTATATTATAAATGCTATGAAATTTAAATAACGTATATTGGCAAACCTTTTGTTGCTAAAATTCGTTTTCTTTCTTTCATTTTAATTTACCATGTGACACGCCATGGAACATTTGGAAGTTATTTAATGCAATTTTATATTAATTCAGGCATTAGGCATTATTATAAATACCAAACATCTATACAAACTGTAAGAATACCGTATCTGTTTATGGGTATTCAAAATAAAAAGATTTAATTAAAAGAAATTTTAAAGCAATATACAGGATGTTTCAAAACCACAACGAACGAACATATAGTAGTAGTTGCTCAGCTTCTCTGTGACACATTAGGATAGTTTTTACCACCAGTAGAGTCACATAAATATGCTCCAGAATAAGTGTGGATTAGGCAGTAACAGGAACGACGACGCGTGCCTCACGGAGTTAGCAGGTATAGGTCACACGCCGTGCCGCATGCTGTAACTGTTTGTAAATATACCGGCATACTCTGCAGTAGCTTGCTACTATTTAGAATTTCTTTGGCTCATGAAACCGCAATAATGAAGCTATTGCTGAATTATTACTTATGAGTGTTTAACGTGTTCCAAAATTTCCGTTATAGCAGTTCATGATGGCAAACAAGCCGCTGGACATATGCAACTTATACCTTTTAAAGGGTAGTTAATGTTAATGAGGTTGAGGATGGAAGCATTAAATGCTAAACATGGCAGAGGATAACATCAAAGAATTGTAGATAAATTAACCAAAATTAATGGCTTATACAATGAGACGAGCGTTTTATTTCACATGTTTGCTACATAAAGCATTGGTAACAGAAAATGAAGCTGTCCATATTTACAGTAAGCATTTGAAAGTATTGTACAATTAAGATCATAACAAAATGCTCTGAAGATAAACAAATAAATATTAATCATTGATGTAATTATTTTTTACAATTCATATTTTCAATGAAACTAAATTAATCGTGCGTTCGTTGAACTTCTTTCGCTCTTCCATCCATCAGAACCATATCTGTCATTTCGGCGTTCGTAAAGCGCTCCATATTGCTTGGATTTAGTATCTAAGTACGCACAAAATCCTCTCTGTTAGGACGGAATGTGTAGTTTTACACTGAAGAGTAACCTTGCAACTATCAGAGTTAATAGTCGACTTTTGCACAAATAACTGACCTTTGCCCCATTACCTGAAAGCGTGGCTAGGGTCACTGATAAAGAGCAAGGAGTATTGCTTTTGTTTTCGTGGCCAACTTTTGAGGTTTGCACACCAGTGCTTCCTACGCTGCCTAATCACAACATCATGTACTATTTAATGCTGCATAAAATTATACTTAACAGAACTTCGAAGCTTCGAAACCGAAATTCGTACTAGTTAACTCATAAACTACGCAACGGCAATAATCTTTCGGTGTCGTTTTGAAACATCCTGTGTATTTCCATGCGTAAAACTGCGTTTCCCAACCATATTATTACAAATTCTTTATCCCAGTTATAATACACAGACATAACCGCATGTAGGTAATATCTCAATGTTATAAGTTTTCTGTACCTATTGCAGTGTACGTTATATCTCTGTCACGCCCTTCTGGCGAAATGGGCTGTTTGTTTTCGAAAGGCAATAAATAAATGAATCTTCTTCTTCTACCTCACGGCTTTGGATTGTTTAACCCGTTTCGGCTCCAAATTGGTCTGCCCATCTTTTCTTCGGTCTTCCCTGGTTTCCTCTTCCTATAGGTTTATAGTTTAAGGCTATTTATGGTATTCTGTTATTATTCATCCTCTGAACATGTTCTTTCCATTGATTTCTATTTCTTTCAATAGTATGGTTTATTTCTTCTACTTGTAATTCTATCCTAATATCCTGACTACGTTTTTTTTATCAATTTTGGTATATCCAGCTATTGCTCTTATGAATTTCATTTCTGATGACTGTATTCTCGTACTACTTCTTTTTGTTAGTGTCCATGTTTCTGATCCATAGATCAGAGTTGCTATTGCCATTGTTTTGTATAGTTTTATTATAGAGTCCTTTCTTGCTTTACTTTTTAATGTTCTTTTTATTGTGCCTGTGATATAGTTACATTTATTTATTTTCTCTATTATATCAGCTTCCCCTTGGTAGGAGACATTATATCCTAAATACTTAAAGTGTCATTTCTGCTCAATTATTATGTTATCTAACACTATTTTTTATCTTATTGGATTAATTCCTATAAATGCCATTGTTTTGGATTTTATTGCTGATATTTTCATTCCAAATTCTGTAGCAATTTCATCTACACTATACAGTATTTTCTGCAGGTCATCTTCATTTGTGGCCATTATTATTCGATCATCTGCATACAACACAGTTTTCAATTTAACTCCTGATACATTAATGCCTCCATTGACTTTATTCGACCAAATCTTTACTATTTCGTCAACATACAAATTAAAAAGTGCTGTTGATAAAGGAAAACCTTGTCTTACGCCACCATTAACTATTAGTGGTTCTCTTTTATTTATTTTTATTTTTGTGTGAATGTACATACTTTTTATAACTTCAATTAGTTGTAAAGGTATGCCTCTATTATTTAAAATTTTCCACAGTATCAGCCGTGATACTTTGTCAAAAGCTTTATAATAGTCAATAAATAGTAAGTGCGTCTCTAAATTTTGTTCTCGTCGTTTTTCTATTATTTGTTTAAGAGTAGAAACATTGTCAATGGTACTTCTTCCTTTTCTAAAACCAGTTTGTTCTTCTAGGAGTATTGCATCTGTTATTTTGTGTAATCGCGTACTTATTATTTTGGCATATATTTTGTAGGCAGCACACAATAAACTAATCCCTCTATAATTTTCAGGTCTTGTTTTTCCCCTTTCTTAAATATTGATATCACTTTAGCTATCTTCCATTCTTGCGGTATTTCTTTTGTTCCCAAAACTTGTTATATAGATACAGTAATCTGTCATGTAATTCTTTAGGATAATATTTAATTAATTCTAAATTAATATTATCTATTCCGCAGGCTTTCCTATTCCTACTTTTAGCTATACTTTCCATTAATTCTTCTACTTCTAACCGGCCTGCTTCTGCTCTGTATAATTTATCTATTTCCCAATTTTGTTTATCTCCTGTGTTCCAGAGACTCTTATAATATTGTTCTAATTAATAATTCCTCTAATAAATGAATGAATGAATAAATAATGTTCGTCGTATGATTAAGTGCCGGCGGTGTGTCATATTATATTCCAAGATTTGCGATCGTCACGATGTTTCCTCATCAAAATTTATGTGTAAACACTTGTTCAGCATACCTTGTAGAAATTAAGCTTTTAACAAAGTAAAAAAAGTGAATTAAGTGAAGAAGGCAGAATTTTATTGACGTGGAAGCGTATTTACTCCAACAGTCCTCGATAAGGGTGGTACATTGCTTCTAATAGCCCTTTTTATTGCTCTACAGTCATAGAACGCTTATATTTCAGCAAAACAATCAGAGTTTTGGGAAGCAGAGTAACTAAACTTTTTCATTATTTAATAAACTTAATCAATTCATCTGAAAAATAACCCAACTTTCCTCTCAAAAATATGAAGCTCATAAGTTCCGCTTCAGAGGAATTGGAATGACACGTGTTTTGGGTCTTTCTGGTAAACAAGCCCTTCTACTGCCTTTCTGAAAGACAGACGCTGCTTTTCTTCAAATAACGAAGTTAGCAAACGGAGCTCAATTCTACGCCATTAGTACAGATCCCTCCCTCTCTGTCTCTCTCCTCTATATTTCTCATTCTCTTTCCGTGCGTTTGGCTACCGTATCATCCCTGTCCTCTTCGCTCTCCCAATTTTTTTTTTTGCTTGACTCTGTGCCATGAATGTAATAAAGCTATATGCAATAAATGTTATCATATAATTATGAAGGAGGCAGAGGAACTTTTGCTTAATTCATTTTATGCTACTTTGTTACTTAAGATAATAAATTTACAAAGAAACATTGCCTCGTATGTACCTTTTTGTCTCTTTTTTTAAGCTTTGGATTTATGATATATCCTTGAACTGTGGTGAGGCTAACGATCCATTGCATCCATATTTTTACGTACAGTGTCAAGTATTTAACAGAAGTTGTTAGGGGGAGGGGTATAATGTTTAATTGTCTTCGCAAAATTCTGTGAAATAAATACTAAAGGTGAAAAGTTTTAACAATAAGGCTTTGGTCCTGGAGATAATTATATTTAAATTACAGAGCGTGTCCTAAAATATTTTATATGGATAAAATTCAAATACACAAATCTATATTATTAAATAAATCGTGCAATCTTATATTCTGTATTCATAAATGTTGATTCCAAATAAGTAATTTATTAGAAGCTAAGACACCATTTATTTTGGTCTAAATATTTTAGTAATCAAAGGGTTTGAAGTACGTTAACGAATAGAAGCATTAAATTAATTGGGAATCGATTAATGACACTAAACAACGCTTACTTTTAAATTTTCCCGGATCTAGTTTCAGAGGCCTTCCCTCTATCTTAAGCCGGACATCGACTGGTTCTCATTGGTGTAGCTGGCATATTTTGTCATCGGTCCCCTCTGGTGGCGGTTCGAGAGACTTGCTGAACAAATCTTTCTGGGGGATGTCGAAATTGAATACTTTGTTCATATTTTTTAAAATAAAGATTTGTTCCCATGTGGACAGTTCTTCTTTTCCTGTTGTATGTTTAATTTTGGTTCTGGATTTATGTTGTGTTTTTTTCCCAAGAATGTGTGGCAACTGCTGATTTTTCTAATTGTTTGTATTTTATGTTCCTAAAGTGTTCCTTTGCTCTTGTTTCTAAATTTATTTTGGTTTTTCCAATATAAATTTGACTACAGTCACAGCATTCAATTTAATATATACCAGATTTTTTGTTAGATGGAATGGCATCTTTGATGTTTGAGCGAATTAGGTTTTTTAAGGAGAAATGGTTGACTGGTGCTAGTTGAATGTTTTGTTTTTTGAAGACTTTTTTGAATTTATCAAAGGCCCATGGATGGTAAGTGAATTGTTTGAAGATCATTTTAGTTTCTGTAGCTGAGAGGGTTGTGGTTTCCTTTAGTAGTTTCTTCTTATTTGCTAAGTTCACTTTTTTGTCTACTAGTGATTTGGGAAAGTCATTTTTCTGTGCTATTTCAATAATTTTGTTGTATTCTATTTTGTATTCTTCTGCTGTGAGAGGGATGTTGACCAGTCTGTGTGCTAAACTATTAAAGATTGCCTGTTTGTAGGATCTTGGATTGTAGCCATTAGCTTTTATGTAGTTGTCTGTCTGTGTTGGTTTTCTGTAAATGCCAAAGTTTATTCTATTTTTATTCCTGATTAATTTTAGATCTAAAAATGGTAAATACTCGTCTTTTTCAACTTCTACAGTGAACTTGATGCTTTTTTCTTGAATATTTAAATGTTTTAGTGCATCACTGATGTGTTTTTTGGCACTATGGCAAATATGTCATCTACATATCTTTGCCAGAGTTTGAACATCCATAGGAAACCTTTAGTGATCCTTATTTCTAGTGCACTCATGTACAGATCGGCCAGGAAGGGTGATAAGGGGTTGCCCAATGGCATTTGCCCATTGCCCATAGAAGCATCTTAGAACTTGGTGGGAATTCGTTTTATAAGCGCCTTGGCACATATTCTTTTTCGGTTAAGCCTTAATGTGTTTGTTGCCTACACAATTCTTTCTATTTTATATTTTAGCCACTACTAAATTTCTTATTTACAAACCCTTGAAACATAAAACACATCAAACTAGCCAGAGTATACAGACGCTTTGAATGTATGCGAAGAAGCGCTTTTTTTAGTTTAGCTTGGTCTGACGACCAAGTTGCGAGTTGCCATTTGCCCAATTTGGAGTCCGATTTAACAAATTATGCCAGTCTCTGACTAAATTGTTCAATGTGCAAAGGAAAGACGTCTCGGTTTTTAGTGTCCAGAATTAGAGCTGTAGAACTGGTTGTTTATTTTTAATACCAGGCAATCGATAATTACCAATTCTGTCACAGAGCAGCTACAAAGTTTTCAATTAGGGTTAAATACCTATATTTCCGCCTCTGATTTTCAAAATACTTTCCTACTTAAAAATGAAAAATTATCCTAATATAATTAGGATTAGGATTACTACGGAGGGAATTCGGCATCAAAACCATTGATTTCTTGTACATAAGCCACAAGTAGAGCACATCCGGGAGGAAGGATGACGCGAAAGGAGATACAGGACGGACAGTGCAGACGGTAGGATCCTACTATTTAGCCAGCACAACAGGCATTCCACCGTCGCAGTCCGGAAACGGTCCATCAGACCGGAAACCGTCATAACGGAGGAAGAATGTTTTACAGGAGCACATAATCCTGCCATGCAACGCCGAGACACCCGCCAAACACTTCTGTCCTGAAAGAGACCACCAGATGAGTGATGATGTGAAATGATATATGACAGGAAATTCGGGGGATATAATTAACCTACCCAGCATTCACCTGGTGCCCGCCTCGGTAGCGTGGTGGTATGTCTGCCTCACGTTCGAGAGGTCCCGAGTTCGAATCTTGGCCAGGGTGAGTTACCTGGATAAGGTTTTTTTCGGGTTTTTCCCCTATCCTTCAAGACGAATGTCGGGTAACTCTGGGCTCTTTGAGAATCATTTCACCCTTTCCATTAATCCGCCGATATGACTTAACGTTGGAGGACGTAAATTACCCAAAAAAAATCACCTGGTGACCTGGGAAAACCTCCGAAGGAAGCCATGGGTCAGGTATACCGGCCACGGGAATCGACCCCGGTTCTCCCGAATGTGGGCCATGAGAAAACCGCCTGATCGCTCCCGTGTGGTATCGAAATATAAAATTAAGTATGAATGAAAAATAAATCGAAAGATATTTACCATGTATGGAAAATGCTGGTTAACTATGAAATGTATTGTCTTACTAAAATAAAAACACTAAAAGAATAATCAAATTGTCACAGTCTTAAAAAGGCATTATTTAGAATTATGAAAGCTCCATCTAGATACTTCAGCGGTACGCAATGAACTTAGGCACTATCCCGGGGTATAACAGGGCTAGAAAATTACTTTTGATGCTGATGTTGCAACTGTCTTCATTAAGGAATTGTTCCTTGATTCAGAAGCAATTATCATACAATGAGAGCGTCTGATTCTGTGCTTTTACATCAAATATATTTGTAGTATTCCATTATTGAGATTCGGATCTTCAACATTCAATGGAGTTAATGATAAGATGACTGAAGAGAAGTTCGTCTTGAAGGCCATGAACTTCACCTGTGGAACTCCAAGAGGACAGTAGCTTATCCGTGCTTCCTTTGTTCGATGCTTATAATCTGTGGTAGGTGAACTAAAATAAGGAATGATGTTTAACCCTGAGAAAAGTAAATGGGTGATGCAGAAGCCGCAATTTTCAAGGGTTTCTAAGAACCACGGGGAACTAGTATTAATTTTGTTCATCACTTGCGTTCATCCCTCTTGGGTATCTTTATAAGCTGGTCTTAAAATCCTGCTTTTTGCTACTATATATGACGAGAATATTGCTTCGTCGTAAAAACGCTCCTTTGAGAACTTTAAGTAAACGCTGTATTTCGTTTTTTTCCCTCTCTTTCTGTTTCTTAACTGCTTTTTCCCTCTTGGTATTCCTTTCACCGTAGGACAGACATCAACAATATGGGCGATCTCGTCATCTTTCGAAGGCTCTTCCCTCCATCGACCATTGCAGGCGAATTATCTGGTATGTGTGCATGTGTAGAAAGAGAAAGAGAGGGAGAGAGATACTAGGAGCTTACAGGCCAGACTGTGGCTATAAGAGGATTTTCTCCTCTTCCACAAGAGGCACGTCTGGCTAGGGTTGCGTATAGACGCGAACAAGAAGAAATGATATGTCTTGGAGTATCCATGTGTGTGAAGGAGGGAAAAAGGGAATTGGACGGGTAGGATCAAGGGCCTGTACTATTACACCCTCAAGCATCACCGTGGGTTATGTTGTTTAAGCTGGACTAACGATGTGGTAAATAATGGAAACCATCTGTATGTGGACGTGTCAGTGGTTGGAGAAGTTGGGGATTTTCCTGTAAAGGTACCAGCTGTGAAAATATTAGCAGGAGATGGATATTTTATGTCTCTTTTATCCTTCCTAAGCTGTCATTCCTATTATGCGATAGAGCTGTAATAAAGTCTGTTGAATCCCCTACTGGACTAGTTGAGAGATTAGTTCATTGAAACTTAGTTATAACTGAAATGAGTTTCTGTTTTAAAGCAGACTGATAAGTTTCACTGCAACATTGTAGACACTATTATATCATTTTCAATAATAAAATCAAATATTAAATCGTATAGATCACCTCAGCTAACAGGTGTCCACAAATTCGCTCCTTCAGAGCAATGGGTGTCTGGATATTCTGCTAAATCATAAAAGCCAGTAAGCCTTAGATGTCTGATGCTCAGCCATTTTTCCAATCTTTTGCTTTGTTTAAACATTGATTATATTTTAATTCCTTTGAACATTCTCAAAATCGGATACCAAATCATTCAAGCTTGTTAAATGGTAATATTAATATATTTACATTCAGAATCGAGTTTGTGAATATATTGTTTGATACTTGAAAGTTCATCCAATGGAGCTGATCTACATCTCGAACATACAATGTTTTAGTGAGATGCTTTATGAGAAATAACAGGCTAAAGAAAATGGTTAGTTTAAAGTGTAATTTGGCTGGGAAGAGTTATGTGAAAATGATCGAGTGACATTCTTGAAAACAGTGGACTTGAACGTGAGATATGGTATTTATTAGAAATTTCCTTTTTGGAGTGTGTTGTTTATAGTCTCACAGCTTTATTCCTTTTTATACAAAACTGCTTTGGATTTTAGTTCAGGGGATCTCGAAACACATATATTTTGAATCTCTATACGTTATTCTGGGCTGGAATTCTGATAAGGTGTAGAGAAAAATATTGCACATCTGGTAAAAGATGCATGGAAATTAATTAAATTTTAAAACTTTATCGTACAAGTTTAAGTCACCTTTTTATTTTCTTATTTAAATGTTCTTCTTGTGTCACACACCAGAGCAGAGCCAGTACAATTTTACTGACCAATGAGTCATGTTTGAGATTCCTGAGTTATGTTTATGACTTTGACGTAGTTTATAGTAATGCATACTATAGCAATAATGTAATATCAAAGGTTTCTTACAAGGATCTGAAAGTTCCTTCACCAGTTTATTTAGCCAAAGTGATACATAGGTGCAGGACTTTGTTAAGTTAATGCACCGTTAGCCGAAATTCTGCTTGGTCTATATGTTACGTGGCAATTTTAATACCATTCTTAAAGAACGCAGGAAAGAAAACCAAGAGATTTAAAGAAGAAGGGCTGGCATGAGAGGCTAGAATGACTTGTGTCTTCCTGTTGTCTCGCAACCACCCACAACAGCAAGGTTTGGAATAAGTAACTCTTCAGCGATTCCTCATTCCGCTCGAGTGTTACTGAAGCGAAGTTGATGGACGTCGTCAGGACATCCGGTCTCGCGCAGAAATTACTCCTCCCAAGGATTCACCACGTGCTTGGGCTGCAAAAAAGAATACTCCTTATTCATCCCTGTTTGAGGTGCCAGTGCTTGTACTGAACGTGTCAAGTCTTTCAAGGATAGACATTGAAGATAAGCGTTAGAAACATGACAAAAAAGACATGAGCGTCAACTGAGAGTCGCCACAATCACGTAGTTTTACTACGCAAGAGAATAGCATAGCAATTGACATACATTCAACAAATTTGTTAACGATAACAATATTGTTAGTTCATAGCCGTTGCTTTTCAAGTAATGTGAAATAATGCAGGTGCAGTTCGTGATTTACGATCGTGATGCACAAATATATCTGAAATCTAGTACTGCTTACGCTGTTACGTTTTGCTTTCCCAATTCATGCAGATACTTTCCTTAAAATTTTCCTGTTTAATACGTGATCAGTAAACAGGATAACTGATCAACTCATAGTTATATTCTGATAATCAGAGATAAATTTGGACCACACTTCTTTGGTTCTTATTCCTTGTTTTCTCCAAAATTTATTCCGTAAGATAAAATGAAGATATCCGTCCGGCTGAAATCTATGAGCTTTTAGAACAAATATCGAGTTTTAAATATTTAGGATGTAACATGAGTTTTAGAAACAATGCTGATGTAGAATAAAAAGTAAACAAATTCCGAGCAATATATGGGAAAATTTAAAGAACTTTTAAAAACTCAGTGAGAAGGGATACAAAAATGAAAATGGATAAGGTAATGGCTATTCCAACTTTACTATATGGAAGCGAACCTGGGTGCCAACACAAAAGGATTTAAATAAAATACAGACTGCAGAAATGAAATTTTTAAGAAGTGTAAAAGGTTGTACAATATTGGACAAAATAAGAAATGAGGATATTATAAAGGAATTAGAAACCGAACCAATCCATGACAAAACATCAGATCAAAGGCAACAATGGCATGAACATATATTAAGAATGGAGGATGGAAGATATCCAAATGCAGTACTACACTATAATCCAAACGGAAGAAGAGACAAGGGCGACCCAGGAAATGCTGGAGAGATCTATGAAGCCGGAACGGACGATATACCGAAACAATGGAGTGCAGAAGAAGAAGATAAAATAAAGAAGAAAAAAGAAGGTGATAATCATGTCTATTTTGAATTCACCTGTACCGACACTTACATTAAGCACACATGATATTAGAGACTTCTGTAGAAACAGAATTATATGTATGATCGGATTTTTGCATGAAACTTTAATGAACAATGTTCCTTTTATATTTGAGAAGAAGCAATACTTTTAAATGTCTTGAAAATTGGCTACTTTTCACAAAACATGAGAGAATTATCACATATAAATATCGGAAAAAGTTAAAGTCTTACAAGCACACAAAAATCCTTTCTTAGTTATTATTGGGAATCAAACTGTGACCCTATACATGTCAGCCAGGAGAAATGATTGCCAATCCACAAAACAGAGCTATCACAACACAGCAAACAGGTAATAATGTACACATTTTTAAGGGAATTTTATTCAGAAAATATTGCTAACATACTATTTTTTTTATTAAGACAGTTTATAGTTGTTTTAACTTAGAAAGTCTTATCGTGACTTAAGCAATAGAAATTTCATTACATTGCACTAATACAAAATACATGAAAAAAGCGAAAATTAAACTAGGGAGGTTACAGTAAATTAAATTGAGTGTACTGCAAAACCTTAAGAATGAATACAAGGAATTAAAGATCAGTTGTAGGTTCAAGATAAATTTTGAAATATAAACCAATGTCTCTGAAAAACTTGATCAGTCTTCTGCACTGAGATGGGGAAGAGAAGGTCTCATTTATCTTGTTGGGTATGCCATGCTGCCGGCATCAATGTTTGTAGAGTGCACAGTCAAAAATTATGTGCTTGACAAGTTACCTTATAAGTTGTGCATCTGGGAGGTTGTTTCTTCTCAAGAAGATAGCTGTGAGTTATGTTAGTGTGGCCTATTCTTAATCGCGACATCATAACTTGATCATGCCTGTTCAGTTTATGGAGGTGGTGATGTACTATGGCTTCTGATGCTATTTCATGCAGTTTACTGTTGGAAGATTTAAGCCAATTTATCTTCCACTGTTGATATATTTGTTTTTTGATGAATGTAATGATGTCAGTATGCGTTGTAGCTATTGTAGAATCACACAAAGGTGGATGTGTGGCTTGTTTAGCTCCATGATCAGTAGATTCATTGCCACTATGTGGCAAGTATGACCTTCTATCCACACAAGTATGACTTGTTTACCTTTTCCTATTATGTTATTTAAGAGCAACTGAATTCCTTGTATAAGGAATGATGGCTTCTCAATTACCTATAGAGCACTTTGTAAATCAGAGAAAACAATAAATGAGTTGCTGCAGGTGTCAGTATTCAAGAAACCACCAGTATAAATTGCATTGTGGGTTGGGCATCTATTGGCAATTTCAAGAAACAATTGACGATGCTGTGATCTGTCAACTTGGTCTCACATATTGGATATCTAGAATTAGGTTCGAATTCTAGGTATTTAAATCATGCCGCATATTATTTCTGGAATTTGTTTAAGCATATATGTTGCTAACGAATTAGAGCAATGAAACAATTTCTGCTCACTCAGTGCTACTCAGCGGTTGCTAACTTTCCACACAGTGTATAAAGGAGGCGTTTTAGGGCAACTGAAATAATTTTACCTGCGCAATAGCCGGCAGGTTGCAACAGCATGATAACTGACTTTTTCTGCATGCCTGCTGGGTTAGCTAATAAATAATCCCCAAACCCTTGCCCAGTATTTTTGCATTTTAAATGTACCACAGTTGCTCCTGCCGCCTCTTCATGGAACATTAGTGCTGCTCAATCAGTTGGAAAAATACATGCATAAAGTTCATACACTGTGTGTAACGTCATGAAAAACTGTTGATATGAAGAGGTAAAGTTAAAAGCTTATAAATACACAACCGCTTCGTTTAATAACTAGCGATACCTGCAGTTTATGTGGTAATTTTTATGATGGAAGCAAAGGTCCCATTGCGACATTATAATTGAGAAGATTCTTGCAAAAGCCTCTACTTACCGCGACACGCAGAACTTATAGAAACTTATAGCTGTAGACTTTAGGACAAATCGGGGAAAAAAGGGATAAATTATCTTAGTGTAAATTTCTCAAGAATTTGTCTATGAAGTTAATTAATTAGAAGGTATCCCTCCGATTTTACGCGAACAATAGTAGCTTCTCGAACTGCTTCTGTATTCGTGCTGGTACCTTTGTGTTCAGTACCCAAGAAGACAGGTTAAACAAAATAATTGAGGATCTGCACCTATATTATAGTGACAATTACATTTGGAGAAATACTTGGCGTCAGTGAATGATAGCACCAATGTCTTCTATTCGTTTAACCTCTTAGATTCACTGAATCAAATCACATTGTGTTTTCAAGTTCTTTTTCGTTTACAGTTTCCGAATACCTAGTACGAGAATTCAATTCTTATCTATGTCGACAGATGTAGTTATTTTTAGTCAATGGACTGTATAGTTATTGCTGTAAATTCAAATTCAGAAATGAATACTGAAATTTAACAAATTAGTGCATATACCTTCCTTTTTATGACTTGTTTAAAGTGCGTTAATTCAGATGTGAAATGTAAAATATGTTGAAAATACTATATTTATTATTAAACTTATTTCAGGAGCTAAAGGCATGTGCGTTTCAGTTGTTATGAAATATAACCTGTTTGTTTAGTTATATTGAAGGTGTTTTATTTTAGCCAAGTATGTTTACTGTACTAAGGATTAAATATGAAATATAACTTCCGTTATGTAATCTCTGCTTTTTCTTGCTTTCAGACATGTTACGAAATGGAGCGCTACCTCAAGGACGAACCCAAGCTTCAGTCCTACAAGAAGCTGCCAACGGATCTAGATACACCTTGGAATCTGTTCGCAGCTCCAGGTACAGCGGCAATGGCCGTTGCTGCAGCCACATCATGGGCAAAAGCAGAGGCAGCTGTTGAAGTGGCAGATCCCCTAACTCTAGATGATCTAAATTTAGGGGATCGCCATCTAGATGCTCTGAGCACTAGTTCTGCCAGTTCGGCTTGCTCGGGGGTATCATGGGACAGTTCCCTCAGCTGCGCCGTACTGGTCAAGAAAGAGCCGGTGGACGGAGAAGAGGAGGAAGACGTTGAGGACGAAGCGGAAGATTGCTACGAGGATGGGGATGCTGTGAGCAGCTCCAGCGACAGCCGAAGACATCATCACCATCATCACCACCACCATCACAGTAGTAATCACCATCATCACCACCATCACCACCACCAAGGAGCTATCAGCAGTAGTAGTGGAACAAATGTTAGCAGTGGTAGCAACAATCCCGTAGAACTGCGGTTGGTAGCTAGAGCTTCTTCCGCAGGCCACAGCATCCTTCCGACGCTGACACCGCCATCAAGTCCGGAATCCTCGGGTCAGGGTCACAGTAACAGCAGTTCAAGCAACAGCAGCGGTGTCAGCAGTACGGCTGCTGGCGAGGGAGCCCTAGTCAGCCAGGGTCTCCTTAGGGTCGCTGCTGCGACGTCCACAGGGGGATCTACTTCGGGATCCAGAAATGCCATCGTGAGGCTCACGGCAGCCACTGCTAATGGAGCAAGGAACTCATCCGTGTCGACGAGGCTCATTTCCGTGACGCCGAACCACCACCACTTTCCCCCCAATGCCACGGCGGCGGCAGCTGTTGCGGCCCCTAGGCACGTTGGTAGCGGCCACAATCACCATCATAATCATCAAGTGGGATCTCCAGCTTCCCCACAACACCATCCAGCCGCTGCCACTCCTTCTGGTACAACCACAGGCACCGCTTCCTCGTCACCAGCATCCTCTTCCTCGTCTTCCCCCAACTCGACGACAGGCAACACCACCACCAGCACAAGTAACAGCAGCAGGCACCACTCGAGGCACGACCATTCTCCCGACTCCAAGAGGCGGATACACAAATGCCAGTTCCCCGGTTGCAAGAAAGTCTACACCAAGAGCTCGCATCTGAAGGCGCATCAGCGAACACATACAGGTAAGCTCTCACATATTAGCATCAAGCTCGTAGAAAATTAGGAAAGTCATTTACTTATAGCTAAAACAGATTAGTCACCGGAATATTTTAATTACTTTGAGGACAGTAAACTACTAAATTTACATTTGTATCTCTCTAGAAGGCCATTACTTTGTTACTTCACGAAACGATCTTACAGAACAACCACTTAGGTAGCTGTAAATGGAGTGCGTTTTTATCATTATGCATAACAAGCAATGCACATTCTGTTGAACATTTTTAGCTATGCAAGTCTGAGGAAGATTCTGGAGCGTATGGTAACTGCAATATAATAATGAAAGATAATACACGCAGTACGGTACGTGTATTCAGCTGCACATTTGTAAAAAATGTTTATGATATAGCGTATCGATTATTATATGATGATTATTATTGTTAATTCTATTATTATTATTATTATTATTATTATTATTATTATTATTATTATTATTATTATTATTATTATTATTATTATTATTATTATTATTATTATTATTATTATTATTATTATTATTATTATTATTATTATTATTATTATTATTATTATTATTATTATTATTATTATTATTATTATTATTATTATTATTATTATTATTATTATTATTATTATTATTATTATTATTAATTATATTACTGTCGTCATCATCATGATCATCATCAGAGATAAAACACAATTAGACCTGATGCATGGATTGTTTTGCAAAGAACTATTAAGGCTGCCAAAATCGGCATCAAGAGAAGAGGCATTACTAGATTTGGGTAATACAAAAAGGAGGGGAATAATACTAGAGAGAATACTGAAATTCTGGAATAAGTGCATTAAAGGGCAGCAAGGGGAATTATCAACAGAAAAGCATTAAGAACATAAGCAGTTGGTGATCGAAATTGGAACCGTGGAATCGGAATTGGAATTGGAACCATGCCTATAGGAACTGTTTCATATAGGCATGGGAGATTTATGGAGAGTAGAGGAGTCAAATTATAGCGGATTTTGGAAGTAAGTGAGAAACAGATTACAACACATAGATGGGCAGAACATATGGGAAAGTATAGAAGAAAAGAAAACTTTGAAATTGTATAAGCAATTAAAGACAGAATGGGGAAGGGAAAAATATATAGATCAATATGACAAAGCTGGAAGAGAAGGCATAGCATGGATGAGAGTAGCAATAACATATTTAAAAGGGTTGAGAAGTAACGAGGTAGGGATTATGTGAATTTTGTGGAGATGAAGGGAACACTGTTCATTAGCTGGTAGAATGTAAGGAGTTATCAGATTGCAGGAGAAAAATATGGGATAAGAAATTGGACTGTATGACCAAAGAGTTACGCATGTTACCCGGGATGGCTGAAAAGAAAAATAGATGTATAGGAGAATTCTTACATGAGATAAAAGTGGATTAGGGTAAAAGAAACGAAGGTCAAGATGAAATAACACCAAAGCTTTAATGCCAGGGGACCTGAGTCAGCGAGTAAATATTAGGGTCAGCAATTATTATTATCATTATTATTCCTTCTATTATTATTTACACTCGTTATATCTGGCATTAGTATTAGGCTATGAATGAAGCATCCATGTATATATGACTACATGTTTCTTTCGGCTTCCTCAGTCATTTGCTCAAAGTCCTGTTCTCTTGCTATTGTGACAGACATTCCCTTAGACAATTCCTTTAGCATTCCCTTGGCCACATATCTAAGGTATCCATTTTCATATTTTATATGAACCTCGAAAATAAACTCATATTTTTAAGGTAATGTTTTGAGAATTCTTAGTTCAAGGCTTTACATCATCTAAAACAATAATAAAGCTGTCAGCATTTGAGAATAATATGATTTAACACCAAATAGAATTCTGAGTTGCAAATTTTGTGTAAATACAGTTGTACACTCATGTAAAAGCGTAGGAAACTCGCTCTACCTTTTAATACTTAAATTCATATGCGAGTAGCGTATTAGAGGTGCCATTCAAACACGGTTTTAACTTCCCTCTCGAAGGAAGCCGTATTCTCCGTAGACTACGGAATAGAACGCATAAATTTTCCGAGTTTGCTCTTTCGCCTATCGAGCTAAGTTGAAAGCTGGTAAAATATTTGTCCCTGGATACCTTCCTTACTTGCCTCTGTGTGTAAGGACAAGGAGGTGGTGTTACCATGGTCACACGAGTCCCAAAGGATTTCTCCTCTCTTACATACATGGAAGATAGGGGTGAGCCAGCCATACTAATTAGAAGTTTGGGTTTGAGACTGGCTAACTGCTTTGTTTTTGCGAACTACAAAGTCAGATCCGTGACATCCCCTCTCCTTTTCTAACATAGAGATGCTGTACTTCAGTGTCAGGGGTAAGCTGTGGTCTCCATTCCGTCACAAGTAGTATCGGAATGCCAGGCTTAGATGCTCACCCGCTTCTGAAATCTCTGTGACATGTATTTTCTCTAAGGTCTACGATGTGTTGCAAAACTTAGTAAAATTTATTTTGATGGCGACACACGTTAAACCTCTCCACGAGAATCAAGTCGAATCCATGGTCATTGAAGTAGCATATAAACTGCCTAAAAGATGGGCAACTCGGAACCAATCGTAACAGTAAGTAAGCCTGTTGTTATAACTACACTTTGGCCCATGTAGAATATTCATGTTGATAGCAGAAATTCCATACCTAAAACTGGCTAAAATCCATAGCAATATTTTCACATCTCGTACATACCTAACCAAAGCCCTAATTTTAAGTGACTGTAAGAAAGTTAATTGCTATTTACTGTATATAAAATTCTGTGCAAACGATATGCCATTCTTTAATGTTGGTCTCCTATGAAGCGTGCATAAAAATCACAAAGTGCAGGACACTTCCCTTTTGAATACGATTATGCAAAAAAGAAAAATGTTTACTACCTTTGAATAGCTTCAACACTACGAGGAGATAATAAAACTGTATAGTAAAGATCTTAAATCTTTTCGAACACATAATTCTATAACTATGAAGATAATATGGAGCATACAAAAGTCTTTGGCTTGGAGCCCTCGGCATCTTCCTTAAAATGAAACCGAATGAAATTTCTATAGCTTGAAAGAAAATTTGTTATTTGCAGTGAGTTAGTAACACTCTGTACAAGGAAGGTTTATCATATTGGAGATATTTAATTGGATATTATATTTCTTGGAGAGGCAACAAACCTGAAGCTTGGCAGTAGTAATGCTACCTTCTTAGCTCCAGAACTTCAGGATTCATACGATTTTTGCTCACCTAGAAAAGTTGTCTTCATATGACTATCGAGTGTTTTCCGCAATAAAACAATGTCCCCAAGTGGGGCATCACTGGGAGAAAGAATGAGGTGACAGAAGACAAGGGGCGGCCATCCTAAGAAACCATGGCAGTGCACAGGGCAGGGTCCTTTCATTTTGTTAGAAGGAAACCTCGTCAAGGAGACCAGGACAACAGTTATTCCCTCCTACTGTGATTCGGAAGAGGTCAGCAACCGGTTCGGAGATCAGCAACCGACCTACCGAAGTGGAAGTGCTTCACTCACAGCATTCACTGACGACCCGGTAAAAAAACCCGAAAAGAACCCATGGTTCAGGTAGATGGCTACGGGTATCGAAACCGGGCCTCCCGAATGCGGGGCATACATGAAACCGCCTGAGCCATTCTGCTCGTAAAAATTGTAAGTTATAGTTTATAAGGGAAAATAGTCCACAATGGAATGACTATTTGGAAAGCAACGGGTTTGAGAGGTCAACGCCCATGAGAGCTTAACAATTGAAGTGCCATATTATAACCCATATTCTCTTGTCCCACCCCAAATCAAGTATGAGATTGGGTTCTACTCAGAGACACAGTTTTGGACTCCAATTATAGCACATTTTGTCTTCTAGAAGATTTAAGAATTTCTAACACAGGCACTCCTCCGCCTACCTGTTAAAGCGGCTTAAAAGCAAGAAGGCAGAATGCTGTTGTATAAACTAAAAGCCGAGATTGTGCCTTTAGCTTGCGAAAAGCAATTACACTGGGAAGAAGGAGAGAGAAGGATGCACAGCAGGTGTCTTCGACATTGTGTGTATGTTTGTTAGGTTAGGCATTAATTTGCATTCTCTTTGTCACCTAATGACTAACTTCAGCAGTAGCTTTCCTTAATGCAGCGTAATGTACTTGAGAGTGAGCTTATGGAAAGATGAGAGCCAACCGACAAGAAATTCAAAGTGTAAAAATGTGTACTTGCATATGGACATAAACGAATTTCATGCGTTCTCACGCAGTGGTAGCCTTCATTGAGGCACCACCAATAAGTACACATTAACTATTACACTAAAAAGGTCTAACTAGAGGAGACAGGCAAAATGTGAAGAAATTGTGCAATTAAAGCAAAGAAGCTTATCTTTTGAGTCTGTTTAGTATGTAGATTAACATGAGCATTGTAGATATAATGCACATTTACTAATAAAATATTATATTTAAGATATCACAACCAGCTTGTGAATTTGCATGTTAGTGAAACTGTTGAACCTCTCAAAAACCAAAACTCTGTTATGTAGCATAGTATCTTGTGCGGCGAGGATTTTAAATCCCGTCTAGGGGACCGGTACCTACCCACTAAGTATAGTGAAGAAATTGATCAGCTGCGATAGGCAGTGAATCTTGGTCAAGACAGCCAACTTTCCGACTGGAGGTGCGAGATGCTGACCACATCTCCCACCTTCGCCTTGAGCATGTGGGCGTGAGACCGCAGTACGGTTGAACGGCTCGTGCCTGCTGTTACGTGACTGATACTCATGGGTTGCTTATTACTTATTCACTCTGATGTGAATTGAAATAAAGGATTTGCTGTATTTTTTTAAGTGTAAGTGACATGTTGGTTGGAGTGCCTTGGATTTTCTAAAGGAATTTCACAAAAACTACCAAAAAAAGATAGTTGCAAAGCCCAGTTCGCCCGCCTCGGAGTGTAGATGGTGGCTTGTCTGCCCAACGTTCGAGAGGTCCCGGGTTCGAATCTCGGTCAGGGTGAGTTACCTGGAGAATGTTTTTTCCGGGGTTAGCCCTTATTCTTAAAGATGAATGTCGGGTAGCTCTAAGCTCCATGGACCCGGGACTCATTTGAGCATCATTTCACCCATTTCATTCACCGTCCGATATGACTTAACGTTGGAGGACGTAAAATTACAGAAAAAAAGCCCAGTTCATTTTTAAAGAAAACTATTGCAAAGCTTACAAATGTAGAACTATGAATAAATTTCTATAATATAACAATTTTACCAAAATATGAAATATTACTTTTTCTGCCCCGTGCATTCATTCTACACAGTGCAGAACGTAAAAATACGTGTTCCCACATTGATAAGTCGTAGGTATGGTGAGCCGGTTGCCACATTGAGGAGAAGGATCTGAAGATGTCCTGTGACGTAACATATTTACCTCTATATCGGAGCCCTGATGTAATGAGTTTCCTGTTTTATCCCTCTTCATTAAAACACACTATACGTAACAAAAAACATAAAAATACTGTACCTTATTCATTGTTATTCTTACGCAAAAGTTTGAAACTTGGCTCATTATATACTGCTTCTACAGTAAATAGATGTCATCTTGAAGTTACTTGGCCTACTGATAAAATTGAAGCCAAGATACTGTCCCATGCTTTATTGTATCATTTTTCCAAAAGTACATATAAATTATATAATTTATTGATTAAAGCAGTCAGCCCGATTGTTATTAAAGGGTCACTAGCTGATTCAAAAACCATTCGTATGGTATAAACTGTTAATATAATAACGTAATAATAAACTAAATTAATTTATTCATATACACGGATTTGTTCGTATTGGAAAAGGGTCGTTTCCATATTCATGTTTGGAGATTATAATTATTTTGAGCAGGTTACATATAGTTTCAACTTGTTAGGTGTTTATATTGTTTATAATTTAGTTCTGAATTTCTGTCCCTTGGTTTGTTTTAATATGTATATGCATACACAAATACACAAACAATACATCGCAGCATCTATGGTACAACATGTGCAATAGCCCATCCTTCAAAGAAACTATCTGAGATTGAATGCTGTAGTTGTGTGAAGCAGTACTCCACTTTGGGTTATAGGTGGAGATCGCTTATTACGCAATGATATTCAGAGTCCAGAGTACCCATACTTGGTTTAAAGTATGATTTCATAAATTAGCTGCAGTTAGTGATGAGTCGCGAGAACTTCAACCAAGCGCCATCTTTCCAATTTGTCTATGGCAAATTCCTTAAAAACCGTTTCTCCTTGATTTATTGCACGAGAAAGCAAAGGTGGACATTTCAAAAACTGTAGCGTTTTATTTCCATCATTAAACGAGTTACTAAAAATTGTGTATTTTTATTGTATGTACATCGTAATTTTTCCTGGGTTTAACACGTGACAGTAACCTCAGGAGCAGGAATTAAGTGTGCACTGTTCTCATTCTATCAACCAGCAGGATACCACACAACAAATTTTGATGCCGAAGTAACGGCTATTCATATTTCACTCCAACACCTTCTGTACAGAATAGATAAGTTCAAAAGTCCTGTCATACTTTCTGATTCTAAAGCAGCATTATGTGCAATAAGTTCATATCAAATGAGGTCAATCCAAATTAAAGAATGTCACAAAATGACCCAACAACTTCAAAAACTACAGAAAAGAATTATATTACTGTGGATACCTGCACATTGCGGAATTGCTAGAAATAAATCAGCTGATTTTCTTGCCAAAAAGGGACAAATTTAATTCAGAACAAAAGTAAAAACTTACCCTTCACATCCATAAAAATATTAATCAAAAGCAAATATAAAAACAAACTAAACCAATCAATATCTAACAAAGCCAAATGTAAAAAAATGGAACATTTTAATTAAAAATCCAGAAATTATTCCAGGAATCCCACGTTAAGTTGCAGTAGCAAAGTTTAGATTACTTACGGAACATGATTATTTGGCCAAACAATTACACAGAATAGGAATTTATACAAGTCCAAATTGTCCTCTGTGCAACAAAGAAGAGGAAATGACTGAAGAACATCTTTTAGCCTGTGAAGCCCTACCTGCCGGACCCACTACACAGAAATATTGGAGAGCAAGAGAGCTAATGGCTTCATTGCCAAAGCCTAGCTTTTGAAAACACCAACAACAGGTGACAGTAATTGAACGTTATGACAGACTTCACACAGATAGTGGTGTATCATAGCCTGTGGAGGACATGAATGTCTTTGTTAGTGTATGTTGTATCGTTAAATAAGATAGGTTTTATCTGAACTATATTTAATAAGTACTTATGTTTTTAAAGGTGAATCAGTAACAGTAATTAATATGTGTAAAATTGCAGTAAAATATTACATTTAGTATTAAAACAAAAAACAAAAAAAATATGAAACATAGCTCTTTTCAAATCCAACGTTGGTTTCGATTTGAAGAAAATAAATGTATTAGGTAAATTCTAACACATATTAGAGCAAGATATATCTAAAACCTATTTACTGCATAAATAATCTCATCTTTCAGTTAGTATTAAAAGGCTTGTTGCCAATCTATTATTTATGAAAACAAATAAGGGAGTTGTTCCAATGTAGTCAAAAGAATTTTCCGTCTTTAGGTTACTTTCTTATTCCTTCAGTTTTAACATCCTGTCCTTCTTTGTTCTCTTTTCTGCTCTTATAGCATTTTTGTCGATGTGCAGTCATAGGTTACCGTTCGACAATTTAACTGACGCTTCAAAGCTCTCTATAACAATCTAACCTCCTTACCTTCGCTCTTCCGTTGTCTAAGTCTTTTTAAAAAATAAAATCGTTTTAAGTAGCGCTCATTAAAAACTTTTTTTGTATCAGAATAAAAAGAGCTCAGTCGTTCCGAATAGCAATTAGATTCACGGCCTTAGTTTTTCCGTCCCTTATTCTTCCATCTTCATTTCTTCCTTTTCGTTCTTTTTTATGTAATGGACGATACTGGGAATAGAAAAGGAATGTTCCCTTTACTTCGCCCCTCTAATGCCGGATGTACATGGACTGACTTAAGAATGAAATTAAAATTGTCTTTTCCTTCTTTTTCTCGCCAGCGCCAGACGAGTAACCTCGAATACTGTTGAGAGGGATTGGATCAAATGTAGAAGTAGGCAAGTAAAGATCGATAGCCTTTTCTCATTACAATTTATCACCCAAAAGCATTAGTAAAGGCTGGTGAAAAAGAAAGGGGATCACAAAAGATCAGGCAATATGAATTTTTTCCTTGAGATCGTCATTTTATTGATTCACCGTATTAATTTCTTTCAGCTGAGTAAATAAAAAGAATATGTATAGTCCTTGCAATAACAACTGTCAAGTGAAGCTTCAAGAAACAGTGAATATGTGCAAATACATTTTGATTTCAACAAATGCCAAGAAAAAGTCGCAAAGCAGTGATAATATGAACATACTGTTGTACGTTTTACATGAAGCCCAAAGCAGGGAAAAATTTTGAAGTGCAGCGTTCACATGAATTTCTCTTACTGAAAATTCTGCAAACTGTTCTCACAAATGCCTATTCTTTTATGCACTAATTTTTAACACATTATTCATCCGCAGATTTCGTTTTATTTAAATTGATAGCAAAAACATTTTGCTCACTTTTTTCACGGGCAGCAAGCCAGGTGTAAAGACGATTAGAAATCGGGAGTGTGCATCTCTCCCATCATCAGGCTATTTATTAAATGTTAAAACTACAAATGAAACACTGGATATAACAAAAATATAAACGAAGACAAAACACTATCAAAATTCGCATTATCGAAAAAAATACCATCGGGAGACGACCATTTTAGCCGTATGCAACAGTTACTGGGAGCGGAGAATTAAGGAGGGTTTGGGTATTTCCTCCGAAAGGAGCACGGTTAGTCGTGTTGTTAGATTTCAGTTCAGCTGCTCTTGGAAACTGGCCTTAAAAATGGAAATCCGTCGACTTAGGAAGCACAGATCAATACAACTTGATAATCAAGTTAAGTAGCTACGTTTCTTTGAGCCAATTAATTTTCTATACAAACGCCATCTCATGACCTAGCATTTAATTTTCTGAAAACAGTCTTTTGTTCAGTAATGCGACTTTTGATAGTGTTTTGTCTTTGTTTATATTTGTGTTATATCTAGTGTTTAATTTGTGGTTATAACATTTAATAAATATCCTGACGATGGGAGAGATATACACGAAACGTCGATTCTAATCGTCTTTTCATTTGACTTGCTGCCGGAGAAGAAATTGAGCATATTCGTCTCTAGGAAAGCCTCAGTTCTGATTTTACGAAACATTTTAGCATCAAAAATCACTTTTAGTAACTTCTGTCGGTTGTAATACAGAACGGTCCATAGCATTCTCTACGTCACTTGTCGGTAAGAAAACCCAACGTCAGCGCCTGTCTTTGCCGGTAAACAGTGTCCGCTACAGTCGGTCTCTTCGTTTGCATTCGAGGACGCATTGCAACTGATGGCTTGGAGTGGATTGGATTGGATTGGATTAGTGGGTTTTAGGGCCCGTCGACAACGAGGTCATTTGGGCCCCTGATGGCTGATGCTCTGTTGTTAGTTGACTCTGTTCACTTGTGCATTGATGTTCATCTTAGTTGAAGTGTTGAAGATTGTGAATAATATCTCAGAAAATGTAACAATATAAAAAGGATTTATCTTGTTGACTACTGTTACAGAAGAGGGAATATTGAGAAACATGAGATGACATCTTACACGAAATATTTTCTAGTGTTTTATATTCCACATAGCGTTTAAAGAAAGAGGCTCATTTCTGAACAGCTGTGGGAAGAGATACCAAAATGTACATACTCAGAAAATATCTCGGAGGAGAAAGTAAGTATATTCTCCTTGAAACTTTCTCCATCGGCTGTCAGAAGTAAGAGGTGTTAAGTGCTATGGTGATCCGCCACTACTTAAATTAAATGATTTTACATA
Organism: Mantis religiosa; assembly: GCA_030765055.1. Taxonomy (NCBI): domain Eukaryota; kingdom Metazoa; phylum Arthropoda; class Insecta; order Mantodea; family Mantidae; genus Mantis; species Mantis religiosa. Next base: position 157,542,173 of record CM060952.1, on the reverse strand, counting down.
ATATAAGTTTTGAATAAAATACAGGTTTTGCACCAATGAAAAATAACCTGCATTTAATGTCAGTCGAATCTACAGTGCGATTCATATAAACCTGAACCATTTCAACCTGAAACAATAATATGACACCCGTGCAACTTTGGGAGAAAATGCACAATTGGGAGTTTTTTTACACAATTTACATCTCAGAGAAAATGTTGCAAGTGTCCTCCACCAGCATCTACACATGTTTGCACTAGTCTCGCCATATTCTCTGAAGTTTTAGGGAGAGTATCCTCGCCAGTGTTACTTATTTCGGTTCGAATGGATTCCTTGAGAACATCAATTGTCCGTGGCCTATTCTACTACACTATTTGTTAGATACCCCCACAAGAAAAAATCCGGTGAGGTTAGGTCAGGGGATCTGGCGACTAGAGGCCTTTTGAGATTATTCGATTATCAACGAAACTGGTTACAAGTTACATGGGGGTATTAGATGTATGGCACGTAGTTCCATCTTGCTGGAAATAATCTTCTCTATTGTTGTTACTATTATCATTATTTCAATTATTGTCCTATAAACATCATTACTTATACTGCTTTAACGTCACGTTACTCCAGCTGATGAAATGTTTACATGCGACACACAAAGTTCTGAATTTGTTTACAAGCTTTGAAAACTTTGTCGTAAACGAGACCGAAACGGAAAATTAATTTACATTACCTTGATTTTACTTTTGAGCTCTTTATTCTATTTTTAATTACATTAAAACTTGGATTTGTCGTTAGCAGCTGGGATGCATTATGAACTGAGGCAGCCATAGTTTACCCGTCTTAATCAAGGCAAAGCAAACCCCTTTTGGGGGGTGGAGGGGGTATCAGTACAGAAGTTGACAACGAGTATTATTAACGCCATGAGTTTGTTAAAGGTATTTAACGAACATGATATTGATACCTTGTATAAGAAATAAGAAGAATACCAAGTGGAATACACGAGACAGAAAATAATTCCATGAACATGTGAAAGAATTCTTTCTTTCTTCGGAAATGCGGATCCAACGAAAAGCAATTTAGAGGAAGCTGTCAATACTTTTCCCTTTCTGTAAGTGGCCTGGTTCCCAAGAGATGCGAATCTAATCTTCTAAGATTACTTTGATCTTCTGGTGTACGTGCTTCTTAATTACTTTCGAACAGGCAATCCGATTTTACTTAAAGTTCTAAAGAACGTCAAAAACTAAGTAGGCATAAGGCATCATTATAGTTCTGGGTTGGATTCCTCTCGCTTTCGTAAATGTAGCAATGATACCACAAACATGTTATCGTTTCATGAAACAAAATAATACTGTGAATAAGTGTATTAGTGCGATGTTTTTAAGTAATATCACAAAGTTAAATTATCAAGGTCTTATTTTCTTTGGACAAAAATGGGTTCAAGAATTCCTCCTTGAAGAAATGTCAGTCTTATTATATTCTATTAGCTTAATGTGAAACAAACACGCCGTAGTAGTTTCATTATTGGTACTCCTGGTTTCCGCCTGTGAGAACCAGGCAAGTTCAGACATGTTCAGTATCGCCTACCGCTGCAATGGAGGTAACGTGCAGTTAAAGTTGATGTTAGAGGAAGATCCGGAGTTTCTTTCAAAAGTAATCACTGCTGATGAAACTTGGCTATATTAATTTGATCCTGAGAGCAAACAGCAAAGCTCAGTGTGGAAATCTCCATCATAACCAACCCCCATAAAAGCAAAAGTGATTGCTTCTGCTGGGAAAGTTATGCTCATCTCATTCTTTGATATTCATGGAATGGTTTATCAGCATGTTGTACCTGCACATACATCAGTAACTGGACAATACTACAGGGATGTCCTGAAAATATTGCAAGTCCATAGCAGGCGCAAAAGACCACATTTCCATGAAGCAGCTGGATGCTGCACCACGATAATGGGCCGCTGCATATTGCCAATGTTGTTGCTGAATATCTTGCAAAAATTGACGTGAAATGCATCGGTCACCCTCCCTATAGTCCGGATTTAGCCCCTTGTGACTTTTTTCTATTCCTTAATTTGAAGAAACGCCTTCGTTGGAAGCATTATCCATCATCAGAAGCAGTGGTGAAGGCTGCGGAGGCCATTTTGAAGGACCTCTCAAAAATAGTTTCCAGCATGTCTTGGAAGACTGGCTGAAACGCTGGGATAAGTGCATCGCATTCAGGGGAGACTATTTTGAGAAGGACCATCAAAATTATAAGGATGAGTAAAGGTACGTTGTCAAAAAAAAAAAAAAAAAAAATAATAATAATAATAATAATAAAAAATAAAAAAAATAAAAAAGTGATCATTCTTTATTGAACAGCCCCCGTATATAAATGTTATTACATTCATATCAGCATATAGCATACATGATAGGTTTTCCATGAGCAACACTTATTATTTCTCACTGGCGTTAGTTTATGTGTAATTCGGACAGTGAGTGCATCGTCTGCGTTTTCGGTCTAACATAACTTCAGGTTTGTTAATATTGTATTACGACTGTTGAGATATGAATGGCTGTGAAAGCCTACATTCTCTCTAATAGCCCAGTTTTTGACACAATATTATCGTAGTGTTTTAATTAACCAAATGTAAAGGAAAGGTAAGTCGAGATAGTAACCAATGTATAAATACTGACATTCTTGAACATGTTGTAGGAATCATTGTGTACGTTGCAGATATAAAACTAAAAAGTGTGCATGCTAAGGAGAATAGTGCATGAAGACTTTATTTAAAAAAAAACAAGATTGTGTATAAAAATCATTAATTATAGCTAAGAGTAATAATAATAATAATAATAATAATAATAATAATAATAATAATAATAATAATAATAATAATAATAATAATAATAATAATAATAATAATAATAATAATAATAATAATAATAATAATAATAATAATAATAATAATAATAATAATAATAATAATAATAATAATAATAATAATAATAATAATAATAATAATAATAATAATAATAATAATAATAATAATAATAATAATAATAATAATAATAATAATAATAATAATAATAATAATAATAATAATAATAATAATAATAATAATAATAATAATAATAATAATAATAATAATAATAATAATAATAATAATAATAATAATAATAATAATAATAATAATAATAATAATAATAATAATAATAATAATAAATTCCATCACCATATCCCTAAATTCAAATATATTTTAATCCATCAATTATATGTAATTTATGTGAATATATCGTAACACATGCTTATGTATGCATTTCAGAAAAAGACAAACATTGCAGCTAAATAAATATGTTATAACGAATGAATTTTAAATAACGTGGCTTTTTATATATTTTTGGAAAGTTTAGATCCATCCCTGCTCAGATTCCGAGAGGACGAACTTAATAGCCCGTTCTGTTTGGTTTAATAAGTTGGACTTGTAAACTCTTTCCTTGCACCCCTCTCTAATTTCAAGATCCCCTCTTACTTCTTGCAGGGGACTGACTAAGTCACCATTGACGCTTCACAACCAGAACTTGGGGTAGCGTATGTTATACATTGGCGGGTCCGAGCCGTTTCTGGTGCTGATCACCGCAGGGAAATCAAGAGAAACTCGACCCTTATTGCATAAACACTGCCTCTCCTATGGTCGCGGTGGTTAGTGGCTAGCTTTTCTGGCAATTAAACACTCACAGTAATAAAACGCAAATTCACTTTACAATGTCACAACGCAGCACAATCAGGTTTTATTGGCCAGGCCTGTAGGATACTTTCGGACTCGCTTAAGACTTAATAATTTAGGCCCTTGCACATCTAATATAAACAAGATTTATAGTGTCACCACAAGAGAAAAAATATCGCTCTCATTATGGCCTCAACAGCAGAGGTAGTGTAGCTCTAATCCATTTTTCTTTTAAAATTGCATACGTATGTTGTAATCGCCCCACTGAACTTTATCACCTGCCATTCAAATCCTCACAAAATTCGAGATTTTTCACCTGCTATTCAGAATTGACGAACTTCTCTCCTACTTAAGTCCTATTTGTGCTGCAATGGACCTCAGACTGGGAGTAGAACTCTAATGCCTGATTTCACCAACAGATGTTAAGAATTAACACGAGTTTAGCAATAGTTAAAACAAAAACTGCATTTCTACAAGTGTTAGCAAAACACTCGTGTAAAGTCTCTTGTTAAACTAACAAGACAAATTCCTGTTGTTAAGTCCTTAACAATTGTAAATAGTCAAGTTGACGAGCATGAACTCAGCTGTTAATGTTGATTTGCTATATTAAGACCGTCTAAATGACATTCGTAATAGAGTACTGCTTATGAGGAGAAATTATTTTGAGAAGGTACCAGAAGAAAATGTTATACATAGGTATGTACTGTCGAAACCAGTTGCTATGAAGGTTAGTGCGGAAGTACAAGAGAGGTTAAAACATGCATCGAAAGGAATATGCCGATCTCACCTTTCCTTTAAGTATTAATAACTTTGCCATTTTATAATTCACTGAATGATGTGGATAATACATTGTCCACCTTCCGTCTTGAAACGTTCAAGTCACTTGTCCTTCTTCACTCCTCGTTTTAAATGTACTTAACACTGACGAAGTTGTTTGGTGCTTGTAGTAGTGACACACGCATTTGAATTAAATTCGTTTCCAATATTTTCTTTCTCTTTTACATTCACCGCATCTGTCCTCTTATTTTCCATAATATGCTTACACTTCGTCACCAATTCCATAAACAATTCTTTCTCCATCGTTGATAAATTTGTCTCGCGGCTTTTGTTTACGATTTTGTTCACCCGACATTTTTTCAAGTAGACGAAAATGAACACAAAAGCGCATCGCAGTACGTTCAGAAAATACGACACATCCAAGCCTCCTATAGCTGTAATATTTACAAGTTTCTTGGCGTAAACACGTGTTTGTTAACATTTTCAAAAAAAAAAAAAAAAAAAAAAAAAAAAAAAGAGGTTGGTGAAATGCAAGAAATTTAACACTAGTGTTAGCGCTGTGGGAATTGTTACGTTATATTTATTAACGTCGATTTTAACATCTGTTGGTGAAATCAGGCATAACGGTAGAATGGAAATTAATTGTTCTTTCACACTGGCCGTATGTAGGCTAAATTGTGGAAACGTAGAGTCAGACTGAAAAATTCAATGCCATAGCCGGGATTTGAACCACGGATCTTCTGGTTTCCGTCCAGCCGCTCTACCAGAAGATCCGTGGTTCAAATCCAAGCTATGGCATTGAATTTTTCAGTCTGACTCTACGTTTCCACAATTTAGCCTACACACGGCCAGTGTGAAAGAACAATTAATTTCCATTAATTGACCTAATAGCGGTTAACTATAAAACCCGGGCCTTAAAGTACTTACATGTCGTAAGTCGCCATTAAGGTGGTTGTCTCATGTGTTTATGAGAACTCCTAAGTGGTTTACCGGGAAAATACGAGTCACTTGGAGAATTTATTGTCATGTTGGCACGTTGGCCATAGTAGCTCTTTGGTAGGGCGGCTGGACGGAAACCAGAAGATCCGTGGTTCAAATCCCGGCTATGGCATTGAATTTTTCAGTCTGACTCTTCGTTTCCATAAAGGTAGAACTTAACCAAGAATATTATAGAACGTAATGTGTTCACTGGGCCACAAGATGGCTTTAAACATGGCTTATGTTTTTCTTAATATTAAGGCATCTTTATTTATATTAACAAAGCAAAGTACAAATAAGTAAACTTAATGATGTAGTCAATTGGCAAGGCTCATATAACCCCCACGAGTATGCCGAAATTTCTTCCTGCAGGAGTTGCTTTACATCTCCTTGCATGGTCTGTTGCTTTTAAGCTCACTTATAAACCATTGTTGTGGGCCGCATTTGTACTCCCGACGAGTAGAAACCATCGTTTTACTAATTCAGCCACCCACAACGATACAAATCAAGAAGATCCACGTAATTTACCTTTTTTGTGTGGCTTGCGACTTAAACTAAGAAAATCTAAGAGAAATAATTATCTTCGGAATAAATTGATTCTTAAGAAGGTAGACTACAATCATGTTGGACAGGACTGCGCAAGGCAGTGTATTTCTAAGTGGGCGTGGCATTACGAGCTTATTTTTACAAGGTTTAATGAGGGCAAAATCTTATTACATACAGTACTACAGCTGTCTCTAATGCAATTAAATATGAAAGAATACTTCCCAGGCCTAAGTTTAGAATACCTCCATCGCATTTACCAATAAAGAGGAGTGAAGGAAATTTGGTAGAGAAGAGGCTGGGCGGTTATGAGATTAGAACCGCGGATCTACTAAATGTGAACGCCACATATTGCCGTGGAGCTGTTTTGCTTGATAACCTGATTGAGGGCAGCAGAAACAGCACAGCGGGGACACTTAACATTTTCAGACTGAGCTTTTTCCGGACACCCGTTCCGATGCCACCCTATATCTACACTGACTGGTTGAGGGAAAAGGTTCTGTTCCAAAGGGAGAAAAGAAAAATAAGGAAAGAAGAACTTCGCTTCATACCGCCCGATGCCGAAGCCGCGAAACACTATAGGAAATGAGGATAGGGAATGTTTGGTAATGTGCGATTAACACAAGAATTAGATCAGCGAATGTCAGTCACTGCCGGTTGACTTTAACCTCAAACCTACGTGTTTAGAGCAGGAAATACAAGTTTACATTAAATGGAATAACTGAGAAAGGAGTAACTTTCGAGGCGCTTAAATATCCAAACCTTGTAAATTCAGTCAACCAAAGAGCACGCCTGTTTCATTAGGATGCATGTGCCACCATCAGCTTCTTGCACAGGCTTCTCTTCTCTCTCATTTTGCAAGCTTGTCATTTTGATTGAACACAGTCGTTTATATTTGCCATGCGTATGTTATGAAGTTTGCCTGTCGTCAAATTCATGCATCTGCTCACTATTCATGGGGTTAGTTTTCCTCTCTCGCTTCGCCTTTGTTCTTCCTCTCACTCGGAGTTAGATTTGACGATGATGTTGAAGCGTTTTCGGTTTTTCAAAGAGACGTGTAAAGCAAAGGGATGGAGGGTGGGAGAGAGTAATGAGAATTAGCATATGCGCATATGTGACGGATTGAGGATTCCAGCCCTTCCTCTTTAACGCTCTCCTTCCTGGAGGATGTTACGTCAAAGACATTTTACATATTAATTGTATAGAATGGAATGTTCTTGTAATTACTTTTAGACAGGAGAGTTACGAAGAAAAGTGTCTTTTAGTACATATATGTCTTTAGATAGCTTCTTTTAAGTAACCTCGCTGTTGCTACCAAATGTTTTAATGTTCCTTTAACCTTGTTTGCGCATGTACGAATTTAACAACTCAGTTTGAGTCAATGTTCTGATGTGATCTCCTCTGTTCTCTATTGTATTACACAGAGATGCAAATTATTACTGCGTAATTTGTTTTCATATCTATGCATTGTAACCGCAGTATCAGGCAGTGATTAATCGAAGTCAAGTAATTAAAAAAAATAATAGAAATGCTTTGCTAAACCAATATAACAATTTTGTTATAATAATATGAAATTAGAATGATTAAAATAGCAGCTGACTTAAAGAATAAGAAAGGAAGAATATAATTTAATATAAAATATATACTAGCATCCGGGCAACAAAGAGAAAATACTCTTGTTAAAATCTGTACACCTCGGAGAGATAGGAAAGAAGAACCGTTACCTTCTCTGTGTTAGTAAAAGTTCAGCGTCTGAAAACTATTGTATTCTTTCAGCCAGGAATGTTTTGGGACAAATGACTTTCAAAATGCAGTTGAGCATGAACGCTAATGAGATTTACTTCACTGATTTGGTAACGATGCATACCGTTACAAACAACTCAGGGTAGGCGTTCCCCAACTCAGGGTAGGCGGAACGTCAGTGAGTCATATGAGTTTTGCAAACCAATGCGAAAATTCGGAATAAAATGAGAAACCAATAATAACGTAACATTTGAGAAGGGTGAGCTAGTTTAGTCATGTGATAAAGTTAGAGAGGGGTCAGAATAAGGTTCGAACTGAATGGTGAAGTAAGAAAACCTTTAATTACAAGTTGATACTACGACAGGAAGGACGTGTTCATGTGCATTAAGAAGAGAAGCGAAGATTTCGAAATCTGAAATGTTAGGAGTTTTACTAACAGGTGGTCACCGATCCAAGTCGATAAACAAACATAGATTCAAGAACTAAACCAAATAATTCTACAACAAACCAACTATGAGCAGCCAACAACAACCACCAAAATGCATTTCCTACAACCATACACTGAGGATAGCAGAACTCATAGCTCCAATTAATCTCCAATTAGAACCCAATTAATTTAACGATGGTATGCGGATTTGCCACAGCATTTTATTCGAGATAAACATTCAGTTTAGAAATGAACGTATATGCTGACATTCCATTCGAAATCCTTTTCACCTCAACTGTAAAGGAACAGGAATTTTAAGAAAGACTTGGCTAATTGATTCAACATTAGTAAGAAAATCTCGGAAGTGATACACAGAGATCCAAATATGATAATAATGTAGTCAATTTCTTATGTATTGAAAAAAAGGAGATAATTGAACATTACTGAATACATAATCTGTACAGTCTGACAACAGAGTAGGACTTCAGAGCTTAATGTTTTTGTTTTGGTTTGCAGCCAGGCATGCGTTCACAGCTGTAACAGGTGGAAGTCGAAACTAGTTTAGCGCTTGAAAGGCGGTTCGTCACGTGACTGTGTGTATCATTTATATTACTAATGAGGGGTGGATGGTTTTCTTCTAAGTTATTCGAACGTATTCGCGACACCTGAACGATGGTAGCGTGTCTGCCTCACGTTCAAGAGATCCCCAGTTCGAACCTCGGCAAGGGTAACTTACCTGGATTAGGCTTTTTCCGGAGTTTTCCCTTATCCTGATAGTAGAATGTGGGATAATCCCTAGATCTATGGTCTCTGAGCTCATGTGAGCATTATTTCTTCCATTTCAGTCATCGTCCGATATGACTTAACGTTGGAGGACGTAACATAACAAAAAATACCTAAACGTAAGAGGCTACGCATAAGATCAAGGATAAGAATTCAAATGCTAAGTATGCAAGTTAAATCAAAATCCCATTGGTTCTTCAAGAGGAAGTTTTTAATGGTTCATAACAGCAAAATCAACATGATGTCCATTTGCTCCGTTAGACTGTATGCTATGAGTGTTGGATTTGGGATTCTCCTAATGGGAAACCTCTAGTGTTGCAGTCAGCTTTGCAAGAGGCATACCCTTAATGTTTAAGTAATAACGCCCGCCATCAGTGTAGATGGTTGCGTGTCTGTCTCGCGTTCAAGAGGTCCCGAGTTCGAATCTTGGTCAGGGTGAGTGACCTGGATAAGGTTCTTCCGGGGATTTCCCTTATCATGTAAGACGAATGTCGGGTACTCTAAGCTCCATGGACCCCGGATTCATTTGAGCATCATTTCATCCATTCCATTCATTGTCCGATATGACTTAACGTTAGAGGACGTATGTTAAAAAAAAAAAAAAAAAAAAAAAAAAAAAAAATTAATGTATAAAGACTGCCATAGTTCTGAATGCATTAGACACACGCGTCCTGAACTGCTGTTGTGCAGAGCGTTGTGGCAGCTAGGTTTACTGTTTACATTCCTGACCCTTTCTAAACCTACGCCAAAGTTGTAGTGTTGCCAGGCTAAACCCGTGTCTTAATCGCAAAACAACATGTAGGAATCCAGTCCTTTCATATCATATTGTGTCTGAACGTATCAGTTTAGATACATATGATAAAGACACAAGTAAGTCATCTTTTGTAGCTCCACCCCATTATCCTAATTGCAAAAGCAAATGATAAAAGTGTGGTGATATATTCACATTAAGGTCTTTGATCAATTGTATTTATGTAACCATGCTGGTTAGAGCAAAATGATAAGAAACTTAACGTCAGGAAGTGTCCGTTGAAGTCTGGGCAAATGACACCGAACGATTATAGCCGTTTCGCAGTTCATAGCTGAACCAGTCCAATTTCGGTATCGCAGCTTCGATACTCTCTTGGGTATAATTTTATGCAAGCTTTAAGTATTACATTATTTTATGATTAGGCAGCGTAAGAACCACTGGTGTGTGAACCTCAAAAGTTTAATTGGGACGCACCATCCACGAAAACAAAATCATTGCTCCTTTAATCCGCCTGGGTAGCGTGGTGGTAGCATGTCTGCCTCACGTTCAAGAGGTCCCGAGTTCGAATCTCGGTCAGGGTAAGTTACCTGGATAAGGTATTTTCCGGGGTTTTCCCTTATCCTGTAAGACGAATGTCGGGTAACTCTAAGCTCCATGGACCCCGGATTCACTGAAGCATCATTTCATCCATTCCATTCATCGTCCGATATGACTTAACGTTGGAGGACGTAAATTACAACAAAAAATGCTCCTTCTCTTTTTCAGTGACCCTAGTCTTGCCTTCAGGTAATGGGGCAAAGGGCAGCTACTTGTGCAAAAGTCGATATTGACTCGGACAGTTCCAAGGCTGCTTATTTTGCTATGATCTTAATTTTATAATGCTTTCAACCAATTACTGTAAAATCAACAGCTTCCCTTTTAGTTACAAGTGCTTTATTTAGTATTATTTAACACAGTGAAATAAAATGCTTGTGTCACTGCTTGTCTTAGTTTTGGTTAATTTTATCAACAATGCTTTGATACTGTTCGCGGTTATTTTTATCATTTAATGTTTTCGTCCTCAAACTAACATTAACTTCCCTTTAAAATGTTTAAGTTGCATATGTCCACCAAATTATTTGCTGTCATGGACTGTTATAACGGAATGTTAGAACACGATAAACACTCATAAATAATCAACTAAAGAATAACTACTTTATTGCGGTTTCATAAGCCAAATAAATTCTTAGTAATAGGAAGCTACTGTGCAGTACGTCAGTATGTTTACATATAGCTACACCAGGCGGCACGCTGTGTCACCTACCTGCGAACTTCGATAGCGTAAGGCACGGGACGCTGTTTCTGTAACTGCCTAATCTATACTCATTCTTGTGCGATTTTTTATGCGGCTCTTTTGGCGGTAAAAGCTACCTATATGTGTCACATAGAATTTGAGCAACCACTTCTATATATTTGTTCGGTGTCGTTTCGATATAAATGGAGAACACTTCACAAACTATTCCCGCAAAGTTTTAAATACACGTTATACTATATGTCATGTAATTTGAAACAATTTTGAGTAAAATAAAGCAAATGCTTCGAAAACTCTCTTTATAAAGGATAATTAATCTCTGTGATACAGTATTGGAGGTTATTGAAATACCAAGTTTGGCACTTATCCAGCATTTTATTTTCAAAAGTCCAGTTAACGAATTATCTTTCGCAGTAATTCATGCGTTGGTTGCTGCAATGGAGTTTGGCAATGTTCTATATACTATATTTTTTCACCACTTCCCTTTATACGCACGTAGCTCACCTTTGATGTACCGCAACTTGTTTTCCGATGAGTTTTTTAACAAAGCACAGAAATTAGCACTATAGTTCATTCCATTATCATTACGCCGGGAGGTGTTAGCCTTCTGAGACAGTTTAAAAATTAACATGCTCGGAAATGTAATGCAATATTATGCTTCAGAAAACAGAACAATGTTAGTATACAATAGAAAAGGAAGACATTATCAAAGTTAATTTAAACTGCCGTGTAATGTTGACAACGTTGGAATGAACTGGGAACCCGCAACCGTAGTTCCATTACAATGTTAGTTTTGGTTTCTCTCTCCTCCTTCCCTCCCTCTGCCCCTCTCTCTCTGCGCACGCACACAGCAAATACAATTACATGAAACTCTAGTGGTGGGGCCGGGGGTGTAAATTTGGGCTTAGACGTGTGCAGCACAAACTTTCTACTTGGAAATACTCATTTAGTGGGCGACCTTCACTAGCCCCAAGTCTTTTTACTCGCTTTCTAAAAGTAGCATTTCATAATAGCAAGAGGATGTTTATTTTGTAAAATGGTTTCCCTCTAATGTTGGTTTAGAATGCTTGAGGCCATGACAGTAACTGTAATTCTGTTTTTTAGCAATTAGGAAATATGTGAAGTCGGTACGACCGCAGTGCAAATTTTAAAGCAAAAGTTACGGGTATGAAGCACAGCAATTGGGTAAAAGGCGCAACATGAACGAACAACACTGTGACATAGGTTGAAGCAATTCTTATTACAATTAGTGACAAATGCCAATGCTCTTATAAATTTTGCTGAAACAGAGTAAGTTTGAATTTAAATGGTATACCAAGTAACTATATTTGAATATATGTCACTGACTGATCCGGGTACTCGTGAAACGCTTAGGATGAGTCATATAGCAAAACACAGCATCCGAAAGACCAGTAGGAGTTATATTCGGACTATATAAAATGGTTATAAAAACCTTATGGCGAAAGAAATATATTGGGATAAGAAAAACATTAAAATATCGAAAGCATGATGTAAGTGATTATTAAAAGTGTTCATAAAGGAACAGAGAAGACTCTGGCATGACTCTCTTTTAATCATTAATCATGGATGATAAGACTAACAATAGTATATTAAACTTAAAGAAAAGTTTATTTTATATTCCAATCATTTTAATGAATTACTAACTCAATCCTGTTGATCGGAAAATAGATGGAAAGACACGAAGACTTTCTAAGAAGGAATTACTACAAACATGTTGAAGACATGTATATATATATATATATATATATATATATATATAGAGAGAGAGAGAGAGAGCGCCTGCCTCGAAATGAAATGTGTAGTGTTTAACGCCCGCTTTTACTACATACGGCACCGCAGGCGATGACACTGATGATACATGAGAAGAAGATGGAGCACCGGTGGAATGAGATGGCGGGGAAACCGCAAATTCCGGAGAAAATCCGCTCCAGCGCCATGTTGTCCACGACAAATCTCACTTTGCGTTCGCCTGGGATCGAACCCGGGCCGCCTTGGTGAGAGCCAAGCGGTCTAACCACTGAGCCACGGCGCGGCCAAAGCCCGCCTCGGTAGCGTAGATAGTAGCGTATCTGCCTCACGTTCAAGAAGTCCCGAGTTCGAATCTCGGTGAGGGTGAATTATCTAGATAAGTTTTTTTTCCGAGGTTTTCCCTTTTCCTTAAAGATGAATGTCGGGTAGTTCTAAGCTCCATGGACCCTGGACACATTTGAGCATCATTTCACCCATGTCATTCACCGTCCGATATGACTTAACGTTGGATGACGTAAAATTACAGCAGAGAGAGAGATAGATAGAGAGAGAGAGAGAGAGAGAGAGAGAGAGAGAGAGAGAGAGAGAGAGAGAGAGAGAGAGAGAGAGAGAGAGAGAGAGAGAGAGAGAGAGAGAGAGAGAGAGAGAGAGAGAGAGAGAGAGCCCAGCTCTGTGGTGTTGGGGTAGCGCGTCTGCCTCACACGCTGGAGGTCCCGAATTCGGGTCTCTATTATGGTGCTCTCTGTGTAAGACTTTTTTTTATTTTCTGTTATCCTCAAAGATAAATGTGAGATATGTAAGCTCAATGGGCCACAGTGTCATTTAAGCATCATTTCACCTATTTTATTCATCTTCTGTTATGACCTTTGGAAAAAAATTAAATAAACAAATGTTGAAGTGAGAATTGTATAAAAGGCAATGACGAAATAGAAACGTCGGGACTCTGTAGTTAAAATGGTTCCTAATTTTGGAAGCCTGCAAATCAAGTGTGAAGGTTTTGATTGTTATTCAAACCTGGCCGTTGATGGCATCGGCTAGGATATGTCTTTTCGGTGAAGCTCCTCTGTAAATGTTTATTGGTTAGCTGATGTCAATTTTAATAACTGAAGCTGGTTTTGTACACATTAATAGAAATTACATAGGAACTCTCGTAAGTGTAGGATTTTGTAGACATAATATAGTACATACACATAGATGAATGCGTGGAAATAGAGTAAAAGTGAGTAAGAGGTATCAGGATCACAACGACATAGTTGTATGTAGTCAACCCAAGCAAAGGAAGACTACACAAAACAAATAGTGAAGACTATTTTCGGATTACTACATTAAATTAAGACTTCTTGGCATTAATTTGTTGTTGAATGCCTTCATTCGTAATTCAACCGAGAATTTATTCAGTTTTATTTATATATTTTAGCGAAGAATACAACAAACATAAGTTATCTTTAGTTATAACTCGTTGAACGTTGTTATAGCGATCAGACCACACCTAATCCAGCGATTAGAGAACACTCAGAGTGGAACTTCCAGATTTTCCATTGGAATTCAGGAATGACGCCGCTTTAATCCTTAGTATCATCATTCTATTCTTTATAGTTGTAGACTCATAATGTTTGCATTGTGTTCTTGGTTTTACTTTGTATTCATGGTGTCTCACTTGCTAGGCTTTCTGAATTGCAAATAGTTTCGCTTGTACCCCTGCATTGTATTTAATTTGTCTCCATTCATTGTCTAGCACATAACATAGATTATAGCAAAGTATGTACTTGCTTACTTGTATCCAATGTTAATGTTTCATCTTAACTTAACAAGCCCAAATTAACATCGCAATAATTGGTCGATATTTGTGATTACAGTTTTATAATTTTACACTGTTTTACTAGGGCTGATCAACAAAGACTGATACTCTTTTGTTTCACAGATGTTTATTACTGCAATTCAATCTTTTTCAAAGTATTCCCCTCCTTCTTCAATGCACTTTTTATAGCGTCTGCCAGACCTTAAACACGTGCTGCAGACCATTCTTTGTCAGGTCCTTGAGAATCTCCTCACTTTTCTTGAGCACTGCTTCAGAGTTCTCAAATCGAATACCCCTCAGCTTCGATTATCACTGGTCATGGCTGCATCATTATGATCCTGAAGGAAAACAAGCCAGCACAGTGTGTAAATCGCCAGGTTCTCCCGCACCAAAAAAAAGGCAAATGTTTCATAAAAATCTGTAAAAAAATTGAGTCTCAAACTTTGTTGATCAGCCCATAGTATTATTAAAATACTAGCCATTGCTAGTCTGTCGATTCCAGATCCTATACTGCTATTCAGTCTCTTCCATTATTCGCTGTTTTCAGCTTTGCTCTTCACCACCACCAGCGAGCATTTTCTCCTAATTCTGTCTGATCAAAGGTTAGAGTGTGGAGCTCTGGTTCTCGGCAATAACGTGCAGCCAGTTTTGATTCCAATTTTACGGGTGCGGATTTTAAATTTCGGATATGGTAATGCTGTCGACTCAGCATTGTAAGGAAATGAGGAGGTGTAATGGGCAGTGATCCGGCTTGAAAAGCCAATATTGGTGATGGGAGATGCATTAACGGCCTATATCGGTTGCGTGATTGCTCACCTTCACTGTGCGTAAGACGATTTAGTCAGTCGGTAGGCTGATAATGTTCTTTCCTTCATTATTTTTCGAGCTGCATCGGTATCTGGTTCCCTTTATGTCACATATACCCCCGAATATTCGAGGCCTATAAAGCTCAACGCTACTGAAATATTTTTACTACAATAATTCGTAAATCACGAATCGAAATATTGTTAATTCTTGGTCTACTACTATTTTCTTATTTTTGCTAATTACTAAGTAACTTTAGGCATTAAAGAAAAAAGTTGAATCTGACTGAAGATTTCAAAGACACTGATATTCAAACCATGGATTCAACCTTAGAAATGAATAGACTGAATGCAGAAGGTTGCAAGGATTAAATTAGGATTATCAGTTCAAACATAAGGCTATCAAATGCTTACACGGGACTTAGGAAAGAATTGAACACAGAAGTTTCTTGACGATAAATTCAGCAGGTGAATTGTTGAGAAGTTAGCACGTATTTTATGAGTATGCCAGATGCTTATTACTATTCCCAGAACAGGTAATTGGGTACATCCATCATTCGAGATATATTGCAACTAACACCTCTGCGTTTCCCAATGGAATTCCCAGTAGAGCAAAAACTGGTTATCTTTCAACATATGTCGATCTGCATTTATACATATATAATTAGCGTTGATGAAGTTGGGCAGAATTCCTGAGGTTACAGTTAGTGCTGGAGATTTGCATCAGACGAGCTGCTAAATCTCCAATCCAAAACGTTTTACAATCATTGTACTTGAGATTAATTTATTTATTGCAGCTTTTAAAAGTCCTGTAGAGACTTTCTAAACTCTTCAAACAAAAATTTAGTAATCATATTGTGCAAATATATTTGAAATTCTGGACTTCATTTACATAAATTAAAATAGAACATATGTGCAAAGAAATGTGGTATGTTAGACAAAATATAAGGTATATGTAGGACAGGATAGACAGATGGAGGGGTATCCAACTACTGTAGCTGAGCATCTGAAGTACGCATCTCTGCAGTTGTTTCTTACGTGGCCACTGGGAAGAAGATTCGAAGCGGAGGCCCGAAGGACAAACAATCTGGACGACGAAGGACCTTGGAGTCCCTAACGTTTACAGAGGGACCCAATTCTGATGCTTGCACGAATCTGACGGCTTCACCATCAGGTCTGGAATTGTAGTGCGTATACTTTCACGGCCTGAGTCGTTTGGTAGATAATGATTAACCGGGCCTGAAGGCCGATGTGCATTGGAAAATAGTCTTCCAGACGTTTCGTTCGAAACTGTGTCGAACATCTTCAGTGGCTTGGCCGTAACACTCTCGTACTTTCGGCTGCGACTGATACGGAGCCTCTCGATTTCACGGGATTTTTATATGCTTTCTGAGTGGGCAGAGCCATCTTCTCGCTGGTGCGCTCCTTCCTTATAGGTTCGGCCGCTGCGTAGGTCAAATCCCGGCGTGTTTTGTGAACTCGTTCGCGAATTTGGCCTACGTAGCGGACGAACCTATCACGAAGGAGCACACCAGTGAGATAGCTCCACCCACTCAGAACGCATATAAAATCGAGAGACTCATTTCGCAGGTTAAGCTGCAAAGCGGCTAGGTACTGCGGCATAAGACGCCCGAACGGGTAAAAGCCCCGCCGGACTAGGACTACCTCTGGACCTCTGGAGGCTCCGTATCAGTCGCAGCCGAAAGTACGAGAATGTTACGGCCACGCCACTGAAGATGTTCGACACAGTTTCGAACGAAACGACTGGAATACTATTTTCCAATAGCCCGGATAATAATTATCTACCAAAAGTCTGGAATTCTCTCTTGGTTACTATCCAAGAGCTATGTCCTCCACAGAAGAGAAAGCCTACGGAGCCTGAGACGCAGGGGGATTGCAGAAGTTTCCCACAACCTCCCTGGATAGGTTTATGACACCCCATGTCAGTACAGTTACACACCATTCAAAAACATTTTAACGGCTTCTACTTTTGTGAATGAATCTTCTCGGGTTAGTCTACAGAGTGAACCGGGGCATGTTGTTTTAACGGTTCTGCTCCTTGTGTAGCGTGCGTTCCCTGTCACACACATTCGCTGTCCTTCCCCCACTGTGTAAAGAAGTACATTCCATTCGTTGACGCATTGCAAACTCTACTCTAACGTCGTAACGCACCAAACACCGGTGCCTGGTAAAGAGAAAACACTCCGGCAGTCACTCACAGACCTGGGAAAATCATGAAAGTACTCAAGGACACTTGTGGCTGACTATAAGGTAACGAACCCGTGAACTACGGAATTTGAGTTTTACATTTACCGCGGAGCCATCCCACTCGGTAGCGTTGTGTATAGTTAGTTCATGTATTTAAATTCAGATTATACACTAAATTAGTATGTTTATTATTTTTTCAATAGTTCTGTCAGAATCATTATTTGATCAGGTATTCCGCAAGATTGGAAGGAGCCTTAATTACTATTTCCAGATGTAGGCAATACCTTCACTCTTTTTCATATCTGGGAACGGCATAACACAGTAAAAATACGCCTGGCAATGTTAAGTTAAAATAGCGTGCGTTAGAATATGCTTTAAGAGGTCTACATCATTCCACACCTTTCGAGTGGGGAATGGATGTGCTTTTGACATTCAGTGGCTGTGACAGATAATACTAAACAGTGCTAAATAATATATATAATGCTGTTACATTCACAACCGCGTATTGGGTGGTCATTTGGCACTGCTATCACTAGATTTAAGACTGATCACCATTTCTGTTATGCAAGTGAGCTGGTCAGTGCTGCTCATATCTTTGTTTCAGGACTGGAGGAAGTTCAACGTTTTACACAAGCTGTACATATTCTGAAACTATGCTGATGAAGGCATATTTTCAATTACAGTTTGCTTATGGCTTTTATAGTCGTGTAAAATTTAATAATACTGTGTTGTTTTATATAAGTATGTCCAAGGAAAACAAAACACATACTTTAATATAATCGTCAGTATCTTATTTCAGTCGGAGAACAAATAGTGGTATTTTTGCTGTTATTGTTCAAAACGTTTTAGATTGTTTAATCAACTAAATTTACTTAAAGCATGATTGTGGAGATATATCTGTGGAAGTGAAAGTGGCCCTTTTTGTTCCTCGGTGTTTTTCTTTTTAACAAAATAAATCACGTGAGTTAGCATTGCCTCCACCTGCCTCCCTTTGCTTCCCGCTTCGTCGTAACCGTTTCTGTGTTTCCAATATTCAATTTCGTTACCCCTTCCCCCTTGGGCTTGCCCGAAGAGAGTTGAGTGACCATATCCTGTATATGATATACCCTGGATTTTGCATGCAAATATTGATCGGAAGCTTTCTCGGGTCGAGACCCCCAAAGTGCTTGCATCTGTCCAAGCGTCTCCACCAGGTGTTGAGTGAATTATTATTCCGCGAACCTACACCAACACACGCGCACACACATGCACATATACACGCACAGGATAGATGACCTCACCCTCGGCCTGGCCATCATTTCCAATCCACTCACAACTCGACGCATCCGTACGTACACTACACCACCACCGCTCCCCCCTTCTATTTCGTTCCAATTAGGAGAGCACAACGTGAGTTGGAGTGAAGGGTGAGGGAGGTGCTGAGAGACTGAGAACGGTCTGTATACTCACACACATACACACACAGCAACACACACACACACACACACACACACACACACACACACACACACACACACACACACACAGCAACACACACACACATACACACATACACACACAGCAACACACACACACACACACATACACACACAGCAACACACACACACACACACACACATACACACAGCAACACACACATGCTTACATGCACGCACATTAACAAACCACATACGTACACAAATTCGCAGTAACCATACATATTTACAAGCAGAATTGTCACACCGCGGGGTAGTAGAGAAGAGCAAAAAATGATCCGAATTCACCGTCGAAACAAACACATGGTATTACCGAAAAAGCTGTCATAAAACAAATGGAGTTTGTTTTGCAATAGGTGTATTGCTACTGCCAATTCAACCCTGTTTGAAAAATGTGGGTTTTATACATGAATACAATAGAAGATCGGCAATGAAATGTTTTCAATTTTTATTTTTTATTTTGGGATGAAAATGGGTCCCAATTTTCTCTGTGTGTATCTGCATCGTTGATGAATTGTCATATTAGTGCATATTCACCTAATTTTCGAGGATCGATGAGCATTTATGGTGTAGCCATTTGATTTATATTCAACAAAACGAACACTTAAATCTTTTGCACTTTGTTTAATGCTAGAGAATTTTGGAAATGAAAACTAATTACATGAACAGTGCTAAATTGTAAACTAATCGAAACCCTGTAGTTCTTGTTCTTGCATATAGTTTATTCCAATGTCCCTGAAGCAGATTCAACTTCTCTGGCACCTGTCACATTGCCTCTAAAGTCGTTCTGCCCATCAGTAATTAAGTTTCACAGATTCCTTTACATCCTTACATACAATAGCAAAAGTTGGGCTTCGTAGAATCTATTCAAGAGCTGTTTGCCTTCTAAATTAAATCAAGTACATTTTTAAATTATCAAAACACCAGGGTGCGAAGGACTTATTCTATCCATCCCGAGGAGCATGAAACTTACCCCTTAACTAACCAAAACCTTAAAGCCCATACCTTCACATAAAAAGGATCCATAATTGGAGGGAGGCAGCCAGCAAAAGCCTTCAGGCTGTACACAGCCTGCCAGCAGCACAATGCGCATGCCATTTCCTTTATACTTCTTTATCGATATCATCAGCTATAGCAATATTTTGGTATTATTTTGTTTTGATGTTAATACAATACACTGCTACATTACTCATCTGAAAAATTTGCATATCATAAGTTTAGGGATAAGTTATCATTTGAGCTTCAAAGCGTTCTGCATTGCTTCTAGCAGCGAAGCCTTTTGCACCTATGAATTTGCATACATCAGTACCATGTGTTCCTTCTGTTGATAGACGTACTTTCCATTTGATTCCCTCGTTTCAGTGTTTATTAACGTAAACAAATTGTATTTTCTGTAAAGCATCATGGTCGCAGTTCTTAATTATAATTTAGTACCAGAGTGACGTCGGCTAGAGCCTCTAATAATTGCCGAATTTATAGATCCACTTGCAGGAAGAAGCTCAGTGGCCAGCTCAGTGTTTATATAACGCATTAGTGTTATCGATTTGTTGAACACTCCGTAAGACGCTGGGTATAATATATTTTTGTTACTTTCCAACAACGTATAGGTTTTGCTACCGTAGGACCAGCTTCAGTATCTTTATGATTTTGTGCAGGCCAAGCACGTGACTCGTGGGTCCGTTACCGCTACAAGGCGTGAAAAGTTGCTGGTCGGCTCGCGCTCACAAACACACACACACAGACACACACACACACACACACACACACACACACACACACACACACACACACACACACACACACACACACACACACACACACGAGCTCCTCATTTTTGGCACCTGTGTTAGTAGCAACTTCTATCTTATCCTTCTCTCCTTACCATCTCTTCTTCGCCTTTGAAAGAACTTGAACCTGTTCCTCCTCCTCCACTTCTCCTTTGCCTTTTCTTTACTCCTCTCCCTTCTGACGTGTGCAATTTCCTCCCATGGGGTTACTCTGCTGTGTGGACGGCATCATATACTGCTGATGTTGTACCACCAAAGTCCTGCCGCCCCTCCGAAGTGCGTGTCCGGGTTTTTGAAACTAGGATCCAAGCAAGGGATAGAATCTTTGTATCGCTTGGGGAATACCATCGTAGCTTGTCGACGTCGAAAAGCCAGACCTCCTCAAATTACCTATATATCGACAGTGTTTCCCCCACCCCTTTCTATTCCAAGGGAATTTGTTGTATCTCTCTGCATTCTTCTCATGTATGCTACGGATACTCAAGGAGAAAACCGTGAATGGTTTCAATGTTGAATCCTTCTTAATGCCAGTAAGTCACATTTAATTTTAAATTACTCTGAAACGAAGCCAAAGAAAATTTATTCCAAGGAGCGTATGAAATAAGATGATGCAGCCTCCTGAACAGAAACACAATACTGGAGACTAATTGAATAATTAAAAGGAAGGGTATCCTGTAATAAAATTATAGACTGATTTGAAAATCGAAGAGGAAATAAAAAGGCAGAGAAAGAAAAATTAAATCAATTACTCTCCATTTAATTCTGTGTAACTTATAAGTGCATTGTAGAAAGTTGGAAGTGGCATAATATTACATAAGTAAGGATAAACCATAGAGCTTTACAGCACTGCAGGGTTCGAAATAAGTTTTGAAGGTTTATTTACTCTATATCTGCACTGAGAAAAGGTTGTATTCAAGGATGACGGTCCTCCACCTCGCTGGGTAAAAGTAATCTGAATGAAATAGACAGAAGAAATGTGTGCACCAAATATTAAGTTCACATCAGTGGATTTTTTATACTCAGTGGTTTTGTGAATAATACCATATGACTGGAACATTTACAGCAGAGATGATAAAATGGAAGAAATTACCCATAATCTTTGATTTAGCGGCGTAGAAACATCACCAGTGATGATTGCTTTTAAAAAAATTGAGGACAACTTCTTAACCATCTCATTGCTTAGTTGGTAAGGGAAACGGGTAAATTTAGGTTACATTGAGTATACATTGATGGTTTGTTAAAGCATTGCAAAATAACTTGCGAATCTGTTTCGTTTAATAAACTTCGTCCTGTGCAGTTTGTTGTTTAAAATCACACTTCAACTATTCAAATGGGAAGTGATTATCTGTGTAGCATTGTAATAGATTAGTTATAATTACTATAAAAACCTAAAGTAATGCATTAACACTTTATCCTTTCGGTGACCTTAGGTTAACAGGTTAAAAACTTTTGGAATAGGATATTTTGACTCTCCTTAACTTAAATGATGCTACAAAACATGTACATATATATTAACATTTTTATACCCGATTATACCTTTGAATCTTATTTAGAACATATCACGTCTTAAATAACTTCAAGAGAGGAAGTGTTTAAGTGTTGTTTTTGGTATGTATAAGGCTTTTAAATTACGCTCATAGTTTTCATCATAAGTCTCAACGACTGGGAGTTCTCAATACACTGACCCACAGAGCTTTGTCTATCTCTCATCCCAGCCACTTAAAATAAGAACTACAGCACCTGAGACTCACTTTCCCTCAAAACGGCTACTCCGAATATGACGTTGAGGCCTCGATTACCAGAGCTAAGAAAGGGAAGCCTATAATATAGCAAGCGTCAGATAAGCCTATCGCTACATCATGCATCCCGTTTACCCACAACCTATCCGGCAGAATTAGCAGAATTCTCGCCAAATACATCAGGACCATCCACAAGCCACCTCCAACGATTAAACATCTGTTGAGACCGGTGAAAGACAAACAGGACTTCAAGTTCCGGGAATGTACCACATTCCCTGTGAATGTGGACCGTATATAGAACAAACTGAAGGACTATCGCAACTAGAATAAAGAAACATGAGCGGAGCATTCGTTTGGTGTAATCTGAGAAGTCTGGACTGCCAGAGCCTTGTTTTGATAACGACCATTGAGCCCACTTTCGGGAGATGACCAACTTGGCAAAATGCAACAGTTACTGGGAGCGGAGAGTTAACTTTGGAGGCTTAATCGTGATGCTGGATTTCGGTTCATCTCCTCTTGGAAACCGGCCTTAAAAGAGAAATCCGTCGGCTTAAGAAATACAGAGCTACACAGGTTGATCATCAAGTTAAGTAGTTACGTTTCATTGACCTAATTAATTTTCTACACTCACGCCATCTCCTGACCTGGCGTTTAATTTACTGAAACAATCCTTTGTTCATTAACGCGAATATTTGTCGTGTTTGTCTTTGTTTATATTTGTGTTATATCTAGTAAATACATGTTGTGGTTATAGCATTTCTTTAAATATTCTGATGAAACGTCGACTTCAAATCGTCTTTTCACGTGGCTTGATTCCCTACAAGATCTGGAATATATTATAGTCTAATTGCATTTGATATATCATAAAAGGAACCCAAACACTACTTGTAAGTTAGGCATTATAAGTATATACGTGACACTGTTTTATGTGAAAAATACATTTGGACTGCTACTTCATTCAGACATTTATAATGCCTCGGGCCTTAAAAGGGAATCTGATGTAAACAAAACAACCGGATGCTATACTGCTCTTCAAAGAGTATTAGCTATATACCGTGGGCAGAGTAGATGCACTGTTAGATGCTATTTGCCTCCAATGAGAACAACCTAAGCGGCATAAATGCAGTGTTTGTTGCTAAACGATCGGATTAATATCTTTTCAATATGGTCCCAATGACCTTGTTGTCAGCGGGCCCTTAAACTTCACACACTCACACACTCACTCTCTTTACATTAACACTGCAATTCGTTTTAACAGACAATTACTTTACATTTGTTGGGCTGTAGCCTATGACGTAGCCACACTGTCACAAAGAATTTGGAAACAAGCCAGCCCTGGGAAATGTAAGAATATTCACCAACTGTGGTGTAGCAATATAAAATTGAGCACATATCTTCATTCGTCAATTATTTTATTAATTGCATATAATAATATAGTGTGAATTAGGATTTAACATTCTAACAAGTATTAAATGAAATAAGCTCTTTTCTTTTGGAACTGTTGTTATGATTTTACTGATGCCTACAGCTTGGTACTTGTCCTTGTTTACATCAATTTCCTTCTAAGGCTGCTGGGATTAAAGGGACAGAAATTCACATGTGCATTATTGACTGAGCAATGGAATAAACTATTCTAAGTAAG
The DNA here is from genome assembly GCA_030765055.1 of Mantis religiosa. Taxonomy (NCBI): domain Eukaryota; kingdom Metazoa; phylum Arthropoda; class Insecta; order Mantodea; family Mantidae; genus Mantis; species Mantis religiosa. The sequence continues at coordinate 157,517,984 of CM060952.1, read as the reverse complement.
CCTCCTCGTGTAACAGGCTGGCTACCTTGTGTTCATTTACTTCGAGTTATTGTTGAAGACAATGTCTCTACATATTAGTAGACAAGTTAAAGTCCTCTCTTTTATGGCTCTTACCGTCCCATTCTATACTGGACGTGAAAGACCACTTAAATTTGCTCAGAGGCCTCCTTAACAGCCTTTAGATTATTTTATATGTCGTAAGAGGGAACACTGGCTTTACTACTCTAGCTAAGAAAATCATGCTAAGTATTTATACGCCCGAAACAATCCAACACCCTCCGCCGTTAATTTAAAGTCCTGTTTTAAAAATGAACCTCTCATCTGTATAGAATAATCCACAAATTACATAACAGTAAACGTGGTTTAGTGTCATTGCTACAGTTTTAATATCTCTGTGAGCGGCTGATCTTGTATTTGCCAATATACCAACAACACACGTGTTGTTTATTCCATAATGGCTCACAGAAAAATTTGTCCAATAAAATAGTGTTATTAAGTTTGAAGTTATTTCCAACTTGCAATTAGCAATGTTGTTTGTCAACAAGATGAAACAGCATAGCATATGGCTGATGCAAGGTCAATACTTAACCGAAGTGCAAGTGTGTAAAGCACCCTCTCAGGAGCTACATCACCATGTAATTCGTTGGTAATACAGTTTGACAAGTACATCAAACCTAGATCACATGCATTCTATGCACTGAAATTTGGTTTTGGGAAATACAGGGCAGGATTGGTTCATTTGTTGCAGTCTTCGTCCTAACTAAACTAATTAACATTTGCAAGAGGGATGGCTGCTAGTGCATGACGACCACGTGGAGTTCCCTGCGACTTGGGGTTTGCGGTGGATGGACTATGCATGCGTTCGGGTCCGTGAGCTCGAATGAAGTACTCCAATTCTCCCCGAAAGGAAAGGAAAGTTATTTTCAGTTGACCGGTTCTATAATAAAAGTGTTGAAGAATATCCCTATGTAGGGAGATTTGTAATACGAAGATATATTTCCATGCATGTGGGGAATCTACCCTCGTTAGTTTCGACCCTCCCGAGAAAGACTGGAATTATTTACGTTGGTGCTGATCAGTAAGGGTGCTCGGATTAGAGTTACTCCCTTATTCTTAGTCATCCATTCTGTTCTTGTTATCCAATCTGTGCAGCTAACGAGAGGAAAAACAAAACCGATCTAACTTAGGTTTCATTGTTTATTCTCCCTTTTCCTGTAAGAAATATTTTTTGCTAATTTACTCAGTAAGTAATTAATAAGATTCCCCTTAGGAGCACAGTTTCCTTACTTCCAAGATTAAAAGTTGTTCATATTACTTCCGAAGCACTCCATTACTACTAAATAACCCTATAGAATAATAATTTAAGAGCATATATGCTTAAAGCTGTCTAGAAAATTCGAAATATTGAACGCAGAATTTGTTCTAATTAATAAGAACAGGAATCTAAAAGTATATCACAAATTACACTGGGCAACAATGAAAATGTTTCGGGCTTAAACATAGTGAATTTACATGTATTTCCATCTGCTGAATTAAAAAATAACCACAAAAGTGATAGATTAGCTCTTGTTTTGAACATAAAGTGACATTTCATTTTTTAGAGTGAAGATTTTAAATTTGGGGGAATTTTTTTGAGAGTTGGCAGACTTGTGAAAATACCGTAGATGACAACTACAAGCATTTGGTGACAGTGCTCATGCAAAAGTACCGTAACCTTGGATGCAACATGTCCCTTAAGATCCATTTTCTCCACTCACACCTAGACTTTTTCCCTCCTAGTTGTGGAGCTGTTAGTGATGAACATGGGGAGAGATTCCATCAGGACATTTCTGTTCTGGAACAAAGATATCAGGGCCGTTGGAATGAAGTAATGCTTGCAGATTACTGTTGGTCTTTGTATACGGATTCTGTGGAACTCCATCACAAGAAGCTAGCTAAAAGACGACAAAATCAATAGGCCACCACATGATTCTCTTCAGACATGACTATCTGCGAAGTATTTTTACATCAATTTAGAACTCTTAGCATGTAATTACCAGTTTAAAAAATCAAATGCACTTTCATGATGTGAGCATGTATGTAATTAAAATGTATCCTTTTCTCTCAATCCGTTAATATGTAATTCTTCCACCTTGTGTATATCATAGAAACTAGAGCTAATAAAATTTTTCATTGTCATATTTGTTTTTCTCAACCCAATATTAGTAGGAATTGCCACATGAAGTGCTCGAAACATTCAAAAATTATTTTTTGTGGCCCAGTATAATTTAAAAGAAGCTTAAATTAAAATTTTGGTATGCAGTGATTACAATTCGAAATAATAGAACATATGGTATTATTTAAAAGGAAGGAACAAGTCAAATACCCTGCAGGCATGCACATTTATATGTGTTTTATCTTGTGGATTTACGTATCGAATTTTATTATCTTACTCGTTTTGATAGCAGTTATTTATATGAGTGACTAAGATATTTCAAGTTTTAGCAATATTAAGGATTATGAATTTACTAGTCCGTATGATTAACTTGCAACTTCAGGGCTTGACCATTGTTTTATTAACAACTTGGTTTAAATTGAACAGCAGAATCGATTTAAATCGTTAGTGGTTTTAATGTATGTAATTTTGAAATGCGCCAGACTCTGAAAAACAGTTTCCAACTTCGGTGTACTAACTATGAACTGTCAGTGAAGATTAGAGGGCCAAAATGTATTTTCCATTTTTAAACGCAATACTAACTTGAGGAATACCACAAATAATCGCACATGAAAAATTAGGGTAGGAAAGTATTCATGGGCTCCACTAAGACCAAATGTGAAAATAAATAATAATGGAAATTAATTTTCTTTTACACTGGCCGTGTGTAGGCTAAAGTATGGAAAGATAGAGTCAGACTGAAAAATTCAATGCCATGGCCGGGATTTGAACCATGGAATCAGTTGGAGAATTTAATATCATATCGGCACGTTGGCCATAGTTGCTCAGGGGTTAGAGAGGCTGGACGGCAACCAGAAAATCTATGGTTCAAATCCCGACTATGGCATTGAATTTTTCGGTCTGACTCTATCTTTCCATAAATAATATTATTCTCTTTTCTGGCGTGTGCAAAAAGTGCATTCCTTGATTAGAAAGGCAGATTTTTTGTTTAGTATTCAAGAACATTTTTATAAAGCAAAGCCTGCAGCCCAATCAAGCGATAACATTTTTTTTCGTTCATTTTTCATGTAAGACCATGTGAAAATATATAATCTGCTCCATTCAGATTACCAAAAAAAGTAATCAGAAACTATTTTGAATAGGCTGTATAAATGTAGAGAAAAGAACAACAATAAAATACGTTTATTACTTAGTACAGAGTAGTTGCCTAAGCAGTAACATTTCTCAAAATTTGCGTTAAAGTTATGTCAGAATACGTTTGCATTAGCTGTAATTGTTATACTATTTAAATTAGAACAGTCTAGATTTAAAAATTTGATAAACATTGCTCTCATATAAATTATAATAAACGTTTAACTAGTATACCTCTAGTTCACTCTGAACTATTTACTTGTTCATATATTTTTTCATTAATTGTTAATTTGATTACAACTTGTTAAATTATAAGTGGAAAACTGATAGTGTGTTATCTTATTTTATTTCAAACAAATAAACTATAAAATAACAGCATGATATATATTCATTATGGATATCTTGCAGGTATTTTCTTCCGTCAGCCTTCAAAAATAAACAATTGAACACTGGTATCGAGAACTTCCTCTTAAAGCCTTTGCATTAACAAGAACACTGTTATAAGATTCACAGTTATAGTGAAAGAACTTACATCAGTAATTTTAAAATACAAATAAAGAAAAATCCGACGTATGCACTTTGAAGAAAAGCTAAACATAAGTAGGAAGTGCACACAAATGTGCATCAGTTTCAGTCTCTGCTGTATTCTAGCGATGATTTTGTTCTATTTAAACAAACACTAAAGTGGTATTTCGAACATGGTTTATTACATAGTTTAAGTACACACGATTGCTACATATTTCCTTAAAGATTCAATGGGAGCAGTAGAATACAGGTTTACAGAGACTAATCCCAGAAAAGCAGGATATACATTGCATTTTTTGTCAAAATATCTCAGCTGGTATATTTTATTCAAAATTATTAAAGCCGTTTTGAGAAAATAAAAATTTTCGGAAATGTTTTAATATAAAGGGAACTTTGAGTTGAACAAACTTCGTGTCGCAGCTTTGGAAGATCTGAACATAAATATGTTTTGGAGTTTAATATACACACTTTTCATTTTGAGTGTACACAGATATATACACGGGCACATACGCAAGATCTTTTACTAAAATGCTTTTCTTCTTTTTAGATTTTAGGTTCACAAATTATATATTTCCGCAAAGACTTCCATATCGAGTTTTTAGATGGAATGCAATAGTTCATTAACTGCAATTATCTTATCGTGTTTTCCATTTACTTCTTTACGGATATACATATTGGTAGGAAGAATTTTAAGAACTATTTTAGGTTACTTAATGACTGGAAAAGATTTTAGTAAGTAGGAACGGCTGTATTTGAGCCTATTTACATTAGGAATGTCTTACAAGTATATTTTGACCTTTGTCACAAAAGTAGAACTGTTTCAGAGTGCAGAGGAAGGCTGTAGAAGAGAGATTACAGTTTATAGTACACCATTTCTACACTCCGTAACTGTGGCGTCAAGCTAATCCTACAGCATGGCTATTTTGTTTCCATTATAGCATTTTGGCAGAAGGGGTCTTAATCGCAGCCCTGTACTACTTGTCACGTATTCCAACCATGACCAGAGCGGTTTATTTGACATATCTGAAGGGATTATATCCCGGTTGTACAAATCTCTTGAAATTTCCTTACTTACTGAGATGATAATGTGACTTACACGTGCGGCTGCTCATATCTCACATGCAGGCATTGTTGTAGCGCGTTTGGGAAGCTCTTGCCTGCATTTTATATATCGGTTTGTTTATTTTAACTCAATTTCTACCCCTACATTGTAACCAAGAAATCTGAGATTCAGCATATTTATACGCCTCTTGGGGAAATGCAACATTGTGAAAATAAAGATAAAGAAACGATTGGGAAGTAAATAATTTGTTTTGAATCCTCCATTTTTAAAATCCTATAATCCTAAAAATAGAACTTTTAGTTTCCGCAATAGAGGACCATATCCTGTAAATTAAGTTACATGAATGGCAGCCAACAAATAGTACACGTCTTCGCGGTGGATTTGTTTTCTCTCGTAGCAGTTGCAAATCTACAGCCACTGAAATATTAGCCAACCGGAATGCATGGCTTTAATTGCAGCTAATTAGTCGGTTCTCTTAGGCGAATAAATGCCAATGTGTGTCATCTACCTGCCCGCAAAGATTTGTTTTGGCCGTTTCCAACAATTTTGTGTTTTGAATGCTCACCTTGTGTTCGGACTCTGTGTAGAGAGCCGACAATCGTCAATCGGGACAGTCATTTGAGTTGAATTGAATCAACTCAAATCGTCGATTTCATTTAACTACATGTGTACCGCTTTGGGTATACAGCGAGGAGTTCAATTGTATGTAAGGTGCTACTTGTGACTCAGCAGTTCAGATATGATTCGATTTGACGGATCAGTTGTGCTTTATTCACAGTGTGTACAACTGAGTACCTTTACGTAAGAACCTAAGGAAAAAGTGACCTATGTTTTACCTGTGACATGTCACACTATATGGTGCACAAATAGGTTACAATCCATAATCTCTATGGATATTTGGATTTACTTTTCTTTTTACAAGAAACACCTTCCACTTGATTTTATAAAGCAATTCATAAACCAGCATTGCAAGAGCTTACATTTTGTTAATAAATAATTTAGTGAGTAAGGCATATGTTTTTTAACGGATCTATCCCTAGTGTAGCATGCGTTCTCTGTGACACACATTCCTGTCTTTGTCGCACTGTGGTACATTCCTGTCAGGGACTTTCTTTGCATTGGCGAATAGTACAATAGACCATGTTTGGACCTCGATGCCGAATCTCCTCCTTATTATACATAATCCAGTTCAGTTATAGTATACACGATATGGATTTTTTTCTTGGTAATTTTACGTCCTCCAACGCAGAGTCATATCGGACGGTGAATGAAATAGGTGAAATAATGCTCAAATATGTCCAGGGTCCATGGAGCTTAGAACTACCCTACATTCGCCTTTTAAGGATAAGGGAAAACCCCGGTTACTCACCCTGACCGAGCATCGAAATCGGGACCTCTTGATCGTGAGGCTACCAACGATATGGAATTAACTATGCTACGGCCTTCTGTGTCGTAGCTCTTAATATTTGTGTTCCACCACAGACCATCATTCAGAATGTCGAATTTTTTTTTTGAATGGGCTGTAACTAAACTCACCTGAGTGTCATAAACACTACGAGGCAGGGTGCCGGAGCACTGTCCAGCCCTTTGCGCCGCATTCCCTGAGGATTTTCTTTTGTGGCAAAGAGTACCTATGACCCCAGGTGGGGCACCTCATGAGGGGAAGCATGAGGCAAAGCTTGAGGCGAGAGGACACAGAGTGTGGCTTCCCAAGGAGCCAGGCAATGCAGAATGCAAGGTCCCTACAATTAACCAGTTGGAAACTCCCCGGCAGGCAGTACAACCGGCATCCCACCCCTCTGGTCCTGAAGCGAGCCACCAGGTCGGCTCGGAGACCATTCCACCGGATGACGAAGTGTTTCACTAGGAGCATATCATCTTGCCATGCACCACCGACAGCTCTACCCTGAATTAAATCACCGGGTGAGAGATCATGTAAAATGATAATGGAGATGAAATAGAGGAACAGGAAATTCGAGGGACGTACGTAATTAACCTACCCAGCATTTGCCTAGCGGTCCGGAAAAAACCCCGAAGAATCCATGGGTCAGGTTTTCCGGCCAAGGGAATCGAATCCTGGCCTCCCGAATGTGGGCTGGGTTTCATACTGTAGGACTCGGAGGGTTCGTGCGATGCAAATTATGCCCAGAAAAAACAATTACGTTTTCGCTTCCAAACGAATAATGCTTATTCTGACAGTTCTCCGATAGAGGGAAAGGATACGTCATCGTATTCTACCATATCCCTTCCTGCCTGATGAGAGACATGCGGAGTGAGTCATGAGATATACGGAATCATCAGCAGAGATGAAGAGGATACTAAATGAAAGAGGAGGCAAAAATAAGTTTCACAAAGGCACTCAATGTTTAAATCTACGAGAAAGCCCGAGGGAGGCTTTGTAAGAATATCAATTGCTGAAGCGTTTGCGTAAACGTGGACATTTGATGGGTTGTTCAGAGGAGGCCATATGGGTTCCATGTCCCGCCCACCATTTTCCTATTATTTTCTTTTCTCGCGTTTGCGTCAGTGTGTGAATGTTGGAAACTGTGAATTAATTCTCTACAAAAGCTCGCGTCCCTGTCGCTGGCGACTTCTAATCTAATTTGTATGGAAATACAAATACCACCATGCATATTACGTGGGCATTGTCCTCTGCATCGATATTCAATACAAATTTTATAATGCACTTTAAACTCGCCGTCCCTCTACTCTCCTGCTCTTTGGAATAAAATTAACGATGCCGTAATGGACTATGGAAACCCGGGAATATTAAATGTCAACACCATGTTCCCAAATGTGTTACCATCGGTGATGAGTTCAAATCGCTGTTTGCTACCCTGCAAGTTCCGGATGAATCCCCGATCTGAAGCGTTGTTAATGGAAGGAAGGTGGGGCATTTCCGTACACATGTTGAAATTGGCTACCGGAAGCTCGCATGTTGTGTTTGGAAGAGTGGGGCTAATTTGTTCTAGACTACAGGGAAAAAATTACTGATCGCTATTATGGCATATTGGCAACAACAGCACAGCGTGGTAATTCGTATCTACGAAACCGGAGCGCTGAAATGCATCTGTTGCTTTAACAAACAAGTTCACATTGCCAATGAAGCCAATAGCGCATTCGTCGAATGAGGATACGATATACCGAACGTCTCAAATTAATCAATATGCGGTCTATCACAGTATCCTAGAATTTGAAGCATATGTACTCAGTTTAGTGTTACAAATAATTCAGAAGGATTTTCTTTTTATTTAATGCACGCGTTGTGTATATATCGAGTTAATGCGTATTTCCAAGAACGTGTGGACTTATCTGAAGTACGTTATATGCTATTGGAACGTGCTCTATTTATCTTTATATATTCTGAGACAAAAATGGATTGTTTCTAATGAAACAAAAGATATCTGTGATTGCTTCAAGCTTCTGGTAGATTCAGCGATATGCTTCTCAACTTTTACGGAAGCGGAAGCTTTTTTAGACTTTACGGTAAAAGAGTCTTGTGGACTTATTCAAATGATTACAGATCTTCTCCAAAGACATAAAAAACCTATATTTTAATTTAAATTTACATTGAATGTACCGCGTTAGTACTATGATAGACCAGAACTTCTACTGTATCAATATTTAGGTTCCCTGCACTGGTCTCCAGTGAAATAAACAGGGTGTGGAATTAAAATATTGCACCAGTAGTAATTTGTAGTAAACAATAAGCAGTAAATTGGCAACAACATTCAGTAATAGACGACGCAAACTGGAAACTCAGGTCTCTTAAGTAAATTCTACGTTCTGTTCCTCTAACTTCTGTTCTTTAGTGGCAGAGTTGGAAAAATAATCAAGTGAAGAAGTTTAAGCTTTAAACGGTAAAAAGTCAGAACCAGTTATTTTAGGTTATCGTTGATAAGCTCCCCTTTCTCAGATTTTCATTTGTTGGCACAGTCTTATTTTTAAATTCTTCACCCAAGGTACTTTTAAGTGAAAATGAAGGAACTATTTTTGTCCGTCTTAGTAGTAAGATAGGATGAATGTTGCTAAATACCTAGTTAAGACGTTATTAAACAATATTCATTTGATAGATCATGATTACCCGGGGTTTTGGGTCGAGGACTAGTGGAAAATCTTCTTCCAGACGTATCGGTCGACGCAGCTTCGATAGTTATGTTATCCACAAAATGACTCCGGCCGTGGAAGCCTAAGCACTTCAATAATATTCATGTTTTTTAAATGATAAGGTAATTTTAAAAATAATAAATAAGTGTCTTTGGAATTATTTTATATTTCTTGGAATTCGTTCCGCATATATATTAAATCATGATACTTATTTAAAATCTCAAATAAATTGTTCTAAAATTGTGGATTTTTTTTTTTTTTTTTTTTTTTAAATTTCGTCCCTGAGACAAGGAACAGAAATAAACACTGACATAGAACTCATACGATTACACCCATGGACCCAACAGTCCGCACACATGGGGCTATTTCGTGTACAGGAAATTATGGAGTTCAAACCTGTCTGCGCTTTCCGTTTCCGCTTATCCGACCAGAATAACCGAAAACTCCGGGGCAATGTAGCAGTGTGTGCTTACAAGCGCGGTCGCGTTGTTATACACAGAGACCCCTTCCACCATCCACCAAAGTCTGTGCCACTTGTTTCACCCCCCTTCCCACCCCCTGAATATGCATGGTGCACGACGAACCCAAACTTTGCCCGCGTTAAGCAAGCCGCCATAACTCACGTATTCATGAAGCAAGCGGAGCAGGCGACGACCCGGGCAGAACCGTGCCGCTCTTGGAATCACAACGTCGCTCGGGATACCCCAGGGAATCCCGAAAACCGTCTACTGATGATTACGGTGCGATGACAGCGGGGCTATGGGTATGCGTCTTCTGCATTATATACTAAGAAGTCTATAGTGCCTTAATGGCGAAGCTGGCTTTGAGATGTTCTAAACAGCCATTAGCGCTCGATAAGTAACAAATAACTCGGAAATGAGTTTTAGTATTGAAAAGTGTCAATTAAGTAATAGGGTAAATATATCATTAAATAGATATTAGTTCAAAATTTTTGTTTTAATCACTAGATCTTAAAAGTGGCGGCTGAAGCATGGATACACTGGAAATGACAGCATTACTTTGTCAACTTCCTTTTAAGGCGATTAATTTGGTTCATTAACAGTCGGGTAGGGAATATCGGACAGTGAATAAAAGAAATGGTTGAAATAATGCTGCTATACACTGCCAATATTACTGACTTTTTTCACTGTTCATCGACCAGCACTAAGCCAATAAATAATGTTTTTAATTTCTCTTGCATATATTTTGTAGCGATATTTCCGCCTGCCTGTTATTCTAGTGTAAAATAAATAATATTTCATTAATTCAGGAATTATTAACAATTATGTAAACAATTATATCAATAGCAATATCTATGGTTTTATTATAATATTTGTATGATCGTATCACATATAAATTATGTATAAAATGTTGTAAACCCAGAAAATTATAACCAACAAAATACACAGGCAACTAACGGTACAACTTCCGTTGTTGCTACTCCTTTAGCATTGGCCATATGGGTTATTCGCCTTCCCCTTTGTTTAGCCAAAGAAAGGAATTTAGCGTTTCTGGGGAGTTTAGGAAAGGTCACTGTTGGAGCCGAATCGAGGCAGTCTGGCGAAGTCTCAGATAGGGAGAAGTGTTAAGTCGTAGCAGCATCAAGCGACGTGAAGTGCGAGGTTCATCCGACGTTATATAGAATATTCTCAGATTAAGATAAATATTTTAGAGCTTTAAGCATATATAGTTATGAGGAGAGTCCGCGAGTGCCGCCTGAATCACGGAAACATCCGAGAAACTTGACGGCGATACAAAAGTATTACAGGACTTTCTGTTCAAGAAGCCTGAGAAGAACCAAAATTATCATCCAACCACATCACCTACTCCATAGTTCAGTAATTATATAGATACTCGTCGAGGCGGACCCTGAGAACTTGTGCCTCCTCAGCCACAACAGCGATGAGTACGACGAAGTCAATAGTTGGTCGCTTCGAAGCCACTTTACATCCTTGCCACTTCTAATATATATATTTAAAATATAAGTGCTTGCACAAAATACTTAAAAATCACTATAGTTATTATTTCCGAAATCATTAATCTTGCATTAATAAGCCAGAGATATTTTATCATATTAACTCCCCTAGCATTGGAAATGCTGTATCCTGAAACATGGCATCAATAATGTCTCACTATATCCGTTGAGGAACCTGAACAATATTCATAGTAAGGAAGCATGCCTAAGTGAAGAGATACAGAACTTATGTAAATGTTTGATCTTCCATTTTATGAAAACTCTGAATAATGTTTATCTTTACATGTTCGTTTATAGAAGTTTCCAAGCTATTCTGTGTATTGCTGCTCTACTTCCGCAAACTGGGAAAGGCAAATGTATCGTGCATGTATAGCCGTTGCATATATGTAAATGCAACCGCATAGTCATAGCTTGGCAGCGGTATTTACAAATATTGCATTCTTCATAAAAAATTGAGTTTTCGCTAGAGCTTTAATTTGAATATACTTTCACTTCTGTGTCCTTATTAGCTTGAGCATGTGCTGTCTAAGGTTTCTTTCTCAACCATTTCTGTTGTTGTCAATGCATTGTATTTAACGACACCTCTATGTGATGCGATTGGATGAAAGGCTAGTGCTGACTAAATGGTAAACGAGCTTTCGCTGTTTACGGGAAACCTGTCATCGCCTTTGACGTGGAATGACGCGGAACGTACGCTATCCTACGGCATATTCCCCTTTGGAAAATGTTTAATGGCATATAAAGGAGTGCTGAGGGAGTTTGCATTCCATGAATATTACGGTCCCCCACCGCTTTCATATTTCCCTCAGGACATGCTGTGACCTCATCTTTTGTGTGTGATGTGTTTTCGGAAATAAACAATTATTACACTACGGTGTGGAAAGGAAAATTTAAACTAAACATTATTCCATCCAGATCTGGGTTGAAACACTCTCAAAAGCAAACTCCAACTTAGGGAGGTCTAAATAAATATAGCAGTGCGAGGAGGTTCTGTAAAGTAAAATACACGAAATAATAAATACTTGCTATACAGTGTGATAGCAACTTTGTTTCGGAATACACAACCTTTTACCCCACCCCCCCAAAAAAATAACATTCAATAAAGCTGCGTTCACAATATACGCTTTGAGAGGTAGTCAGACTGAACAATTCAGTTCGATTCCGGCTATAGCATTGAACTTTTCAGCCTGATTCTACCCTTCCATACTTTGTCCTACACACGCCTAATAAATTTTTCATATATACTGTAAGTTTGTGGCCAGGTCGCTATTTGCCGCCTCCGTCTTCGCTGTTAATTCGGCCTTCATTTGTTCCAGTTCCGCTGCCAAGTTTTTATTTGTGATCTCCAGCTTCGCGGCCAGGCTGTTATTTGCCGCTTCTGTTTTTGCAGCGAGGTTGTCATTCGCCGTCTTCATTTCTGTCATCTTCTCCAAAATCTTTTCCCATGTATCCTCCATATTCCACTCCTGACACCAATTGTAACTTTGTGGGTTCGTAGAATTAAAAGGCCGAGTTGCAGAAATTAAAAATCTCCTTATTTTCGTCGAAATACACTATTCAATTCTCACTTAAGAACATTAAATCGCATATACATAGTCTTACAAGGTCGATCACAATAACAAACAGTGACAGCAGATCACATCTTTAGCTCTCGTTACAACACAGCTGGCTATCTCTCATTTCACAACTACTACTCCGGCGTGTTACAATCCTTTTTATATGTCCATTCATAAGTCGAAAGCATTCTCGCACAAATAAGAAAACCATTCTCCGTCAATCGAGATATCTCTAGAAATTTCCAAACATGAAACCCTACCTCTGGCGGCGAGTCTTTTATCTGAGATAACATTGTTTGCCACCTCTGTGATCACTCGCCGCGTTATCGTTAACTGCTCATGCAAGCTCGTGAAACATTATCCGCCGTCTTTTATCGATTTGTGCCGAAACGTTTATGCCCAGCGCCGCGACAATACTCTTTAGTACTAGTCTGGCTTCATTTCAAAGCTACGCGATAGATAGGGAGTGGCTTTACGGCTTGGCCGTATGCATGGTAGCCGAGTGGCAGAATGCATGTGTCTCGTAAGTGAACCAACATGAGTTTTAATCCTTGATGTGTTGTTTTTATTACTGTTAATTTTATATCAATACCTTATGTTTTTTGTAGCAGAAGATAAATAATAATATTTTAAATACATTCATCTATGTCGTTTGAAAAATAAATGCAATGTTGTTAGAATATTCTTAAATATTGGTTGTGCAAACACTTGGGTTCATACTCGCCTGGAAACGTGGTAGTAGCCGAGAACCAGGCCTGAAAAATCCCATGTAGATTAAACAACGCATGTCACTCTCAACAACACATATACCTGAATCAGAAACAGATAGATGGCCTATATTTTTAAAAATCAAAAGTAAATGATACAACAACCTACGTTTAAGGGAAAGAATGTACTCTGTGAACTATAGTGTTGTTCTTTTGAGAAGGGCTGCTAGAATGACCTTATTTTTGAATCGCCATATGTTTAGTACGAAAACCCTCCAAGAAAAATCCTTTGAAAACTGCACATAGTAGGGGGAAAGCGAAAGGGAGTGTACCATGAATCCTCTCGTCCCTGTTTCCTGCGTTGGATGCCCGGACAAGCAAGCAATGCGTCTTGGACCTACAGACAATAACTCGCCCTGTTCCAACTGCCATGAATTATTCCGTCCTCGAAAACTCGCAAAAATATAGGAAAGGAAATAGCTGTGCTGTTTACTGCAATATTTCAACGCCCCGGGTTGCCACATAAGCATTCGCGTATGCTAAGTTTCAAACCACAAGAGAAGAAATATTTTCCTAATTTTGTGATGCAAACATTAGATATGTGTGCTTGGTGAATGTTAAATTAGACACAGCGCTTAACCAGTGTTCCAGCCAGCGCAGGCTATTGTTTTGTTGAGAATTTGGGGGGGGGGGGGCGAGTTGTATAAGGTTTTTCATCAGCTTTGTTCTAGATTATTGTGTTTTGAGGTTCAGCCTCGGTTTATGGGATTCTGAAAGTTGTAAAACAAATACCTACAGAATATTCTATTCCCACAATGTTTTAAACGGGGGTTTTAGGATTAGTTTTCTTTAGATAATTTCATTCCAGTGTTAGGCAGCCTAAAATGGTATATTATTGCCAGTCCTGAATAAGTAAAAATATGATACTGAGCTAGAACATTCAATATTGGTAGAAAGCATGTTTAGAATATAACTGTATAGTCTTAATAAAAAAACTAGGTGAGTCAGACAAAATTAAAAAGAAAAAAGCCGTGTAACTATGCTAACATAGGGTATGCATCTGTTCAGAGAACTGAAAAAACAATGAAGTCAAAGTAGAAGCATTCAAATTTTATTGCTGTATTTGTATCGACACATTTTGAGTTCCATTAATGCATTCAACTGCTTTAGATGATTGAAGAACAAGAACTGTATGCAGAATAATCTTCATGTTTAAATAGGCAATTTTAACTACTTTGAATAAAACTAATAAATAAATAAATTCTGCTTTATTTTTGTCTCGGCAGGTAGAATATATATCGAGACGTATTTTTACAATATTAATTATTTTCTTATTTACAATACAATTTTACATTAAGACATTAAATGGTTTTTGCAGATACATGTTATAATTACATTACAAAAACGAACCTAACTAGTAGCTTTACATTTGCAAGGTAAACTAAACGGAAAAGGTATGTAGAAAGAATTTTGACAAACTTTTATTTATTAAATCTCACGTTACTATCCTATTACGTTGTCTAAGTCTCTCAGATCGTCTAATTTGTGGTGTCTGATTTCGAACTCCGGCCTGTAGTACTTGGTTATTATGTTCCCTTATACCTTGCTGTTTATATTTCTCCATAGTTATAGTGGAAACCTTCCCTGATGCCGTTTCAAGTATTTTGAAGTCATTTGTGTTTCTACTTATCAAACATATTTACTTTCTAGCTGTTTCCTTTCCTCACGTAAACTTTCGTCATATTTATGACATTCAAATAGGTCGTGTTCTGGAGTGTCTTCTAAATTACATCGATCACAATTACTGTGTCAGACCTTCCTATTTTCTTAAAGTACGCATTATATGGGCCATGTCCCGTTAAGTATTGGATATCTAATCTTGTTGGTACTGTACCTTTTAATTTTAATCTTTCATTTATATTGGGATATAAACTATAAGTTCTTCTTCCTTAAAATGATGTATCCCATTCAGGTTGCCAATCTCTTAAAAGCTTCCTATTGATTTCTGCTTTATTCCTACAATTTTCACATATAACATGTTCAATTTTTAAGAAATATTTTCTTTTGAGCCAATAATTTGCTTCTCTCTGTTTTATTACTAAGTCTATAGACCAAATTGCCAAACATACTAAAAGAGCTAAAGTTGGTGTTGTTGTTACGACTCCTAATCATCGTACTAAAGCTTGTAACTACTTTGAATATAATTTTGTGCAATGGGATATTTCGAAACATTAAAGGGCATTGTTCAGATTAATACCTATAGAGTTATGTGGTCTATAAGGAAAGTTGTCGCAATGTGTTAAAAGTAATTAGTGAAAAAATTAAGAACTACAGCACCGATCCGTAGCATTTCAAAGTTGCGTATTTTAAGCCCAAACTTTCCCAGATCGCAGAGCGGTCAATCAGATAACATCTCAATTTATCATAGGACAGCGTAGGCTGAATACATTCTGCGCTAGACCCTATCTATACGAGAAAAATGCCTTGTCCGTGCTGAGGATTGAAGGCGGATCACGCATGCAGCAGGTAGCGCTATCGTCTGGATTCTGGTTCTACAATCTCGATAATGTTATCATTTTCGTGTTTGAATCTTCTGAAACTCTGCCAAGCTGCACCTCTGGAGCATTCGGCATGCTGCCTTTAGGCCTTTCCATTAAACTATCCCTTCCCCCATATTTCGGGATGCAGAACGTGCCTTGGAGTTGTTTTAGAACTTATCGAATTAAAGCTCCGGTCTCAGAGTTTCTGATAGGGACATTTTAAAATTCTGCTCCATCTTGGGCTCGACCACCACTTCCTTACAGAGGCGGATCACGTTCTTGACGCCTGTCGTTGCTTCACCCCATCGCCCACTGCGTCGTCATGCGCACTTTCCTTCGGTCCTCTTTGAGAAAGTTGCAAAAAGAAATGCGACATGGATGAGAGACATGTCTCTTGAGGAACAAGATACGGTTTACTCAGAGGTTAAGCTATAACATTGTAAGTGGTAGCTGCTTCCTTAACAGTGTAATAGTTTTAACATTTATATTGCTAAATCAGTAAATAATATTAAAAAGTTCTATAAGCATATATATTCGAGGTATTTGGCTTAAAGGATGCATTTATATCCAGAATTTTATTTTCCACAAGTGAGGTATTTAAGGATACATTCATCTTTACAGAGTACCAAACGACATCTTTGATCTTTTAATATTTTTTTGTCATTGCCAATCATAAGAATTTATAAGCATTGAAGCTACTTGTTCTTTTTATTCTTCTTCTTTCTCACCTTCCGCTTTGACTTTCAGCTTTGGGCCTTCTAAACATTCCTTATACTCTTCTCTATCCTGTGCCTTCATCGTCAACTCTTTCATTTCCATCCCTCTGTTTCTTGCTATTTCTCTAATATATTACTTCCATTCCTTTCTCGGTCTTCACCGTCTCCTCCTTTCTTCTGATCTTGCTTAATATACTTGTTTTGTTTGTTTCATCCTCTCAAATTAGATGTCCGTACCGTTTTAAATTTCTTTTCTCTATCTCATCCACTAATGGATCTATTTTTAGATTTTCCTTGGTAAATTTTATTTCTAACTGTATCTTTCCTTGGTTTTCCTTCCACTCTCCTCAAATATTTCATTTCTGAGGATGTTATTTTGCTTTTGTGTTTGTCTAGCATTACCTACGTGCCTGGTTCATACAATAAAGTGGGTAAATATGTTCTTTTATGTATTTTAATTTTAACACTTTTTGATATTTCTTTCTTTACATTTGTGTTGCAGATCTGATAAGAGACATTATTTGACTTATTCACTCTGTTGTTTATTTCAGTACTTATTATGTTGTCAATGGATATTATTGTGTCTAAATATTTTAGAGTATCTACTTGTTCCAAATTTTCGTGTGACCATTCTCTATTTAATTAGTTATCTTAAATCTAATTAGCAAATCTTAATTAGTTTCATTAATTTTCATTCCTCTTCTAAAACTCATGCCTATTCTGTTACCCCTTGTAAATTTTGAACATTACTACTAATTATAAGTAGTATATCGTCAGCATGAACCAGTGAACAGCTACAACGAAAGGAAATTAGGCCGTACTGAAGTTGACGATTCACGTCGCAGATAACAACACCTTGTTCCTTGAACAGTGTGTTCTCGTTTGCAGACAACCATTAACAACTTACTGACCAAGTTTTACCAGTCTCATTGACCTTCGCCACAGTTGTTTCTTTGCATCGATAATGGTTTGAATGTAGTTCACTTGAAGCCAGCTGCTCAAGAATTTCTTAGCCTGCTCATCGCATAATGACATATTGCAGCACATCGATACTCGATTGATTCACACTTTGCTGTGTTACAGCATACACATCCTTTTTATTCATAATAGGTCTCAAGGGTACCAAGCTTGTGCTGTTATCAGCTACGTCGAAGTTTCTAGCTTTTAGGTACTCTATTATCAGTCCTTAATGAAATATCTATGTCCCTAGCAGTATATCTCTTACATTTCCTCAACTTTATTTTGACCTCTGTCCCTATTCTGTCTGCAGCGATTTGATTGCCTACTCCTTTCACCCAACTTAAGTTTCGTTTTATTGAACCATTTATCTTCTCTCTTTGTGCTTCATTTTATATAAAAAGTTTCATAAAATTTGTATCTACTACACTGATCCTATTTCATTAGTTTATGGTACTCAATTTCTTGGAAAGGGAATTATTAAAACTTAAAATTATGCCACCAGGAGACCTTAATGTAGCAATTGATTAGTATATTTTGCTTAGTAAAATATTATTCATAATTATTTTCCTATCACAGCTATTTACGTTTGCTTTATATAGACCATCATGCCATAGTTTGTAACGATAAAACAGAACAGTTTACAGGGTTGGCGCATTATACTTTTCAGCTATTTCTGTAGCACAAAAATGAACTATTATTATCACTACATACAGTAAAAGGGCAGGAGTGATATTACTATCGACTTTCTGATGGGTCAATCTTCTTCCAGCCGTTCTCAGCCTTGGTTACTGCAAATTGGACAGCAAAGAAAACAATCTAAGCCTTTTGAATGGATAGATTCTAGCTAATTTTAACCAGGATCCCCCGGTCAAGGCATTGAATTTTTCAGGTGGACTCTGTATATAGGTACAAATCCTTATCCTGTACACGGATAATTTCCACCAATTAACTTAATAATAAAGGTAAAGAGAGTATTAGATCCACAATTTTGATAGAAAATAATAATATAGAACAGGTAGACGAGTTCAAAAACCTGGGTTATTACGTGTCATACAAGGAAGAAACAGTCAGGAAGATTAAAAAGTCAGAAACATTCAACTATATAAATGGGACAGTAAAAAGAAGTCTAAAAATTAAGCAAGTAAATAAACCCTTCTAAAATTTTAAAAGTAATGTCAATACCTGAAATACTATATGACATTGAAGTTTGGGTCATAACTGAAAAAAATAAAAGAAAACTTCAGGCAAATGAAATGAAATTTCTAAGAAGCATTGAGGGATATAGAAAAATCGACCACAAACGAAATGAAGATATACGTGAAGAACTAGAGTTATTCGACCTGAATGACAGGGTACAAGAATACCTATAGAAGTAAATGGGCAACCCAAGCACAAAAAACTGGAGAAAGAAAGATTTCCATGCTATTTTATGAAATATAGACCATTAGAAAAGAGGATCTTTGGAAGACCAAGAAAACGGTGGAGCCAATAAAATAAATTATGTAGACCGCAACAGGCAGTAATGCCTAAATCATGAAGGTAGAAGAAGAAGAAGGTGATGTTGATGATGATGAGACGACGATAAAGAGTGGGACTCAAGTAGTTACAATTAGTCGCCACAAGCGGTGTGTATCTCGAATACGAGAAACCCTAGCGGTTTACCAGGAAAGCATGCGATTCAGTTGGAGAATTTAATATCATGACGGCACGTTGGCCATGGTAGCTCAGTGGTTAAGAGCGACCCTAGGGAAACCAGGAGTTCCATGGTTCAAATCCCCGCCATGACATTGAATTTTTCAGATTGACTTTATCTATCCAAAACCTTATCCTATACTCGGCTAGTATGGATGACCGATAAATTTCCATCAATTAACTTAACCTAAGCCTTCCCTTAACTTCTATATCTTATTGAATTTAACAGTTTAATGATTTAAAGCATACAGAATTAAAATTTTTAAGGGACATCCACAATTTTAGTTTGCTTAAGAATATTTGGAATAAAATTCGTAAAACAAATAGTGTGTTATAAAGAGAGATTGCCCGTAGTTATACATTGCCAAGTTAGTGTTTCTGGTATTATCATATGTTCCAGTCAGACTGCCCTGAAGAGCTATCTCCGAAAGCATCTTTTGATCCCTTATGGGCGTAATACCTAAATAGCATTCATCGATAGCTCTCAGAGCAGCATAAATAACACACATGCGTTTAGTAATGCAATATCCGTCCTGAATACTATCTATTTTCAGTCTTGATTAAAACTTGTTCTAATATTTCCGGAGAAGGTAAACCAATATGGGATCATTTAAATGTTTTTGCCCCCGACGCCGTGACAACATGCACGTATGATATTGAATATGTTTTGCTCTCTAAAATCATACTCTTTGACGTAACAGCGTGCTTTGAGAACTATTTCAATTTACTCTTTAGCAAATATAAGGCACTACATGATTTTCTGAACGTTGCAACTGTGGAGCTTCCAATGGTACCTTTGCTTTTTAAGTATTTTGTACAAACTCGTTGCGTTGGTCCATAAAGACAGAAACATTTCGAAGAACTCTGCCATAACGATGCATAAGCTAGATCGTTTTCCTGTGGGTGCCCTTAAACTGATTTTTATGTAATTATACAGGTCTTCTATAGCTGGAACCAAGGAGAGGAGAACGATATTAAGATGGAACATTTATTCAAATGATGCGGAAGCAATCTCCTGGGGGTTGTTGAGCTCGCTTGTTGTGGATGTACACGAAAGGAAAGCATGCTGTGCAGATTGTATCGGCTCAGCCTGTTGTAAATATACCGAGAGACGTGGAACATGTCTCAGATTGTTTTAAATGGCGAGCTGCGAGGACGCAACGACTCCGAAAAAGATAATGTATTCATAAACTCGCTTCTGCTCCTCACTCTATCTGTGTGTGCTCACTCCACCCTAGCTTGACATATAATTGCATTATATTGTATACTGAGACGCGCTCACTAACACGTTTTCCCACACCAGTGCGCTCCTATCACCTTCTTGCCTTTCATCGGGAAGAAGAAGAAGAAGAGTAGAGAACTTTCTTGCAATTAACTTTTGATCATCGAAAAGACTACGCCGATGACGGCAGCAAGCGGATCCGTAATTGCTGTTCATGTCTCTGGCATCCTCTCGCTCTCCGTTCTTGTTTCTTGCGCGTGCGTACCATCGGTTAAAGAAAATGGTATCCATGGCGTTACCAAGGTAACGTAAACGAATTGGGGAAGGGTAAATATTAGCTTCCTCTGCAGTTAACTGGAAGGGTAGAGTTGGTCTGGTCTTAGGACTTGCTTGCTTACGTTCTTCCGCTATTTCCAGGCGAAGACATCGCATTTGCGTGGGAGCAGACCACGTGGCAGTATAGAGCACTGGAAGGTCGTGTCAAATTGCACCATAAAACTTTAAGAAAAATTTAGAATGCCTCTCTTATTAGATTTTTAGCATTATGGTGTTCGGAAACAGAAAACGAGCTGACAAATCGGTAAAATTACGAAGTTGAAGTGGATGGATGGATGGATAATTGGGCTTAAGGGGGCTCAGCTGCAAGCTCATCAGCGCTCTTAAAAAGCCAGCAATGTTAAAACCTAGCTAAAACGGGACTAAAAGACAGTTATTAGAATAAAATCAAGATAAAAGCACACCACAAATGAAAGTTAAAACCATAAAATTGTTAAAATGCCGAAATGACCTATGACTAAATTTTAAAATTGACATTTAAAAATAACTTTAAATCCTTGGTCACTGCCGTCTCGTCATCCGCGAGTATCTCCGCCAAACTGGCCGGCAGATTCAGAGATTGTGGAGACGAACTAACTTATAATATACTAAAAGCACCTGGCGGACCTTCAGGGCGGCACCGCATAGCGGACAAGCCGGAGCAGGGCCCCGGTTTAACTTAGAACTGTGTGTAAAATGGCAGTGACCAATACGTAACGGAGCTAAAATAACTTCTTCCCGACAGGATAGCCGACAGGAGGTCGCCCAATGAACCAGAAGCTCTTTCACCGTTCTGAGCTTGTTGCCACGCAGAGCAGACCACTCACCGCGCCAGCAAGACTGGGCCGCTTTGCGCACAAGGCCAAAGTCTTCCGCGGTCACGAAAGGAATTTTAACACTGGGTGTCATGGTGGCCACCTTAGCTGCCGAATCCGCCATTTCATTCCCCTGCAAGCCTCGTGATCAGGGACCCATGCACACACACCACACCAACGCCGGAGGAGCGTAAGGTGTGGAGGACGTCCTGGATACGCTGTTCAATAGGATGGGGGTTGTACAGCGCACGCAGGCTCTTGAGTGCCCTAAGGAAATCACTTAGGATATGGCAATTACCCAACCTCCCGCGGCGAAAGTTGAAGGAGAAAAATAAGCACAAGCACATTAACAGTCAAGTTACCGCGTGGAATGACTCAGGTGGTTTCGTCTTTGGCCCGCATTCCGGAGGTCCGGGTTCGATTCCCGTGGCCCGCCTACTTGATCTATGTTTTTTTTCGGTGTTCCCGGTTCGCCAGGCGAAGATCTGGGAGGGTTAATTACATCCCCCGAATTTCCTGTCCCTCCATTTCATCTCCACCATAATTTCACATCATCTCTTATCTGGTGGTCTGTGTCAGGGTGGAAGGGTCGGTGAGTATCTCTGCGGTGCATGGCAGGGTGATATTCTCTGGCGAAACTTCTCCTCCGGTAGGCCGCTCTCTACGTCCGTTTTCGGACTGCAGCCGGGTGAACTTACGGTTATGCTGGCCTGCCGGGAGTAACAAACAAGATAATCCTGAACATGTAGTATTTGAATGTGGAAGATATGCAATTCACCAACAAGAAGAGAGGCATGCGCTAGCAGGATATATCGTATATGACATAATTCGAGATCAACAATTGGTAAATAAATTACAAGTTTTGACTAACTTTGTAAGTAAGAAAGCATGGGAGGTAAAAATATTCAAAGGAGAAAGAGTTGATAATAGGCGAAGAATAGTACAAGATCCAAGAAGGAGTTCTAGAATACAAAATAGGATAAGACGGGAAGAATTATTGAATAATCTAACAATGGAGTTGACTGCATGGGCGGCGGAGGGAGAGAGTGATGGCAGAGGCCATGGTGGACTACAGAATTAGTAGATTTAGATATAGATTTAGGAAATAAGGATTTTGTAATTTTTATAGTTGTTTTCTTTTGTTTTTTGCTTTTTTGTGTTTATTTCTGTTATTTTATTTCATTTTATTTTTGTAGAGTAGTTTTCTGAGAGATTTGTATAATTATAACATTTGTAAGGATTTTATGGAAAAATAAAGAGAAAATTTGGATATATGCCCCGGTATAGTTGTCTAGGTGCCGGGGTAGAATATTCAGATTTTATTTATTTATTTATTTATTTATTTATTTATTTATTTATTTATTTATTTATTTATTTATTTATTTATTTATTTATTTATTTATTTATTTATTTATTTATTTATTTATTTATTTATTTATTTATTTATTTATTTATTTATTTATTTATTTATTTATTTATTTATTTATTTATTTATTTATTTATTTATTTATTTATTTATTTATTTATTTATTTATTTATTTATTTATTTATTTATTTATTTATTTATTTATTTATTTATTTATTTATTTATTTATTTATTTATTTATTTATTTATTTATTTATTTATTTATTTATTTATTTATTTATTTATTTATTTATTTATTTATTTAGTTTCCGACTGGTAAAGTGTAGGAACCCTGTCCTCTTCACTGCCGTGGCTCCTTGGCTTTCTGTCTTCTTCCTCCCATGCCCCGACTTGGGGCATAGGTACAATGATTGGTCGCAGTGCCGAATCCGCTCCCTACCGTAATCTAGTCCAACAGTCCAACAGAGTCAAGTATAGCATGGATGTAAAACTTTCCATAAAGATGGAGGGAGATGTTTGCATGTACCTTTAGCCCATGCGAGTGTGATGGCTGTGGTAACTCATGAAGTTCGCATTCGGGTGGTACTACATTCGATTCCGTCAACCGTCTTCTCTAACCTCAAATTTTCGGTTGCAAGGTGAATACTAAGGATTTAGCGAGCTTTTCATTGCTGATGATGTCTGACCCGATTACCTTACCTGCACTCGTCCCGCATTGCGTCTGGGGTTGCTGGTTGAATTCAGCCCTCCGAGAAGAAAATGATGAAGAAACCACGCGTTGTAGATTCTTCTCGATCCGAGCCTTCTGCTCAGATCTGGCACTCAAATGCAGTGATGCCTCTAGAAGATCTCCGGCGCTCTTCCAGTCGGTGCATGAGAAAAACTCTTTAAATTCTGGCGTGGTCTCGAGCGAGGGAATTAACTTTTCATCTATTGAAAAAAAAAAGTCTGTTTTTTTTTTTCTTTAAATTAATGCAGTTTAAATATTTTAATTTTGTGTAACAAATTCACAGAACATGTCGTAATGTAGATATACATTAAATATTATCAATATAATTGAATTACATTTTCACAGATACTGTGAATATAGTTTATAGTTTTAATAGACTCTTTCCTACACGCCGTTCCGACATGATCATAAGATGCTATCTCTCGTAGTACTTTCTCCAAGATTATTGACTTTTCCTTCACTCGTTACCATCACTACTACTCAAAACTCTGGTCGACGTCACACATTACGTAATCTCATTCTTTAAACTGCACATAAAAAATTAACATAATTTCATCTACATGTAGCGTCATCTCATGACCTACTTTCACACTGGCCGTGTGTAGACTGAAGTATGGAACATAGAGTCAGACTGAGAAATTCAATGCCACAGCCGGGATTTGAATCACGGATCTGCTGGTTGCCGTCCAGCCGCTCTAACCCTTGAGCTACTATGGCCAACGTGCCGACATGACATTAAATTCTGCAACTGACTCCTGTTTTTCCCCGGTAAACCACTTAGGAGTTCTCATAAACACATGAGACAACTACCTTAATGGCGGCTTACAAGTATGTCTAAATTATTCTTTAGCCTACACACGGCCAGTGCGAAAGAACAATTAATGTCCATTAATTGACCTAATAGTGGTTAACGATAAAGCCCGGGCCTTAAATTACTTACACGTTGTAAGTCGCCATTAAGGTAGCTTTCTCATGTGTTTATTAGAACTCCTAAGTGTTTTACCGAGGAAAAACAGGAGTCAGTTGGTGAATTTAATGTCATGTCGGCACGTTGGCCATAGTAGCTCAAGGGTTAGAGCGGCTGGACAGCAACCCGAAAATCCGTAGTTCAAATCCCGGCTATGGCATTGAATTTTTCAGTCTGACTCTATCCTTCCATTCCATATTGATTCCTAAACCACATATTTAAACATTTTTAAATATTTTTCAATTCTCGGGGTCCAATCCAGAACAAGGAGGTTTCTGATCCACCACAATTTGCTTCCCTTAAGTTCCCTTTCATTTTGTTCCCTTTTTATCTTTCAGATGTAATTGCAGGTTACGTGGTGAATTATGGGTCCGGATAGATGGCGCAGTTGCTTGTTCAAAGGAAGAAACAGGTGTCTACTCCTTGAATAAGTATCGCAAAGTATTTTCGCAAACTAAGAAGCAAGTCTATTATTATTATTATTATTATTATTATTATTATTATTATTATTATTATTATTATTATTATTATTATTATTATTATTATTATTATTATTATTATTATTATTATTATTATTATTATTATTATTATTATTATTATTATTATTATTATTATTATTATTATTATTATTATTATTATTATTATTATTATTATTATTATTATTATTATTATTATTATTATTATTATTATTATTATTATTATTATTATTATTATTATTATTATTATTATTATTATTATTATTATTATTATTATTATTATTATTATTATTATTATTATTATTATTATTATTATTATTATTTCTGTTGTATATATTATTGAAACTTCAGAAAAGTACGAAAAACATGGTCATAAACATGCCCAGATTTGACATGTCGAGAGATTTACAGCGAGTCATCTAGCCTTACCCTCTTGTCATGGAGTACAGCTCTTCGAGCACCTTTCAGCAGCCACAGATAAAATAACCAATACTTTCCAATATTTCTCTCTGTAGCAATCATCAGATCGCCACCAGGGGCGCCAGAAACGATGATAGGCATTTTCATTTTGTTTCGATGAAAATGTTTTCTCTATAATATATGGATTGAAATACGGGCCATGTTGCTTCCCATGCTCATGCATCATTTGATAAAACTTTTATAAACATTTCACTGTATGTACAACTTTTTTTTTAAGAGAGTGGGAATGAATGATCGGCTGGGCGTGCCATACATTACAAACAAAATAAAAAACTCGTTTTCCATAGCTCGGGGCTCGTTATCTCGCAACACACGTGTCAACAACAAGTGTTTATTGCTTGATATGAAATAGTGATTGCGTGAGAAGCGGGCTACGAAGTGGAGATATGTGCACGTTCTTTTTAATTAATTATTGATATCCCTGTAAAGCTCTCGTGTTGGTTTAAGAGCAACAATATATTAAGTCATAAGCAGTGACATGGAAAAACAAATGTGCTACTTCTTGCACGCAGGCAATTTGTGTAATTACTTTAGCGTTTAGACATTTTAATCCCGAAGTACGTTTAGATAAAGCAACGAAGGTATACATATCGCTTGGAATATTCCATAAGTAGTAATACTTGCTGGTGACACAATGGAGGTTTTAATTGCAAAAGGATAATAAAACACCATGAGTTGAAGCAAGATGTACACCACAAGAAGAAGGCCAGGCAGAGGGATGTATAAACGTAATCACTTACTGTCCAAATTATACATATGCTCGTGTTCTGGAGATGGCAAAGACGCTAGGTTCATGTAAAAACACACAGTGTTGCCACATAACTTATCCATGCATAATACCTACCTATTATGCAGCTACTTAAACGGGCATTAGATCTGTCACCATAGGTGATTCATACCGTCTTTTTATAGTAAACTGACCAACTACAGCTTGGCCGGCGGTTCTACGCTCTGACATTTCTTGAGAGGGAAGGGGCGCTGTTGCCAGTTCTTTAGCAGGAATTTCAGGCAGAGGAACATGTGTATTTAAAATTTTTAACGCATTTGCATATTTTACGAACTAGTAGCCATACTATTATAACAGCGATAATGACACTCTAAAATTGGAATGCACTTAGACACAAAATAGCAAACAAACTTCATCAGCACAAGCACCAAAAGCAACTGAAGCCACATGATCCAAACAAAATTAAACTGGCAATACAGTGTTGGATTTGGAAGCCATGCCTAAGAGCGACAAGGCTGTTTGGCGCTAGCAGAGACTTTTAACTTCCTTACCACGACACCAGATGTGTTGACTTCAAGAACTACCAACAAAAGCAGTTAGCGCGCATAGGTGTAAATGAAATATTTGAATAGAGTGGCGTTGTAATGAATATCTTGCAAGATAGTTAAATTGCAAGTTATATTTCAATGTTTTAAAGCTAATATAGTCCTATATCTTCATTCTAAAGATAATTTTGAGGATATGATTACAATTGCTCATTACTGTATGTTGGTACTATTAATCTTCCCCCTCCGCCTCCTGCAACCACTAAACGTCAGCGTCGGAGATCCAAAGGACGTACTGTACAGAGCAGATGAACAGTTCAAACTCTTCTCCCTCTTCATGCCCCTCTTGCCTTCTTGTGGTGGGCAGACAGTACTCGGGGCATACAGAGTGGAAACAAAGCTATTGCATCAATTTAAACCAGTTATAGATCTCACTATCTGGAACAAATTTTATAACTTTAGATTTTTATGAGCATTCCATGCAGACATATTTTAGCTTTTTCAGTAGAGAACACAGAAATGCTGGCAATGTTGCAGCATATTCTAGTTGGAGTACACCACGTAAATACTTTTCACTTTCGCTTTTAACGGATGTGGCTAATGAGCGAAAACAAAGTTTTGCGTCTAATAAGTTCCAATAATTCTGTATTTTGTAATCTGAATTTACATGTACGGAGATTTTTATTAACAAGTTCTACATGAAACATAAATTCGAATTATAATTGATGGTAATGTAGTGTACACAATTATTCTGACATAAAGCAAAATAGGTACATCTTTAGGCCCTTGTTGATCGCGGAAGCATTCCTTCCATTTTACACTGCTCTAAAGCAGACCAACTGAATTGCATATCTACTTTGTTATGTGACCAGAACATCACGTCATTTTTATGTGGCTTCTTTGTTAGCATTAAGAGTTGTAGGGGAGAATCGTGCAGTATCGGCCGGCATGCAGTACCGGCCACTATGGTTATTTCCCTTTTCGCCTCCATGTGGCAGAAGTTTCTAGTAATTAGTAGCTTGTGCATCCACGTGCGCCATACTCAGTTATCTTCTTTCTCTCTTCAGTTTTTTCCGCTCTGAGTGCTTGATGGTGGTTAGTGTAGCTCTTAGCGCACGGAAGATATTCTGAGGTCTATAACAGCGCTATATTTGCGATCTCTGTAAACCATTGCGCTAAAAATTTGTGAACTGAGCAGAAATAGTGACAATAATTTCCCATGCTTTTGTATTCTAGTAATATTTTATATATGGCAGTGCACTGTTTCACTGACAATCTATATTGTAACAGAAAAGGCAGTGGCCGATACTACAAGACTTTCTACAAGCCTTATAATCCTAGATTTTTTTGCTTTCGATGTAATAAAGTACTATAAATAAAAAATAAAACTTATTACATTATATTATCTATAAAACACGACTTGAGGTAAAGAAATAATATAGTAATATTCAGTTGTTCTTTTTGAGGGGGTTGCAATTTACGTCCTCCAACGTTAAGTCATATAGGACGATAAATGGAATGTGTGAAATGATGCTCAAATGGACCTGGCGTCCATGGAGCTTAGAGTTACCCGACATTTGTCTTTTAGGATAAGGGAAAACCCCGGAAAAAACTTATCCAGGTAACTCACCCTGGCCGAGATTCAAACTCGGGACCTCTTGAACGTGAGGCAGACATGCTACCATCTACGCTACCGAGGCGGGCAGGTAAGATTCCGATTAACCATCACAGCTACTGAGTGAGGTCAAAAAACTTCACCGAGCCGATACTGCACGACCTTCCCCTATAGAAAACAAAGCCATTTGTCACTTTTAGGTCGAAGCAGAGGTGAGGAAAGCTATGTCCTGTTGACATCCGGAAGCAGTTGTGTTGCGTGACTCAGCTTCAGAGTTGCCGAGTACTCCTGCCTCTCTATTTCTGAAAAAAAAAAAAAAAAATCATACTTGGAATATACTTTTAAGTGGCTATTTATTTAAAATCTTTGTGTGATGTCACATAGCTACCACCAAAACTGTCAGAGTGAGGTTATCTGCCTTACTAATAAAGTGCAGTAGTAATTTTTTGTTTGTAATATTTATATGAAGCACATATTGAAAAAAAAAATGCAATACAGAGTACTTCATTTAAAACCTAACGGGTGCACGGGCGCACTCTTACCTCATAGAAGATCTCGAAACAATTAATATTTAGCGTTTAATTAAGACTGCATTCCTGGAAACGGAACTCCACATCTCTTCGTAAAGCAGAAGACGGACGTATGACAAAGGAGAAAATACAACAGATGCTGCACGTTTCTTCTCACAAGGCTTAGGGTTTGGTATCAGCGAGAAAGCAAAGGAAGTAGCGAATGGAGAGGGGGGGATGGAAGTAAAGATTCCATGTAACTGATACAAGAGGTAGAACAATCGCTTCCCGCTAAAAGCCGTCAGCGCGGGATATGGAATTACAGGCCTCTTCCCCTTCAGCCAATGAACATTTCCTAATGCTACTGTGTCTAGAGGTGAACCTTGTAGAAACTTCCTCTACCCCCTCCTTCCAAACTTTCATCTGGTTCTTCTCGGTGTTTAAGACTAGGAAGAAATTTGTGCGTGAAGCACTGAAGAGGGAGAAATTCAAGAAAATAACTTAAGACAACTAATTTATGAGTAGAATTTCGTACAACGGCAAGGTCTGCGAGGGGTTAAAATAGACGGGAATTTGATTAAAATTGTTTTCAATGTAAAGAATGCAATATGTAAATGTCGAACACTTTCTGTAGTCGTTAAAATACTTTTCATATTTATCAGTATAGCATAGGAAAGTGTTATATGGATAAGGAAGACCAAAGGTAACCAGTTATGTTGTGTTAACGGTATGCTGACACAAGAAGTAAAATACTTTCCTTAAACTAAACCAAACTCCGTGCTTGGGCACTGTGTCAAGAGAGGGTTGCAGATCTGTAGGGTGGGACGTGGTTAGTTCTCCAAGTCTTCTCAACCAGCAGCCCATGTGCTTTCCTGAGTACACTACGGAACAGATCCGACAGCAGAAGATACCCAAGCTACCCGCTTGGTAGAGTAGTAGCTACCGCTATAAGGTTTCGTCCATTTTTCATTGCTATTCTACAAGTTATTGCAGAAAAATGACCATTATCTATTTTCCGTTAATATATTTTGTAACGAACTGCTTCAGTGTACATTTTTAGTAGGGCCATAGATTCTAACGATAGTAAATATTTACAAAACACTTTCTGTAATTATAATCTTCGCAAAAGTAAAAGGCGTGTGGAGGCGGGCCGTACTGCAGACTCCAGCCAATCTAGCTTGCCCCGCCTAGCAGCGCTGCCGAATGTGGTACACACATCTCCCGCGCCTGAACTGAGCACATTATATTAATTACGCTCGGATAAATGTTTGAAAAATGACATGTCAATTTTAGAATAAGAAAGAATTTTATTTTCTGGTCATGACCGTACAAAAATCCTGTCTCCACGATACTTTGAACGTTTTATCTTTCACATATATAACAATAACCCATGGCACGACAGCCGTTAGAGCGCCAAGGCTTACCAACCCGACTGCCAGCCTCACGCCCACTTACGAACGGCAGAGGTGAACGATCATCCAGCCGATACGGGGAGGAGATGTGGTCAGCATCTCGGCATCCCCCAGCCGGAATGTTGGTTTCCGTGACAAGGGCCGCTTACCCAGTGTAAGCCCCTCACTTTCCTCACGATGCTGAGTGGGCACTGGTCCTACACCCGGGACCTAAATTCCGCACCTCATGGGTGGGATCGAACCCGGGCCGCTTTCCGTGGCCAGGGACCAAGGCATGCTGTCTTAGTCCGCTGCGCCACGGCGCAGGACTTTATCTTTCACATGGTTATGGTTAAATTTATGGATAAATATTTGATTATTATAGCTGCCAATCTTATAATAAGAAAGGATGTTATTTGCTGATCATGAACGTACAAAAATCCTGTCTCTATGATACTTATAATGCGAGTGATGCACTTTTTATCTTCACATGGTTATGGTTACACCTAACATCCATCCATTCAACATAGATAAGCCGGAAAAATAACACCATTCTTTCCTCATAACATTTATCTCAAGTCATAAATAAATAATACACCTACTATTAAAACAGAAGTCATACATTTTGAAACAGAGTTAATTTTCAGTTCGTTTTGAGAATATATGTGTCGTTTTGTTAAAGTGAATGTCATCGTTAAGTCGTGTGTTAACATCGAGCTGAAATATTGTTAATATTACACTAAATTATTACTATACACATATCTTATTGCTAGTGTTTGTGATCCGAGTGCGTCAACATGTCCCTCGAAGCTGGGAGAAGTGATTTTTCGATCAACAAACGTGAAGTGATTCATTCTCAGGGCAGAAAAATTATATTTAATGTCAACAAGTTTTTACGAAAGCTCTCCAATCCTGGATATAGAGCATCTGTAGATTTTTCAAAATCCCAGCAATTAACTCTGTAACATTGTGGTGTAGTTAGTGTGCACACAGTGTCACGAATTTGTAGTGAAGCAGCTTCATCCTTAGAAAATGGGAGGGTACCTGTGTTTGAATCTCCGGGAAAGATCCATGAAGTCGGAAATGAAGTCGGAAAGAGCCCGCCTTGGTAGCGTGGTGGTAGCATGACTACCTCACTTTCAGGATGTCCCGAGTTTGAATCTCGGTCAGGGTGAGTTACCTGGATAAGATTTTTCCGGGATTTTCCTTTATCCTAAAAGACGAATGTCGGCTGACTGTAAGCTCCAGGGGCCCCAGACTCATTTGGGCACCCTACATTCCATTCATCGTCCGATATGACATAACGTTGGAGGACGTAAATTTATATAAAAAAAAGTGGGAAAGCGAGTTACTGGATTGGAATTCGTGCTTACTGTCCCACTGTTGTTACGTGTGTCAAGGTAAGATCTTAATGTTTTAGGAATATTTAATCTGTTGTTTAATTACGGGAAGAATAGCCAAAACCTTTGCTGGTGGGTAAAACTGCTCTTATGTACATGGAACGTCTGTAGATACACCCGCCACGCTTGGCAACAGCGCTCCGTTTGAGCATTGGCCAGCGTTTATATGCCTTTAATTTTTGCGATCGGTATACAAGTTGTGATAAAACTATTTTAACGGTTATGTAAAAAACTGAAGCTGCTGACAGTGAAGTAAACTAGGTTATTAATAATAACTAAACACTAGTAACACAACTTCACTTATCTTATTTAAATCCTGGGACCGGTTTCAGCTTGAGTGGCTGAGGATAAAGCAGATGTTTGCTTTGAAACCGGTCCCAGGATTTAAATAAGATAAGTGAAGTTGTGTTACTAGTGTTTAGTTATTATTAATAACCTATTTTAACGGCCTCAAATGACAGACTAAACCACATATATTATAACGTATTTTAACAACATGAACATCTCAGAAATACTTAGTCCCCATATTTATCCATTGTGGTGATTTAAATTGTTTTGGATCTGATAGCTGATCTATGTCGCTGTCAACGTATTACCTTTTAGCTTATACAGAAAGTAGTTAAGTCATTTAAGTCCTAGTGCTTCTATGGCAGTACTAACCAACTAAACGCTCCGTCGCATTAGAGAATACGCCCCTATTGTTCTCGGCAAGAGAGACTCGGTTTGAACTGTGAGGAGAGCATTAAGTTACTAAAGCGGTAAGTGCTAGTGGTGCAAGCGGATGCATGTTTGTATGTCGTGCATTCATTTCCTCCCTATTCCTTATTCATTATTACCCGGAATCGTTCTGTAGTTCTAATCTTAGAAGACTCACGCTTTTACCTTGTAGGTATAATTCTGTAGGTCTAATGGTTAACATACGTAACTTTGATAATCAGAAGCCTCTCAGATAACCCACACCACATGCATGTTTGGCCTCTGTAGTCATTGATGTTTAATATTGCACCAATGAGCGTGTCACTTCAGCCAACGAAATCAAAGAAATCAAGTTAACTCCACGTGGAGTCAAACACAGCGTTGCAACATCTTCAGGTTTTCTCTCTCACTGTGTTAGCTCCTCAGCCTCACCTTGGTTTTCTAACATTCTCACGAGTAATACGAACGCATACTTGGAGAAAAGTGACAGTCTTGTTTTCCGTGACATTGAATACCTTCATCTTCTCATCAGCTTTTTATAGGCTGCACGATAACCATTAGCGTAGCATGTTTATAATATCAATATGACACCGCTCGTTGAAGTGGTTGAAAATAAAGATATAGGAGTACATTTTACAACAAATCTTAGATTCAATAGACACATTGACTTAATCGTATCAAAATCGCTAAAATGCCTTGGCTTTATTATTTCAAATTCCTATTCATTTAAAGAAAAATATTAATTCAACTTTATAATTCAACTTTTCCTCTGCAAGGAAACTTCGACCGCGCCACTGATGATGTCTACCGCAGTTGTGGACGAAACGTTTGGACTTTCTTACGCCAACAGACCACGGCAAAACAGCCCGGAAATAATTAATTGTATTATAGAAAAAATACAATCAAAATTTCCAAAGTACACACTATTTAAAAGAACTGGATATTACCTTACTTACACGAATTATGAAACCCTTTTTTAAATATTTAAATTTAAAACTTTGAATTTTAGAAGAAACATTATTACATTCGATTATTGATGATATTAATATTACAACAAATATATTATTTTAAGTACCCAACAAAATAAGCAGATCCGGAAGCCTCTTTTTCACCTCGAAAGCAAATATAGACATCCATAAAAATTCACCATTACACAGAATTATGTATTTATATAATAAACTTCATCATTTCGATGTAAATATTTTCAACATGTCCGAAACTCAATTCAGAAATGCTATAACTACCAACTGCTTATTTTCAGATGAGTAAATTACTAAAAATTGGCAATAGTAGTATGGTTAATGTAATTAGGAATAGTAAAATAATTACTTACCATGCCACCTTCACTTGTTTTCTCTTTTTTTTCTTTTTATTCATTGTTTCTATTACCTATATTTTCCTTTCTGTATTACTTTGTGTTCATTTACGTTTTTCTTGTGTTTTATTTGAGTATGTATACTATTATATGTAAACACCTATGTATGAAGAACATTGTAATTGGGCTTACAAGCTTGTTATGTTCATAAGAATAAATAAATAAATAAAAATAATACAGAGATACCATCAAAGTACACCTTTAGACTATATGAAAAGCTAGAGGTTAGTGTGTGTGTGTGTGTGTGTGTGTGTGTGTGTGTGTGTGTGTGTGTGTGTGTGCGTGCGTGTAGAAAGAGAAATATCGGATCAAGCCAAATGTAATCCTACCATTTAATTTGAGTATCGAAGGATGTGACAGATATTTTCGAGAATTTACCACCAATCCAAACTACCATCTCTAAAAGACTCCAAGGAGCTTTGCTTAAAATATTTCTGATATATTAACATAACCAATAAAATGTATATGGTAAATTAAATGCAAGTCCCCTTCATTGATTGAATTATGAGATTAATAACAAGAAATGTCCAGGCACAAAAGGCGTAGATTTGGGCTCATACTTTCGTGGCATTAGTATTTTGTAATACTTTGTGCACTAACTTTACCTCTACCAAATGTGAGAGAGGCATCTAATATCGGTTCTTGATAATTTTTAATTCTTTATTGTTCTTTGCCTCTTTCTTCTGTCATTTCAATTTAAATGTTTTTTCCACGTAAGCCTTTAAATATTGATGCCAAATATATGGTGTTGGTATTGCTTGAATGAAATTGATTTATATAAGCGTGCTGATTTTTTGAAACATTGCTTGTTTATAAGACTATAATATGTTATATAATGGACATATGTGAATCTGGCTTTAGTAGAGAAACTCGTTGATAATTAACCGCGTACTTAAGAACATGAAATCATGTAATTTGGGCATAACGTTCAATAAAACAGAAATCACATTTTTATAAATAAAATAAATAATATTGAGAAAACAAAAACGCTTTAATAAATTATATTTGAGTTATAACTGTACCAACCACGTCACTACGAAAATGAGGCAGTAAGATAAATGGTAATGGATATGGTCACATTTAGACATTCACAAAATCTAATCTATTACACCAATAAGTTTAATAACGTTTCATATTGACAAGTGTTTTGGCATAAATTGAATATAAAGCACCATAATGTGGAAATACTTCTAATGGACTTGATGCACTTTAGTCATTTATAAAATAGTGGATAGCTGTCACTATAAGTACTACAACAAGTCACATAGGCTTTTACTCTTATCAAGGCTTTTACTGCTAACGTTGCATTAAGAAACTATTTTTTTCAATTTTAATAGTCGTATTTAAGTTTGAGATTTGCCTTATGGAAGTTTTGCCTTGTCTGTGCGTTTCACCAATTTTATCCACTGGAAAGTAATCTGAAAATTCACAAGTTAGGAACTAACTTCCTAAAGTTTTAAGGAAAGCATATTGACATGCTACATACATTTCTTCATATGCTTTCAGTACATTTATTTTACAAATAGAGCAATGTCGGATATGGAATTGAGCTCATTATAGTTGCTAATATTGAAGGTTTCAAGTTACAATTACAGAGAGTATGAAATAGGGGGAAAATGTAATTTTACACTGTAATAATTGGAGGCGTATAAGAGATATATGGGGTCCTTTTGTATGAGCTCAACATACGATGCGCTAGAAATGTCCCATTGTTACATCTTAAATTCATTGTATTCAGGACATTGTGAATTTGGTTAACAACCCGGAAGGACCATGGAAATTTTCTAAGGGGTTGTCTAGACTACCGGTGGCTTTATATTCAGTTCCTTCCTAAAATGGGTGGAAATGGGAAAAGAAGTGCGGTGAAGAGACGGAAAAAGGAGAATGCCTGATAGAAGTGGGCGGTTTTGAAGTAAATGTTGGAAGTTCACCCTTGGCATGAAAATGGAGTGCATTGCGATGTACGTTCCAATGCCCTGCAAGTATATAGGGGTGCGTTTGACGACGTTGCTTGGCTCTACAACCCTCCTTTCATTTCACCCCTTCGGGGCATCTAATGTCTGGTCCACACATGCACATAGCAGCCCGTCGGAGCGTGAGAGTGCCGTCGGGGAAGAGGGTGTCAAAGGATTCCATCATACATTCCTCTACAGAAAGTGTGGTGCTGGCGGAGAAGGTATGACACCCTGCTTCAGGCTTCATAAAAGACCTCCTTTTGTAAGGTCCGTCGATATATACATGATAATAAGGTCGCGGGAAATACCACAGGGAAGGTCGTGTCAGTTTGTGCTCCCAGAGTCCTTGTGGTTAGGATATTTCTTGCGCATATCTTTCAGAAGAAATACCGAAGGAACATCTAAAAGGCTGAGAAATATGAAAGAGAGTATGTGTTAAAATAGTTTTAAATGGTTTTAGAATGAATACTGAGCTCAACATCACTTTCTCCTGATATCTTCTGCTGTTAAAATCGATTACACCTCATCCTAATACTATATAGAATTTGAAGCTAATCCTGTAGTGGAGTAGTTTAAATTCAACCTAACACTTCGAAATAGTTTGTTCCAAATTAACTGTAAAGCATTCGCCTAGAAAAAGCTTATGTGGTGATCCGAGCCATCGTATAACAAAATTCGATAAACCAATGCATCTTTTGTTTTCCAGTTATTAGTCCTGCTTGTTAGAATCGTGTTAGTTTCTTGGACATACCTTGAACTGAATTTCTTTTTTCTGAAGCAGAATTAATTGTTGCTTTGTGATTAACATGATTGCGTTAATAAAGGAAACAGAAGATGGCAATAGAATCAGGAAGATTCTGTAACATACTACACGAAAGGTATCAAAATATGTCTTTTGTGTTTTTCTCTTTGCGTATAATCCATTGCTATTATCTACTGTTCTACTTCTTAGACATCCCTGCATGATATGTTTAGCAATATTTCTACTCTGTAATCTGGTGTATAAAATCATTAGACAGTCTAGATATTAAGCATACTTGAAATTGCAATTGATTTAGTTTAGTGTGGACGTATATAGATTTAAAATGTAATGCTTATCTTAAAGAGCAAATCGAGATGGCCACTGGATAACTTTCCATAACTTATTAAATTGATTCCAAATACTTTGTCTATAAATTTTGTTCTGACTGCCATGATTTTTCCTTTGCATTATTATTCAGCTAACTTTTCAGTGATAAAGTACATATCTATCTGTGTGCTTATGAAGAAGAAAATATTTAGGAAAAGTATTGGAAAACTGCTAAGATTTAACCACCTCTATCTATCTAAGGGTGTTGATCTTCAAAAGTGGTTATAAATAAATTAATATTTTTTTAATATTTTTATAAGAGTACATCTTTTAGAAATTAATCTTATCTATAATTATTATAGAACGAAAGGTTAGTTCTATAGCAAAAGTAAAAGAAAACAAAAAGCTCTTTTAAAATATAAATATATTAAAATAAATATTTATCTAAAATGCCCAGAAATTAATAACTAAAATGATTCATAAAGATGAAAGGCTTTATCTGTGATATATGGAGAAGTGTGTATAAAAGGACTGGTTTGATTCTGTTACCATGGGAGGAGCTTTGATTACTTTGTTGTAATCTTGGCCATTCTCTTGAATTTTAAATTTACTTTACATTGCAATGTCTACCTTGCAGAACAGCAGATGCAGATGTAACAAGAGAAGTGCTTAATATCTGAAAAAATCGAAATGACATAAGTTCATCTGTTTCTCACATGTGACAAATTTGGCAGTAGAACTGCTTTTTATGGAAATTCGCTACACGTACAGAATTCAACAGCTGTAAAATTGTTTAAGGTTAACAATTTGACAGTCTGGATAATGGTTAATACTGTTTTCTGCATCAATTTTAAATGGTTACATTATTCCTGGAACGAGCACCACAATCTTCTTCTCATACAAATACACATCTCACGTGCTGCAACCCTAAAAATAATGAACAGAAAATATACACAAAACTAGCACTTGCACTTACTCTTATCAAATGAATGGTTAAAATATGTGTATATACCCGTATATTGTTTTGGCACTAAAATTGAAGAAGCTACTCAAACACATTTTAATGTACTTTATATTACTTAACCTTTGTGACATCTGTAATGTGCTTTTGGCACACCAACGTTTTCTTTAGTCATAAAACAAATAAGTAACAAATAAGTAAATAAACTAGTTCACTCTATAAACTTAAAGATTCTGAGTTTGAGTTTCACTTTCTGCATTGTGATAAAACACAACTTGCACATCCTTAGAAGTAGTTAGCTCCAGGAAATGGAGTAACAACTGATGAAAATATTATCAAAATACTTATAATTGTAAGCATATTTTAGGAATAATCAGATAATTAGTCCTGCTCAAAATAAATCACCAGACAAACTGTGTTCAAATATGGGAGAGCCTTCTACTAGATCAACACTTGAAAAGTAGTTCCAAATATTTTGAACAATCAAAATTTGAAATGCAACAGAAAAGAGCAAACATAGTTCCGTTTCTGAAATTTGCGGCTCTTTTCCGCACTAATAGGCTCCATGTTTTAATAAACTATTGATTGCTGCATGCTTTCGATAATGTTTGGATAAATGAATCCAAGGGGATAAACACGTCGACGTGATATGAACTTAGAGTAATGATAAAATTAATATTTTGTTTTCAGCCCACATTTCTGACAATGCTTTCTTCCCTCCATGACAATACAAGAAAGGACTTTTGAAATATATAGTGTAGAACTGTAAATTTAACATTTGCAAAGAGTAATAAAGTTGGCGGTGTAAGGAATGAAAGTAGGTGATATATTATTTCAGTTTGCTTGTAGTGTCTGTGGCTGTTGTCTGCTACATTGTGAAATTTTACTACCTTTGATGGAAGTACGAACGGCAGTAACCTGGTACATTACTGCCACTATTGTCGGAGGAAACATCGTAACAGCTTAGCTCGCGGATCCGTTGTGATGGATCGTAAACCTTATGTATTATATGGCTTTATGTCGTCATGGTTACCATGAGGAAATTTCGTTCTGGTCTATTGGTTACTAGGTCATCTTTAAAGACGCAGCAACGTTCATTTTGTTTGCTTTGTGCTCATTGACTTGTCTTCAGTTCGACCAATCTTGTTGTGCAGGTCTGCGCCTAAGAATTTTGTGACGTGAATAAAAGTGTGTCCTTCAACATTTGCTTACATTATTAAAATTCATTTCACAACATGGCTTTTTCCTTAATTATACAGAATTTTCTATGTTTCAGGATGAAAATCGGAAATATGTGTGATAATGTTAACATTGGGTAGAAATCTTCGTTATGCTTCCAATTTAAAATATAAATGTTTAAATAGAATTAGTATGCGCTAAAATATTCAACATAAGTGTGGGCCTTATATGTACCTGCTTCAAGGAAAACGCTCTCTAATGTTACAGAAATGAATTCTATGCCGACTATACATTTTGAATTGAAGACAATTGTAGGGATCCTAACCCATTGAAATTGTAACAAGAACTCGGGCATTATATTTGTTGTTAAGAGTGTATATAATATAATTGTATATTAAAAATGTTTAACTTATAATGCTGTTATAAATGTATGTTCTTTTTATAGTTACTATGTTACAAGTGATCGACTTATCAGTCAGAATGAAACAGCATTATAGTCTTATTATCAAATTGTGGACATCAATGACTGCCGGTATCCTGCTGAGTGACTTAGCATTAGAGAACAATGACCATTGTTGGAGCCTTATTTTGACGCTCCACCCTATTTACGTCTCGCTTGTCTTCATTTCAATAACATTTACGTGCTCAGTGAATGCTTATTAACTAATGTACATGAACACAAGACATTTATAGTACGTAACAAGTTTCGGTTCTGTATTCTAATTACTCCCTCACATTTTACGACAATCAGGGAAGGTGCCCGCTCCGCTACGTTTGAGCCATGGACGTAGTATTTATATGCTGCATTTATTTATTTTTTTTTGTAATTTACGTCCTCCAACAGTCATATCGGACGATGAATGAAATGGGTTGAAATGAAGCTCAAATGGACACAGGGTCCATAAGAGTAACCCGACTTCGTCTTTCAGGATAAGGAAACCCCCCAGAAAAAACCTTATCCAGGTATGTCACCCTGACCGATATTCGAACTCGGGACCTCTTGATCGTGAGGTAGACATGCTACCACCACGCTATCTTGGCGGGCAGAAGCTTTTGTGGAAGGCTAAAATTATATCAAATGGAAAAAAATTATCCAGGTGCAGAATTATTCTCAGTAGTATGAGAAATGGCCATGTATTTCTCAGTAGTATGAGAAATGGCTTTGTATTTCTCATTTAGCATATAATTTCATATTTTTTAAAAATATTTGTTCAAAAGTGATAGAGCAAGAGATGTTTGAGCCCATGGTTTACCCTTTCATACCATTTGTGTAGATGTGGAATTAAATGTACAGTTGTGATCCCGAGTTCGAATCTCGGTCAAGGTGGGTTATCTGCATAAGGTTTTACCGGATTTTTCCTTCTTCTTCTTCTTCTTCTTCTTCTTCTTCTTCTTCTTCTTCTTCTTCTTCTTCTTCTTCTTCTTCTTCTTCTTCTTCTTCTTCTTCTTCTTCTTCTTCTTCTTCTTCTTCTTCTTCTTCTTCTTCTTCTTCTTCTTCTTCTTCTTCTTCTTCTTCTTCTTCTTCTTCTTCTTCTTCTTCTTCTTCTTCTTCTTCTTCTTCTTCTTCTTCTTCTTCTTCTTCTTCTTCTTCTTCTTCTTCTTCTTCTTCTTCTTCTTCTTCTTCTTCTTCTTCTTCTTCTTCTTCTTCTTCTTCTTCTTCTTCTTCTTCTTCTTCTTCTTCTTCTTCTTCTTCTTCTTCTTCTTCTTCTTCTTCTTCTTCTTCTTCTTCTTCTTCTTCTTCTTCTTCTTCTTCTTCTTCTTCTTCTTCTTCTTCTTCTTCTTCTTCTTCTTCTTCTTCTTCTTCTTCTTCTTCTTCTTCTTCTTCTTCTTCTTCTTCACATTTGTGCCTGTTTCGTCTTCGTATTCTATTAGCTATTCCCATCTTTTTCTAGGGCGTACTAGATTTCTTCTTCCACGAGGACTGCATCTTCTTATTAAAACCGGTACTCTTTTCTCATCCATTCTATTTATATGTATATAAGGTTTCTCCGGGATTTTTGTTCATCCTGTTAGGCGAATTTCGGGTAACTCTAAACTCTATGGACTCTGGGCTCATTTGAGCAACATTTCACCCA
This sequence comes from Mantis religiosa, assembly GCA_030765055.1. NCBI lineage: Eukaryota > Metazoa > Arthropoda > Insecta > Mantodea > Mantidae > Mantis > Mantis religiosa. Next base: position 157,476,989 of record CM060952.1, on the reverse strand, counting down.
TTCCATTCATCGCCCGATATTACTTCACGTTGGAGGACGTAAATAACAATTTAAAAAACTTTGATATCACACACTTTTCATATTGCAGCAAATATTTTAAATTATTTATTAAGAAAGCAAATAATATTAACTTTTTCATCTGTGTACACCATGAAAAATCGAAATCAGAGTAAAGTATATTGAAAATTAATTCTATGCTTTGCTCTCCTTTTTATACTTTAGTTATTTCAGTTTAAGATATTTCACTTATAACATTTTCAAAATAACTAGTACATGCTGAACTTAATAAATGACATTTATTTAATCAGTGACTTTATTATACTCGGCAAAACTGGTTATCTTTTTCGATAGGTCAAGAGCGTATCCAAGGGAATCTTACAATCGAGGTTACTTCTTGAATGTGACCTAATTCTACTCAAGTATAGAGCATTAGATTGTTGGCTGGGCTACGCCTCAGAGTTAAGAAACAACTCCTGCATGCAGTGGTATTGATCAGCCGCAGAGGAATTAAGTATTGCCCCTAGACCGCCTCCGGAGTGCTACATTCCAGTTAAGAAAGATGGAAGAGGTACTTGGATAAATTGGAAAGAAAAAAGGAAGGAGAATCCAATACTGTGATACATCTGCGGCCTGCATCGCTGAAGGACACCGCGATCCTGGGTATCTTTCCACAGGAACAACTTGTGGCAAATTAAATTTTCTTGGTTAAATCACTAGCGCTCGGTTCTGCCATGCTCGCAGTTTTAACACATTTTTCATCTGAAGCGTCTGAGGAGACTGATGAGCGAAACATGAACTTTCAGAAGAACAAGAAAACTGATGCAAGCAATGTCGCCAGTTTTAAATTCTCTCTAGACATATTTCTATCCTGCATAGAGTAATTTAAATACCAACTTTCAGCATGCCCATTCTACTTGAGAAATTGTATTTTTCGCAATCCCATAATAAGGGAACTCAGTAATCATATTTGAAGGAGGTGTGTATATTTGAAGGAATCAGTGCTCTTGCTGTTAATTATTTTAAGAATATTACCCATGCCAAATCATAATTATATACATTATGCTGTACATGTACTTAGAGCTGTGCTTCCTCGATATGCTTCGCCTTCATAGTTTCATTTGTTATTTTCTTTTCGTATATATTTCATTTGGTTCTAGTTAGGCGTACCTGTATAATCAATTGCTAGCTCTATTTTTACACAATGTTGTCTGTTATTTTATATAGTAGTTCATTTCAGTACTGATTATTCTTATAATTATGGGGATCGATACGCTTTGAATGTAAGATAGCATTTAAAATGCCGACCGGATCTGCGGACATTGTGAAGAAATGTTGCACTTCAACCTACAGGGTGTCCAATATGAGAAGTAGATTTACATGTTTTGTTATCTACATTTATTGGAATTGATTCTTTTTTTTAACTATTCACTTTTATGACGTATCTTGCGTTAAAAATTCTTGCAGTGCAATTCTAACGAATGGTTCCTATATAGTATCCGCTGTAACTATAACAAATCGCCCCAGGAATTTTTTATTTTTTCTTCATTTATAGCATTACGTTGTTTTAAAACCACTTAAATATATTTTAAACTGTGTTGCATAGAAGAAGAAATCAATTGTAAAAATACAATTTTCTGCTACACTAACACATAAGACAATCAGTACATTTCACAATTTACAGAATTCATGTGTGGAAAATTTATTTATATTGAGGTGGAATGCAATAATTAAATTACATTATACGCATTTACTTACAAATAATTTATAATCCTTTGGAAAAAGTGAATAAAGGTTTGCAGGTTTTCTGGAATTAATTATATTTAATTTATACACTAGTATTAACATTAAATCATCAGAGAAAGAAGTTTTTTTCCTTAATAATTTTTTATTGATCGATCAGCAGTACAATGCTTTACAGATCAGAGTGAAAAGAAGGTAACAGTACAATAAGAACAATAACACTCAGAGGTAGGCTAACAGGCCGCCCCCTAACTACATTAAGTTAGAGCTCCAATAATACTCTCTGAGAAATTATGTCAATATTGAAGATGTAAGACAGACATCAAGCACTAGAATCACTCGAATCAGATGTATCACTTAGAAGCAGGTCCTGTGGTAGTCTCCTCTTCAAGCGTGAGGGCTGGCGCGTGCGGACGCTGATATTATAATGCACAGCTCCTGGAACTTCTTATAGCGTGGAAAAGAAACGACGAGGGATCCTGCGAATGTAGTCGTGAAGAGGTAACAGTCCTAGTTCGTGATGGAGCTGCTGATTACGGATGAACCAGGGAGCGTTGGTAGCGATGCGCATGAAGCGATTCTGTATGACCTGAAGACGACGCAGATGACATGTGTGTGCGGCCCCCCACACTTGGCAGGCATAAGTAATAAGCGGACGAACGAGTGATTTGTAGAGTTACAATGAAGACTGTAGGCCGAGGCTGGAACGGCGATGCAACAGAGGTGAGAGTTTTGAAAGTCACCCGGAGGCCAGTGATATAAGACGGTCGATATGAGCACGCCAGAGAAAGAAGTGAAAACATACTACACACGTTCTGTGAGGATTAGGTTAATGTATGGATTGAGTAATCTAAAATCCATTCTTGTTTTAAATATATCTTATTGTCAGTCCAGACTGACGACAATACCTTGGTTTCTTCAAGTTGGATTTAATAGAACCAATGAAAATAGTGAATTATTTCCTGTAAGCGGAATACCTTGTGATTTGTAGTGGATTCTTTATGATTTTGCTTCTGTAAATGTTGTTACTTTCACTCTATAAATATTCATATCAGTTTCCTCTATTTTTCGAACTTATTTGCATTCTTCAGCAAGTTATTTGATAAATTTGATATTGATAAATCTAGGATAGTGAGACTGAAAACCAGCTTACTTCCTATATTTGAGCATATCACATCCATTATGGTTAATTTAATTTAGTTTGTGCTGCCTACCCCTGATTCTTGAAGGAAGGTAAACCCCTGGAATGTTAAGTAGGAAATTTAGTGAACAGAAATGATTGGGATGGTTTTGGATGACGACAGTAATTAAATAATAACGATCCTCTGCTGTTTTCCTTAGAACGCCTCTATTAAAACTGGTAATGCGAAGAAACTAGAGTGCTCTTTGCAAAAAGAAAGCTTCTGCTTTCGCGAAACAGTCCTTGAGTCAAAATTACGCTCATATAGCCCCATCTCAATGAAAAAAGGGGGAATCTCCAAGGAAATTCTCAAGGGCTTGCAAAGGCCGAGGGAGTTGTTGAAAGCATTTTTAATTTCCGCTTCAGATGTACGACCGTGGATGAGCCTTAAGAAGGCTGGGGTGAGAGAAGGAGAACAAGCGAACAAGGACGTGAGAGAGAGAAAGTTCAGGGTTAGAAGAAGGGACCAAAGAGGAATTGGTACCACATGTCTGCATGAATTTTCCTCTGGTGCAGAATTCTCGTTAGCTTCCAGCTTAGGTCCTGGAAAACGCATTCTAGGACGTGAAATGCACACTGAAAATATGCTCTCAAGGGAAGAACAGCACAAGGAACACACTTTTTTTTTAAAACTACAGATTACAATTAAATGTGGAATGTAGGGTTCAACTTCTCCTACATTACAATATTATATAAAGAGGCATTCGAGATTGATCAAAGTTGTAATTGTGCAACAATATGTACTAAAACAAATATAGTTAAAAGAAATAGAATGAGAAATAGTGGAACATTGGATTAGTGAAGCTTTTAGTTGAATATTAAGAGAAACCAAACTTCTGAGTCATGAAATAGGCTGCCAGTGTTTTGGTTACATCATCATAACTATACAAAGGCGAAGTGTACAATGAAGCGCGAAGCGGTGCCTCCCCAAGACTTTTAGAAGAAAAATAAGAAAAACAAGAAAATTCCTGCCAAACAATATTATATTTACTCTGGATATATTTTCAAAATTTATTTGCGAAAATGCGCTGTTTGCGGACAGTTTGACAGCTGCTTAGATTTGAGTGACAATTCTGTGTTCCGAGTTCCGCGAGCTCATTCAATACTGAATATTTACGCATTCGCAACCTTGAATAACAAGCGTCATAGGTTATCGGAAGCAATGGTGTCCCTTGGATAGTCAGGAAGCACTTACATTAAGTCTCGTGAAGTCTCTGTAGCGCGTGAAGAAAAGTTTATTTTTTGTTTACGTAGTTTGGTATTTAATGGTGAAAAATAGGAAAATTTTCTGAAGTTTTAAGTTATTAGCAAAGTCGCGTGAATTGCGTACTTTCCCCATATTATACTGGTCGCCAATCTAGAAAATGATTAACATTTCGTACGGATGGAGAGGCAACGTTGCCGCTTGTTACTGCCACGTGGAGAGTGCGATAGCACTACGTGTGCGAAGGTGATTCAGTTGCGACTACAATGGGTATTTTATTATTATTTACTATTATTGCTATTATTATTTATAATACTGTACACAAAGACAATAGTACTGTCGTGGATCTACAGGCAAACGCTCGAGCATGCAAGAACACATCAATGTAAAGATCATCGTAACAAAAGAGGCACACCTGTAATATTTTGATGCTTATTGGAGTGGGAAAGTGCCGCTTACATAACGGACTCAGGCACACGTAAACCAAGGAAATTGCCACAAATAAAATGCAAAGTAACTTACCAGTACAGGATCTCTAACTGTTGTATACGTGAGGGAATTCTGTTTACGCAGCGTTATCAGAAGAGAAACAAAAGCCAAGGTATTGTGTTTACTGCATAGTTTGCGTAACTCGCTTGCTCGCAAGTCATGCTAAGCACGTGTTAGAATATCGGAAACCAAGGTTTAGCTCCTAACCTTGTCATGGAAACGTCTCGACTATAATTGGTCCTTCTAACGGTTACTAGGACAACCGTTATGACTTACTCATCCCCTCCTGTTTATTTACAGCGCTTTTCCATATGGTTACTGTCAATCACATTCTAGTTTGGCGACCAGTATAGACTAACAGTTCACGAGTTGCAGGCCAGCTGTAGGAAAAAATGGAACGTCTGAGCGGAGTGGAGAAGCAGGAATGTGTTTGCTTGTAATGTGGGCAGTCTTGAAGTTCAAGAAGAGCCTACGTGTAAATGTACATTACTCGTATAAAGAATACTGAAAAGTATCCTTAGTTATTTATGAAAATATTTATTTTGAGCTTCCCTCGCTTTGAATGTTACGTCTCACCTAGTTAAGAAGTAACAACGGCAGATTCTTAGAAATTTGGCAGACACAGTAAAACCAGTTCTGTCTTAGGAATGACGTACATTCACTGTGTGCATAGAGCTTACAGAAAATTTCGTCTGTTATTGTCTCTGAGGCAATATAATGACTATATATAATGTTTCTGAGCGTAGCGTGCCGTTACTGATTTATTGTCTTAAATATAGTAGGGCTATTAAATGACAACTTACCTTGAGCAAAGTCATGCACGTAATTACACTTCATCTACAATGATATTTGATACTACATTATTTACATTGTACCTTGTGATAAGGTTTATTAGTAGAAATGCCTTTGAAATAATAGACTGGGATACATACTTCAAGTTACATATTCCTTAGGAATATTAATTCAGTTATTAGATTTCCAGTGAAAAATTACATATAAGTGATGGGTTGTTTTAAAGTCTGTGTTTCTCTCATGAAGCCCTTAGGGTTTTAAAATACAAGCAAAAAAACAATTAAGTGTACATGGTAATTTTCAGTTTGTAAAGGGCTTTCAGTTGCTGCAATAATGTAATCCAGAAATCTCTTCCTCGTTTAGCTACACTGCTGACTTTGTAGTTTACTTGAAGTAAAATTTATTTTTGGTTTGTTTCAGGTAAGAGCTGAACATACTTAGCAGTACAACATGTAAGTAAATTCATATCCTTGCACTTCATTAAGATTTTTAGAAGTATGTAAATGTATCAGATATGATAATAATGTAAGTGCTCTAGATTGCCAAAGATTGATTTGTAATTTAATCGTATAATTAACAATTTCTATAGATGTCGCTGATCACGGCAATATCCCAGAAAGTAAAGAAAAATCATAATCCAAAAGTGTATATGGGAACTTCCAAGATCATTAAAGGAAATTATGGGAGATGGAAAAGCAGGGATAAAAGAGGAACCACCTCGGCCTTCGTCTACCGAAACTAGAATATCGCAAAACCCACTGATCTGACTGGAGGGGAGGGGGTAGTCATGGATTCCAACCTGCAAAACCATTTGCTCAGTTGACCTACCTCATACTAATCACATTTTGCCCAATTTTTTTAGACGATTACTGTATTGTGACCGTTTTAATTTAGTTTTTTTTTTTTTTTTGGCAAGACCCTTTTCCAGAATGCTCGATAAGCAAAAACTTTGAAAGCACGTGTACGGCTGATGGTAAATCACAGAATTTTTTAACAAAGGATTTACGAAAGAAATTGAAATGTAATTTAAAATTAGTTTCTCTGTTCTAAGAGAGCAAGGCCATGCAAGAAGGTGGCCACGGTTCACCATAATGGCAAATCGCATTTGATATTCGTTGAATAATGCCTGCTTTCTTTATAAAATGCCTGCTTTCTCCAAAGCAGTATAAAAGGAATGTTAGGCTACCTTTCCATGGTAGTATTATTGAGTTTTTCACTAGATATAAGATTTTTCGAAAATTAAACCCAGAACAAAAGGAAATAATATTGAAATGTATTGTATATAGAGACATTCATCTACTCACCAGACCATCATTTCACCTGCTCCCCCCAATGATTCTTAACTTCTGTTGTTCGCTTCTTTGTGTTGAAGTAGTATGAATGACATAAGTGAAGCTAACTGCATAAGAATTCCTACGACTTACAATGAATCAGTAATGTGGCATGTAACATAAGATAATTACCTTCTGTGCTACAGCTTTAATTTACTTTTCCTTTGTAGAATAGTCTTGTATGCGTGTAGCAGGGTATAAATCAGCTCTATGGTGATGAAAGTACCATAGGAAGCTAGTAAGCTTTTCTATAAAATAATTAACAGTAAATGTATTTTTGGGTATAAAGCAGTAGTTATTTTAAACTTCATGATCAATTATTTTAAATTAATTAAACCTATTGAAGCTAAGTGCGCTCCTAAATCAGCCCAAATTTTTAGTTTTTCACCACAGAAAATAAAAATATTCTCATAACGAAATCTGTTACTTTCAGTAACGCAAACAATTAAGAGTCATATTTTCCCATATACCAAAGAAGTACAAATAGCCTAACAAATACTTCCTTTCCTTTGAATTCGCTGGCTGAATTTGTAATGAGCGCTGTACAAAAATAGGTTCTTTTGTCCAGTACTATAAATGCGACTTCATTCTTAGCGTTTGATAGTAGTTACAGACGCAGAAAGTTCCCCGTTACTTTCCCACACTGTTATTCTATTGTATCTGCACGAACAAATACAATTTCGGAACAGTTTGACATAGATTTGCTTCAGTGGGACCAATAGTTCAATAGATTTTTCAAATCATTTATAAAATAATAATTAAGGTTTTATTTTTTTATAAACTTGCAGTGCATATTACCGCCTTGATAACATCCTTTAACCAAGCACTCATATGGACGATGAATGAATAAAATGGTTGAAATGATCCTTAAATAAACGCGGGTTTCAAGAACTTAGAGTTGCTTGTTCATCCCCTCAGGATAAGTGAAGCCCCTGAGAAAAACACGATTACCCTAGCCAAGATTCGAACTAGCTACCTCTTAAATGTCACATACCTCGGATATGGTTCAAAATGTTTCGTCACAGAGTGGAAAAACATACATTTGTGACGTATAAGATCAAGAAGTAAGGGACTCAAGGCAGTTTATATGTGTCACTTTTGATAAATTTGAAGAAATTCATGTCGGGGTTCTCGGTGACCCACTTATTGCTCTTCTTTTGTCACAGGTAAATCCTGGAACTCAGGGAGAAGAACTTCAATCCCTCAGACTTAAAACGCTCATTTTAGGTGCTGATAACGCTTCGCTGGAAGCTAATTTTACCACCGCCTACATAAGGTCTTCTCCAAAAGAAACTGAATGACAAAACCGCGGTGGTAATCTCTTTTCTGAAGAAATCAACATATCTTTTAGCCTGATGCTCTTTTCTTTCCGTACCTGACATGTGAATCCTTCATTTCCCTCCTGATTTCTCTTTCGCGTTTACCTCAACTCCTGTCACCCTCCACTGCTTCCCCTTTTTCACCTGTCGTTCCTAAAGTGAATCATCAGTTAACCTGTAGAAGATAGGACGATGCCTTACCGAATGCCAGCTGAAGCAATAACGTGTAGTTTTCGGTTTTGTACAGTCTAATTGAATTAAACACAAATGACACTTAAGGGTAAATTATTTGTGTTAATATTCTTATCGTCGATTACCAATATTATAATGAAATAAATATCATATGTTCTGAATCCTTTCTTGTCTCCAAAAGTTTTCTACGTCAATTTCGGTTGAGCTTATCAAGCTATTAATATGCTTGCTTTAGAGTCAGTGAAGTTAAATAAACAAATATACTCATTCTTCCCTTCCCCGATTCAAAGATATCTACGGTTGGGTAGTAGTCTAATATGAGCTATTTGTTTTTATCATTTCCTGGAGAGCTTGTATAGTTCAGCTTCTCTTGGTGTATGGATCTGTTGAGTTATTATAGGTGTCATTTATAGTTAAACTTTAATGTTTTATTCGTCTAACAAGGGGTTCACCTTAAGATCAGATCGAAAATATCTGTAATGTAGGTCCATTTGTTTACCATAAAAGCATTTATGGTAACATTTATTATGTTTATGCTATATTTTGAGCGCTTTTGGAGCTGAATCTAAAGAAGTTCTAATCCTGTGCTGCAGATTTATTAATGAAGTACAACGTTATTATACTTAAATATGAAAAGGGTTGACATTAAGTATGTCCCATGGCAAAATATTGAAAGTGTGTTTTGCAAAGTTACACTTAAAACAAATGCTCTGGAGTACATTTTTCTAATGTTGCGAACGCGGCACTACATTCTTCTCGTCTGTAACATTTCTGCAATGCGTCGGGAGCCTCAATTTCTTACTCTGTCATTGTCAAAGCTTTTTTTTATAATATATATATATATATATATATAGATAGATACATATTTTTTCCTTTTCATGTTTCTTATTTAACCAGCTCTTTATTATTTTCGTTTATTTTCTTATATGTTTTCCTTAGTTTCACACACATTCGTTCTACACATAAACACTCATGCCCAAGACGGGACTCGAACCCGCGACCCTCTACGCGGCCGAACACTAGAGACCTACGCTCTAGCGACCATTGCTATGAGGGCCGGCATTTAGAGTAAAGAGCTCAAATGAAGGCTCAGAAAAATAAAGTTCAAGGTAACTTATGCAACATTTTCGTCTGTAGTCTGGTAGTTTTGCATATGATATATTGGTCCTTTTAGGTTATCCTAATATTAAGAGGTTAAATAAGATGATGATGATTATATGGCTGCTTTAAATGCTTGAACTTCATTAAATAAAATAAAAAATGGTGCTCATTTCGTGAGATTTGTCATTTCACTGACTTTTCTTTACAGCGCTGAGAAACAACTACCAAAGAAGGTCTAAAATTTAATGACAGACCAATGTTGCCAGACTTAGAATTCCCTGATGCTTTTACAGCATGAAAAGACTTAAATATTTGCATTGCCATCCAAAATTAGGCCCAAAGTTATATGGAATATTTGATCAAATCGTCGCCTTTATAACTCTGATACTTTTAAATAGGTCACGTTATGGGATTTAGATCTGCGTATGTAAAATTTCCAGATTCCAGGGCCCACTTTTCTGATGTAGATGTGTCTTCCTTACTGTCATCCATAGGAGAGAAAGTCTCCGCAGCCTGAGACGCAGGGAATTGCAGAAAGTTCCCACGCCCTCCCTGGGCAGATTTACAACACCCCATGTTAGTACAGTCACAGGCCATTCAAAATCATTCTGGCGGCTTCTACTTTTGTGAATGAATTTTCTCGGTTTTAGTGTACAGAGTGAATAGGGCACATGTTTTTTAACGTTTCTACTCCTTGTGTAGCAGGCGTTCTCTGCCACATACATTCGCTGTTCTTGCCCCACTGTGTAAGAGAGCACATTCCTTTTAGAGACCTTCTTTGCGTTGCTGGACGGTACCTGCATTCTATTTCCCACCGCAATTCAGAAATAGGGTGAGAAATTTCCATGGGGGTATCTTTTCTAGAGTTTCTCTTATCTTTAGCAACTAAAATTACCCCAGAACGAATATCTATCATTGTGGTGTGTTAGATCGACATTGGCACCGAATACTTGCGCTGCCCTCTAGGAATTTAAGCGATTGCATCATACCATTATTATAATTAACTGAAAGCGGTCGTGACCTATGGGGCTGAATTTTTCTTTTCTCATTTTATTTCCCCTGTCATTTTCAAGATGCTTTTGTCACTATGGTAGTTCCGACAGACGCTGATAGATGGTGCAAGTACGCGAGCTGCAATGCTCCTTCCCTAGTCTCAACGAATTAGTTGTCCAATCCGCCAGGAGCGCTTCTTCGCCCTCTAATGTGGCTGTGGGTGAGAAGCTTTTTGGTGCACTGGGTGACAATCTATCCAAGTATTAGGTGTATTTGCACGTTTCTGCGGTCCCGCTGACACTACCCTCTGCCTATATTTTTTTCTTGACTTCATCCCTAACCCTTGGGAGATGGTAGGCCACATTAAATTCCTGATGAGTCGTGGTGGGTGAGATATCTCTCCTTTGTACCACATATCAATTTACAAGATATTTCCGTACAGGTCAATCTGTAAATTAACTCTTCAATTATTCTGTGATTTTCACAACTTTTTCCCAAATCAACTTCAAAATCCGAATTTGTCAATTGTGGATTGAGAAGCTAAAACCTTAAAGTTGTGGCAGTGATCAAGGGCTAATAAGTGATACAAAGTTTTTGTGCGAACGCCCCAGCAAATCTCTCAGTTCCTTCTTAGAGCAAAGGTCTGCGCTTTAGGGTGGAGCGTTATTGGCAGGAAGATAAGAGAAACCTCTCCAAATGACATTGCTCCTCATTTGGAAACAGAAATCCTATTAGGAAGCATTTAATCGGTGACAGGCTAATAGAGAACAAGCTTATGATTGACATGGCTTTATCTAAATCTTACTCTCAACCCTCTTGAACTGATTCCACGTTAATCTTGCATTTCCCTTTTCATGCGAGAAAACCTAAATTAAGGCACTGGGAGAGGGAAGCTTAATAGGGGAGAAAATGCTAGTTGGTGATTAGGGATGCGACGAAGGTTATATTTACGATGACTAATTGGGGTGAACAACCGGTTTGAAGTGCACCCTTCCTCTCTTAATTTTTTGTGCATGTCCTTCAACCCCTTACTTGTTCGCCGTCTGACACTCGAAATGTAATTTTTCTGAAGTGTCATTCAAAGTTTTATTAATCGGAAGACAGCGAAGGGAGGGAGAGGAAGGGTGGGATTTTGGAAGTCAAGTCTTCAAGTCCGTAACTTTGTCATGAAGAGTTTAATTCTTTAATCATTCAAGACTTAATGGTAGCTCGATTACAAAGGGAACAGTATCTTAGAATTTGTGACTGGGGTTGTTCCGAGGGATATTACTCGTATTAGACCCTTTTGTAACGTGTGATACCCTGTTGAGGTTTGAGTACCCTTTATCTAATACTTTCTACTTCCAAACAGTGACTATACCTCCTGTAATTTCAATATATTGTCAAGATTGGGAGTTGTAAACGGTTAAAGATGTTATTTGGCTGAAAGCGTACGTAGGTGACAAGGTGGTAAGGTACATAGGTGGTAAGGTTTACGTTAATAATTTGTGGTTGATTATTTCCTAAATTCTGATGGCAGCTTGTGTCTTAGTATGTGTGTTAGTGTGTGTATGTGTATCTTGCAGACCAGAGGTTTCGATTTTGAATCTCGATTGCCACTAATCGCTTTCTTTTCCATCAGATTCGGACTTTGGTGATATTCCTGTGTACACCCCTGAATTTGGTGAGACTCCCCACAGAATAACACTTTTATGCACGTCTATCTCAGGTGCTGTAAGTACAGAACGCTACAGCCGACAGTTTCACTAGTCAAAGTTCGCCATTGGAACTGCCTACCGTCCCCTCGCCTGATTATTCGACCTTAAACTACGATAAGCACACGGAGCGCAGGAAAATCAACAGCGTTGCATAATCCGCCCTACGATTTGCCTGCCGACTGGAAAACCACGAATAAAAATCCATGTTCATAGTGGTGCTGCCGGCAGGAAATGAACCGGGACCTCTCCTATATGAGCCTGACTTGTTACCATGGAGCCATTTCTCTTGGTTAATGGAAAAACTAATTAGATGTTACAAAATTGTTCATCGAAAAGTTATATAAACTCTTTCAGAAGTATATTTAAAACATTCTCTTTTACAAAAAAAAAAAAAAAAAAAAAAAAAAAAAAATATTCCAATTAAAACTGTTTCTTACACAGGGCTGCAATGTATATGTGTAGTAGTAGTAGTAGTAGTAGTAGTAGTAGTAGTAGTAGTAGTATTAGTAGTAGTAGTAGTAGTAGTAGTAGTAGTAGTAGTAGTAGTAGTAGTAGTAGTAGTAGTCGAAGTCGTAATGCCAAAACCTGCCAACACGACTGCCGGCCTCACGCCCACGTACGCAAGATATAAGTGGGCGATCATCCAACCGATACAGGGAAGAGATGGGGTCAGTATCTCGGCACCCAAGCCACACAGTAGGCTTTCTTGATCAGAGCCGCTTACCTATCTTAAACTCCTCAGTTTCCTCACGATGCTGAATGGACACCGGTCCTCTGCCTGTATGCCCACGGCATGAAGGCTAGAGAGGTATGAAGGGCAGAGGAGCTTGAATTCTTTATCCGCTCTGGTAGAGGATCCGTTTTCTAGGAAAGGAGTGAATGAAAGTGCATATGAGTCACCCATGCAGCCGGATCTAATGTTCGTTGCAGCGATAGGTATTATGTATGGGTGAGCTATGTGACAACACTTGTGTATTTTAAACGAGCCTTCTAACCTTGTCATATTTGGAGGGCGAGCATACACCCCGAGGAGACAGCAAAGGTGATTACGTTACACATTCCTCTAGCTTGCCTTCTTGTCCTGGGTAGTCAGTACTCGGGATTTAAAATCCCCACCCCCAGGGTTGGGATCAAACGCGGGTCGCATTCCGCGGCAGGGAACCAAAGCGTGATGTCTTAGCCTACTACGCCACTGCGCAGGGTAATCTTAATGACTATCAGTGATTTCATGCTCAGCCCTATAAACCATTACATAGAAACAACATCTGTTAAGAAGTATTACAGATAGGTCCAAACAAAAACAACGTTTTTTTGAGTAACAGTTTATTTGAAGGCTGGCCCCGTAGGTCTGTCGTTAGAACATCTGTCCGATGTGCAAGGGATCCCGAGTTCGATTCCTTGCTAAGCATCAGGAAATTTTCTCTTCCTATCCTCCCCAGAGACGTAAGTGTGAATAGAGGTGTGAATTCATAAACCTAATTTACAACAGTGTCTATAAAATATGTTCGAAAGAATATTTCCAAATATTATCATTGAAGTATTGGCATGGTATAACTGAAAAAGAAACAGCTTTAGTTAATTTAAATTAAAATTTCATGCCACTGATTTAGTTATGTATTTTCTCAGAGTTTATAAGTAAAAGAAAACACAAGAAAAGCTTTAACTGGTATGTTAAACTCATTTTTATTTTCCACCTATGTTTTGATTACTTTCTACCTTGTTTTTGAACAGTCCTGTTAATCCGTTTTGTAAAGTTTGTTTCACAAAGTTCGCTCCCCACGAATCAACTTCTAGCTTCCCATTACGGAATAACAGTATCTGCACAACTGCCGCTGATATATCCAGTTCTCCATTAATGTCAGTTTGCTTTCTAATCTGAATCCTTGCATTGCACTCTTGGAGTCGACGTGTTAAACATTCATGTGCTATTGTAAAGCGCCGTATGCTGGACGTGCTCGGATAGATAGACGGGCACATTGATTGTACTAACAATACTGAGTTTCCTTGCATATTTCTCAAGGGACCCCTCCCTTCCTTTGTATTATAGGTTTTATTCATCACCCATGGAAGAAGAATGGTATAGAGATCATATTCCGAACGTTAAATTTATCATGAAGTGCACCATTGTGATCGTTTTTGTGGAGAAAAGGTTAGCAGTGGAAAGTTTTCGTTCCCCCATAGCAAGGCTGGTTGAATAGGTGCAGGATTTTGGAACGAAGGGGGCTTGTTGCAGGGACCTCAATATTTCAGTAAACAGCTCTGCCTTGTGTTGCTCCTCAAGGGCACGCCAGTCTGAGAGCTTCATTGTTGCCGGGGTTCAGCTTAGCTTGTGGTTAAACGCGTCGGTTTACCTTGCCCAAACTCGCTTGACGTGCCGAAGAAATGAAAATCTCTTTCGCCTCCCTGAGGAATTTGGGTGCGGCTTTTGAGACGCCACGGCTTTGAGCCTTCTTTTCAACTTTGAACCAGAATGGAATATTCAAGTTGGCAGCTTAATTTCCTAGAAGGTTTTTCAACCGGAATAGTGGTTTTAGATTAAAATGACTACGTTAACATGCTCCATTGAGATGCTTCAACATTACATAAGCTCAAGAAACCCTTCCATGTTGCCGTCAGTTTGTTGCACTAAATAATGACGCGCACAAACAGAATCTAAAGCAATATGTTGAGGGTAAACAAAATACAACAGTTGAGAAATATACTGTTTTTTTTTCCCTTCCAGCACGTAATTATTTACTCTTAATGATCTTCTAAATTTAAAACATGTGTACTCGAACAATGTATTTGCAGTCATTCAATATAAGTAATAAACAAAGCTAGATACTAATTCAGCACTCTTTATCCGATTTGGAGAAGCGTGGAGGCAAGATCAGATATCAATGTCCTGGAAACAGAGTCCTCAACACAGTGATCAGAGAAGAGGTCGGAGCTTAAGCAAGTCCTGATGAGCGACCGACCGACCGAGGTGCTGGCTGGCTGTATAAAGCCAGAAGGTTTTTGCTGTGCACCCATGCTTTAAGGGTTTTACCGCAGGTAGGGTTTTTTTCCCTCAGGATATTGTTGTGGATTTTTAGGAAGAATTTGTTTCGAGGCAACATAAATTTTATGTACCTCAAGTTGTAGGAATGGATGCAAAACCTTATGCACCCTGGTGTTCTATTTTCAAATTTACTTTAGGTTGACAAATTTTGATGCCAAACAGCTTAGAAGAAAAAGGTACTAAATAAAATTTACTTAGAATTAATTTTCCATCCAGGTTGCTTCACGAAACCTCAGGTTTTCCATACGTGGAGGATGAAATTAGGTTCCGGGCATCGCAACTTTACGCTACCTTACCAAATCATAATAGTGCCCTTCTTAGATCATTGGGAGACTATGACCGCACTCGACGCCGATTTAGTCTGTTCCGGGTACCCCGCATGGCTTGCGGGCACCCGAGATAACCCAGGAGCTAATCCTTATAGCAGCTAAAGGAAATCTTGATTCCAGCAGACCAGCAGAAGAATCGAGTCGTCCAGGTTTACCTGGGCGGAGTGTTTGCTGTTTAGCACCTAGCCGCTTATTGTGGCTTTATCTGGGCAGTATAATAGGCGTGTCGTGTGTCGCTGGCGGTTGTCTTGGGCAGTGTTATGTCTAGCCTTAAATGGGCGCTATTGCCCCGTGAGAGGTGTGCGCCCAGTGCTGGCTGCTCTCTTCCGCCTGCCTGGGAGGCATGTGAGCACAGTCCGCTTGACAGTCTAGAGGGAAAGCAACTAATGCTCAGGTATGGGACTTACCAAGCCCATTTCTGGGCTTGGGGGTATGGAGTCAGGGGAAAGTGGCCCTGTTTAGTTCTGGTTACCCAAAGCATCTTTGGGCACTATATCGGCTTTACTTCAATAATGCATCAGGACATTAGCGCGCGACGATCCAATTAAACGTTGGAGCAAGGTCGTAGCTGCGTTTGTCGTGTTAAAAGGAAGGCTAGGATATTTCTCAGCAATATGTTGCCACTTTCATCAGTTTTAAGTTGCTTACGGACATACAAATGCTATCCTCCACAGGAGAGTAAGTCTCCGAGGCCTGAGACGCCGGGAGGTTGACGAAGGCTGCCACAACCTCCCTGGACAGGTTTATGACACTCCATGTCGATACAGTTACAGACCATTCAAAAACATTCTGCCGGCTTCTACTTTTGTGAATGAATCTTCTCGGTTTTAGTGTACAGAGTGAATAGGGCGCATATTTTTTAACTGTTCTGCTCCTTGTGTAGCAGACGTTCTCTGCCACACACATTGGCTGTCCTTGCCCCACTGTGTAAGGCAGCACACATCTTTCAGGGACCTTCTTTGCGTTGCTGGACAGTAAGTGTGTTACCCATAAGTTTCGGGTTCCATTTTCACCTGACAGCATCTTTCCTTAATATTATCATTATTCCTCATCGTCCTTCAAATGTGGGTAGCATTGAAAATGTATATGCGATTCAAAGACTGAGATTGGTACATCTCATACCAAGTGATAAGAATGAAATGTAAACGCCATAGCTATTTAGCAAGGAAAACAAAAAAACAATTACCTCCAGGACTCGGTTACAAATACCAGTGGTTTGAATTATATTTTTATAACTGGAAATTAATCGTTCTTCTACACTAGCTGTGTGTAGCGATGCTTGGATGGGTGATAATTTCAGATTGAAAAATTCAGTGCCATAGACTGTAGTTGAACCGTGGATCTCCCGGTTTCCGTCCGTTTGCTCTTAACCATTGAGCTACTATGGTCAACATGCCAGCAGACCTTTAAATTCTTTAACGGAAAGTCCCAGGCTTCATAGATACCACTGTTAGGTATACTGTTGGAAATTAATCGTTCAGATGCAGCCTAGCAAGTGTTTCCGACAGTTACTCTCACAACAAAGGAAGTTAATGAATAGAGTATAACAAGAGAAAAGGGGTTAAAACACTCTTGAAGTTCCTATTTATTACTAGTCAGTCCATTTCCTTATGTTCATTGTAGCGCTAAAATGGTTTATTATTGCAAAATAGCCCCTTTACAGAGCTCTTCCATCGACATAAATGATGGAGCCCCCTTTTTATTATTAAAGTGCAAATTCTCCATTGGGAAGAATGCTATTATTTCGGTGATCTTTTTACAGATTTGCACAACCTAAAAGTAAATAAACACCAGATAAAAATTAGAACCGGCAATCTAAGTTGCAGCGTGGGTGTCAGCTGCGCTCTCTTCTTCGTGGGAAAGCTGTTGTTAAACAAAGAGCTTAGAGAGTCAGAAGCAGAAAACAGAACTGGTGTTTGTTCACTAAGCCAAAAACCGACGTCGGGGGCACCGTGCCTTCCTTAATCCCCTCATTCTGCTCTTTTAATCCCGCACAAAACCTGTTTGTTTACACGGCAACAACACTAGTTTTATAATTCTGCGCTTTACGAAGAGTAATTGCTTACTATAACAGAACTTCATATCCAGTTTTTAAAAGATTTTGTTTCCTAACCCATGAATTGGGTTAGAAAAGACAGTAGAGAAAATTTTGTATTCTATAATAAAATTTCATGCCATTATAAATTCATTTCTTAGGTAATCTATAGTTAAAAAATGTATTTAAAAAAATCACATGTGCATTTCCTTTATTTTCTCAAAAATCATCTCTAAAGTTTGATAAAATATAGAGAAGATAAATTAAGAGAAATGAAATGTTAGTTGAACCTTTTATTGAATAACATATCTGGCTCCCTTTTTCCGAGTAATGTTTATATTCTCTACCACATGTGTAGTAGGCAGAGGAGATACGGTATTCCTTGTTTTGAGGTGCCTTGAATCCCAAAATGCATCTTTAGAAAAAAAATCCTTATAATAGAATGGAAAAAAGTAGTGCATGAGGGGATTAGGTTAGGACAAGGAAGAGCAATAAACGCTCTTCTATTTGCAGATGATATAGTTTTAATCTTTGACAAGGAAGATAGACTACTGAAAGGAATATATCAACTATACCAAATTTGTAAAAAATATGATATGACAATCTCAAAGACAAAAACAAAAGTAATGGCATTCCAGGGAAAATACCCAATAACGACCAAAATTGTAGTAGAGGAAGCTATAATAGAACAAGTATCGCACTTTCAATACCTTGGCTGTGATATAACCTACGAATCGGAAAATCAAGATATAAGGAATAAAATACAAAAATTCCAAGCAGTTTGTGGAACAATTAAGAGAACCCTCAGGAATAAAGCAAGGAAAGAAACTCAAATAAGATTCTACAAAGTGATGGCAATCCCAATACTAAACTATGGAAGTGAGGCATGGATAATAAGGGAAAAGGAGAAGAGTAAAACACAAGCTGCTGAAATGAGATTCTTACGATCAATCAAAGAATGTACAAGAGAAGATCGTATTATTAGAAAAGAATTAGAAGTACAACCGTTATTAGAAGAAATCCAAAGATATAGAAACAAATGTGTCGAACACCTTAATCACATGCCAAGAGAAAGAATACCAAAACAAGCTTTCAATTATAAACCAAGAGGATGAATATCAATAGGGCGCCTAAAGAGATGGCTTCAGGAAATGTGAAACCGGAACAGGCTTAAGCCTAACCCGTGAAGGAAGAAGAAGAAGAAGAAGAAGAAGAAGAAGAAGAAGAAGAAGAAGAAGAAGAAAACCATGGATGTGTTTCTGTGTAAGTGATATAAACAAATGTAAATGCTGTATAATTCAATTCAATTCAAAGTTATTCATCCTTTAAAATCAAATCTGTCTATCGTACCTTGATATAGGATACGTCAGTAAATTTATACTTAATATTACAAAGTTAAACATCAAATGTACCTAACCTTCATTCAATTATAATGTAACACAAATTGGATATATTTGTAAATGAAAGAAATGAACAAGCTAAGTAAACTCATGTTTTATGATTATCTGGATTTGTTGAATTGCAGATATTCCTTTAATGTGTAAAAGCAGCGCTCCTGCAAGAAAGCCCTTGCTCTAGTTTTAAACACGTAGTAGTTATCTATGGTTTTGATGTCATTAGGACACTAAACACTAAACTTTTGAATATGATATGATGATTCTAAAAAAAACATCCCAACCACAAACTACCCCTTATATCCTTAATTAACCTTTTTACTAAACATTTTGATTTTTTAAAAAGTAACTCTGTCTTCTGTTAAATTATTGTGTGTTTGACACATTTTCCTTACAATCTTTTGTGAAATCTTCATCATTCAGAAGCACCATAATTAATAAAGCATAAGAGATAGATTAGAAGTTACCACACAAAAAAAATCGTTATATGGTGCAAGAATACAATTCATGTTAAGTGCTGTTTCATTGTAGGAAAAGAAAACATTTTTGAAATATTCTTTGTTATTGGTTTGCATTTTGAAATAATTATACTTCTCTCAAACACGATTTTTTTCTGTTTATACTCTGAGCCATGTAAAAAGAGTGGAATTTGTAAGCCATCACATAATAACCTCTCTTCAAAGATTTTTGACAAGACTCGACAAATGAAATCATGTGAGACTGTGCCTTTGACGGATGGTCCCAGGGAGGGAGGAGTCAAGATAGGAGAGAGTAGAGTGGCCCAATTGAAGAAAACAGGCAGAATCCCTAAAAACTAGAGATTGGAACAACTGCTTCCTTGCCCTTGCTGGCTTACACATCACCAGATCGCGGGGCCAGATCTCACAAAGCTTCCCAAATCCAGAGTTCAGGGAAATATACAGAGGACAATACTTCTGTCATGCACGTCAAAATAACTGCGGATACTTAGAATCCTGAAAGGGCCAACTAGGATAAAAGATGAAATGATGAGAAGTGTGGATGAATTGAAAGACACAATTTTGGGAATGTCACGATCCTTCACAAATTCACCTTGCAACTCAGGAAAATTGGGCCAGGAAGGCCAGCCACGGGAAACGAATCGTGGCCTTGAACCTACAAGGAGGTATGCAACAACACTCTTTGTTTTTTCAATATCTCCAGTAACTAAGTATCGTACAGAGAACACGCGTTAGTAAGAGGAGTTTGTGCAGGGGTAGAGAAAGCCATGTGAATGCAACACATCAATTATTGCTGTTATGCAGCGGCTTTTATATGTTAAAAAGCTTTCTAATGTGTAAATCCTCATGGCTAGCTGTAGCTTGACATTATGTACATAAGTACACTGACACTTGACAATGACATTAAATCAAATTAACAGATACGTTGTATGTAAAGGATGGAATCCATTGTATTGAATCAATAAATCAAATATTGAATTTATTTAAAATTAAAAGTATGACAAAAATTGTCCACTTGCCTATTCATATTGTTTCGTTCTGTTTCGGCCTAGATGTATCTCATTAATATGTAATAATAAACCTTAGCGTAACAACCCGTAAGCTAGCGAGAGCTAGCCAACTCGACTGCCCGCCTCAAGCAGAGCTGGGAGATCATCCAACTGTATCCAACCGATATGGGGAGGAGATGTGGTCATTATAACGTAAGCCCCAGCCGGAAGCTTACTTTTCTTGACCAAGATTAGCTATCTATAGTAGCTTCTCTAATTCAGAACGATGCTGAATGGTATCCGAGACTAAAAGTCCACCTCCCTCAACGGTGGGATCGACAGGGCAGGGAACCAAAGCACCATGCCCTAGCCCATTACGCCATAGCACAGAAATATATCTCGTTAAGTTGTATTTCATGAATTCTAAACACGGTTTTTTTGTCAGAGAAACAGCGAATATGTCAAACTGTGTACGTGAATGTGTTACGAAAATCGTTCATTATATACATATAAAAATACTACTGTAGGAGTTGATTGCCATTTTATCTGTTATCGACATCCGTAACCCCACCCCTGTATCGTAGGTGCTGTAACATGTCAGCCTCCATTCAAGAGGTCCCGAATTCGAATCTCGGCCAGGGTGAGCTGTCTAATTAAAGTTTTTCCCCGGTGGTTTCCTTATCCTGAAAGATGAATGTCAGATAGGATTACGAATATTATGGAAGGGACTCGGCAAAGAAATTGTGGTTTATTGTACCTAACCCCAAGTGAGACATTTCGGGAGGCGAGAGGGGACAAAGGGCGACCGACCCAAGGAGTCACGACAATGAAGACGGCATGTTCCCTACGGTTGACAGTTGGAAACTCCCCGGCAGACCAGCACAGCCTGCATCCCACCCTACAGTTGTTCGAAAACGGCCTCACCAGACCAGACTCGAAGACCGAAGACCGTCCTACCGCAGGAGGAAGTGTTTACCAAGAGTATATCATCCTCCCATGCACCGCCCAGACACCCACTGACACTTCTTCCCTGAATGAGACCACCAGATGATGGATAAAATAATAATGGAGATGAAATGGAGGAACAGCATTCAGCATTTGCCTGGCGACGCGGGAAAACCTTCGAAAAAAAAACAGATCATTCAGGTAGATCGGCTACGGTAATCGAAACCGGACCTCGCGAATAGGGGCCACAGACGAAACCGCCTGAGCCATCCTGCTCTGTAATGGCAGGTAACACTAAGCTCTCTGGACCCAGGGTTCATTTAGCATCTTTTCACCGATTTCATTCATCGTCCTATATAACTTAACGTTGGAGGGCGTTAATTAAAGAAAAGTAGAAAAAGGAACACCGTAAATTGAAATATCAAAAGAGAAGTAAGGAGATTATCTGAAACTGTTGGAATTATTTTTACTTTTGCTGGAAGAAAATATTTAACCGTTCTAAATATTGCCTGTTGCACATATTGCTGGAATTACTGTCTCAACGTGTGGGGACGACTCCAGGACTGTGTGGCCTGCGATTTGGAATTTCATATCGCCTCCTCAGAGCTTGGCCATTCGAGTTTTCTCTTCTGGGTCGAGGTTTCCTGGGTTCGCGCTGAAGGGAAGTCTTATCCATCCTCCGGGCAGGTCGCCAGGGAGCTCCTTCCAACCGACTAGTTAAGCCAGGAACTCTGCGCGTCTATGCCCCCTATATTGTCCGTTCATGCATTCTATAGTCTCCCGCGATCCTCCAGGGTTTTCTCATTTGTAAGCAACATGTTAGTAATTTGTAACTTAAGAGGTGTATGGTAATTGCGTTTTGTTTTCTTCACTTTCAGAGACTTTACTTTAATAGACCGTTCTTGATATTTATTATTAGGTTGCCCAGCTGTCCCTTTATATATCTATGCCCGCCTCGGTAGCGTAGATGGTAGCGTGTCTGCCTCGCGTTCAACAGGTACCGAGCTCGAAACTCGGTCAGGATGAGTTACCGGGATAAGGTTCTCTCCGGGGTTTTCCCCATTTTCACGCATTTCTTAGCAAGTACAGCTTGTGGTTATCCGAAAATGTTATGTCGTTTTTCGACGTTTCTGTATTAATAATTATTTATCTCTCAATATATCGCATGCTAATTAGTCATTTGTAGGAGTAATTTGTTTGTATTAGTAAAACTTGAGTTATCTATTGCACTAAACTGTCTGCTCAACGTAATATTCAGGCGGAGGAATAAATAAATTGCATGGAAGCAAATTTCTCACAGCCTTTCTTTGTGTAGTTATTCTAAAAAATAAACAATTAGAGATATTCTTGTCACTCGTGTGCCTCTTGTTTTCTCTGAATTTTTTTCGCCCTTTGTTTCATTAAAAATTGCTTATGCCATAAACCTTGTTGGCTTCTACATCCTAAAGTACCAATCCATTGTTGGCTACCCGCGTATTCATCCAGTAAATTATTTATATGTGGTATATACGAGGTATGTTTCTTTTAAGTCAGTACCGTTTTGGAATTAAAAAAAAAGACCTGTATAGATATCGCAATAATTTTATTTTTACATGAAAGCCTGTACCTTAATATACTTTTCTACATAATTTCCGTGAACATTGAGGCACTTGTCATAACGTGGCACAGTTTTTGAATACCTTCCTCATAAAATTCTGCCGCCTGACGTGTTAACCACTGTATCACAACTGTTTTGACTTCGTTATCGTCTTGAAGACGCTGACCGCCCAGATGTTTCTTCAAGTGCAAAAACAAATGGTAGTCGCTGGGCGCCAGATCAGAGCTGTATGGAGGATGATCTAGAGTTTCCCATTGAAAAGATTTGATGAGATCTTTGGTCTGATTAGCCACATGTGGACGGGCATTGTCATGCGCAACGGCGCAGATTGTTCAATGTCTCACAATAAGACGCTGCATTGATTGTCTCATTACGAGGCAGAAACTCCACTAGCAATATTCCTTTTCTGTCCCAAAAAAAAAAAAAACTGCACATCATTTTCCGGACAGAAATTGTTTGCTTAAACTTCACTTTTGTGGGTGATGATGAATGACGCCATTCCATGGATTGTTGTTTCGATTCTGGTGTGACGTAGGCCACCCATGTTTCATCACCAGTAACAATTTGGTCTAAAAAATCTTCACCTTCATTATGGTACCGCTCAAGGAAAGTCAATGCACTGCCTAAACGTTGGGTTTTTTGCAAATCCGTCAAAATTTTCGGACCCACGTGAACACAATTTCCGGTACTTCAGTTCTCGCTCACAATGCCATACAAAACACTACGAGAATATTGAGGAAAATAGTCGCACAACGATGAAATTGTAAAGCCTCTGTTTTCTCCCACCTTTTCGTCTACTTTCTGCACCAAATCTTCAGTAACGACCGAAGGACGCCAACCACTCCGTTCTTCATCATGCACATTTGTGCGGTCATCTTTAAATGCTCTCACCCATTTCCTTACTATTCCATCACTCATAATGTTTTGTCCGTAAACTGCACAGATCTCACGATGAATATCGATCGGTTTTACGCCTTTAGCACTAAGAAATCGTATAACAGCCCGTACTTCACAATCGGCGGGACTCACGATTGTCGGAGGCATCTTAAACACTCAGTAACCAACGTATACAATGAAGAATCAGACTGTAATGGCGTCAGTGCGTAGACAAGAGATGTAGGTAACCAGCGCGCATGCGCGGAGCGCCGACCGTAGCGCTGCGGCGGTGGAATCGCAAAACGGTACTGACTTAAAAAACATGCCTCGTATTTCCTTTAAACTTATAATAAAACGTATCTATTAGATATTAGCGTGTCTGCCTCACATTCAAGAGGTCCCGAGTTCGATTCTCGGTCAGGGTGAGTTACCTGGGTAAGGTTTTCCGGGGTTTTCCCTTATCCTTAAACACGAAAGTCAGGTAGCTCTAAGCTCCATGGACCCCGGATTCATTTGAGCATATGACTTAACGTTGGAATACGTAAAGAACAAAAAAAGACCTCTCTTAATATTACAGTAATTTAAACTCATGTCTATTCTTGTGATTTTGTAACAGTTACTTACGCTTTCTAATATTTTTAATAAAATAGGGTGATTAAACTTAATGAATAGTTATCGTGTATATTCTGCTTATTATAGTTGTCTATTTTTCATTCAAGTTTATACGCAATTAATTTAATTATTGCAGGAATTAGTTACTATGAAGTTAAGTACCGTTACAAACTGGATGGAATGAAAGACCCCAGGATTGCATTTTTATTCCTAGCAATCTCCAGCTTACGCCAGAGATACATCGATTGTTTTTATTTGTGCACCATACAGACATGTGATAAAACAGAAACAAAAGCAAAATGAAATTCATGGTGTGCCTTGTGAAACAATTTGCATAAGCTAGAAACATCAGTGAAAATATATTTTGCGACTCTCATTTTGTTCTATTATCTGGGATGATGCAAATATTTTATATCTGTTCTTGTAAATTTCAGAGAAACAGAGTTGCAAAACGTTTTTGGCCTCTGGCCGAAGTTGGGAGATTAACTGAATGGGCATGATGGTGTAACTCCGGGGCAACTGAACTGGAGACAGCTCATAACAAAACGTTGTGCCTTTGCTAGCCACGCCACCCCAACTCTTGGTTTCTCCTGGGGCGGGACGAGCTTTTGCTCTTTGTGCGCTCGGCTGATTTTGTTATTTCCTCTCTGACACCAGAGAGTCACAATTTTTCTGCCACACATCATTATTTTTGCCCTTTGACATTTCTTTGACTTTGTCACTAAAGATTTTTTCTTCTTCCGTTCTTTTCCTTTTATAGATGCCATTCATTTGAAGATAACGGATACTTAGAATACATAAAGTTGCGGTCATCAGGACGACAGGGTACCTCCTCTGGATGTCCCTTTCTTTATCGCCGCTAACAGCTGGTGAAGAAGACAAACCCACAGAAGTCGCTTTGGAGTTTGACAGTGTTTGCCAAAAACTTCTGCAAAGAACTAATCCTGCTTTTCCCCTCAAAGTTAGTTCTTGTAATCCAAGAAAAACATCCAATTTCTGAGTGGGAAGAAGTATTAGTGTTAAGCGAAAAGACACCAAGAATAGCTAGCAAAGTTATTCTATTTTCAGTGATGAGATTGCTTTGTCATTCAATTTCTGCTTGTCTCAATGTAACTATTAATCTTACACTAAGTCAAGCATCATGGACTTTATTTGTAACAATTTTTTTCTGGATTTCAGTACAGGTTTGAACCAAATATTCTAAAATTACACATATGAAGGTTCTATGTGCTTAGATGTACACACAATTTGCCAGTTCCTATACTTGAGCTCGGGTTTTATAGCCAGTACTTCTCATTGTTTTGTTATATTTTATTTGTAAAGCATAGCATCTACTGTCACCTCAATTTACATTCAACAAAATACCTTTCGGGTACTTATCAAATCTAATTGGCTTGTCAATTAAGCAGCTGGGTATTGCTTAAGCAGCCACATAAATGTTCTTGGAAAATTTGTCTTCTGAATAATTGTGTGTGTGTGTGTGTGTCTGTGTGTGCGTGCGTGCGTGCGTGCGTGCGTGCGTGTGTGTGTGTGTGATTTACGTCCTCCAACGTTAAGTCATATCAGACGATGAATAAAATCAGTGAAATGATGCTCAAATGCGTCAGGGGTCCATGAAGCTTAGAGCTACCCGACATTTGTCTTTTAGATAAGGTAAAACCCCGGAAAAATCTTATCCAGGTAACAAATCCTAACCGAGATTCGAACTCGGGACCTCTTGAACGTGAGGCAGACACACTACCATCTACGCTACCAAGGTGGGCTGAATAATCTCTATGGCCCCAATTTTAAAAGCACAGAAATTGTCATTTTACTTTAAGGTTATTAGGAAGAACATGAAATATTTTTCATTATTTCGAATATATATTCTTTTTTAAGAAAGTTTTCTCCCGGTGGGACGGTTGTTGTCCTTTTGTCTAGTACTTATGTCATGACTTTCGTTGCTTTTTATAATTATAGATTGATTGTGTCTAAATAATTTTGAGACTGAAAATATTTACATGCAATAAGGGTCTTCAATATTCTAAATATTCTTCAATATTCATTCTGTGTATGAATGCCTGCTCTATATTTAGAAAATTATTCTTATAATCTTCCTTTAACATAAGGAATATTCGTGTCCTTTATACTGAGTTGCCCCAGAATAATATTTTACGCTCCACGAAGCAGTTAAAATGTGCACGGTAAACTAATTTAAATTCTGTACCTGTGAGAGCTTATATTTTCTAGTGCTTGATTCACTAAACTTGGTTATCCTAATGTGACCTTTCCAGGCTAAATGTCTGTCTACCTGAAGAACATGCTAATAACATGAAGAACATGAAGAACATTCGAATAACATGCGATTAATTCCAAGTTCTATTTTAATGCACAATTTTCGATGACAAATGCTTTAAATATTTTTATAAATGAATTTTTAAAAAGTTATCGTTACAAAACTTTATTTCTTTACAAATCTTCAAATTACTCACCATAGTCGCCTTTTAGTTGCTTTAATTTCTTTAGTTTATGTTTACTCTACAGGTTAACTAATAGCTCCGGGTTAAAGGTTTAACCCACTAATTATTTAAATTAAGATACGCTTTTAATAAAGTGATTCGCACACCTCCGTGGGTTTCAAATATTAGCTGCGAAGTTTCTGTTGTAGCTCAGACTTTCCTCTTTAAGTTTTCTCATGCTGAGATACGAGAGGGGAGTTTCACCACCCCCAGGCCTTTTTCCCTCCCTTCCCTCGGCGTAATCTCGTGGACCTCCCGCCATTTTCCTCGGAGACGCGGTAAAAGGGCAACCAGAAACACTGATATATATCAGGGTTGCCCTCTTGGATGGAATCTACTATACAGGACATGCCATCCTTGGGTAATGCAATTCTCCCCCAAGAAGGAGCATGTGCGTCCCGGTCTTTCATACTCGCCAAAACTGCGTTCCAAACTTCATTATATCGAGCTTCGGAAGTATTGGCACGCGCTGATTTTAAAGAAAGAGAGGAAGAAAAACAGGAATTGATTCTTGGTGTTGTTACACATTTCTTTACCGAATAGGTTGGTGTCACAGCAATGTGTGGGTCCCATTCGGAAGTTCTAGTGTTGCCGCCATGAATTTATCTCTCAATTTTCTATATCTATAATTTCCTCCATTCTCACAGTTTCAGGGTTCTACGACCACTAGATGTTATTTAGCATGTAGGATTGGATAGTGGAGGTGCAACTTATAGAGGTTTCTTGCTGCTGTCGTTCAGGACTGTTCGGTTAACCCGCTTCCAGCTTCTCCCAGTGGACGCCCCTTCGAAGCTTGTGGGATAGTTGGACAGTCCACATATGTACGAACACAAAACGTTAGGGGCCCCAAACATCTTTGCGCACGTTGTCATCCAGATCTGATCGCACTTCGTGACTCATCCTGTTACGAGCAATAATATCTCCCTGGTAGCTCACTACTTAAATCAGTTACACTTTCAAAATACCTATTTATTACAACAAATAACTGTTTTACAAAACAGTTGCTTCTATACACCGTCCATGATGCCTCGCAAGCTTCTATCGGCAGAGTGTGCCAACATACACAAGAAAGTTACAAAAATATCGATGCTACTCATCAGAGCTGCCACCACTGTTCCTGGTGGCCTTAACACATCTCTCCTTTACTGGGTCACCACTGAAGCACAAAGGGCTCCATCTATGTTTCGTGAGAAACTTCATATGTATATACCAAGTGACATAATTTTCTATTTCAACCTTTGAATAATGATAAAAGTTGAACAAAAAGATATAACCTCTGACAATACTTAAGTATGCTTGTCCTGCCCGGGGTCCCGGGTTCGATTCCCGGTAGTGGGGGAGGTGATTTTTCACCGATCAAGATAATTCCACATTTTCCCCAGAGTCTGGAAGTATGATTGAGAATGCGAGTGTGTGTGTGTGTGTGTGTGTGTGTGTGTGTGTGTGTGTGTGTGTGTGTGTGTGTGTGTGTGTGTGTGTGTGATCTAATGATTATAACCCAAGAATACGAGTTAACACCTTCGATATGCTCCAAAGGCAACGCCGCCGATATGACCATTGCAGTTAAAGGCAGGGTATACGTGGAATAAAAAACAAGTTACTTAATTAGACTTGTCGTTACGATGTAGGATTAAAGGCACGCTGCTCAATTTGTAGTTTTACAAACTTATTTTACAACCTTGACAAGACATGATATCAGAGGTAGAAAGTATCCATTTGACCATCTGCAACGGAGGATCACCGAGAAATTCAAGAAAATACAGAAAATCAAGAATGGATTGTTTTTAACCATTAAAATATTTGTTTTTCCCAAGTTATTTCCCTTTAAACTTCAGTACATTTTTGCATTCAATAAACAAACTCAATGTATTTTTGTAATGTTGCCGCTCTTTCTGTGACACGTCAACAACCAACTTTTCTAATGTTTCACTTCTCTATCCGATAAGGTGACAGGAAACTAGCTCAGGGCTGTACGGTAGGGCAGGGTGTCCATACTGCTTACCTATAGGGCATCCCGATATCAGTTGCTAGTTTTGTTGTAAACTAGAATGTATTGTCAGGTAGAACTGTTCTTCCTTTTGGGTATTTTTCACGAACATCCTCAACCATTTGAGGTAAACATACACCGTGAACCAATCAGTAGTAACGGTACCTCTATCTACTAATGCTATAATACAAATATGACTGGTTTAGAAAGAAAAAAAAAGAAAGACTACGATCTTCTTACAAATACTGTCAATTTCTTGTACTTGTCTGTCCTCATTTTCTATTCCAAAGACCCAATGAACAGATAATTTACAGGATGATATCCCTAAATCCAACATCCGTCACCAATAACAATATTTTAAACCAATTTTGTAGTTCCGCCTTGGAATTTTTTCAGGAGTTAATTTGTGTGGCATCCATCGACTTCAAAGATTTCTGTAACATATCCGCATTATGACATTGTATTTCTAAAATGGATAATTTTAATCTCAAGATACCTAGCAAAATGTGGTAAGTGAATATCAAAGTTTAGATTGGGATATACTGTGTCCTGTATTTACGTAGGTAATGAGCAAAGAAAGTAAAATCAAACTGAAAAAAATTATCCCTAATTGTCATTCTACGTAATGGTCTGAATTTTATTTATCTTCATTGCACATTTACGAGAGATGTTCAATAAAGAGTGATCACAATGTACCTTTACTCATCCTCATAATTGTGATGGTCCTTCTCAAAATATTCTCCCCTGAATGCGATGCACTTGTCCCAGCGTTTCTGCCAGTCTTCAAAGACATGCTGGAAACCATTTTTGAGAGATCCTTCAAAATCGCCTCCGCAGCCTTCACCACTGCTTCTGATGATGGATAATGCCTCCCACGAAGGCGTTTCTTCAAGTTAGGAAATACAGAGAAGTCACATGGGGCTAAATCCGGACTATAGGGAGGGTAAGGGATGTACTTCACGTCAATGTTTGCAAGATATTCAGCAACAACATTGTCAATATGCAGCTGCGCATTATCGTGGTGCAGCATCCAGTCTGTTTCATGGAAATTTGGCCTTTTGCGCCTGATATCAGCTTGCAATGTATTCAGGACATCCCTGTAGTATTGTCCAGTTACTGAAGTGTGTGCAGGTACAACATGATGATAAACCATTCCATGAATATCAAAGAATGAGATGACCATAACTTTCCCAGTAGAAGCAGTCACTTTTGCTTTTTGGGGGTTGGTGAGGAAGGAGATGTCCACACTGAGCTTTGCTGTTTGCTCTCAGGATCAAATTGATGTAGCCAAGTGTCATCAGCAGTGATTACGTTTGAAAGAAACTCCGGATCTTCCTCTAACACCAACTTTAACTGCATGTTACCTCCATTGGAGCGGTAGGCGATACTGAACATGTCTGAACTTGACTGGTTCTCACAGGCGGGAACCAGGAGTACCAAAAATGAAACTACTACGGCGTGTTTGTTTCACATTAAGCTAACAGAATATAATAAGATAGAATTTTAGTGCGAAGAATTATGACCGTAAAAAAATTATGATCATTCTTGATTGAAGAGCCCTCGTATCTCGAGCTGTTTTGAGTAAGCAATTCTTCTTCTTCTTCTTCTTCTTCTTCTTCTTCTTCTTCTTCTTCTTCTTCTTCTTCTTCTTCTTCTTCTTCTTCTTCTTCTTCTTCTTCTTCTTCTTCTTCTTCTTCTTCTTCTTCTTCTTCTTCTTCTTCTTCTTCTTCTTCTTCTTCTTCTTCTTCTTCTTCTTCTTCTTCTTCTTCTTCTTCTTCTTCTTCTTCTTCTTCTTCTTCTTCTTCTTCTTCTTCTTCTTCTTCTTCTTCTTCTTCTTCTTCTTCTTCTTCTTCTTCTTCTTCTTCTTCTTCTTCTTCTTCTTCTTCTTCTTCTTCTTCTTCTTCTTCTTCTTCTTCTTCTTCTTCTTCTTCTTCTTCTTCTTGTTCTTCTTCTTCTTCTTCTTCTTCTTCTTCTTCTTCTTCTTCTTCTTCTTATTATTATTATTATTATTATTATTATTATTATTATTATTATTATTATTATTATTATTATTATTATTATTATTATTACTAATATTTTTTTCTGATCTCGTCAGGTCTATGTTTCGGCTCCCTCACTGAGGGTATCCATGCGACTCTTAACCAACATTGGTGCGGAAGGGTGACATAAAAGAATTGTTATTATTAAAATTCGTATAGCTCTAAAATATTCTATTATAGAGATTTTGTGAGTAGTCTATTATGTGAACGTGAACTTTCCTGGCTAGCATTTCTTCAAACATTTCTACAAACATTTCAATAACGTGAACACGTCCGTTTAGAGAGTTTAATTTCCTGGCCTATTATAAAACCTTTCGTTGATAAAGGCATACATTATAACAATATAAGTAAGAATGACAAAATATGACTTTTTTGCTCTCTCGTTTATGAATAATCTGAATTTCCCGAAACATTCGATTACGGTGGGAAAAGGTACGTCCGTATCCTAGGGAGTAAATTTTTGGCATACAATTTCCTTCCTTTTTCCTAATAAAAGCACTGGAAGTATATAGTAGAGACAGACAGAGAATAAAACAAAAAGGACTACAGCATATACTTATATAGAATACACTCATTAAAAAAGTGACAGGCAACAATTCGGTAATGAAGCTTGAAATGACATGAAAGGATGTAACCAAATCTTTGTTTACACGTGGATGAAGTCACTGGCACACAAAAAGAAAGGGGAAGGAAAGCGGAACCAAAATTGTTTAAGTGGCGTTTGTTTTTGTGTTTATTTAACTCCATTTGAGCGGTTAATATGGAACTCTTGTGACAAGCTTTGTCCCTTTTTTCCCATCCGAGGTCAGCTTCCTCTAGCTTTCTTATGTTTCATACACAGATATGGAAACTCTTTTACTTTGGAACCGACATCCTAAAGCTTTAATTCTTGTTCGTGCTAAAGGAATACACATAATATTGTCATTTTACGCTAAAGAGGTCCAAAAGTGATGTGTCCAAAATCTTGCTTGGTACAAGTAAGACAATTATTTCAGTTATCTCTCCTTTTTCAGTACTTTATTAAATACCCAGTGGTTATTGAAATAACTAAGTAGATAACGTTTCTAATAGTAGTCAAGTTCATAAAGATGCAGTAGGTACAAACTTTAGAAATCCGGTGTTTATTTGCCGTTTATTAAGGGAGGTTTTTTAGTTTTGCCTCATATACACCTTACATAGCTCTCTCCTCTCTTTGTATTTGCATTTGAGCTCATCTTTATATGAGTAGTGGCAGTGATGGTCCTAAATAACGCAGTAGTCAGTCCGTATAGACTGTAAGGACAGAATCCAAGTGAACGTGTTGATCCTTAGTGCAGCCGCGAATAGAGGTGTAAAGTCGAATGTATGTAACAATTGTTTTTAATGGCACATGTACTGGTTGGAATGGCTCGCCGTACCGTTCTGGGCTTTGCATTCGGAGAGCTCTAGGTAGCTTTTCGTTATTTTTCTAGAACGGTAGGCTAATTCTGAGATGATCATTTTTCTGACTTTAACATTTTGTCCAGACCCGTCTCTATGAAAGGGAGAAGAACGAAGGGAAGATTGCAAATGTTCCATATGGAAACGTTAGAGAACCTACTGTGCTGCGCCTGTCATCACCAGATTTGGACGGTACCGTCTCATTTCAGTCCCGCCTTCCTGCATGTGAAATAGACCTAGTCCAGTGCTGAAATGGTCGTTTTTCTATCCGCTCTATATATACTTTAGATTTATGCAAAAATAATATTTGAAACTGCTATGTTTAAACAACATTCCTTTTCTGATTTGGAAGATGCCCTGATAAATCCCATATGTGAAAGGCTCAGACTCTAAACATACTCTCTGGCCAAAATCAAGGGGACGATATTATTATTTTTCTCTGTGAAACGTGGAGACATTTATTGGTTTATTCACTTTTCTAAACGGTTTTACCTATGGAATGACGGGCTTAGAGAAGTACTTCAGAACGGAATTTAAAAATTAGAAAAGTGATACCACTTAAGCTATGGAAATTCACTAAGGTAATGGCGTTATAAATTTGCTTACGCACACGGAGGAGGTTGAGGGAAGCAGAGATGTATGAGAGAAAACGAGAGAAAAAAGGAGAGAGACTCGCTGTGTCGGACATCACGTAAGACGTTCAGAGGTTCCCAGCACGGAACAATAGCCCGTTCTCGATTATAGGAAACCCCCTGGAGGAACCAGGATTTTGTGGTCCCGGCTACATGCGGGGATGGTGAGAAAACGGGAGCCCACCTCATTCCTGCGGGTTCCGTCCCTTTCAAGGCGATTATCTCCACGGGATCGCCTCTCTCCTCCAACACCATTTGCCAATAACGGCGTGCCGAGGCCTCGGGGACCAACCCGCCGGACCTGCTTTAACGAGAGCAGTAACCGGGAAAGGCTTGAGGTCGTGTGTCGCCATAGATTATCGTGGACAGCGGCGGCTTTTTCTTTCCAGGATCGGAGAGCATGTAATGTAGTACAAAGTGTAATATAAATCTTCCCGATACAGGGTGAACAAATGATTTAATGCACCCAAAAAGGCGTGTCCGCAGGATATTTGGAAAAGATCCAGTTTGTTAATGTTTGAAATCGCTCCAGATTTGTGTAATATATGCACGCGCTCCTCGATGAAACTTGGCGTAGATAATCAGAAGGGTTTCAGAGCGTATGCTTGAAGAAATTGCTATTAACCATACTTTCGTGCAAGAATCACGTTTCTTAAATTACAATAAACGTAGTCAAATACCACACAAAATTTATTTCAAAAACAGGAAGATCACAGTGGTGTTAATTACCTGAAAATATACACACAGTCAAATAATGACGATTTTATTAAGACTGCTACAATAACCATTATAGTTCATTAAAACTCTTTTGGTTGTAGAAGTTTTAAACATGTTATTTTTCATTTCAATTCGTGTTGAATATCAGGTATATAAAGTTTTAGTATATTCCTTTTTAGTGTTCAACACTTTCTGTTGAAAAATAGAAGGAAGAAAAATACGATAAGTAATTAGGGGAACTTTGGCAAAGTGGCCACGTAAACAAAGTAGCTACTAGCTTTTATTTCTAGTATTGTATAGGCTATCTTATTCACACCGAGAATACTGTCGATACGTAGTCATGGACATTAATTGTTCTTTCACACTGGCCGTGTGTAGGCTGAAGTATGGAAAGGTAGAGTCAGGCCGAAAAATTCAGTGCCATAGCCGGGATTTGAACCACGGATCTTCTGGTTCAAATCTCGGCTATGGCATTGAATTTTTCAGTGTGACTACGTTTCGATACATAGTCATGTTTTACAGGTATATTAAGAAGGATAACACGGGAAACGGTTTAATGGATTCTGCAGCTGGACATGCTCATTGCTATGTTAATTTTCACTTAATTATCTGTGTTTACACAATCCTCAAAGCAATTTACTGTTAGTAGAATTACATTAATTGTTCAGATATACAAGTTATTTGGCATATGAGGGTTGAATGGAAAATTGAGGTCTTTTGAAATAAGTTTTATGGCTAATACAGATATGACCGTATAGTCTGGAAATGCCTTTTGTTTTAGTAAATAACTAAGGCATATTTTAAGTAATTATAACTCTACAAATACTATATTTTGGGGAATTATAGGTAATTAATTACACTAGAACCTTAAGACGTACATTATAGATAATGTATAGATTGAATAACTTAAGTGTATAGGACAATATTTTCTCCGTCACATGGATCTGAAACATGGATAATCCCATTTTAACATCTGCAGTAAGTGCGAGTGACACAGATGTGATTTGGGATAAAAAATACTGGAAAATAAAACCAATACAAGTTTTCTTGGAGAACCCAAAATAGAAGAATTAAGGGCACTGGGAGGCTATTTTTATATAGACAGGGCTAGTTTTTGACAATATTGAAATATAAATATACAAAAAAACTACACATTGCAACTACACATTGGTATGATTATAGTATAAAGATGTGTTCATTTAACGACTGTATAATATTTACATTATGTTTATACAGTTCCTTACATAAGGGGCATAAGGCACTCTGTGTATCCTTAAAAAAGTATTACACCCTATACTTCAGGTCTAGGTTCCTTGTAGGAATTTAAAGTTATAGGCACCAATCTTTTTCCTAAATAACATAAGACACAGTTTTATAATCTAAACTAAGTATAAAGCATACATAGTTTATACTATGTACATGAAAAATTATTCAGTTGTGTTGAAAAAAAAAGATAATATTTTTAAGCACTGAGTTTTATTTTCCCTCCACATTATAAATCATATGAATATAAAGGTTAGATTAATGTGTTCAGGGATTATTAACAAATAAGCACTATAAATGTTGTATCAATATCTTTCATAGTTTTTGAGAAACAGACACCTAAAATATGGAAAATTAACGTTTTGGGAAATCACGATCAAATATTAAGCACCATTCTTTTTAAATTATAGATACCCTCAGAACATGCCTGCTCCATATTCCTCCTCAGTTAGATTTTCCTCATCTCCCCCCCCCCCTTTTCTTACTTCTAGCTGTACTTTCAAGCAACTGAACTATTCTTTTTGCCTCTGAGATTCGACCAACATCTTCTTTCAGACATGCTGCCCTCATACTTTCACCAACCTTTATAAACATTTTTGTCATTACTTTATGCCTACCACTGCACCCATCATTATAACAAATAACACTATCATATACACCAATTTTTAATGTTTTTGTCCAACATACACAGTTTTTGGAATTCTTTCCCATATTATATGACGAAAACTTTCATTTCGGTTTTGGGTTTAAAAACACGGCTAAAGAAGCCGGAAGTTGACCATAGAGAAATAAACGAGTGAAGCAGCTGGAAGCAGAATGACCAACACGTAAATCATAATTTACCACATGTTTCTATGTGGCTTAGTTCAGAAATTTCAAGCTTCGGAAGTATGCTGAGTGAAATGTGTATGCAGAAGATCAGAATGTGGGCGTGTCATTGCGCAGCCATCTTTAAATTGATGGATTAAAGGGCTTAATACCAGCTGACACCCTATGTTATATAAAGGCTGAAGAATTATATCATTTTAATACTAAAACAAAAAATAGATTTTTTGAAGCTCATCGACCCCCCAGTGCCCTTAATTAACATAATTAAGACATATAAAGAAAACTGTAAATTGAACTTGGACAGAATGCCAAAGAAGAAAATACACAAAGCAGTTCTAATTCATAAGCCGCAAGGTAGAGTAAAACTAGGTAAATAAAAGAGCGATGGTGTCAGCATTAGAAGGAAGGGGTTTGAAGCTCAAACTGTGAAGTAAACAAGAGGATAGATAATATGCGAAGGGGATAATGCCAGTTTTGTAGTAAACTGGCAGCCATAAAGGGTTAGGGTACCACTTACCTATTTGGTAGAGTGACCCACCTTCAGGAATTTCCTTAAAAATACCTTTAAGGAATAAATAAAAGAATACAAATAAACTGTGTTCGTAGTTTAATTTCTCTGAAATCCTCCTTTTGATCTCTGCTTGTCAAAGCCCATGGTTCTTAGTATAGGTGGTGATATAATCCACAAACTTGTTTATGTTAGTAGTTCCCTTGTTTCATTGGAAAAATGTTTGATCCACGGGTCGTTTTGTTGCAAATAACCAAACTTTTTATCCGTCACTTCCATCAGATTATTTATCCGAAACTTCTCTTTGATGCCCACACAGTTTGTAACAACTTTTTGAGGTTTATTGTTCGTATTCAATTAAACACATACAAGTTCTTCCAGGAAGAAGATTTTAATATATATTCTCGCGATAAAAGAGCGTGAAAAACAGAAGAGTACCGCACCAGACAGCCACGTCCAAAAGTTTTATGAAACACTATATTAGAATTTACAGAAAGAACTGTTACTTTATGGAATATTGGCAATTTTTAGCTTGGCACAAAGGGAAGAAAATGCAAACAAAATAAGGAAGCTTTTGTTTTCTCACAAGTTGAGTAAAAACCAGGAAGGGATAATTCTTGTGCTTCTTAGTTTAGGAGTTGGAAAAGAATCTTAGCAGTTAGTTTTTGTTGCCAGAAAAGAAGCTGGAAGCGAAGGAATATTGGTTTCTTTCTTTCATTACCTTTCAGTTGCTTTCCATGCGGAAATCCACTAATTTTGCTTATAAAGAAAAGAAACAACTTACTAGAAAACACAAAATATTTTAATCTGAAATGAATTCCTGCATGCTAAAGTTAATTGGGATTGTTTTGCTGCCATAAAAGTTGTGGTAGAGCTCTTGGTGAAAAGGTTGAAATGCATTTTAATTAATTTTTTAAACGTACAATGAAACAGATTTTTGGAGAAAGAATCTTGTAAGGTAGCTTTGTATAGGTACCCAGGTATATAGGTGTATCTTTTGGTATACTAAGAGAGCAGTTTAGTGATAAGTTTTCTTCGCACGCAATCCGCCGATGTAACCGGCATATCTCCATTTGACAATTGGAACACAATGCTCAAATGTGGGGTGTAGAAAGAAGTTGGGTGATGATGGACTTCTTCGAAGTTCTCGGAGTTCGATCTAGTCGTTCCTCGGCTGCTCTGGTATCTACATGGGCTCTTCTTCTCAGGGGTGGTCGCGGATATGGAAACGAATCTGCAAACTTTGAGATTTATTAAAAATGAAACTTTTTTTACCATAAATCAATCGACATCAATGTTCTCTGGTGCAATCTTTTTTACTGTTCACCAATAATCACTTTTCTATTCCACCAAGTAAAATAGACTGATACATATATTCTTACACACAAAAATTGCCTTTGCACATGAGCGTCTATTTGCGGACTCACACGTCCTTTCACCATGGAAGTCAAATGAAGAAGAAGGAATCACCTCCAGTCCTGTCCTTTTGCCGTTGCCATCACGACAAATCAAAATCATTCATTTTTTATACATTTTTTCATAAATTTTGTATAACAACTTTTTCATACCATTATTCAATATTCGAAATAATTCCTTTTACTTATTTAAATTATTAAATAGATTTAAATAATCATTTAAATTGCTTCACAATGCTTTCCTGGTTTGGAGCTCATATGTTACTTTATCCTTATTCATGTATGAGGCGTGTACCGCTTGCTAACTGTATTAGTGTTTTTTTAAATCTTAAAGTAAAAGAAATTTCAAGATTCTCTAAGCTTGCGTTTCTTTTCATAGTGCCTTTAACTTATCCTGAAAGGGGCTTTCTACCTTCTGCAGTGAATGATTTATTTCAAATGTAATACAGAAATATGAAACGGTATTCCGCCGATTTACTTTTATTTTAGTTTCATTTGCTCTGCACGTATGTATGAACCTTATGGTAGAGATATACATTTAATAATGAAACAAATCCAATTCAATTAAGTAAACATCCCCAATTTGTTTTTCAAGTAAGGGAACTATTAATGCCTCATCTATTATGGAATTTTGTGAAACATAACCTTGAAGGCATGTATGGTTCTAGCCATTCCTAATTTCAATATGTGTTGTAATGAAACACATATTAATACTATTATACGCTTATATGTCTTATACTTTTCATGTGACTAACCAAAACAATGTAGTTATGAGGCTCTAAAAGATAACGATGTTTGGTTTTCATGCAATTAACCCAAATATTAAAATCGTCTATAAGTTTCGATCACAATATTAAGCGGTGCACTTCTTAATTGATTGCATGAACTGGCAATTCCATTTTCATTTTAATTGATTTCGCTGTATGATTCGTGTGCTACAGAAGAAATTTCACGGGTGTACAGTACCCCATTAGGAACGTGCAACACTTGGGATGTTGGTGTGGGTTGTAGTAGCAAAAGAAGGCTCATACAACGCTTCTGCCTATGCTTTTGGACCTTTTATGCTAGCTAAAAACCTATGGCCCAGACTTTCAGTATCATAGCTTATTAAATATTTGACTACTGGTGAAATTGTTCCTTGTGCACAATTTACAAAAAGATTCGTCTTAAATTCAACCAGCGCAAAGGCAATCTAAATCGGATCTTACAATGGACTCCCCCTGTGATCTCAATTCAGCCTCCTCAAATATGTGACAGTATAGCTGCACCATAAAAATACTAACATATAATGTGAGACACAGAAATATCTACAAACTGTGTTAAAAGTATTAAAGTATTACAAAGTATCTGTTATTTTTTACTTAAGGATAGCAATGAGAGATGGAAGTGGTGGAAGTTGAATGGAGGAAAGGACAGTGTCAGAGAGAAAGAAATGCTCTACAGTCAATATATTGACGCAGGCTGATGTGTTAGCTTCTCAAAATCGTTGCTATTCAGTGAAAATCCAGCTCTCTCTTAAAACTACTATTCATGTGCTCTATTTTTACTTAGATGAAGTCGTTACAGAAATTCTATGAAAGCAGCCGATCAAAGGCTTTTGTCCTGTTGAATAGTACAGCTCCCTATGTGAGAGATCCCTCATTCTTCATGCCCAGAAGAGCCGTTGTACCACGGCATAAACCAGGATATTATCCCACTTAAAGTATAATATTCCCCTAGGGGTGTTTGTTTCAAAACCCTTCAGTTTTCACTTGTCGATCGTAAAGACTAGTGGGGAACTGGTGTCGGGAAAGCAAAAGGGGTGACAGAGTGGAGATGGTTATGATAAGACAGTAGCTGTTGATGATGGTTGAAAAGAATTTAAAGAGAAAGGGGTTAGGTTGGTAGAGCGAGAGTTGGTTTTAAGGGCGGAGTTGGGTACCACAAGAAAGTGCAATACTACGTTGTGATTCAATGATTCCTGCAGACGACAAGCTGCTATGAATCAGATCTTGAGGAGGAGCAAGAGGCTAGTGGAGTGAGAGGCAAGATGTTCCTCTACCCATTGTCATGAACAATCTCCCTGCATTCTCCTTTCGCCAGGGTTGTCCATGTGCATTCACATAATTGATCCATTCGTTCCTAGAAACAGCTTGCTTTTTGTCGAACGTAGTTCTGGTTCTCATCTAGTGAAGAAATATTACTCAAGATTATTTTACCGTAGGTAATAACTTCAACAATTCTAAAAGAATTCTGTTTGCTTGAGAATTGTAATGTTTATATAGACTATAGGTAAGTTTTCCTAGGAGATTATATATATATATATATATATATATATATATAGTTACTTTTTGGATTCGTAAAATTAAAAGGCCGAGTTGCAGATATTCCAAATGTTCTTTATTTGCGTAGAAATACACTCCGTAGCAGCAAAATTACATTACATATCACAACACAATCTTCCAAGGTCGATGACAATAACAAACAACGTTCAGTTTACAACAGCACTCTCAGCTGTTCTCTTCTTACCTCTCGCGACTCACGTTTCACAACTCATCGCTTCCTTAAATACCTCATTCATAATTCGAGACTGTTCTGTACAATCACTAGATGTTTATAGAATAAACAAGACATCTAATGACGTAATCCGAATATTCCATCACCTTCCAGAAGTGTGAAACCCTATCTGGGTCGGCAAGTCTTTTATCTCAAGCGCTATGTTTAACTGCCTATGCAAGCTCGTTATCTACGTGAAACCTATCCGTATGCTGAATTCAGTTATGGAACCATTTTGCTTGAAAACTGAGCAGAAATAGTTTAAAATTGCATTTATTTATCCATGTTAGAATCAAAATATGGACAACTCCACTGTAGTTTAGTTTCATTGTAAGACAACTCCTCCAGTAGCCAATATGAAGCTAGCATTCAGCCTATCTGGTCCCAACATGCATCACAAATCCAATATGGCTGATTATTTATAGTAGCCTGTAATCTGTGGATTGTGAATAAGCAATAATGATGCAATCGTTTCATCAAAAAAAAACCCGGCTATGGTATTGAATTTTTCAGTCTGACTCTACGTTTCTACAATTTAGCCTACACACGGCCAGTGTGAAAGAATAATTAATTTCCATTAATTGACCTAATAGTGGTTAACTATAAAGCCCGAGCCTTAAAGTACTTACACGTTGTAAGTCGCCAATAAGGTAGCTGTCTCATGTGTTAATGAGAACTCCTAAGTGGTTTACCGGTAACATACGAGTCAGTTGAAGAATTTAATGTCATGTCGACACGTTGGTCATAGTAGCTCAAAGGTAGAGTGGCTGGACGGACACCAGAAGATCCGTGTTTCAAATCCCGGCTATGGCATTGAATTTTTCAGTCTGACTCTACGTTTCCACAATTTAGCCTACACACGACCAGTGTGAAAGAATAATTAATTTCCAATAATAATATTGGCAAGCTTATGTCGATAACAAAGAAATCCAAGTCACTTCTTGAACTCAATTCTGCATCAAACCCTGTAGGCTGTAGTGTCAACTCAAAGAAAACTGCATATGTTCAGAATCTCCTAGCAAAGCACCTTGGGGATAATTGGCAAGAGCTAGGCCCTTTACGCTGGTACTGAAACCTCAAGGTCCAAAGTGAAGAGACTGGTAGTAGTGACAAATGTGGGCATTGTGGATATGCTGAGTTGGACAGTGAGGATTGTGATGACCTTGTTCTTTTTAAGATATAAGACTAAATACAAATATGTCAGGTTTGTTCAAAAGCATACAGGTTCAATATTTCAAGGAATATTTTTATATTTATATCGTTGATTTTGAAATTTTTTCCATTAAATTAGGCATTATAACATATAATTCAATACATGAGGTTTTAAAGCCTTGCAGAATTTCATAAGAGACATAAAATTACTAATTATATCGTGATCATAATGATTTGGTTTCAAGAGTGGACAGTTCCAAATGAAAAATGTCTTCCTTTGGGTTAAAAAAGACAATTCCATAATTTGACTTACTTATAAATGAACAAAGATAGATATTCATAAAACCTATAAGAATGATTTAAAATTATTCAGCACTATACTGAGAATAGTATTGTGGTTATAGTTTTCAACTCTCCTGTAAAATAAGCAAAAGAAGTTCTCCAACTTTGATACCAAGCTCCTCAAATAGTCTTTGTATTCTGTCATTGCATCCTGGTGGTACGTCCAGTGTACCGTCTATATTCCGTTTATATTCCGTTACTTTAATGCATTGGATGTAGGTGTTTTTATTTGTGCATACTAATCACATCTTATCATATAATTCGAAACGTTTCCTGCTTCTCCTATAACATATCGTTTGATGTTCGGCATCACCTATTTCTGCGAACAATTAATTTCATTACCCATGATTCGCTACAGTAATGTTATTATCTTGAAAACGTTTAATTTAGTTTCTTGCTTTATTTTGCAGCGTTCTCATTAAAGGTCCGCGTATTTGTTCTCTCTGTTTTCAACATTGTCAAACGTTTCGTCGCAAAATAAGTAATTAAAATTAATTGCTTGTTTCTCGCAATTACGTATATTCTCTATTTTCCTGTGCATTTTCTCCACTTTACCGAGTCTTTTCTTTTTAAAGAAATGTGTAAATTATTAATTACCCAGATGTTACATACTGTGTACAAAATAAATGTTAAATTAACAAAAACTTATGGACATACATATACATATGTAGGTTAAACCAGGCGCCTTCTATCATGCAATACGTTAAACCAATTGGGTGGGATCGAGCCCGGGCCGCTTTCCGTGGCCAGGAACCAAAGCATTTTGCCTTAGCCCGCTACGCCACGGCGCAGGACTAAACGTTATGTAACAGTCTTAATTTCATAACAAAGGGAGTTACGAAACGTTCATTCATTATTATCCGTTCCCTAAAAGATGGGGTTTGTCGTGTGATAATCTCTTTTAAGCACATAGATACTACATTTATACCAATTTACACTTTACGTACGAATGGGAAGTCCCTTTCAAACCGGAGCGGAGTACTGCCAGTTGCCTACACTTTGCTCCTGTTGAACTTTGATAGGTAGTACCAGGATGAAAACTTTTAGTGTTCATTCACCGCCCAGCCACAACCCACCCGACACTGCTGCTGGACCTGAAACAGTTTACAATGTAGGTAAATGTGGAGTAGGAAACCACACTGGCATTCCTCTACTGGGAAACCACGAAAAGTTATGTGGCCAGTCCTCATCGAACTGGAAACTGCCCAATGCAAGTCGCCTATTTTGTC
The DNA here is from genome assembly GCA_030765055.1 of Mantis religiosa. Lineage (NCBI taxonomy): Eukaryota > Metazoa > Arthropoda > Insecta > Mantodea > Mantidae > Mantis > Mantis religiosa. The sequence goes on along the minus strand of CM060952.1, from coordinate 157,434,091 downwards.
TTCATGTTACTATATAAATCAGTTTGAAAACACAAATGAAGAATAATTTCAAATAGGTATTTATTTTACTAGTTTAAACTTGGAAGGCAGCATAATTCGAGATGACCGTTCACTTTGAACTGCCCTTTACAAAGAAAATATTTAGTTTTTTACCATTGTTTCCAAAATAAGCAGCTTTTGCTACTTTCACCATAAGGTGTGTAAAATAATTACAAATATTGCATTACATAAAAAATTCGAAGCCATGAGTCCAACGAAAATACATGTTTTGAGGTCCCTAGAACCCCCATTTTCAAGAAAAGCCTTTATATATGAAAAATGTTCCACCATTTTTTGGAAATAGCTCCAACGACCTTTTTTAAAATACCACATGGTTAAGGTGTTTTCGTATAAAGTAAAACATGTATCTTGAAACTTCTGAAGTTGTTTTAATTCTTAAGGAGTTTTGTATATTTTAAACCTAAGAGAAATCTTACTAAACAAAACATGTAAGTTGCAGAACAAAATAATGGTGAGAATCATTGCAAAGAGAAGGGCAACCCGCTTTGAAAAGACTATCCTTCTATCTCCTATTTTTCATGCACAAGACAATTAAACCGCTTCTGAAAATTTTATTCTCGATTTACATGAACTGGATGGAGGAATTAGCTTTTGAAATTATTAGTTTCTTGAAGAATGCTTAAGCGAATAGCATGTTAAAATAAAAACAGATTATTTTGAATCTATTTTAATTTTGCGATTCGCACCACTTCTCCGCTTTAAAACGTGTCTGATTTAAGGTTCCATTGCACACTGTATTTACTTTTATATCTGTTCTTAATTGCCAATTCCAGGGAATGTGAATTCCTGCAAAGTCGAGGCTACTATAATTTAGATATACGTGAATTCCTACTAAGTGATACGTGAATTTCTACAAAATTGGAAGTTAATTTATTTTCTACAAAGTCATGGTTAGCATAATTAAAATTATTTAAAAATTACGAGACAATATTTTCCCTCCCACTTTGCACGATTTGGGATTGTGCAGCCATTATATTGGTTGATGTGTTAAAAATGTTATTTTGGTACGTCAAAATAATAAAAGTAAAAAAATATAAAAAAAAAATGTTTTATTCCTTACGGCACTTTCTTAATGTGTTGAAATCTTATGATTTGATGAATTGAGTAATACCTTGTTTTTAAATTTACATCCTTGTAGCGGATTTTGGGGTTGATGGGCCAAGGTTATTCTCATCTCCACTCGTCGTGCGTTGCGACTGAGGTTGCGGGTGCAATTCAGCCCTCCGAGAAGAAGATGATGAAGCCACGGATTGCTAATTCTTCTTGGACCAATATGCCACTCAGATTTGTCGATGTATCTAAAATCTTCTGTGTGGCTTCAGTCGTTGCATAGAAACCTTTTCTCAGGCGTGGTCGCAAGCGAAAGAATCATTTTGTTAAATAAACACCGAAATAAGTAAATTTTGTTAAATTTATAAAACTCCAAACTAGTAATTTAATTGTGCTACTTTATGAAATTTTATAAAACACTTCACATGTGAATAATAGTCCTTTCATACAATTTTCTGAAAACCTGTGTTGGCTATTTATATATATTCCACAATCAGAAAACGTCTATTCTCTTCGACGTTACACAATCGAAAGACCATTTCTTTCCTCGCTGTTTTACCAAGGTTACTGATTTTTCCGTCACTCGTTGTCATCATTACCAGTGAAACTGAAAGTGAGTCGAGATAAGTAACTGATCGCGTGTTACCAGATATAGGTTTACCAATCAGCAAATTTGTAGGAATTAACATATCTCCATTTCTCAAATATTTTTACCTGATACAAATTTGTAGGAATTCGCAGCGACCCGACAATTGCCCCTATTTTCAGGCTTACACTACAACCTGTACCACAGCAGAACTATTCGTATGATTGGCGAGGTCGTTTTTTTTTTTTCTTATTTCGCAGGCACTTGGGTGAGAATAGTCTCAATATGTTTGGGAAACCCTGAAATTAAGGTCATCATATCGGGAGGGCAAAGACGCTTCATAATCTGTTACGTCAAGGACGGTGACGTGACAGGACAAAGAACTTTAAATTGTAACAGTCGACCTCCCCCATCCCAACTGCTTCGTACATCAAAAGCTAATTGGGACTTGCATTCTTTGGTTAAAGAGTGGGTGTCGTTTCTGTCTCAGGTCAGAAGCGGTCACTTACGAGGATTAGCAAGTTTCTTGGGTCAAAGGTCATTGTCTCAAATGCCTTCCCGTTAATGAGAAGAATGTTCCATGGAAAGTCACGTCTTATCGTACTTCCTCTCTTTTTTCTACAGTCGTTATTCTCATTTAAATTTAGTTTCTTTTTAGAGCAGTGGAAGTGTGTCTTAGGAAATACTTTCCGAGCAAGCAATTGGTTCAGGAATCGAACGGGTTGCTTCAGGTTGTTTCATTTGTGGCCGGCGTTTGGGAGGTCCGGGTTCGCTTCCCCTGGCTGGCCTACCTGACCCATGATTTATATCTGGGATTCTCTCGGGTCTCCAATGTTAGTTACATCCCCCGAACTTCTTGTCCTCCGTTTCATCTCCATTATTATTCAAATCATCTCTTATCTGGTGGCCTTTTTCAGGGTGGACGTGTTGATGGGATTCTCGGCTCTGCTTGGCAGGATGATATGCCCCTGGTTAACACTTCCTCCTCCGTTTTCCAGGCCGGTCTGGTAGACGTTTCAGGACCACAGTAGGTGGCATACCCTGCCGGGGAGTTTTCATCAGGTCAGATGTAGACCCTGCACTCTGCACTGACGTGACTTCTTGTGTCGACCACCCTTTGTCCTCTCATGCCTCATCCTTCCTCCCGGGGGTGACTCACTTGGGACATAGGTATAATCCAATTGGTTTAAGAGAAAATATTTCTGTAATTCAGGCCATAAATTTGAAACACGAAATCCTTACGATCTTGTGGTAAAAAGAGTCTTATTAGACGAACGCTAGAGTGGTTTCTATCTGCTATGACTTGCTCTCCATAATTTCCCTTCCATAGGTTTCCTTTTCACCTTTCGTGAAGGTGAAACCTCTTCAGGTTCCGTGGTGTATGGCGGTGCCGGGCAGTTGGCGCGGTTGTTTATCCAAAGGAAAACACAGTAGAGGACAGCGAGGTTGATGGACCGTTCATCGCCCGCTCTGTGTAACTTCAGTTCAGGAACTTCTGCGGGTCTTTGTGACCGTCTGCTTTAGGCTTGTACGTCATCACTTCCTCCTGGGAGCTGATAGCCGCACTAGACTTATTTAGGTCACAATGCGCGAAATGTTTTCTTATTTTATAGTAGCGTTTAAAATAACATAGCCTATAGGAATGAATTTAAGTTTGATTTACTATTTCTTGGGAGTACAGAACGGAATAATAACGAGAAATTGAGTACCAGTCATTCAAGAACGATGACAGACATTAGCAGTGTGAATCTCAACTTAAGAGTTGGGATTTATGAATTTTTAAAGTCATTTTCAGCAAATCCGAAATGGAAACTGGAACGAGAAGAGAAGGTGGAAGGCTTGAGCTTTGAGGATGTTTAATAATTCAGAACAAACCAGGGATAAAAACGTGAACGCTTGTCGATTTACGTATCGACAACGACATGTAAATCTGCAAGTTTTGTTATCATTTAAAACTTACCAATAACATGGCATACAGCTAACTTTGTTATTCATTATAGTAATACCTATTGCGGTTATTAAAGTAAATCACCTCCCAACCTACCAGCTGTTAAGGGTGAACAGTTGCGTATGATAAAAATACGCATAATCCCATTGGACAAGGAAAGGGAAAATTGGAGCTTAAGAAATATTACTTCGTGCATGCTTACGTTTGAGAGGTGGGCAAAACATTTCCCGTCCTATTTTTTTATTTTTTATTTATTTGTCTTGGTAGTTTTATATCGAACTCGAACCACTATTTAAACGCGATGATTGTTTTTTGTTCTAATATTATGTTTGTATTACATAATTTAATTTTCTGCCAAATGCTGCTTTTCATATTTTCTTCGAACACCATTTCTGATTCACTCAATTGTTAGTTAACTAATAACTTACTTATTTTAAGCTTAGAACAGAAAGTAATAGAATTATTTGTAAGATTCGTTTACTAAACTTATACTGATTATTTTGGATTTAAATAAACTATGGTATTAGTAAGATATTGAACTAGGTATAACTGTTACTGCACTTCATGTTTTAAAAGGCAATTTTGGTTATTCCTATTATTCACTTTTATTTTAAGAGAACTTCATATAAACTTACATACTTTTTTACTGTTTTAATGGTAAGTGCATTGAATTATAGTGCATATACTTCCTATTATAGTTTGTAATAAGAACGTTCAGAGAAACATTAAGGGACTCTAATGTAATAAATTTTTGGAACTTGTCTTTCATTTTACGGTTTCTGAATGCTAAGCGTACCTTTTTAGTGCACTGCACAAGTGGATTAGTAGGGTGCGAATATGTTATACGAGGTACGTGCAGAATGCAAGTTCTGTTTGGTAATAAAATTAAATTGTGTACAGATACAGAAACATTATTTATTGCACAAAATTCTACACATAACTGCCGACATTTTTCAGGCATTTGTCATAGCGAGGCACAAGTTTTTGTCTACCTTCTTCATAGAAGTTTGCCGCCTTTGTCTTCAACCAGTTGGAAAAATTTTCTTTCAGCTCTTCGTCATTGTTGGAGTGTTGACCGCCATTCCATAGCGAGAGCACTAATTGTAAACTTGTGGTTTTCCTGGATCTTGTCATCAATCACGTGAACCAGTTCTTCTGTAACCAAAGATAGACGCCCACTTCGTTGTTCATCGTGCACTTCACTACGTCCTTCATTGAACTGTCGGACCCATCTTCTCACCATTGTAATCAATCATCGCATTTTGCCCATAAACATCACTAATTTGCCGATAAATTTCAATTGGTTTCACTTTCCTGGCATTCAGAAAACAAATCACAGATCTGATTTCACAAGCGGCGGGATTTTCAATCAACATCGACATTGTAAACAAGCACAACAAAGCGTACGTGGCTGATAGCGATCTCACAATGGCGCACGTTTCTTCTCCTTGATACAGAGCGTGTACCGCGCATGTGCGGAACGGCGATCGCAGCGCTGCAGCGGAGATGAATTGAAACATAACTTACTTGCTGGACGCCCCATGAAATTGAATATAAGTTATACTTAATAGCACTAATGTTGTATGAATTTATATGGAGCCAAATTTCACTAACCGTAGAGCTAGATTTTGAATTTCCGGAAACCTATTAGAAGGAAGACTTTTAATTTCTATTACTTCGATTTACAAAGCTGGAGAATATTATGTCTCTATCTTCACATTCAAATACAAGATAAATTTATTAATATCTCTATATTACGTGCCTCAGATGAGAAAGGGGAATTGCTTTTAATGGTAAGTAGCTTCATTTCGCATGTTGAAGCTATCAGGAGTCTCAAAATATTTTGGCAGGCCATTATAAGTCTCTAGGGCCTAGTGCTATACACTTCAATTAACGAGTTCATTAAATGTACTTTATCCAAATTTATTACTCACCAACAATTTAATTTACTATTTATTTGCCAATTTTAGGTGCATATCATTTTAAATGTTAAAAATGTTGCCAAAAGAGAATATAAGATAGCTTCCAGAAGTGAAAGCTATCTTAATTTAGTATAATTTACTGTCTAACCTCCTCAAGAAGGCAAGAGAGGAATGAAGGGGAGAGGGGTTTTAACTGTTTATCTGCTCTGTCAGTGTGATGCCAGATCTAATGTTTGTTTCAGTAACTGTAGTGATAGGTATTATGCATAGGTGAGCTATGTGACAACACTTAAACGAATCTAGCATCCTTTTCATACTCGGAAGGCGAGCATAAAAACCGTGGTGACAGTAAAAGTAATTACGTTACACATTCCTCTAGCTTGCCTTCTTGTGTTGGGTAGACAGTAGTTGTGGAGTATAGCATAGTACTTCCCGTGTACTGCGACTTACATAGATCCATTGCTTCCCTAGAAGAAAGCAATGAAGTGAGAGAACCGCAAGAATGTAGATGGTGGCAGGTAGACGCCACAGATTCGCGCAGAACTTGTTTTGCATTCTGTAACAGCCAACAGTTCGTTTCTGTTAATTTATCAGTCAACGTAAGTCATATAAAAAGGTGGGGTGGTTACATATAACAGCTGCCACCACATGTCGAACGCCGGGATGTGGGATACGGAGTCGGCTTAGAGTTACCGGAGATTCGTTGTTCAGAATGAGGGAAAATTCCAGATAACTCAGCTGTTCGAGAGGTACAAGGAGGTTCAATTTTTCTGAAGGAAGGTAGAAAGTCTGCCATCACTCGTTCATACCGTAAATGTAATAATCGGCTTAAAGCGAGTGCCAAAATGGAGCAGCCTTTCCTCATATTATGAGTATTCAGTCAGAAGCACACAAACTGACATCATATAAGCAATGGTTCTGAAATAAAGCTAAAGAGACCTCTAATACCTTCCTATTTTCCGCTTTCTAATATACATTTATGTGCCTTCTCAGAGAAGTGGTGTTTTGTGTGCAAATTAAGATTAAAATGATTTCAAAGGTCTCTATTTATTTTCTGAAGTAAAGCTTTCTGACACAATGGAGTCATCAGTGTATTAAACAGAGATTTCGAGGCCATCCTCTTCAGGAACTAAAGAATAACCGGCAATGCAAGATACTAGTAAACGAAGTTCATTTAGAACATCTTTGAGAATAAGGACTATAAAGGCATATTTCCTTGCAGTATGAAACTAAATGTGTAAAAAGAAACATCAAGTTTTAACTTTTAGAAACCATATAAAAATCAAAGATAGTGTTAAGTAGTTCATCTTGGCTATCCTTGCATGCCCGCCACGGTAGTGTGGTGGCAGCAGCGTGTCTGCCTCGTTCAAGAGGTCCCGAGTTCGAATCTCGGTCAGGGTAAGTTACCTGGGTTTTCTCTTCCTGAAAGACGAACGTAGGGTAACTCTAAGCTCCTTGGACCCTGGGCTCATTTGAGCATCATTTCACCCATCCCATTCGTCGTCCGATATAACTTAACTTTGGAAGACGTAAAATTGCCCCCAAAAATTATCCTTGCCTATAGTCAGTCCTTACTGACTGTTATGTATGAAATTTAACAATATGTATTCTTGAAAACACCTCTTCCCTATTTAAGGCTCTATTTATTATAATAAATATCTATTATTCTTTCCGATTTTATGTACACATAGCCAGTGCATGTGCCAATTTGTTTAAGTAAGTAAAAATGTAACTAAAGATGTATATCTTAAATTATGTATACTTCAGTATTTAAAATTATATTCTTTAGATAACAAAGTGAAGAACAGTTGATGGGTTACAGCATGTTATGCTTTTGTAACTAGAAGTATACATAAATAGTGATTTATATCTGTTTAGAGGACAGCTTGGATAGACGCTTCACTTATATAAGCAAATCCTAAGTCTGATCTGGTCAGGTTATAAGTATTCTAGCTTGCTTGCAAAAATGTTTTTCTTCTTTCTGTACTGCACAATGCACTAGTTTATTTGTAACTTCTTTTCACGTTAACTCAATCTAATGTTAACGTAAGCCAGATATTTTATTTTCAAAATATATCTTTAACAAATCATAGCAGAGTGCTTTTCGAAAAATGCCTGTAATATAGAGGAACCTTGGGAAATATGGCTTTCAAACTAATTTGTAAGCTAATTCTTCTTATTTTGCCCGTCTTTTTTTCTTCTTTTACTTCTTCAAGCTAAACGGTAGTTACGTTTCGCCAATTAGGCCCGAACTCCTGGGAAGGAAATAGCAGCGGGTGCCATTTTTTTCCAGGCTGAGGATGTGATGTACGACTAGGTATGTTTAGAAGAGGAGAATTCGAGATTCTGGAGCATGATGATAGCTGCTGTCTATTAGCGTTCATTATGCGAACCCTCGCGCAAGAAGGCTTGATCAGGTCACAAGAAGGCTCCTAGGGTTAATTCTGGTTGGTGTATTCTTGTATGGGGTCCGGAATGCTACATCTCTTCTTGATGCTGCGGTCACATCTGCCTGGTGTGCTTCATGAATATCCATCAGTCTCACGTCTGCTATTTTGAGAGCCTTGTTTTCAACAACGAAGCCTTGATTAGTGCATCATTCTCAAGGAGGCTTTCTAAATAGTTGAGTACACAGAAATGAAAGCGAAGCAGTTGAAAAATGGATACTTGCATTTCTTTCGTAACCCAAGTAAAATGTTTTTTAATACACATTTCTAAAAGTTCAACGTCTCTCTAATTACGGAGTCATATACTGGCAGTATTGAGCAATGAATGCTAGACAGATGGATTTTGTTGCGGCGTTGCCATCATGTGCCGTCTTTCTATTCGATTGCTATTGGTTTGGTTCAATGGGAGAGGACACTGCAGGTGAATCATAACAAACACTATGTCCTTGTTGCTCAGATGGACGAGATTCCCTTCTGTTTTAGAGGTGTACAAGTTTAATGCCAGCGAAGACTTACCTAATATGTAAGAGACAAGAGTGAATAATGAACAACAAACCTGTATAAAGCTTTATGATTATCAAAATGTTGCCTTGGCTTTATCTTTGTTAATACAAACATCGCAGATAACGCACTGACTATTTTTGGAAGAGTGAGAGGGTACTGGCGCGCTTCTCAGACGTGTGCTAAACACCAATGGACGCATCACTTCAGCATGAATCACAAATGACAGACGTTATGTCTACGTGGGGTAAAAATTGCCTTACTGAGCGGTTTCTATTAACAAAGATAAACATAGGTTAACCTTTTGAGCAGCACGATTGTACCTGAAAAAGCGAAGGGGGAATACTTCATGCAGGAGGTGCAGTGAAGCGTCAACGAAACGTTATGAGGACATAAGGGTATATATTGAATACAACTCTTTAAAGCCTAAATGAAAATTTAGGCTTTCTATTGAAATTCTAATATTCAAAGTGTATTAAAGGTTCTTAAGTTATCCGGATTTTTATTTTTCATACAGCAATGTTAACAATAAGTGAATAGTAATACTACATTCTTCATCTTCAACTACGATGGTTCAAATAACCTTGTTTGCTTTTACAGCATTGTGTAATGTGAACGTCTGTAGAGAAGGCAACTTTAAATATTAATTTTTTCTCTCCTTAAAATGATTTAAATGTGACATATTTTAAGAAACTTCAGCAACTAGAATGAGAAGTCACTATTCCCCTGAGGACGCCCGACGGAATTATGGGTGAAAGCTTCAGGTACGAAACTAGACCACGGCCAAAAAGGCCGAAGATAACATGTTGCTGGATAAACTGAATTGCTTCAAGATTACCTCATTTTGCCTGCAAAATTATAAAACTTCAGCCAGTTTGTATTGTTTTAACCTATACAAGAAAGTATTAATGCGTTTTTCTGTCTTATAGGGATAAAAACTATTCACTGGAGCTTAAGTTTTCGACAGTTTTGTCAAATTTTATACTTTATTCTTCCTGTAAAAATTGTTCTGTTTCAATGTTCCTCAGATATTTTACTGAGTAAATTTCTTAGCAGACTATCGGCATCCTGAATCTTGTACCTGGAATTATATCATCACGTAAGGTAAATTTAAAGTGATAAACATAAGAGCATAAGGTACCAGAAATGCCATACATGGTTACGTGAAGTGCGCGTAAAAGTTAAAATTCCTCTTCGTTGTTTTTTTAAATGGTGAAGAATCAGGTGTTTAAAACATATGCGGAATGACATTTTTATAGTAAGTCAATTTTTTTCCATTAGGAAAGAGAGTTTGTGAGGATTGCTAATGGGATGAAGAAGTAGAATGAAATGGGGGAGGGGGGGCTTCCCTAGCTGATGTGAGCGGCTATTACACGCACACAGAGCTTTCCAAAATGCAGGTATTTTAATTCGCTTTAGAGCTTTGCATAACACCCTTTCTACGAGGGCGGTAGTTCCTCGGACGCAGTTCCAACGTGACCGAATGAGATGACACTGTGGAATGCAGGTTTAAATAATACCCAGACCGTCGACTAAGCCATTTCCCCTTTCATCCCGTCACGTTTCCATTGGCCACATCCCAACTTGTCTTCTGACCCCTCTTCTTCTCTTCATGCTCATTTTCATCGGATCCATTTCATTCTCCCTTTGTGTCACTACATGCGAAGGTAGGTCACTTTCTTCACGGAAGGTCTGCCGTTCAACTGTTATTTGCCAACGACTGGAGATCTTCTCTCTTTTCTATTTATATCCGAAATTTTTTTCAGTGGTTGAACGATATGAATTGTTTCCCAGAAAGATTTATCTGGAAGATTTTCTCTTAAGAACCTATTATAGAAACCGTTCATCTCTATTCTCTATGTTTGTTGGAAGGTACACACTTGAGTTAAGATGATCTATTATTTTTCTGCTTTAATTTAAAGGCAAATGCAATGTGGAAGCATTGATTTAATAGTTCCATTGTTTAAAACTGACATACGTTTCTGATTAGGGCAAGGGTGCCATATTTCGGATACCACTTTTATTTTTGGATATTCTACATATTATAGTACATAAATAGACATGAAATTCTGTGACAATCTTCTTTATTTATATTAGCTTACAGTCCCTTAGTCAAAAAGTGTCTTATAAAGTAAGTACACATAAGACATAATGAAAACCATTAAAGATCATTCAGATTAGGTTACAGAAATGGTGCCTAATTTTAGATACCTTTGTGGAGTGTGATAAGCCAGTTAAGAGTGTCTTTTTATAAAATCACTGAGACATTTTTTGCAGTCATACCGGTACTCAAAGCAAATGGATGCTTTACATTTTTGATCAAAGCTAGCTGGAATGTCATTCATCTAATGTCTTTCTTTCTAAATCCAAAATAACGGTAATCAAGAACCGTGCAATATGCAGCCAGTTCGGTATGCAGACCCGAGTTTGGATCTCGGTCAGGGTGAGTTACCTGGATAAGGTTTTCCGGGGTTTTCCCATATCCTGAAAGACCAATATCGGGTAACTCTAAGCTCTACGTACCCTGGGCCCATTTGAGCATCATTTCACCCAATCCATTCACCGTCCGATATGACTTAACGTTGGGGGACGTAAATTACAACAACAACAAAAAAAAAAGAGTTCGGTTTACAGCTTCTCTCCAAGTGCGCAATCTTTTCCGATTTTTGTAGTCAACAAACTTTCTATTTGTGGTTTACATAATTCTCTAGTGCAGAGCGAGGTACGCCATACCATTTGGAAGGTTTTAAAAATCCCATTTTCTTCTCCTTGACGGCCTTTACTGCTTCACTCATTGCTCCTTCTGCACCCTGGTGCCATCTAAAGAACAAAAAGTCTTTGAGATCGGTAAAATATTGTTCAATCCTAATTTCGGATATCCGAAATTACGATGCCCTGTGGTATCCGAAATTAAGAATTCCGCCATATTGGATGAATAACAACTTGGATTAAACAAGATATAAGTAATTTCAAATGTTAATGTATATAAGACAACTATCATATACTAACATACTACAGGCAGTAATGGTGTGATTTAGGACCTCACGTTAAGCTCAAGACATCGCTCTGAAAAGTGGTCTTCAAACACTCTCATCGTGAACAAAACAACTTACAAATGCTACTTCACTGTAACTAACTGCATAATGGCTAGAGCTGGTACTACCTCCTACTTGTTCACATAATTTCCTAGGGTGTTCAGTAGCTCATGGAGCAGAAAATCTACCATCCGAAATTAGGCACCTCTCCTAAATATGATGCACTTACCCTGATATTTTTCTACAAGTGTTTATTCCCATAATGATCGCTATAGCTGTTTATTGTGCTACATAATGTCACATTTCACTCTAGAAAATGCCACAGACCAATTTGCTCTCTCTGCTTCCAACCTCAAATGCAAAGTAGTGAGGTGGGAGCCCTTACCGATCACTTATTAATATTTAGCGTTAAAACTTATTCCCATACTTATAACTATTACTATATTATCTTAAAGTCATAATATATCCTAGATTTGGACGCAAGAAACTTTAATTTAGTTTTTATTTCTAGACTATTTCCGGAAATTCACTATTAGGATAAAATATAAATAAGAATGATTTATATGATTTAAACCGAATTTTAAATTTGTTATGAATTAAAAAATTGGGACAGGAATGCTTTATTCGTAGTTAATTTGTCTGCATCTTAATCAGCCACACGTCCGGGTGCAATTTGGTACGGGATTTCTATGTTTGAGATGGGATGCGCGTTGACTTTTCGAAGATCCACGTCGAGAAGCCAGATATAACAGGGTTAATTTGTTGTATTTTGATTTGTTTCTTGATGATTATGATTGATTAAATAAGAGTAATGAGAATCTTGGTTTCAGGCGTGGTTCGGAATAAAGTTTCGGAGAAGTCAAATTTTGTAACTATTTAATTGAATTATTTAGATTACATTTTACTTGAACTTCCTTTCCCAGTCACTTCCAACATATCGATAAATTCTTACTTTTGTTATTTTTAAACAGTTCCAACTATTACATAAATGTTCTGGATGTTGCTCCACTATTCATCACATTCACCAATACAAAAACATCTCTCTATACTAAAATTATTGATTTTTCGTAACTATCGTTACTCCTATCTTAATTTTGTGATTGGCCGATTTGATTCCACGTCACAACATTACGTCATACAATTATTACTACGGCCAATCACAAAATAACATATATTTTTATTTATTTAAATTACTAAATAGATTTATATAATCATTTTTTTATAAATCTATAAACTTTTCATACCTCCTCCAAACATAACCAAAAACTACTGTTACAAAATTCAGGAAACAAATTACAATAATGAATTAAATAAACAATTCTGTATTTTCTTTGAGCTATTGCTGTTAGTATTCTGTCAAAAAATCTAGCACTTAAAATTTCCTGGCAAAAGAAAGCTCTTGGGCAAAGCCCCTGCCAAACGGGGAGGATTTATACACAAAGTAATCACGGCTCTGAACTGAGTAGATTCTGACATTCCTTTTCTCAATTACTCATGCTTACAGACCTCTCTGAGAATCAAGAGTTGTACAGAAGATCCAGGAATTAATGCTACTTCTTGCGTAGATTGTTTGCCTGCCCTTGGCAGACTTTGTGCCCTCCTATTCTTGTAAAGCATGGCTCTTCTGCCCCATACTTGTTCCTCCTCATTACTCTCAATTTTCGACGCTAATTATAACAGAGTATCTCTCTGCGACCCCATGTGACTAGGACTCCCTTCTTGAATCGCCCAAGGGATGGACAGTGTGCAACCCTAAGTTGGACTCCAAAGGAGAGATAAAGAGAGCGAGAGAGTTATTTCGTGCGCTCCCTCGACCTAGGATTGTTGTGGCCGGGGCGGATTACTTTGTCAACGTGGTCTTGCTATCTGGGGAGGATTTACTTCTTGTGGAAATCCATGTACCGTAATTACAACTATTCCAGTTCTCTTGCTATAACATATTTGGTATATTACTCCACTGCGCTTCAGACACAGTACTGTGATATACTGACTTGGGCCACTTGCAATTATACGACAAAATATTCAACTGTATTTTGCGTTTGCATTGTCGTAGAGGCTCTTATCATATTGCTAACGTAATCAGTAATTACAATTTTGTGCCCTTAGATTGCTGTTTTCCAATGTTCATATCGGCGGCCGTTCTCCTTTGGAACATATCGAAGGTGATAACTCGTATTCGTTGGGTTTTAATCATTACATCACGCACACATTCGTACTCTCATTCATACTTCCAGACTATGGGGAAGATGAGAAATTATGTTGGTCGGAGAAAAATCGTCATCCCCACGGCCGGGAATCGAACCCGGCAGGCAGGTGCTCTAGCGACTGAGCTACGGGGCCAGCCTGCATGATTTTAAGGAGCCCTCTTTCTACAGGAAATGTTATATTGATCAAAATAGTTATATTATTGTAATGTACGTATAGTAAATCAGTTTACAATTTTACTGCAGCTTCTTAAAGCACGGGTTGGTTTAATGACTGTAAAGTTAAGAAACACTTTGGTGTTGGGAAAATACATAAACCTTTACAGTGGCGAAGCGTGCAATGAACGCCGAAGCTCCGCTTCCCCAAGAATTTCAGGAGAAGCAGAAGGAAAACAAGAAAATTTATGCCAAACAATAATTTATTTGCTCTGGATGAATCTTCAAAACTTATTCGCGAACATACGCGGTATTGCGGACAATTTGACAGCTGCGTAGATTCGAGTGACCAATTCCGTGAGCTCATTCAATACTCATTATTTCTGTATTTACGCATTCGTAACCATTAATTCCATTCTTCTTGATTTCCGGAAGCAATCCGATTCTACGATAGTTAGGAAGCACTGGATAGATTCTGTCACGTGAAGTCTTTGTAGTGTGTGAAGAAAAGTTGTTGTTCTCAAATGCTAGGCTTTGGCAATGAAGCCATTAGCTCTCTTGCTCTCCAATATTTCTGTGTAGTGGATTCGGCAGGTAGGGCTTCACAGGTTAAAATATGTTCTTCAGTCATTTCCTCTTCTTTGTTCCGCAAAGGATAATTTGGACTTGTATAAATTCCTATTCTGTGTAAGTGTTTGGCCAAATAATCATGTTCTGTAAGTAATCTAAAATTTGCTACTGCAGCTTTACGTGGGATTTCTGGAATAATTTCTGGATTTTTAATTAAAATGTTCCATTTCTTTTTTATATTTGGCTTTGTTCAGATATTTATAGGTTTTGTTTGTTTTTATATTTGTTTTTGATTAATCTTTTTATTTATTGAAAGTGTAAGCTTTTACTTTTGTTCTGAATTAAATTTGCACCTTTTTTGGCAAGAACATCAGCTGATTCATCTCCAGAAATTCCACAATGTGCAGGTATCCACTGTAATACAATTCTTTTGTGTTGAAGTTGTTGCATCTTTTTGTGACATTCTTTGATTTGGATTGACCTCAATTATATGAACTTATTGCACATAATGCTGCTTTAGAATCAGAAAGTATGACAGCATTTTTGAATGTATCTATTCTGTATAGAAGGTTTTGGAGTGAAGTATGAATAGCCGTTACTTCTGCATCAAAATTTATTGTGTGATATCCTGCTGGTTGATAGAATGAGAACAGTGCACACTTAATTCCTGCTCCTGAGTTGTTGTCCAAGTTAGATCCATCTGTGTAAATATGTAACCATTCTTCAGGTGGGTATCTATTGTTAACGGTTTCTAATGCTAGTGCTTTTAGTACAGGTTTGGAAGTTTCAGATTTTGTAACTATTTGTTCTAAATCTAATTGAATATTAATTGGTTCAAAATTCAGTGGGTTTTCTTTGATTAAAATGTTTTCTTTAGAATTAGGAAGATTCAGATCTGTTCTTAATTCCATAACTTTGTGTAAAAAACTTTTTTGTGTGAAGAAAAGTTTATTTTTATGTAGCAAATAGAACTTATTGTGAAGTTTAAAGTTAATATAAAGGGTGTGTGGATTGTATAATTTCTTCATGTGGAAAAATTAGAACGTCTAAGAGGAGAGGGGAAGCAGGGATACGTCTGTACAATAGAAAGAGTACTGAAGAGTAGCCTTAGTTCTTTTAGTCGTTATTCTCTCTTATTTTATGGAAAACTATTATTTGGAGCTCCCTTTGCTTTGGAAGTCACGCCTCGCCACTGTACATTTATGGCCGTCGTAAATGATCTCCTATTAACAGAACATACATATTTTCTCAATCGGTTCATTTGCATAGCTTTGAGTTAATATGAGGAAATCTTAAAGTGACAAAACAAGAAACTTTTGTTGGATGGCACTACGTATTCGAACTTAGTCCAGTATCTTACGTATTTACAGCAGCTGAATTAACATGTAACCTTTGAACTTAAACACTCCACATAATTTTGCTCTCATCAGCTTGCGTGGTTTGGAAGCTGAAATTCACTTACATTTGAGAAGGCAGAAATGCGAGACGATGTGGTCGAGAGACCGCCACTGAAGCCGTGGCGATCCCATCTGCTCTTCATTCTCAATCCATTTAGCAGCTTAGTGTACCACAGTCCAGCTGATATCTCCCCTAGTTCGTTTTAATTAGACGCAAGTGGTAGGGTCACGCTGATGGACGTACGCACGTCATTCATTCTTCGTATGCTCTGACAGCCCCTGACTTTTCGTTTCATCCTTCGGAAACTTTTCCACCGACTTTCTTGGACCTCGGTATTTTTCTACTTGCCCTGAGTTGTTTTAAGCAAGTTCGTGGATATACATCTACACTATTGACTGATCAATTAAAGAAGGCTGAAAATTGCATACCCTCTGATTTCAGACCTGCACAGAAATATTTTTGAGTAAAAAAGAAAAGAGAAAAGAAACATAGGTGGCATTTGATATTTGAAAAGAATTTTATGCTAGGCAACCATTGATTCCTAAATTTTATGCATGTTTGACGGAAGATTCACCATGCTGTAATATTGAAGACTGGATTCAATGCTCAGCCTGCACAACTGTGCAAACTGCATTGTGTACACAGTTCATGTGAATAATTTATTTACATAAAATATGTTATGAAACAGTGTCGGAGGTTTATAGAAGCTTTTTCTTCCAAAAGAAAGAATGAATGGTTAAGATATGTCAAAAACCTTCAATAAGTGGCTCCTAAAACTTTTTTAATTATTGGAAACTAATAGTTTTGTGATATTTTTTGTAAACTAGAAACTCAGTTATAGTAAGACTATTATTTTCCAGCAGAGTATATTATCAACATTTTGTGATAGTATAAACTTAATCAAATTTAAGAATTACTTGATATCTGCTGTTCCTGGCACGGTAAAAGCACGAACACTTCTGTTCTCATGAATAAATTAACTTTGAAATACGAATTAGGTGATATAAATTTGTTCTATTGATGGAAATTAATTGTTCTTTCACACTGGCCGTGTGTAGGCTAAAGTATGGAATGATAGACTTAAAAATTCAATGCTATAGCCGGGATTTGACACGAGTCAGTTGGAGAGTTTAATGTCATGTCGGTATGTTGGCCATAGTAGCCCAAGGGTTAGAGCGGCTGGACTGCAACCAGAGGATCCATGGTTCAAATTCCGGCTATGGCATTGAATTTTTCAGTCTGACTATCTTTCCATTGTTCTATCAAGATTTCTAAATTTAAAGAGAAAGGATATTGTAGGTATATATAGCAAATTATCCTGTGTAACATCTTCGATAAAGTTAAAACACAAAAAGATAAGCATATATTTAAAATCAGATTCTGTGGAAAAAGAAGTAAAACTGTGATTAATTAGTAAATCTTTCACATGTAAGGACTAATAAGACATGCGAAACAATATATTTCTTTTTGTTTCATTTCATTGCCTTTAACTACAGTGGTCATATCGCGGCCGTTCTCCTTTGGAACATATCGATGGTGTTAACTCGTAATCGTTTGATTGTATCATTAGATCACGCACATATTCACACTCTCATTCATACTTCCAGACTCCGGGGAAGATGGGGAATCATCTTGGTTGGAGAAAACTCCCCACCCCTAGCCGGGAATCGTATGCAGGACCTCTAGCAATGCAGGCAGGTGCTCCTCCGAATAGATATCTCGAAGGAGAAGAACAGAGACATGACTAGAATCTTTGAAGTTCTGAATGCACAACACAGACACAATGTATGTTGTTAATTGCCAAATTGCTTGCATAAAAATACTTGGCGTCGAATGTAACACCTATGTATAGCCAAATATATGCACAAGTGCCAAACACCCGTGTAGTGCCAAACAGTTCTGCAGTCAGACTCTAGCAGGTATGTTCACAGTTTTCCCTTGGAAACGGAATGAAGTCTGTCAAGGAAACATTACGATACACATTTCTCGAGGAGATATCTCTCCTTTTCCTGGAAGGAGAGGCAAGCGTTTGAATGCGTGCGTAGCTGGTAGCACTTAGCGATAAGCCGTAGCGGCCTAAGTTTATGCATGTAAGGGAATCGATGGGTTGTCATTATGGGGTCGTCCAAAATCACTTAACTTGATCGTAGGATGAGTAATGCCGCTGCGGGGCGTTCTCCCTGTATCTAGCTGATGCAGCAGCATCCGTAATGCGGATCGAGGAGGAAGCGAAGGGAATATACGAAGAGCGGTGTATGTGGGGCCAGGAAAAAGAATACAGAGTACACACATCGTTAGTGCTTTTGGTCCTCATAATGCCAATATTTCCCTTACTGATGCAGAGTTTGGCTTGAGCTTTGCTTTGTTTCTTTCTCCGTTCCGGAAAGTTGCATCATTGAGATTTCAGTGATTCAACAACACATTCCAAGAAAAAACTTTTATTTGGACTATATATTCTTTTCTCAGAGAAAATAATCGACAATACGCATTGATTTTAGAATCCTGTAAGGAAAATACATGTAATTGAAAGAAGAACCTGTAATTTTTTAAATGTTATTAGAAAGAAAATATTCAGTCTTTGAAATTCCTTTGAAAATATTTAATGTTAAAACCATAAACTCTTGGCCAAATATTATCGAACTAATGTTTCAGTAGGTACAAAGCTCTGCTATCAATATTATTAACAATTGATTTTTATGTACCAATTAGATTTATTCAGAAACTAACTTTTGTGTACCAGAATACCTGAACAGGAATGCGACGTTGATGAACTCATAATTATAACAAAGCACTTCTATGTTGAAACATTCAACATGTCAGAAAAAAATTTAGCACTGCAGTAGGTAATTATTTTGAGTAAACTCAAATTAATTTTTACTACATTTACAGTTACAGAATTGAAATTTTGCTACCTTTATTCTTGCTTCCTTTGTCTTTATTTTCTTCTGCAACGTGTTTAAATCTATATAACTGTAGTTGTCAAATGATCTAAATCTCTTAAGTGTTAAATAAATAACCGTTCAGTTACCATCATTGCCTACCAATCCTTCATGAAGACACAAAGTTTCTGCCCTATGAAATGATCTGCAACCAGACCCTTTTAGTACCTATCTGATTTTAACATGACTTATACGTCCTACACTATATCATTTTTTACCGAAGGGGTCTGGTATGCCACATTAAAGCTATTTATCCGTCCAATATTAGATGAGCACCCTTGTTATATATTTTGACTTAGAACGTGCACAACATCATTCAACATATTCGTGAAAAAGAAACATATAATTTGCATAAATATAAAATAGTACATATATAAAATGCATGCTTCAGATATATTTTTCTGATATTATACAACAGCAAAGGAACTTCACGCTGTCGATTATTGGCACAGAAACCACATTGCTAATAAAATCAAAATAAATCAACCCGTGACGTAACAACCCTTATGAGCCAAAACCTGCAAACCGGACTGCCGGGCTCACGTCGGCATAGGCAAGGTAGAGTGGGGGGTGGTCATCCTACCGATGCGGAGAGGACATGTCAGCATTCCGAAACCCCCGGCCTGAAAGTTGGCTTTCTTAACCAAGTGCGCTACCTAGCATAGCTCCTCAATTTCCTCGCGATGCTGAGTGGACACCGGTTCTATACCCGAAACCTAATATCCGCACCCCACAAGGATGGGATCCAACCCGGGTGCTTTCCGAGGCAGGATACCAAAGTATGACGCCTAAGGCCACGGTACAGTACACACACCCTAATGCAGACTCTATTTGCCAAGATCTTTCAGAAATTCATTCTTCAACGTGTCCTCAAATTTCCACCTATTAAGGACTCACCCACTTGGACCACTAGGACCGTTCAGCATTTATAAATTTAATATGGTAACTTGAGCCCAAAAATGCATGATATTTTTTAGATTATAAGAACTTATTTAAAACAAAAGAAATGTTGAAATACTGCTTTAGTGATAAAAGAAGCTTTAGCATCGGTGATGGACAAAAATTCCAGTTACGTTCCGCATTTTTTCTGTTTTATTTTATTTACTTTTGCATGGAAAAATACTGCATATGAAGCTATATTATGTAAAGTTTCAAAATTCTATGCCTTCTGAAGGTTGCTTTAATCATATATTTAAAGATGTGCCTTATTTTAATACACGTTGCTAGGCGATTTTTATTATTATAGATATTTTGTTTATATATGTGAATGTGTAATAATATGGGCCTTAACATGAATAGTACCTATATTTATTATGTACTTAAAATAAATAACCAAGTATAGCTCCACGAACTTCCTGCATATAATCTAGAAAAACAGTGGGCGTCATATTAATTCCAAGTCTATGGTAGTATACATGTATATGTTTCGTATTAAAACCACAAAAAGCCAACATTTTGAGGACAAACATTACGAAATGTCAGGATGTTAGCTAAATAAGTTTCGGAATTATGTTAAATTTAATATTTGGTCTGCCTACATCTTTCCTTAAAACGATGAATGTCATAAGAAAATATCTGCTAGCATAGAGAAAAAAAATTGCTAATTTTCACAAATGTGCTAATAGAATTGAGGAAAGCCTTACAGAGACTTCCAAGTTAGAATGGATTTAAAAAGCACTAACATTATCTGCAGTATTTTGAGATTTTGTATTAAGTTACGTCTTCCAAACTTAAGTCAAATCGAACGATGAATGAAATGTGCGAAGTGATTCTTCAATGAGTCCAGGATTTATAGAGCTTAGAGTTACCCGACATTCGTATTTCAGAATAAGGGAAAACCTAAAAAAAACTTATACAGGTAATCCACCCCGACCGAGATTCGAACGCGGGACCTCTTGAACGTGAAGCAGAAACGCTACCATTTACTCTAACAAGGCGGGCGTGAGCTGGTGATGTATATAGCGGTAGAATAAATACATTCATTTGATATAGCCGTTAATGAACGCGACCTATATAATATCGGAATCCCAACGCGTATACTTCACGACGCCGCATGCATATAATGGCTCGATATTTTTGTGCATCGCGGGTAGCGCTTTTGCACCAGGTGGCTATCTGATTATATATCAAAAGAACCGGTGTCTGGGGAGGAAAACGAAACGGGGGTAGAGGGAAAGCGATATTAACTCCGGAGAAGCACCACTGCTGGTGATGCGATCAACGGGTGTGCCATACTAATACCGCGAAATGAGGTGATTTGCCTTCGAGAGGCGTTAACGGCCCTCCTGGCGCCAAGCGTCTGCGGTCTGGCAGGCATTTCGAGCACCATCTATGTGCCGGGATCATAATATATATAGAATGCTACTTCTACCAGCAGTAAATCATTTGGAAGACGGAGCCGATTACGTGACGGAAATCGCTATTATGCCCGTGATTTGCGTACGCCTTCGTCGTTAAAGTTTGCTAGGTCAGATGGCGTCAATACCGTTACTAGGGAAACACCATCCTACTGGACCTATAGTGGCTCCTGTATATGTTAAACTTACTTCTCTATGTTGCTTGAATCAATAAGAGTATTTCCAAAGTTGTTGAGTCACGTGTTGAGCTGTCCACTAATGTGTTCAAAGAACATTGCAACATAAACTAGATCTTTAAACGTCTTCAAGATACCTAAGTACCAGAAATATGTGAAGACGAGAATCCTCCATCCTCCAACATCAACCTTGTCTGCTGTCCTATACCCAGACTCCAAATAACAATGGGCAAAGTAACGTTACGGCTACTGTGTAATCGTTGCCTTAATGTAACATTAAAAATGTAATGGAGTCTGCAATTTGTTATCAATAGCGGTTACAGTGTCATTAGTTACACAGTGAAAGTTACCAGGATGAAAATTAACCATTAATTATCTCGTAAATAGTTCTTAAATTAACGAGACGGTTTCCAATTATGGGTGACATTCACTGCATGTGCATTGTCGTGGTTCATCGGTGACTCATCTCAACGGGGACCACAAATGAGTCATTCATCTTAAGTTTGCATCATCATAAGGATGAGTGATGAAAGTGAATGATCCACATTCTGGGTGCTCAATTACATTATTACATGGCAAAGCGAGAGAGCGTATCGGGAAAAATTTGCAACACAGAGATGTTTACCTCAGCTTATGGCACATACACGGTGCGTCCAGTGTATGTATAGTTTGCTCAGATATAAACATGTCTTCTGGACAGCAATGTGTCATACATCGGCAGGCGCGAGAAAACATATCATATAGACACACGCGGCTTTCAATCGCTCTATTTGTGTTTCGTAACTTATTGTACATCAACATACTAATATTTCACTATTCTAATAGCACTGATAACACACAAACCTCAGCGCTGGTCACCTAAAGGTCAATACACCTTAACACTCTGTCGAGTAATACATTACATTCGGTAAAGCAAACGGAACGTATCTTAACTCTTTAAAATCATCACATTGAAACAGTTTACTTTTTCTTTCGTTCCATTACCAATTCTATTCAGTTTCTACCACTGATATTGTTCCGAGATCATCTACTTTGCTGCTTTCCTCATCTTTCTTCCGCGCTTTTCTCTAGGCTCGCAGGCTTGACGCACTGTTACAGCTAGCAGTGCACAATTAACCATACGCATCTCAGCTCAGGTTTGCATACTTTGATGAACTGTGCTATTATCCCGAAAGTTACGGGAGGGTTGCCGGGCGGTTGGAAGGTAAACTGGGTAATCCGCATACTAGCTCAAGTACACATTTTAAATGCTGCCCAGAGAAGTACAGTCTTCTGGATTTTTCGTCTTGAACGTTTCGGAACTGTGTAAAAACTTCCAACGGTTATATTAGCGATAGCATTCGACTCCTTAGCGAGTGAAGTAATGCCCATGCCGTGCGCAATTCATTACAACTCAAAGAAATTGAAGTGAATTAAAAACAAACGATGTGACGGTGAACAGTAGAAGTTTTACATTAGTGAGGTGACAAAGTGGGCTAAGTAAAGGTTTAGGGAAATAGACAAAGACACACTATATTATATTTCATGTCTTAAATGAGCCCAGTCTTTTACTCTGCGGTATTTTGATGTGAAGCAGTCAGCAAAGCCCCTTATTAACTTTCATATCTGGTAAGTAATATGCACCTGACAGTTCAAGTGAAGCAAATTATACAAAATACGTCTAAATAACAAACAAACCGGAACTATAGC
Source organism: Mantis religiosa (assembly GCA_030765055.1). NCBI lineage: Eukaryota > Metazoa > Arthropoda > Insecta > Mantodea > Mantidae > Mantis > Mantis religiosa. The sequence continues at coordinate 157,411,053 of CM060952.1, read as the reverse complement.
AGGTGGTCCGTCCTTCGCGTAAGCAGATATCCCTTAGTGCGTTAAAACAGTTTGCAGAACGAAACGGAGAACTTCCAGCTAAACGAATGACAGTAGTGTGAGCGCACTACACAATCTAGTTCAATCCTGGGAACTACCTCTCGTTGTTTGGAGCAGAACCAAGTCCGGTCATGCCACTGTCGTATGTTTAACTGAAACTACCCCCTCCGCTCTGCAACTCTGATAACGCACGAAGAGATATCTGCCTATGTGAAAGACGGGGCAGTTCTTCCACCTGGTATAGTTAGGATGTGTAAAAATGAAGTTACAGAATTAAAAGTAACTAATTTTATGGAGTGGCAAATATCTGCATTCAAAGTTTTTAAGCTAGGCATTTAAATTTGCACACAGAGATTGAAAGATCTCCGCAATCGTATATACCTCTGCAGCATAACAAGAATTAGTATCCATTATATTTTGTAGCATGTTTCAGATACTGAATGGTTACTCCTTCCTTCTGGCCTCAGAAATGAGGTCATCCAAATGAAGAGATAAAGGTTGTAGTGCACTGCGGACGCATGACGAAAACATGTTTTTCTCATAGATATTTACTCTGAGGTTGTTGGCAGAGCAGAGAGGCTAACGGATGGTAATTGATAATCGATTTCAATTAATTGCACTTCTGGTTGTAATAAATCAATATTATCAATTTTCTGATTTCAATACAGAGTGCCTAATGAATTGTTCAGCTTTCATTTGGTAACTAAATCCATATACGTCAAAATGTAGATAAGGCTTTATCTCAAAATACGCAGGGTTATGTACCATTGGTCAGTTTTCACATAGCAATTGCTAAATGCTCTGATCCAGTAATCAGTTATTTTATGTGGATCTTATTTTAAACGATTTAAAATAAATTTTCTGTAGGGCGTAAAAGGCACGCAATATGAAACATTTATCTGCATATAGTAGCTGAAGTACCCGGTGGTTTGCTCATTTATGTCAGTGATATTTAGCTTTAAGTTGCACTTGCTAATTAATCATGTCAAAAATTATCTAAATTTATTTTAACAATGTTCACATTGATGCAGCTGTAAACAATTTGTATTATTCCTACTAAACACAACATACATTTGTTTCTAAGGAAACAAAGAAATTATATGATTTTATATTTAGAATACGATTGAATAAGTACTCGTGTTTCAGAATGGATCATGTCGCTAAAGCAAGTTCCTGCTACCATAGTTAATTTGGATTTGAAGGCATTTGAATTAGTTATTCAGCATGTTTTTGCTAATATGGAAAGAGTGCTGTATTTTTACGTGATTCGCTTTTTATTATCAGATTGAAAAAACTTGCGAGAAAATAAGTACGAAACTGTATGTGCTTTGGGGGTCCAATTTGTGAAGAAGAAATTACCTATTTGTGTCACCACGACAGTCACAAGATTTCATCTGGTGTTTTAACAGCCAAACTGCATCAATTTTGTTATGATTTGCTGCTGATTCCCATATTTTCCCGACCTATTCATTGTTGTTCCCAAAATTAGCAAAACGGTCCATGGGAACAGAAAGCACACCAAATGGGTTTGCCGGCCCTCGTAGCCATGGTCGCTAGAGCGTATGTCTCTAGCGTTCCGCCGCATAGACGCTCGCGGTTTCGAGTCCCGCCGTGGGCATGGGTGTATAGTGTGTATCGTATATGTGAACATATAGAGAAACAGACAATAACATAAACGGGCACAAAAATAAGGATAATATATTATATATACATATTATAATATTTAAAAAAGAAAAGAAGAGCCGTTTACCGTAACGATAACATCTCCAAGAATTAAAAAGTGTCATTTCCGCTTAACTTTTAAAAAATGGGAAAATCATAAAAAATGGGAAAATCCTTGGGACGAAAACGCATTTTGTAGAGCAAAAACTGACAGGAACTTTGGGAGGAATAAATAATTCGTGTTTGAAAAAAAATACCATCTTCATCCGTAATGTAGTAATTATTGAACTACCCTCGTATTTGCACATTATACACCTCAGTTACTAATAGAGTATTCTTTTAAATGCTGTTATGTAATTTATTTACTTTAAATCTGGAATATTTAATATTTTCTATAGAAAGTCGTGTATATAAAGCTACAAAAAATAAAAACCACGAATAACGTTCGATATACGTTAAAAATAAGATTCAGTTAAAATATTTGGCAAAGAATAACACTTGCAATGAAAGAACTGTGATCGCAGTTAAAAATGGCGAAAAGGGATAACTAGAAGCCATGTGGAAGCTTACTGTAAAAGCCTTTGAAGTTACAGTGAATGTATTTATTCAAGCGGGTTTTTTTCTTTAACTAGTAAATAGATGTTCAAATGTAGGTAAAGCAGAAGTAGGAGAAGGAAATTACCGAAGAAAAAAAAAAAACAAGAATAATAATGCAGACTTCCGCTGCTCCATTACATTTCTAGAGCAGTACTTTATGATTTCTCCTTGTAATTGTCCATTAAATTAAAACTTTCGTAACACTTTAAAAGCTGCAGACACTGGGCATAATGCACTTGACCACATGTATAATAAAACCACATATACCACGTACCAACGTAAAGGGCTGACTGCAATATAAATATCGATAGACATTCATTTGAGTAGAAATAGCAAAGGGCTTCTCCATTGATGGGGAAAAATTACTAAAACATAACGGACGACGCAGAAAGAAAAAAGCAACAAGGGAAACACATTACTTCTTAAACCTCAATAATTGTTTAGTATGATCTATATAGCAAAAATTCTAATTCAATTACCGTGCCTCGCAATATGTACTGCTTTGTTCTCGTGATTCCCATGGGATAGTGGAAAAATAAGTACTAATAGAACTTCTTTGTGAAAATGAAAAGATAGAATGAAAGAAAAAACTGTTGATTAGAGTATTTTGTTGTTGCAATGTGATATATAATTTGGGTAAACTATAATTTTTCCTTTCTTCTATAACTTTTAAAGTCGTTAGAATAAGACATACATTAAAAGTGATCTAATATAAAAGCACATTATGGCTTAATAAAATATTATTTTAGTGGAAATATATTCCAGATTATCCTGGAAATACGTAATTTTTTAGTATCTTGACATAAAAATGTTTTGAAGTCAGTGCATGTAATTTACGTCCTCCAACGTTGTCATATCGGACGATGAATGGAATGGGTGAAACGATGCTCAAATGAGCCCAGGGTCCATAGAGCTTAGAGTTACCCGACATTCGTCTTTCAGGATAATGGAAAACCCTGGAAAAAACCTTATCCAGGTAACTCGTCCTGACCGAGATTCGAACTCGGGACCTCTTGAACGTGAGGCAGACATGAGACCACCGCGTTACCAAGGCATGAACCAATACTAGGACACATGTGCAACTTAAGGAGGATTCAATACACAATTGAAAGATTACATTACACTAAGTACATCTCAGAGAAAATGTTGGAAGTGTCCTCCACCAGCATCTATACATGTTTGCACTCGTCTCACCATATTCTCTGAAGTTTTACGAAGAGTATCCTCTCCAGTGCTACTTATTTCGGTTCGAATGGGTTCCTTCAGAACCTCTATTGTCCATGGCGTATTCTCTCACACTCTATTCTTTAGATACCCCCACAAGGAAACATCTGGTGAAGTTAGGTCAGGACATCAGGGGGGCTTAGACCTTTTGAGATTATTCGATTATTATCAAAGAAACTGGTTACAAGTTCCATGGTGTCATATGTATGACACGTTGCTCCATCTTGCTGGAAATAATCTTCTCTCAATTCGATATCATCTCCGCAAAACTTCAGAGAATATGGTGAGACGAGTGTAAACATGTATAGATGCTGGTGGAGGACACTTCCAACATTTTCTCTGAGATATAAATAGTATAATGTAATCTCCCAATTGTGTATTACACTGTCCCAAAGTTGCACGTGTGTCCTATTATTAGTCCAAACGTTATGGCCTATTGAAATGGTTGAGGTTTATATGAATCGCAGTATATTAAAGAAGGTCTCCTAATCTAAACTAGACACAGTATAAAACCTGTTCGTTATTTTTTTTTCTAATGCAACTTAATAGGTTGTTGAAATCCTTTTGTTCAAAATATTTGCAAGCGAAAACAAGTTTATCGGGAATTTTCTGAAAATATCACTCCATTCTATTGATGTTTGTATAAATACAATATTAACATTTAGTTTTTATTTATGCATATTGTGTAACTGCCATGTTTTTCAACATCCCATATTGGGCTTAGTTTTGCTCAAAGCTTCAGCATACTTGGGGTTCTTTTACGTGTCGGAAATCTATTACACGAGACCATGGACTTTACTTCCCTTCCTAAGGAAGCTATACTAAGTATTTTAGCGCTTGCAAAAATTCATTGTTCTCTCTCATGTTTGAACTCGCAATTTCAGCAACCAGAGGCTAGTTAGGTCATGAAGGCCAACTAATATAATATAAGTGTTAAGCCAGAAACAAAAACTAACCACACGAAACATTTTGTTATTGCCAAGACTTCCAATTTATTTCACAACTGTTTGTATCATTTATCATTTAGATATCATTAGGCGTTAGCACAACATTCTTTTGTTATTCGGAAATTTCAAAGTAAGACATAATATAACACGCTGTTAAAACTGTTACTGTCGCTTCAGCATCCTATTTCCCGGACCTGCAACGAAATCTGTAAAGAATACATTTGTACAAAACTTTAGACAGAGAAACGTTTATAAGTAAGCTATTTTTGATGTAGAAAGTCATGTAAGTCTAGCATTTAAGATTGTTTTGTAGATCACTACAAATAAAGTCGCTTTGACTTGACTGGACATCATCAATGAAAACGAAAGACCATTTTGTGTGACAGCACACGGAGTTTTAATATTTGCAGTGTGATATTGGAAGTTCTCCGGGTTTAGAAAATAAGAAGAGAGGAAAGGTAAAGTAATTGCAGGAAAAAAAAAAAAAAAAAAAAGGAGGCAGGGCTTTAGTTGAAATGAGAGGGGAGCCAAGTACCAGCTTGTATTTCATTTGGGGTCACTGATTTTAATCGGCTGAGGAGGTAAGACGGGACTATCTTGAACTGTAATGAAAGAAGTTGTTTTGCTATTTTCATTAGAGTTCAACGGAGTGAAGGCCGGTGGTGATTGCAACCCCTCTCATCCCTGAGAGTGGAGATAGGTACAGTACTGCCCATTAATAGCGCTGTAAAGACGAGAAGCAGAGAGATTTCCGAGTCTCAAGCACAGAAGCGAGGGAAAAACACTTAATGAGGCATAAAGGAAGTTAAGGTTCTGGGTCTACATTTTATGGTGCAGCATTGAAAACGGGTGTCTTGATTTTTTCTTCGCCTTTTCATGTAATTAGTCACTCGCATTAATTAAAGAACGATAACTAATGGATTGACTTCTATATTCTGACTTTGTGGGTTCGTAAAATTAAAAGGCCAAGTTGCAGAAATACAAATAGTTCTTTATTTCCACCGAATTACAATTAGTACACTTACAGATCGCGTACCACAGACAATTATGTAACGCCCACAATTGCGTAACACTCACAATTACGTAACTCATACAATTACAATCCACATTGCACCTGCTACTCAGCGCCTTGCAATACAACCTCAGCGAGCGCCAAACAGTCACAAGGGTAGGCGTAGCCAGAATGCTTTCTGTCCCCCACCCTACCTGCCAGTTGATCGTGACTTCCGATAATTGGGTGACAATATGTTAAAACGATTATACTTTTAAATACTTAAAGTGTGTTTATATGTGTCTGATCTCTTTTAAAATCTCACAGTTTCATACCCAAATTTCTATGATGAAAGTTAAATTTGGAACTTTAGTTATTTTATTCAATTTCATTTCTACTTTTTATACTTTAATACATAGCTTCCTTATGCCGAGCGGAATGTCTCAGGTGATTTCGTCTTTGCCCCGCATTTGGGAGGCCCGGGTTCGATTCCCGTGACTGACCTACTTGACTCATGGGTTTTCCGAGGTCGCCAGGCGAATACTAGGTGGTTTAGTTATAGCCCCCGAATTTCCTATCCCTCCATCTCATCTCCATCATCATTTCACTTCAACTCTCACCCGGTGATCTCTTTCAGGGTAGAAGGGTCTGCGGGTGTCTCAGCGCTTTGGGTCGGCCGTCCTGTCTCTTCTCGCCTCATCCTTCCTTCTGGGGATGCCCCACTTCGGGCTTAGGTGCAATAAACCACAGATTTTGGTGCTGAAGCCCCTCCGTAGTAATCCTAATTCTATATGGAGGTAATTGTGCCTCATATGCTTGGAATATCCACAGCTTTCGTTCAGTGTCTTTAATGTGTCCATTAAAATCTTAGTACTTAAAATTATTAAAGAGTGTTGCAATGTGATTATTTATCAAACGTTTTCTTGTTATGGGAATTGTACTCTATTTACTAAGCTCTTAGTTTTCAATAGAAATGAACATTATACTTAAAACAACTTTTCAGTAATGGTCAGTGACAATTTGAGGACAAGGCCAAGGACAAGGCAGTTTCTAATTAAATGGTGCAAATAATTTTTATTGCTTACGTAACAACTGCACAACTGCGATGACACTGTGGCACTTTTATAGATCCAGACGCTGTTTCTAGAAATTAGTGAAATGCTCCGTAACAATCAAGACGCCAAGAGAAAGACGAAACTTCCAGACTTCCTTTCTTTCTCTGTTTCGGCAAGTTTTTATCTCCGCATTAACTGCCTCCTTCGCGCGTGCCGGTCGCGCCCGACATAACAATGACTCGCAACAATATCTAATTGTAGCTTTCTATGAAAATTTGTTAAACAGCTAAGGAAATGAATGATAATTTGAAAAATAATTAGCATAACTGTTGTACGTGCTTGAATCTCCTTTTCTCCTTTTCTCCTTTTTTGTGTATTTAAATGATTGAAAGTTAATTTTTAGGTTTCTTTTTTAATCACCTCTGGCATCTCTCAAATGAAACCCACTCTGTGGTAAGTTCTCCCGTTTCACTTTCCATTTAAATGTTCCTTGCAATTTAAAACTGAGAACACCACATATTTCCACGTTGATAAATAGCTTCTTTTAACAGGAAACAAAAATGAAACGAAAAACAAAACCTTTTGCAGATTAACAATTCCACGTCTGGAAGGAATGGAGGAGAACATTTAGAGGGGAGAAACTAGGGGAATAGAGAAAAAAAGACAATGAAGAGGTTAAAAAGAGAAAGGCAAACAAGATGAACGGGCTTCGACATAAAATTGTCATGACTGGAGGTTCCGCGCTATACTGTAACATAAGAGAGTGGGGTGGGGGTGAAGGACGTTCATTGGCTACTTTCCAAACCTAACACCTCTAGCGCTCCTCACTCAAAGAAACAGTCAGCAGCATTTTCCCTCCATTTTTCCTCTCTAACTTCGTAGGGAGATGTGAGGGTGCTATAATGGCTGCACTGACGGAAAAGTTTGCTGGACGGCCTCCAGAATAATTTCTGAGCCATTTCTCCCTTCTTCCCTAGTTCTCTAGTCATTACCACAGCCACTTTTTGACTGATACTTCCCCCGAAGGAATCTTATATCGCAGCCCTGTTGGAACTTTGCAAATCTTCTAGTTTAGCCTGTCTCGTGCTCACCACATTACCATGTGGTAAAATATACATTCCGAAGCACAATTTCCAGCACTCTCCACTTAGCTTGGAATTACTGTCATGTTTTGTTCTTTAAAGCCACGCATACACATCATCGTCTTTGACTGTGTACAGTTTGCAACTAAATAGATATTTTCCTTTTGAAGTCGGCGACTGAGAGTGTTGCCTTTCCACACATTGGACCTTCGTATTACTTTAGCCTATGTTGTTTAGTTAAAATATTGATAAACCTTAGGTCAATAAGTTTTAAATAATATGTTGATGGAAAGTAGAAATGATTTGTGCCAAAGAATTATCAAGAGAGCATACTTCCTTTGCGAATTCAAACGTGTTCTCTTAAGTGTCTCCAACTATGGTTGAACAATGTTGAACAAGTTGAGCAGTGAATATACCGCAAATTAACTCTATTAAAAGTAATGCGATGCTGAAACTTCCCGTAAGATGATATCACCGCTTACTTTTTCTTATATTACCTTCATGTTAAGAATATCCAACGATAACCACTACTATATACGCTTTACACCACTGAGGCCCAAGAAATTGAATACAAAAACAATTATAGTTAACAGTTTAGGAAATGTGATAACAAGAACCTCAAAATACGTCCTATTTTCTGTTTATAATAAGTGAGTTGACATTCAAATGGGCCAGCATCCACTAAGCCAGACTTACTCGAAACTTGAATGCTACTTTCCGGAAACTCAGCGCATTGTTGTGGTGTATACGCAATCCTTTCATTTTCTTCATTTCCCTCTTTTATCATCTGTAGGGTAGGGCGCCGGGGTAGCGCGGTGGTTTCGTTCGCGGCTCCCGTTCTAAGGGTCCCGAGTTCGATTCCCGGCTCTGGGGTTGGCGATTTTAAGTCGGCCCTATCCACGCCTTCACCTCTGTCTAGCACACGTGAAGTATCCCCTATGCCCAACGTGGTTCGGAGTCCACGGTAAAAACTGTAGGTCCTCTCACCTCACCGCCATCTTCACTATCACCCTATCATCGGAGGTAATGGACACCGCCCTCTGGGTGCCTCCACCTGAGAAATGGGTCCGGTCATCACTTGGTGGGGTGAGGTTACCCCGAAGGCCAAGGTTGCCATGTGGGGAGTGTTAGTAACTAACTCATCTGTAGGGTTTGGTTATATGCACTGTAATTCCGGCGGATGCGTACCGATGACACAGTTTCGTGGGCCCTTCAAAACTTCTTACTTGGCTCCTCCTTACCGAGCAGGATGGCTCAGGCGGCTTCGTCTGTGGCCCACATTCGGTAGGCCCGGATCCTATTTCCGTGGCCAATGTACCTGACCCATGGATTTTCGGGGGTTTCCCCGTGTCGCTAGGCAAATGCTGGACAGGTTAATTACATCCCCCGAGTATCCTTTCCCTCCGTTTTAACTCCTTTATCATTTCAGATCTTCTGTGGTGTCTCTTTCAGCGTAAAAGTGTTGGCGGGTGCCTCGGTGCTGCATGGCAGGATGATATCATCTGAGGAAAACTACTTCCTTCTCGGTGGGTTGGTTGACGGTCTCCACTCCTCTGCTGGGACCATTCCGGGACCGCCAGCCAGGTACCTTTAGGGCTCGGATCGCTTGCCAGGGACCTTTGCCGTCCTGCAGTAGGGGAGCGTGTCCGTTGTACTGACCTGTCGGGGGAAGCCTAAGTAAAATGTAGGGACCCTGAACTCTGTACTGTCGTGGCTCCTTGATTCGACCACCCTCTGTCTCCTTCACCTCATCCTTCCTCCCTGGTGTGCCCCACTTTGGGGCAGAGGGTCAGTGGGCCAAGCATGGTGGCCTACGTAACGTATCACCTCCGTAATGAAATCCTAATCCTGGCTCCCCCTTAGAAGTTGCTGGATAGGCCACAAGTGGAAAAGCTGATGGTACTGAGAAACTTCGATAGTGCATCGGGTGACAATCTCTGCAACTGTTATGGTCTTCTGTATGCCGCTGGGTATTGCTATCTCCGCTCTCTGCTGGGCTGTGATCTCCTTGTTGGGTCACGATGACTCCACTCCTTCGGTTACAGTCACCCCAAAGTGGCATTAAGTACAAAAATATTTGTGCTTACTGAAGAGCAGATTAATAAGGATTAGTTGTAAGGGTCTTAACTGCACAGATTATGATTACTGTAAGAAAATGCCCGGCAATACCTTGCTTAGTTTCGAAAACGACGGTATAAATCTCTGAGGCACAATTTCCTAAAACAAATAGCCATCACAACATTTTCAAAATCACTTGCCCTAGTCCCTCTGAATGTTCATTGTAATTTTAGATTTAATTGCAAGAGAGTGATCAGTTACACCTATTGTTGGCAAATATATTTTGATCTTAATATCGAAAACAATTAAAGAGTATTTTAAGAGACGAAAATTAATGGCGCTAAATTTGGTTTCCTATAACTTCAGTTTTCTATAATATCAAAACAAACATGTGAAAAAACAATTGCCCATTCTACTGTAAATTAGCAAACTTTTTGCATTTCCATTCCTCAAGCAGATATTAGAGACGGTGGGCCTCATTATTTATTCAACAGCCATTACTCCTAAAATCATTATCCATAATTAAGGAATATATGCGTAAAATATCTATATATCGCATTACATAATGAAGGCTCTTTAAGGATTTTGTTAAAAGTAAGAAGTCTTAAAGAAAGACAAGCAAGGTAGGTGTAGTGGTTTTTCCATTTATTCCACGAACCATTAAAGATAACGTCTGTAGTCGTCCTTAAAGTGGACCTAAGTTATATAAACTGAATGTGAATTTAAGGAGATGGAACGGTGTTCATTGACTTCATCTGCAAGGTTGCTTAAATCGTCTCCTATTTTTATTGAATTTAAAGAAAGTACCCAAGTACCAGTAGACACAAACAAAATATGTTGTGATTTAAAGCATTCCTGTGTAATAGGTTGTAGTGAGGAACCTTCCAAGAATCGCATATGTTTCCAATATATTTATATGCAATTAACATATGAAGTTAAAAGAAGAAAAATAGGAGCAGACATATGAAACTAATTAAAATATTTCATTCTCCATCAAAAAAAAAAAAATGATAGACGACCCGGTACACAACAGTTTTTAAGGCATTAATTTGATTAATGTGTTTGTGTTGTGATTGTGCTTTTTTACTTACATCCTTTAACGTTAAGTCAGTGAATGAAATGGGTGAAATTATGCTCAAATGAGCCCAGGGTTCATAGAGTCGACAGTTACCCGACATTCGTCTCTAGATAAGGGGAAACCTCTGAAAGAACATTATACATATAACTCACCCTGACCGAGATTCGAACTCGGGACCTCTTGAACCTGAGACAGACATGCTGCCATCTATGCTACCGACGCGGCGTTTATTTTTATTTCAATGTAACATTTTAAATTAAACTTAATATATTTAAAATTGTGTGTTAAAACATATAAGATTACCATAATTATGGAGTTCGTAAGCAATAAAACTCTAGCCAATATCTCCTTAACCACAGTTTTTCGTGCAAACTAGAAGAATACGCACTTTAATAGAATTATTGCATTAAAACCAATAGTATTCTTCTCTCCCTCTATTGCCTTCTCAAGTCTTTACCTCCGGTTGCTCATCTGCCTTTGAATCTCTCCACCCTTACGCGTTCTTAGTATATGAACCAGGCTCACGTTTCTCCCTTTCTGTGCAATTTAGAGGTAATATGATGTTTTGGAAACTACTTTTTCTGATGGCGTTAACAAAAACATAAATGAAATCGCAAAAATCTTGGTTATGAGATTAGAAGTAGCTACATTAATTCTCATTTTACATTAATAGTTCAACTTCTTGATTTTTCAACCTATCGAAATTTCGTAAATAATTAGGTATGAGAAACTTAATGCTTGTAAATTGCTGTTATGTAACCTTTTTTTCCAGAAACTATTCCAAGCACAAAGCAACATATGACGGAAAGTCTTAAGATATAACTTATGAGACATTCCATGTGGGAACTAAATTATGTTATGTTCAAGTTTCAGAAGCACTTCCTAAACTCACCCACACCATACACAGGAACAGTAGTACTGAAAATACAAATTTCTGTTTTTATGTATCTAATTGTTATTTAAATTAATATATGGTAATATATATTTATCATGTTTTGTTGAGAGAAACCTTTGAGAAAAACATTAATACTGGAAAATTCAAACCAATAAGAAGAATTATCTCGAAGAAATTAAATAACAATCAGCGTGGACTCACTGATTTTCTTCACTCATTTTTAAACCTTATAATGCTAAGAACACTTATTTTACAATATACGTATATTAGTGGAGATAAATGTTTGTAGAAATTGTTTTAATTGTGTCAATGTGAGTAGGGGAGTACAGTAGACTTGAAGCGTTAAACATTTGTTTAAAGAGCTCTCTACATGGCATGGAAAGTAACATTTAGTATTGATATATGTGAGATGTTTGAATACTCTAATTTGAGAAAATAACAAAAGTATACTCAATTGAATCTATGACTCCAAGTTCCTTTTGTAAAAGGACTGTAAGTAGTTAAAAAAGTAGTGTGCTGGAAAGTGGTTTCACGTTCGGGTAATTTTGGAAAAGATGAAGATTTTTAGTTAATTGATGGAAATTAACCATTTCTCCACACCAGCCATTTATAGGCTATGGTTTTTGATGGATAGAGTCGACATGAAAAATTCAATGCAATGGCCGGGATTTGAACCACGGATCTCCTGGTTTCCGTCCAGTCGCTCTTAACCTTTGAGCTACCATGGCCAACGTGCCGTCCTGACATTAAATTCTCCATTTGACTCATATATTTCCCCGGTAGACCACTAGGGGCTCTCGCATCCGAGATACACCGTTTGTGGCGACTTACTATCGTAAGTACTTGAGTCCCAGGCTTCATCATTTAACTCTTATTATTTTAGTCAGTTGATGGAAATTAATTATTTCTCCACACTAGCCGTTTACCGTGGTTCAAATCCCGGCCATGGCATTGATTTTTTCATGTCGACTCTATCCATCAAAAACCTTAGCCTATAAACGGCTAGTGTGGAGAAATGATTAATTTCCATCAATTAACTAAACTAATAAGAGTTAAATGATGAAGCCTGGGACTCAAGCACTTAGGATAGTAAGTCGCCACAAACGGTGTATCTCGGATGCGAGAGTCCCTAGTGGTCTACCAGGGAAATATACGAGTCGAATGGAGAATTTAACGTCAGGACGGCACGCTGGCCATGGTAGCTCAAAGGTTAAGAGCGACTGGACGGAAACCAGGAGATCCGTGGTTCAAATCCCGGCCATGGCATTGAATTTTTCATGACTACTCTATCCAACATGAAGCTTTGTTTCCAATACTTGCCTTGTACTTCGAAAGATATTCAAAGCATCCAGAGAATAATTAAAGTCCTTTATAATAATTTACAGTTGTAAAGGGATTTCTAAGTATTGAAAGCAGAATTGCTTATTGAGAAAGAGCATGAACTCTATTCCCAGAACTTTGAGAAGAAAGCATGTTCATATTCGCTTCATTTCTCTGATGATGAGAGTAGGAATCCTGGAGATCGCGATGAAAGGCATAGCGTTAGGGCGACGGCATGCTTTATGAAGAATATATGGGGGACATTTCGATCAACACGGGGGAAAAGAGAGGTGTAGACAATTGCTTCACACAAACGATCTCGTTGAAAAATGGTGAGGTGTGAAACAAAGAAGGATGAGGAGTAGTTGGGATCCATCAAGTTCCCTCTCAGCAGCACTTGATGCCTCTCCTTGCGCAACAATGGCCCAAGTCGTCGTCCTCCGCTTTCCTGTTTCATTATTGTCTTTATCGCGAGGGTTCATTTAGAGCAATGAATAAGAACTGTTCTTTCCAGCAGTCGAATGGGATACTCAAGAATAGATCAGAAGAAACTAATGATATTGACATCCCAATAAAAAGAGACGGTAATTTCATATTTTTCAAATAGTTAAGAATTTGTTCTGAATTGTTCTGGAAAAGGTAATTTGTACAAAATAGACAATGTGAAACTGGGTAGGCCATGGAATGATAAAACGAGAGTTAAATGTTACACAATAGTAGTGCTGTTGATAATTACAGTAATGCAATTACTTGGTGTGGTGACGTGGACCAATAAAAGAAAAGCAATTTAGTTGTTCTAGAAACATCGTGTGCAGAGAGCCCAGATGAATCAAATAGCTTAACGTCGCTTGGCACACAATGGTCCTGAGAGTAAGACGTAGTTTTGGTGGAGCTCTGCAAGTTTGTCGAAAAAAGTTCTAGTTGTGATTTCATTGTGTTGCACTAGTGGCCTATGCCAGAAACTTCATCGATGCAACAACAATAGTTTGTGAAAGGACAGAATCTACATCATTTAAAATTGTAGCAGAGATTACTAATTGGTTTGTGGAACAAATTCCACAATATTTAAAGGAGAAGAATTATTGTTTATTTTCCAATAATTACAGCATAAAATACCTGCACTCCGATACTGCGACCTGAGATAAGACTCATTGCTCCAGAGCGTAGAGGCATCTATAAAAATTCTACCAGATCGTCACCAAAGGTGAAAGTAATTAATCATCCATCATTACGCCCTTTGCAAATGTACTGTTGCAAAATGATCGCCATAACGCACGTCTGTTTATACCATCACGCAGTTTGCAATATATTTTCCGTTGCAAAGTTTCACAGGAAATCTAAAGAAGCCTGTTTTAATCAGCGGATTACGATCAACAACATTCTCGTTGCCACGTCTTGTTCTGTATATTTATTACCATCCCCACTATGTTTACTCAGCTCTATCTCCATATAAATCCACCCTTTGAATTAAATCCTGAGATTTTATTGTCCACATATTGGCTTGATGTTTTTGTATTTAGAAATTCGACTTATAATAGCTGGAAATACGTCTCATGGGATTACCGAGATAGATACAGCACAAGAAATAACCGCTTCTTTCATCTTCTATGACTTTCCTTTACGAAATTCGTTTTTCATTTCTATAGTGTGTGCATTGATAATTATTTCAGAACTTTTAAATTAATAAATTTGTACTCATATTCTTATTCGTGATATTAATCAGATTAAAAGAGTCTTCATTTTATCAAAATCTTGCGTATTGTATATAATACTAAGAATTGAAGCCCATACATTTTTCTGTGGCACTTTTAACCAAACAATGATTATTTGAAGACGTAAACTTAATATATATTCTGTTTCAAGGAGTTTACTATTGAAAAACTTATTTATACCTTTGTAAATGATAATAACAGTAGAGCTGTATATCCATTTTGAAGCATTGTTGTTAAAGTGATTAACAAGCATAAAATAGATCGTCTCTTCTTAAAAGTCGTCAATTAAGTTCCTCTTGTAGTAAACGGAAGCCAAGCAAGTATAAGAAACATAAATTAGTGCGAAGGTAGGTGAGACTCATTCTTTGGTCTCATTTTCTTCCATGTAAGATCCATAGAGAAGGGAGAGAGGCAGGCAACCATGGAATTAGTTCCCGATTCGAAATTCCAAAGTTTTCACATCTTCTCTCTCATCCTGTCCCCTTCCTTGCATGTAAGAGAGAGGGAAGAGTTGTAGAGAGACAGAAAAGAGCTTACTAATTTAGAAAGTCCTGCAACACACTCCACACAACATGGGGAGAACACACTTCGGTGACCCCAACACCCACCTTTCTCTTAGAGTATCAACAAAACAAGTTTAAATTAGATAGTCGCTGTTGCATCGGAGAATAAGGTTCAATCCTAGGAAGCAGAAAACCTTAGCTTTCTGTAATTGAATTTGCTGAATAAGTTTTTTTGATGTGTATGCTCAAGAGATGTGGAGTTGATTCGTTCCTTCGGAAGTTTCTGCACGTGTGAACTGAAAAGCAGGAGGGAGATGTGGAGGCAGTGGATGGAGTTACGAATTGATTGTGAATCTCGTTCTGATCTTGGATTCTGATGTTAATGCAATAGAGCAATGCATTTTACAAAAAAGCGCTCCGCACCTCCGCTTAGCCTTTTTTTATTAATGAATGTTTTTTTTTTTTTTATTTCTTCGACAAAACAAGTTTATCGAACGCGTAAACTTTTGTTAAAATATATTGTGTGCTTGGAGAAGTCATATCTCCTCTTGTGCACATCCTTTTTCTTGGAAATTTTTAGCCTGCCATCTATCTTAGTCTAGAAATACTAGCACACATCATACCATATCAAGGTGTTTCCCATTTGCAGTTGAATGTCCAGTACAAATGCTTTAAAATTTGTAAATTTTGGCTATTGAAGTATAAAGTTAACATTTATTGAAGAAACTGTTTGCAGTTTTGTTTAGTAAATTAAAAACTAGATCGCATGGAGCATTTAAACTTGAAAATATGCAAAAATACAATCAAGGAAATCGCGTACTTATTTTTCACAAAAAGTATACTTTTTTACTTAAAACGCATTATATAAGCTCATTAAAATATGTGTTTCAAATTGTCAAAAAACTCTTCAATAAATTTTGGAAAAAAAATGCTAGAAATATCAAAATATTCTAAATTTTAATGTCATTTATTTAGGATTAATACTGTTATTAGCTCCTGTTCATTCCAATATTATAAGTATTTATATAAAAGCATTTTAGAGATAAGGACCTAATTAGTAGTTGAATAGCCTAAATTGTAATTTAGACTGGCTTTTAGACAATCTTCAATATCGGTTCTTTAAATATATCGTGGTTGAGCAACCTACATATCCGGCTCATTATTTAAAAAGTACTTTTGCTGCTTCCAGTCTATTAATTTTAGTTGACGTTTCTTCTTTTTCCATTTTCACTTATCGCTTTAAAATCATAAGGGCTGCTTCAACCCATCCCAAAGAGTTTGAAATAAAAACAAAGCTTACTGCTAAAGGACATGCCTGGTATTGTATTCAGCAATGTACCGTGTGTATTACTTCATGTAATTATCGCTTTAGAAGAACTTTTCGCGTTAAATGTAATCCTAACGAAAAAGAAAGGTAAAAAAAGCTAGGTACTAACAATCCAAACAACGTGTTACAGTCGCTTTTGTCTTCATATCGTTATTGATATCAACAGCTTTGCGCCGCAGCGGACAGTAGAATGTCGAATGGGTTGGTGAGGGGGGGGGGGGGTGGAGTTCACAGATGATAGTGAAACTGAAAAGGGAATATATGCAGTTCGGGGTTGGTGTAAGCGATAGTAGGGATGGGTAGGGCTTCGGATCTGATAAGAGAGATAAAGTGAGAAAAGGAAAGGGGTGGGGTAGGCCAGCGAGGGGGAGGGCATCGAGCTTCGCTGACGCGTGAGATTTAAATTGTAGCGTTTCATTTTCTGGGGCTGCTGGCAGGAATGCAGGGGGATAAAAAGGACACACACACACACACACACACACACACACACACACACACACACACACACACACACACACACACACACATACACACACACAGCCGTGCACGCACGCGATTTCATTACACACTTCCACTTGAAAAGATCTTTCCGCCATTATCTTCCCCCTACTGTACTTCTCTTTTCCCTTTTGATACGCTCCAAGTTCGCATAACTTGGACGCTATTTATGGAGTGATTACGGCTTCTGGTTTGTTCTTATTCCAATTATGGCTGGTTGGGATTCTGCCGCTATGACCATAGGATGAAATTCACATGCTACCTTGGCGTAATTAGTTTTCTTGCCTCATGTATGCAACGCAAAACAAGTGAATTCCTGAAGGAAACCAGTACTCATCTAAACGGCAATATTTTAGGAGTTTATTAGAGAAACCGAGCGGGATGGCTCAGGCTGTTGTGTCTGTGCCCCGCATTCGATTCCCATGGCCGACTTACCTGACCCATGAATTTTTTGGGGGACTTTTCAGGTCGTCAGGCGAATGCTGGGTAACTTAATTACATCTCTCAAATTTCCTATCAGTCAATTTCATCTCAATTATCATTTCAGATCATTTCTCATCTGGTTGTCTCCTTCAGGGTGGAAGTGTCGGCGGGTGTTTCGGCGCTGTCGTGAGCGTCAGCCGCGCTCTATCTCCTCTCACCTCATCCCTCCACCCGGGGATGCCCCAATTGAGGCTTAGGTACAATAAACCACAAGTTTCGGTGCCAAACTCCTTCCGTAGTAATCGTAATCCTAATCCTTATTATGTATTAGATCCTTATTAGAGAAGCTGTAAGAAAACGTAACTATTGATAGTGTTAATTTCAGACAACGAAACAAAAGTGATTAAAAAGGACTGTTTTGAAGGAGAAAAAGAGAACGGACTAATAACACTGGGCAACAATAAAAATGTTTCGATCTTAAAAATAGTGAATTTACATGTATTTGCATCTGCTGAATTCAAATATCACCATAAAAATAATAGATTAGCTCTTGTTTTGAAGATAAAGTGGCATTTCATTTTCTAGAGTGAAGATTTTAAATTTTGGGGAATTTTTTGGGGGGTTGGCACACCTGTCAAATAACAAAACACAATCAGAGAGAAATTTTGGAAATTAAGAGATGCAAAAGTTAAGGAAGGCGTTTTTGTCGGACCAGAAATAAGAGAACTAGTAAAAGATCCTGCAATTGACTAAATTTTGGAGGGAAAAGAAAAGAAAGCTTGGGAAGCCTTCAAGGATTTTTAGGCAACAAAAGAGATGACAACTACAAGCATTTGGTGACAGTGCTCCGTAACCTTGGATGCAACATGTCCCTTAAGATCCATTTTCTCCACTGCCACCTAGACTTTTTCCCTCCTAGTTGTGGAGCTGTTAGTGATGAACATGGAGAGAGATTCCATCAGGACATTTCTGTTATGGAACAAAGATATCAGGGCCGTTGGAATGAAGTAATGCTTGCGGATTACTGTTGGACTTTGTATAGGGATTCTGCGAATTTCCATCACAAGAGGCAAGCCAAAAGACGACGAAGTCAATAGGCCACCACATGATTGTCTTCACACACGACTATCTGCGAAGTACTTTTCTAGCAATTTATAACTCTTAGCATGTAATTACCAGTTAAAAGATAAAATGCACATTCTTTGTTGTTAGCAATGTATCCTTTTCTCTCAATCCTTTAATATGTAACGCTTCCACCTTTTGTATATAATCGAAACTACAGCTAATAAAAAGTTTTCATTGTCATATATGTTTTTCTCAACCCAAAATTAGTTGGAATTGTCTCATGAAGTGCTCGAAACATTCAAAAATTGTTTTGTTGCCCAGTGTAATCTTTGTCATAAACACCACGGTCTGTAAATGTTTATATGTGATATTTGTGATGGGAAAAACCGTTTCGAAGCCTCTTACGGATCTATCCTCTCTACTGGAAGTAAAGATATAATAAAGTTATAATACTTAGGTGAGAAAGGAAATATAAATAAATTTCATTAGAACAATGGAAGCTGTTTCAGTGTTTATCGGTGGAGAATAGGCAACCAGTTTTGATTCCAGTATCGGTTGGTGACTGTTCTTACGCTTAAAGGTTGTTGTGGGTCAGTTTAAGCACACCAGTTCTGAGCTGTGAAGGATGTGCATACACAAAATTCCTCTTGTTTACCAAGTATCACTCCAACTACCACATTCAGTTGGGACACTAGTCAATGTTTAGACAACCAAGAACTGTTTCACTTACATGAAAATCAATTTAAGATTTATAGGATTATTTGCCGTAATATGTCCAGAATATAAAATTTCAAATCAATTTGCAAAAAACTTAAATCTTTGGGTGCAATTATTGCGATCTCTATAAACCTGAATTATTTCAATAGGTTATTAATTTTGAGCCAATAATAAGACACACGTGCAACTTTGGGAGAATATAATACACAATAGGGAGAATCCATTACATTATTTACATCTCAGAGAAAATGTTTGAAGTGTCTTCCACTAGCATCTATACATGTTTGCACTCATCTCACCATATTCTTTGAAGCTTTACGGAGAGTATCCTCGTCAATGTTACTTATTTTGTTTCGAATGGATTCCTTGAGAACATCAATTGTCCGTGGCTTAATCTTGTACACTATATATGTAGATACCTCCTCCCAAATCCGCTGAGCTTAGGTCAGGGGATCAGAGGGGTCACAAACCTCTCGAGATTATTCGACTATCGAAGAAACAGGTTACACGTTCCATGGTGTCATATGAATGGCACGCTGCTCCATCTTGCTGGAAATAACCTTCTCTCAATTCGATATCATCCAGCTGCTGCACACATGTCTTGAGGATACCCATATAAACTTCTGTGTGTAGAGTCTCAAAGAAAATGGCACATTTAAGACTGTCAACTCTCAACAATCGCAGTGTTGTCAATTCTTGCAGAGCCACTGAGATCATTAAAAAAAATTCTACAGTCTCCGAGCTTTCAAAGGTAAATTAGGGCCTATTGAAGTGGTTCAGGTTTATGTGGATCACACTGTACGTTTTTGACGATAAGAAGGCATCCCTAAATTGATGGATGTAAATATGCATTGTAACTGTTTATATCTACGTCTCCTGATATATTGTGCTTAGTGTTTCATTAATAGTGTAATAATCTGTTTTCTCGCCCGCCTCGGTAGCGTAGATGGTAGTGTGTCTGCCTCACGTTCAAATAGTCCCAAGTTTGAATCTCATTAAGGGTGGGTTCCCTGGATAAGGTTTTTCCGGGATTTCCCCCTATCCTTCAAGACGAATGTCAGGTAACTCTAAGCTCACCATGGACCAATTCATTCACCGTGCGATATGACTTAACTTTGGAGGAGTAAATTTAAATTAAAAAATGTGTTTTCATTTGTAATGAGTTTATTTATGCAGTAGCAAAATACAAGTAGCGCTGGGAAATAATACAATAATACTGTAAAACTGGACAGAAAGAAACGTACGCTTCAGAAGGAGTGATTTGACTTGGTTATATGTAATGTTCCACTACCGCGGTTTGTAAGAAGCTTCAGACTTTCTAGGAGGCATTTGGGAACGGTCCGATATTCATATTCCATTGTTTGGCTTTTGGACTAAAGCTTCTGGATGCTAGAGCTGAAAATAATGCACTTTTCCTTTCCTTTCTGCTTTGTGCGCAGAAAATGTGGTCAGTGTTTATTTTCTTCTTTCCTTCATTCTTGTGTATTCTATAGATACCGTTGTCAGGCAAAGTATGTAGGAAAGTAGGGAAGCCTAGAAGGGCCTAGATATGTATTTGCTGCACGTATAATAAACTCACATTTTTAATGTTCGTAGTCACGAAACTTAAGGACAGTTTACCTACTTCCTGTAGCGATAAATTCAATCTAGTCTGCGCACTGGAGGTGTAACCACCTTGTCGGATCCATGTGGCGGTATAATTAAATCAGCAGGCCATCCATTCGATGTGGTTTCCAACACTCGTGTTTCAGGATGGCTTCAATGTAGCTCCAAGCAGTCTATTGGCTGCTGTCGTCTCCTAATGGTTTCTGAAATATGGTGGTTAATGTTCGAAATTGTGTAAGCTCCTCTCTAAGAATTTTGTTTCCATAATTTTCTGTGTACATCTTTTTCTAGATGTTTTGTAAAGCCTTATTGTGTAACCATTGATATTTTCGACCTGCAGTGCTATTTTAGCTTTCATAGCTCTCCTCATCACACATGTCCCTTAGCACGTCTCTATATGGGTAAGTAGTCTGCAAATCACGCTGTTTCACTTACGAAGCTACTTAGCATCTGCTTAACACTGGTAACAGTCATTCGTCGTACTGCGCTTGTCTCCCGTTTTGTGGTTGTTGCTACGCAAGGAACACTCGAGCACAGTGGACTTTAAATCGCAGCAAATCAACAGACATGACTTAATGGCATCAATCATACAGATATTTCTGAAATGCAGTATGTATGGATGTACTTAAAACATTGCAGTCCAATATTCGTATCTAACAATGGTGACTTGTGAGTCGCATATATTATGATAGTTATAAATTGTTACTTTTTCGTTGTTGATTTTATTTTCATTTTAACAGAATTATCTTGGTAGTTGTAGGTGTATACATTTCAAACACCACAGTTAGAAATCTCATTAATTTATTCTACTAAATAACAATGTTAAAGATGGCAGTGATTGAAAATTTGTCTGTTGAATATTTTTGTAGGTTTGGACAGGCGCTTAGGTGTTTTTTTTTTAATTTACGTCCTCCAACGTTGTCATATCGGACGATGAATGTAATGGGTGAAATGATGCTCAAAGGAGTCCGGGGTCCATGGAGCTTAGAGTTACTCGACATTCGTCTTTCAGGATAAGGGAAAACCCCGGAAGAAAACCTTATCCAGGTAACTCACCCTGACCGAGATTCGAACTCGGGACTCTTGAACGTGAGGCAGACATGCTACCACCACGCTACCGAGTTGGGCTGGCGCTTAGGTGCTTTGTATGTGTGTATCACTTAGTAAATTATTTAAATAAATACTGAATATTTGCTTATAAATATGTTCATAATGCGATTTAAGAGAAGATATATGACACGTTTAATGCGATTGTCAAAATTACACTTTATTGTTTTGAATAATAAATAAGACATACATTAAAATGTTGTATGATACATGCTTTTGATCTGCCAATTCAGAAATAAAATCTGCCCATTTTTGAGCAGTTTTTAAGGTATTTCGTAAACTTTCCTTCACCAAAATACCTGATATATATATATATATATATATATAATATTTATTATATGTGATTTCAATTTGATTTAAGAAGTTGTATAAATCAACTTCGGCCAGAGTTAGCTACTTTTTATATTTTTAATCGGTTACGCAAATTTGGCGTAATGCCAGGAATCGTCACTGATATGTATAAAGTTCCACAGTACCTAAGTAATTCCTCACGACACACTGAGCACCAAGCAAAACAGTCGTCCTTCCCAAATGTTTTGTAATAGAAGCAAGAAAGCAACGGCATGCAGACTGGCCCCGTAGCTCAGTCGGTAGAGTACCTTCCTGCCATGCTAGGGGCCCCGGGTTCAATTCCCGGCAATGGGAGTGGGGGGTTTTCTCCAATCAAGATAATTCCTCATCTTCCCCAGTCTGGAAGTATGAATGAGAGTGTGAATGTGTGTGTGATCTAATGATTAAAACCCAACGATTACGAGTTAGCAGCTTCTCCAAAGGAGAACGGCCGCCGATTCCATTGGCGTTAAATGGAACAAAAAAAAGGCATGCAATTGTTTCTCTCTTCATTAAGAAATCTTGTATATGCATGCCAGGCATTATTATTATAACATGGGACCATCGGCCTTACTACCGTTCAGAAGAACGCCAGGCTTAAAATTTTGAAGCTCCAAAATAAATCCTGTCCCTTCGGCGGGTTGTCTCATCAGTACTATTTGGGTTTTTACCTATTTGTCTAAATAATAACATGGTTAAACTTTTCTTGTAGTACTTCTCCCATATCACATTATAACATGGTTAAACTTTTCTTGTAGTACTTCTCTCATATCACATTATAGCTATAACTGTCGCATATAAAAAACATGAACAGATAAGCATGAATTGAACGTTTTACACGAGCGGTAACAGCAGTCGCTGCATTTCATCACAGTCGTCACCAATTGGCTCGGGTAAACTGAGAAAGAAACTTTAGCCTTGGAAAATTTAGACGTCCAAATATGCAGAAACTTACAGTTCTCTGGGATAATGTATATCGGGATTATGCTGAGCGAGCGCACGACTTATCTTGTTTACCATTCCGACTACCCAATGCCGACCTCCCGATAACCTTGAGTCTAGTCAATTTAATTTATTACATTAAATAAAATTAATATATTTGAAGAAATGGAAAAAAGTATTAGTCAATTTAAAAGTATTATTTGAGGGATATAATTGCGTTACAATGTTACAAACCCTGCCTTACTATTCATCTTCAGGTCAGTGCTTTTCTTCGCAATCTTTTTACATTAAAGTAAATGGTTCGCAACGGGTATATCACGAAATTTGGAAATTAAAAAGTAAATTTTCAACAAAATTTCCTTCGTGAGAACGTACTTCGAAAGTCTTACTCATAGGGCACGGCAGACACATGGAGGGTGTTGTTGCTAATGATGATGATGATGATGATGATGATGATGATGATGATGATGATGATGATGATGATGATGATGATGATGATGATGCACGCTCCCTGGTAACGTGAGGGTACAGTAAAAAAAGGTTGGGAACGGCTGCCTTTGGGAAATACAGTTATGTTTGCCACAGTCTTTACGACGGCTATGCGGGTTTACAGTACTGCACCTGGTGCCGAAGAAATAAAGCTTGGTTATATCTTAAGAGAATATTTATAACTCGAGTATTAAACGCAGATGCGCATCGGTGTTAATATAAAAGAGCGTTTGTTTGTACGGCAAGTAGCGACGCTAAGGCGTATTTCATTAACGTTCTCTCACTGAGAACGCTCCGAGAATGCTAATTGTATAGAATCGTAATAAGTTGGAAGTCCTTGGTAGAATATTGATGAGCTTGTCCGGTGTAGCTGCTTGAATAGGAAATGTCTTACAAGCGAGATGAAGAG
Source organism: Mantis religiosa (assembly GCA_030765055.1). Lineage (NCBI taxonomy): Eukaryota > Metazoa > Arthropoda > Insecta > Mantodea > Mantidae > Mantis > Mantis religiosa. The sequence continues at coordinate 157,386,978 of CM060952.1, read as the reverse complement.
AAGGAAGGGCGTTATCCGCTATGAGAGAGATAGAGACGGATCATCTCTTCCTACAGGGGTTTGTAATCCCAAGGGCTCATCTCTCCAGAACTACGGAACGGAAACATGTAAAAATCGGTTCGCTCATATTTGAACTCCTGCTTTTCTCTCTGTAAAACCATATTGTTTGTGAAGTTAACTATCAGGTGATTACCTGATTATGAGCGTATTTCATACATGTTAAAAATAAATAAAGAAATTTTTGATTGCTTGGAGCTTTTACAGAAATAAAAATAAGAAACTTGTATATAGCGTTTATAGAGGAACTAAAAGTTAAGAACAAGCACAATTGAAAAAGGAATTTATGATGCAAAAGGTTATAAATGTAAGTAGGAGTACAACTGAGCATTTTGAGGAAAAAAAAGAGTGTTATCGAAGCGCTTAGAACCATAGCGGCCTAAAACACAACAGTGTCGACTTAAAGATTTAAGTATGTATGCATGCTCCTGACATTTGCCAACTTTGTGGTCAACCAGCTATAGCTGTGCTTTAGGCCCTCTTTGATTTAATGAAGCATTCATAAGAAGCTGTCTTGCAAGTTTTTCCTAATATTCAGTTATATAAGGGCCCAAAGCATAAAGTATCGTTCTGTATGCTCAACGCTGTTCAATTTTTATCTAGTGTTGCCAACGTACTGTATGCCCATTACAAGAAGTCTAGAGGGGTATGAATGACAAAGGAGCTTCAACTGTTGATCTGCTCCGGTAACGGCTCTGTTTACTAGGAAATGAGTGAATGAGAATGCATGTGAGTCAAGCATTAGGTACTGTGCTCCACAGGAGAGATAGTCTGCGACGGCTGAGACGCAAGGGGGTTGGCGAAGGTTCCCACACCCTCCCTGGAGAGATTTGACACCCCATGTCAATACAGTTACAGACCATTCAAAAAAATTCTGACGGCTTCTACTTTTGTGAATGAATCTTCTCGGTTTTAGCGTACAGAGTGAATAGGGCGCAATTTTTAACGGTTATGCTCCTTGTGTAGCAGGTGTTCTCTGCCACACAAATTCCCTGTCCTTGTCCCACTGTGTAAGGGACTGTATTATGTATAGGTGAACTATGTGACAACACTTGTGTATTCTAAACGAGTCTTCCATCCTTGTCACACTCGGAAGGCAAGCATACGCCACGAGGAGACAGCAAAAGTGATCACGATACACATTCATCTAGCATTTCTTCTTGTCCTGAGCAATATCTAATTTACTCTTTACTCACGTTCGCAATTAATACTCCGTAATGGAAATTTTAATTTCACCAAACATATATTTTTTCTCAAAACTCTGTTTCTGTGTTTTGGGATCTAATGGTTCTCAGCGCCTCAATTATTTTAGTAAAGAAAAAACCAAATGGCTGAGAAAAATTAGCAATTAAGATAAAGAGGAAAATACATATTTGAGATAACTTTGTAATTAATTGAATATTATACGTAAATGTTCAAAATTGGGTGCCGTTTAACCTTAAAGTTTTGGATTATCGTAATATAACATTACTAATTCTGCAGTGAAATTGCTACAGCGCTATAACTGAAAAATTGCAATTCTTTTAGACATCTGTGCTTTATTGTGTTTTGTCCATCCTATGTGAATTCTTTCTTTATTACTAATATCATATTTTTTGTTTTCCTTTCTCTAAATAAAGGACAGCATTCCGAAAAAACAAACGAGAGCGGATTTTATCCGATGAAAAATAAAACACTATCGACATGCATAAAACGTACAATTAAAAAATAAAGCATCACGTTTCAGTTCTGATGTTTTCCAGGACATTTTTCGCTTTGCATGGAAAACACTTCATTACTGTTTACTTTCTTAGGCGTGTCTTGATAGTCAACCTAAAGCATATAAGCTTAGTTTATATAAGATATAATTTTTAGAAATTAATTTTGAATTTTATTTTATTTGAAGTGTCAAAAGTACTAGTTTTTGTTTAGAAAAAAAAAAACAATGTTTTATTTTAAACTATTAAAAAATCTTTGGTGATTTGAATTGTTTTAAAATAACCTGTCTTGAAAATGAGTACTTTAAAATTGTTTTAGAATATCTTAAAGTTGTCGTTTCTAATCAGTTTTGCATAACTAAAATACCTTTTGAGAACTTGGATGCTATTACACCAAACCATAGCAGTGACCTTTGCCAAATAATCATTCCTATACCTTTCCTAATTGCAGATGCAGTACAGCGTTTTTGCATAATTTGGTTGCCTGTTAAAAAGTGAGACATGAAATATGAATAGTTTTTTTAACATACAACCAGTGTCATATTACTTTTTAAATACGTTTCTGGTGAAATATTTTATGAACAATGTAAGACAAATTATTTGAATGCTATAATTTATATAGGATTGGATTGTTCGGAGGGGTTTCGGCACCTCCACCAAATCGATACCCGCAAATGAGGCACCACGGGAGGGAGAACGGCGCCCAACCCCAAAGAGTCACTATAGTACAGAGGGCGGGATCCCTGCACTTTACTAGATAGAAGCTTCCCAGGCAGTGTGTTTAGTACAATCGCCATTCCACCTACCCTGACCCTAAAGCCGGCTCGGAGACCGGAGGCGCCTCCCCCCCAAGAGCAAGGAGGATTACAGGCAGACTTACACAACCGGCATCCCGCCAGCCGCGTTCCTGAAACGGCTCACTAAGCCGGCTCGGGGTCCGGATTCCGGAGTCCGTCCCGCCGGAGGGGAAATTGTTCTCTCAGAGCATACCATCCTGCCACGCACCGCCGAGACTCCTGCCGACACTTCTGAAAGGAACTACCAGATAAGAGATGATTTAAAATGATAAGGAGGTTGAAATGGAGGGACACGAAATTCAAGGGATGTAGTTAACCTATCTAACATTCACTTAGCAACCCTGGGAAAACCAAAAAAACATGGGTCAGTTAGGTCGGTCACGGGAATCGAACTTGGGCTTCCCGAATGTGGGTGACAAAACAGCCTGAGCCATCCCACTTGTTTATGTATATATCTAGGATACTGTGTAAAATTGTCTCGGTAGAAAAATGCATGTGAGTGTAACCTCCCGGAGTTTCCTCTGCAATTTTAATTAACTTCAGGATAGGTATTAAAAATTCAAAGCGAAAACATATAGTTGTAGTTATTGTGCAATTGCTGACATTGTATAATTTTTCAGTGTGTATATCCTAGTTACCTCTTATCTCAACCAGTTCGTTACACACATGCACTCCGAAGCTGAAATTCTTAGACAAAACAGGAGAGGGGCATTTTATTAATTTAGAAAAAATAAAATAAATAAACTCTATTAAAGTTAATTTCATAGTGCTAATGATGTGTTGTCATTAGGCATTAAATCACGTGCAACAAGCCATTATCTGCGAAAACACTTTACGACTGTGCATTTCGCTATTCCTCACCTGCAGAGCAGTATTGGAATACCGAAGGATAATTCCCTAGCCGGACAGTCAGTCACGTTTTATTCCCGCAGGAGTGGTACTAACTGTGGAATTTGGTCTCCCTTCTTTGCGAATTACCAGCGCACTTCGGAGTTTCCCACATTTTACCGGTTTAAAGCAAAAGGCATCCCAAGCTCGTCTGTACTTGCGAAATTCAGCAACCACGGTGGAGTGTCTGTTCTTCGAGCAAGGGAAGTCGACGTCTGCTGGTGGTTTTAGCGTCGAAGGAATGTGGCTGCCTCTTTCCCATTCCTGGTGAAGTCATGCGTGCCTTCCCTCGAGGACCTTACACTCAGGCGTTTATTTCTGGCGAAATTCCTTCCTGTCCTCCGCCCCATCAAGATGCCATCCAAATAATCTTCCTGCACAATCCTATATTAAGATCTCGGACAGCCGCGACACATAGTATATATCATGAGATATTCTCTGATAGTAGTTTTAAGGGGTCGAGTGTCTTGCCTAAACGTCTGCCACATGATGTCCATTTTAACATTCTAATGCTGCCCTGAGTTTTTCTTTGAACAGTTTCAAATGTTAAATTCCAAAAGGACATTACTAATCTTATAGATCAATATTCGGTAAGTGCACTTTTTGGGTAACATAAGGCTCGATTTTGGTTGAGATCGAGTTGCTACCTGTTGAACTTTTTCGGGCTTGAGAATATCGTGAGGTGGTTTCCCATTTCCCACGATTTTATTTCCTTCATTTCTCTTTCCTTCGTCTTCTGCTCATCTTTCAGTTGTGTACTGGTGCCGGACAGATTGCGCGGTTGCTTGCGGTAAGGATGGAACATTCCATGGAAGGGATCGTTCTCTGGAAAGCTTCGGTGGTGGAACGGACCTTTGAGCTAGGAAACGTTAACGACTTTCACTATATCCGGGGCCTATGAGGCTTTTTTTTCTTTTTCTTTTTTCTTTTGTAGTTTTACGTCTTCCAACGTTAACTCATATCGGACGATGAATGGAATATGTGAAATGATGCCCAAATGCCTCCAGGGTCCATGGAGCTTAGAGCTACCCGACATTCGTTTTAAGGATAAGAAAATACGCCGGAAAAAATGATCTTATCCAGGTAACTCACCCTGATGCCTAGATCTGGCTGCAGCTTAGCTTATAACCTCCTTTTTATTTATTTTTTATGGTCATTGCAGTATTCCTTCGTTACATTATAGTGCACGAGGTCGTCCATTCCCTGTGTACTCTATACATTGCCACAGGGCTTAGATATTGGCCATTACTTAAGCGTGACTTTCTTTAGACTTTGGTGAAGCGACAACAATTTATTTTATATTATTAAGAGGTTTAAAGAGACAGCATGTACATGAATTCCTCACATTGACGCAGAATTATTGGCATTTATATTTACATAATCTAACAAGGAAACTAACATTGCACTCAAACCACTACGCACCTGAAAATTTGATGGTATAATGCCTGCTGTTTGGATACTTTGTGCACCAAAAGTCTGCTTCGGACTAAAACCGCAACGCCCAAAGCTGAAGGCTCGAAAGTGCCGCATGCACGGCTTGCAAGTAGCTGCTGGACATTCCTCGTCAGCTATAAGGCGAGTGTGGGGGACGGCGTTGCTTTCGTATCCCATGTGTAGACCTCTACCCGTCAGGGATAAACAGTCCCTCCGTAAAATGCTATGTTACTATGCCTAAATGTTCCTATGCATTCTGGACTCATTTTCGGGTACTTCCAACTATACTCCGATCTCGAGTTTCGGTACAGACCCCTCATAGAGCAGATATGATGTCATGCGTGTGAGTATAGCGATAACTCCCTTTTAAGGAGGAAATGATTAGGCATTTCATATACCGATTAGGAACGGCGGTTTTTGTTATTGCATGCTAGAAGCTAGATGTATTTAGTGAACTTTGTGATCTAATGATAAGAATAAACAAATCGATGACTAAACCCCTTCGTAATATATACAGTTTAGTTGAACTTGCTAAAAATGCGATCTCCTGAACGTAACGGCTGAATAGAAACCTTCTCTTTTCCTAATTTTCTAGGTATACTCGTAGTTTTAAGAGAACTTACTCATTCCCTTAATTTGTGAACGCCAATCAAAAGTTCTTTTTATACTAAACAAATGAGTCATTTTTGTTAATCTTCTTGGAATATACGTATCTAAAACTCAACTAATAGTTCTCCCTTTCATTCCTTTGTACATAAGTCCCAAGTTGACAGTTTTCTCTCTTAGCTCTAATGCAATGCCTTTAGTTTTTCGAAGTATTTATGTTCTAAGACGTGTACATTAATTGAATGCAAACTTGCTTTTATTTATTACAAAAAATAGAGTTACTACATGGAACTAAAATTTGCAGAAACATTTGTACTTGTGCTGAACATAACCTCTATTATGAATTGACTTTAAAGGAAACCGGTCAGATCATTCTTGAAAATAAACTAAGCTAGTTTTCTTGAGGAATCCTAAATTTCTATAAATCCTTCAGTTGTCACACTAAAACCAATATTTTAAAACATTTAATGAAAGGACGAAGCAAGCGTAGAGAAAGAAATTAGTAAAACGGAATGGAAGCAAATTCAAAATGTTGAAATAAAAACATTAGATTTTCAGATAATATTATTAATTATTATATAATAATATTATTATTTCAGATGATATTAGATATCTCTACTGAAGTATTTTCAAAGTAAAATGGTAGGAGAGAAGCATTCTTTTGGAATGGATTAAGGTGAATTGTCATTCAAATGTTTATAATTTCGTGCACTTGTTTACATTGATCAAATAAGACTTGCCGAATAGATTTTACCTACCCGACTTATCTTGGTTAAGAGGAGAATATTTAGCATTTCACCCAGAAATATGATACCAAAATTTATAAATAAATTTTAATAATATTTTCTACAATGTATTCAACAAAATATTTTCTAAAAACTTATTCTGTTATTTTATTTTACCAAGATTAAGCATTGACAGAAATTATTTTTTTACACATAGCCTCTAAGTACAATGGAAATAGGAAAATTGATAGTCTCCAGCGACAGCCAAATATTTTAACAATAGCTCATTCATTGGCTCTGAAATTTCCTTCTCTTTGTGTAGCCAGGACATAAAAAAAGAATTACGTCTTGCTATTGAGAAAATTGTATTGAAAATTCAAACCAAACACAAAGAATATATCTGAAACGGTATCCCCACAAAAATAATTAAATAATTATCTGATATAAGCTGTGTACTTCAAAGATGTATTATAAGTTAAACAAATTGTACATGTTGAATAGTTCATTTCATTTGTGTATTGAGTAATGAATAATATTGCTTGCTTTTGTAGACAAATATTTAGTTTATGTGATGTATTTTATTTGTTACAGGTAAACATGGAAAGCTTACTTAGCTGCACATTATTTGACGTGGAGAAGTAGATGTTCAATACATGTGAGCCAACCTTTACTTTTTTTTTCTGGTGTTACTGTTACATGTAGACTCCTTTATAAGACCGTCTGGCTTTTTGCATGCTCTAAAAGCAGCCTGGGTGTGTTTTGTAATGGAAAGTGTTTGTTCATTCTGTCTGCCCTGTCAGATGCTTCCTCTAACGCACAGCAGAAGCCTGTTACTGACGCCCAAGGCTGTCCATTGAAAACTTTTAATGAAACATGTTTTGTTTCTAAGCGTGACATAGTTTAACAACCTGGTACATGAGTGTAATGGCGCACGCATCAATTTGGTTGAAGATGTCAAAGGAGCATTTTCTCTTTGAGGTTGGAGATTTTAATTCTTGCGAAGAAATACCGTTAACAATCGAGCGAGATGACTGTGATAACATGTAAGACTATCAATGTTGAGGTTTGTGGTTCGTATTACCATCAAACACTATGTTTTTTTTCGTGATGTCAACGGGCCCGGGGGGGGGGGGGGGGGAGGGAACGAATGCCTCGAGCATTCTGTCCTTCATTTTCTGTGCCCAACGTCATAAGGTTCTGGGTGATAGGACGGGGCAACGATTACGGCGTGTTTTGGCTGGGCGTTGGAAGAGCACATAATAGCGATTATTTCAGGATCTGCCTGACTATGCCTCCGAACTACAAATGTTAATGCCTACAAGGTACTGGTCTTCAACGGGTATCTCCCCTCAGCTCTTACAAAAACCAAACAAACTATTTTGTACAGCACATACTGTTTGTTCTCTTTAATAACATAAAGCACCTTGTCAAAATATTTTACTGTACACTCAAAACTTTCACATAAAAGTAGCACTTGGAACAGTATAATTTGTGCAAAAGGCGCGTGGAATGGTAAATGACTAATTATTCTCACATTTTGTGTCGATCTGGTAGAATTCTTGTAGATGTATGCCTCGGCTCTCTGTCTTATCTCTGGCCGTAGTATCGAACTGAGAACAATTTTTAGGCTGTTATGGTAGAAAATAATAACAACTCTTCTCTTCTTTAAAATCTTGGAATTTATTCCGCTAAAACCATTAATATATCTTATTACAATGTTAAACTTTGTAGATTATGTCCTGTTATAAAATGATAAATACTACATTGTTGTGGCCGCGCCGTGGCTCAGTGGTTAGACCGCTTGGCTCTCGCCAAGGGGGCCGGGGTTCGATCCCAGGCGACCGCACAGTGAGATTTGTGATGGACAACATGGCACTGGGGTGGCTTTTCTCCGGGATCTGCGATTTCCCCCGCCATCTCATTCCACCGGTGCTCCATGTTCATCTCATGTATCATCAGTGTCATCGCCTGCGGTGCCGTATGTAGCAAAAGTGGGCGTCAAACACTACACATTTCATTTATTTGCATCGTTGCACTTAAAGTTTCTGCAGACTTGCGGAATACACCAAACAAAACACGTCTTTCCATGACGATGACCTTATGCAGAATGACGCCAAATTATCTACATATTCTCGAATCTCTACGCACAAGGTTTTATCCTATTGGTCCTTGTCACAACATTACGTAATCACATTATTATAATAAACAATAAGAACACTATTACACAAGTTGTGTCATTCTGTAGCCCATCTAGTATTACATTCTATTTTATACAATCACATTTTCTAGAACAATCCAGAACAAATTTCCAAATATATGAAAAAATATGAAAAAACCGTTTCAAACTAAATGCTGAACTAATTAATTTTAATTCCGGTATTACATTGGAGTGGATGCTTTAATAATAAGTTTCAATTGGTAGCGTATTGAAGGAAATATTTGTGCTGTAAATTACAATGTTACAAGGAAAGATACATAAACCATGAACAACACAAATAACTTTTCATATTTCCCCAACAATAAATCTAGGGCTTCCACAAATTGTAAACCAGATGTAATATTTTATATTCTGTTTGAACATCGCATTTCACAAGTTAAAAACCTATTGGAATAATACATTTATGTAAAACATTCTTGATTTAGCAGAATACCAAGTTAAACAAGTTGAAGATAAAATCTGGAACAATCGAATATGTGATTTAGTACAGTAATTTCATTCGCAGTTGTCTCTTGACCTCTTGTTTCGTTTATATGGTATGAATATCTATAATATGGTATTTTTAAGAATTCTGCTATGTACTACATAGGTTTACGTGTACGCAAATTGCACTTGGCTGTATAATCACTGACTTTCGTAGGTTTCCGTTTCAAAAGCTTATGAGAAAATTCAAATTTAGGCTTTCTTAAAGGACAAAATCAGAATAATTAACATTATTGGAAGGTTGAAAATTTTGCTAAGTTCGTTGACAAGAAAACCTTTAAGATGTAATGAACAGTGTTTTCTTTAATTCCATAACAAAACATCCCGGCCTTTGTGTGTGCCATATATGTTAGGAATTCTGTGATTCTTGCAGTTATATCCGAATTGCTTTTTTGAAGCAATGCTACAAAGCAAGAAAAGGATAATCGTTTTTAAATGCAGAGGAAATAGCTTAAGCGACTGTCTAAATTTTTCTATTAGGGCATACCAAATGTTTATTTTCTATGCATGGTGTTTGGCAGGCACAGCTTTAATGATAGAACAAGAACTAATTTTTATCTTTGTAAAACCTTTAAACGTTGACCAAAATATGGCACTTTCCACAGTGGAAAGTTCTGCATACAAATTCGGACGTTTAAAGCCAGTTACTTCGAAAGCCTGAAGGAAACATTTGGTTCTTCGCTAGACAGGTAAGATTTTTGAACTGTTACAGAGGAAACGATAAGATGTCGTGAGAGAATCGCTGATTGCAGAGTCAACATGCGCTAATATAGTCTCGAAATGCTTAGACCTGACCTCGACTCTAGTGGTGCCCTAGGGAAGCGCGTTCCTCTCCTGTATGAATTATTCACCCAAGAGAAGGTCATATAACGTGGATATGCCTGCCCCTTCTCTGCCCGTCTGCATAATGTAAGCCTTCTCTTCCTCTTCTAGGTCTCTGTACTAACCTCTTGCTCCGCTGATTCCTCAGGACAAATTTTCCGTACGTTCACTTTCAAATTCAAAATAAAGCAAGAAAGAAAAATGTTGAAATTCGTCACTCCACGGCTCTTGAAGCTCAATGCCAAGCAGAGTACGTTTGCAAAGAAAATGGAAAAATAATATTTCAGTAAGCGGTCACATGTTTCTGTTGCAAAGTTTATAAATTTTACACTTTTGTTTACAAGCACTAACCTTATAAATCCTTGAGCAAAATCGACAAGTACAGGACCTGAGCCTTATTAAAATTTGTTTTCAATAAAAACATGGAAGTTATTCCTGAACTACATCACAGTTAACTTTCTAATCTCCTAATGGAAGAAAAATTCAAGATAGCCCTATTAAAGTATAACGAGTGCTTAAATTTTTCAGTGGCCATTGAATGCCTTTCGATTCCTTTGAACTTCAACTCTCGTACACGTTAGGTTGCAGCTAAATTCAGATCGTTTACGACTTAAACCCCTTCTTCAAAGTGACTATTCATACATTGGAACCGTAGAATGCAAGAGGGAGTGTATAAAAAGACCTACTTTCTCATATCAGGAAGCAACAAGACATTTCGATTTAATTATAGTATGTAAAAATGAAATGAATTTCTTATTCCACAATTATCTTTATCCAAACTAATCAGTTTTGTCTTCATTCTAAACATTCAGAGCAAATATTTGACAGTGAAGCCCGCAGATCATCTTGGTCTTCAGGGTTACCTATAACTGGAGCCAGGATTTCTAAGCAAAATGCTTATAAACGCTTTTTTGCTGAAATACGGCGTTTCGGAGTTTGCTTGCTTATTTCATGCTTTTTAGTTAAAATTGCTTATGTTTATTCAAGTCATATTAATTTAAAGGTAAATTTTCTCTCCTAGCCTTCATCGTCACCCCGAAAGTATCAGGAGCCGATATACAAACGTGGATCTTCTTGTCTCTAGCGTAAAGAAAGTGTACTGTTGCCGATCAGAGTTAAAAAATTTCATGATTGTCTTTACCTCCTCTGCCTGTTTTAACCCAATCGGGTTCTTGGTTAAAGGTTGTGTCATTCTACGCAGAAGATTTCAATGAAATAAAAGAGTGTTGTACTTCTTAGATGCAGAAGATACAAGCAACATCGCCACAGCAGCACGAGAATTGTTTGCTAACTTTGGCATTCAAGATAAGATAAGAGTACATCCATAACCGCTTCTCCAAAATACCTGCTATTATAACACAGTTGGAAACTCGAAATAATACCTTGAATTCACTTTCTTTGATACATGAAATTTCAGTAACGTTTTCTTCAGAGATTCACAGTATTGTTAAACCTGCATTTGAGAATCTCAGTAAGGTGTCAATGAAAAATCCTGGTTACGAGACACTAAAAATTCTACAAAACTCTCTGGTACAGAAACGTATACTAAGGGAAATTAATTCAAAAGGAACTGAGGTGCTTTTCGCATGTTTCAATAACATCATATGACGTTGAGAGATCCTTTTCACAGTATAAAATGTTGTTCACTGAAAAACGCAAAAACTCGAAGAGGTCCTGGGTTCGATTCCCGGCTGTAGGGTTAGGGATTTTTCTCCGAGCAAGATAGTTCCTCATCTTCCCCAGAGTCAGGAAGTATGAATGACAGTGCGAATGAGTGCGTCATCTAATGATTAAAACTCAACGAATACGAGTTAACACCTACGATATGTTCCAAAAGAGAACGGCCGCAGATAAGACCATTGGATCTAAATGGAACATAAAAAATCTCAAGATAACTCTGTCCTGTACTGTAACAAGCGTGATTAAGGTAAAACTTCTACCAAACAACACGTTTATGATTAAAGTTTTATTTTGTATTTACTTATTTTTGGTGTTTATTTGTTTCATTTTTCATGCTTATTTGCTCGCTTATTTAATCATTTGATTGCACTTACAAATTTGGGCTCTATTTATTACTAATAAGGCCTGGTTTCATTAACGCACTCAAACAAGAAAGTGCCCGTTGCATTGTTACAACAATTCATAAAGCTTTTCGTGAAAGATATCTGCCCAGCTATATCAGTTGATAATGCAAAATCTAAGTCAGTAAAGTGACATAATAAATTTCAGATATCTCGTAACAAAAGGACTCTTTCATAAAGTAAGCTACCTAAATACATTTGTTAAGAATGATTCGCATTAAGTGGAGCCAATTATCTCTTATGTAGTCGAGGGTTCAGGGCCTTGTTATCGATCCTGTATGCCACTTACCATATATTTATTATCACTACGAGTCAATATCTGCCATAAAAGAGAGATGGAAGATGGTGTGCTGGTGTGTGAAAAATACCAAAGCATATGTAGGTTTTTATGGGACAAGTGTATGCTAACTGCTTTATATTTATACCTTGCTTTCTCCTAAAGCGTACAGAGCTCTACCTCTATTTCTGTACACATCACTTATGCATGTTTATCTAGTATTTAGGTACAAATAGCAATGTAGTGACATCTGTTTAGTAGCCCTCTGTACTTCTGTTTTCAGTGGTTCAAGATTTTGTGTACATTTTTCTTTCCCACTTCCTTCTACTGACTTTGGTGTTCTATATCATGTTTTTTATGTTTTTAATGTTTCCTTTCCTTAGGATACCCCTAATCATCTGTTTATAAGTATAACCTTGCTCTACGTACAGCTTTGACGAACGGCCTAAAAAATTGCATCTATTGAACTACGAATTCAGAATTTCAATTGTTTAATGATTTTAGTTGTTTTCGGAACTATTTGTGGTCTTTATTAAATTCTCAAGTCATGACTTTTCCAAATGTTCTTCTTATTATTAGTCCATTTATTCTATTATACTGAATTTTAATGTATATGTGTATCATTCTTATTAAACAATATAATAACATTTACAAATATTATAACTATTCCAACTATTCGGCTTTTTACCATCTATTAATATGCCCTACATACTTGGATGTAAAAATTTATTAATATATAAATTGATAAGAAACATGTTTTTTGAATTCATAGTTATTTTCAGAATCATATAGCGGTTCCTGACAGTTTTCTGTGTTCCACAGCTGTTATTCCATCAAGCTGGAATTTATATAGTAATTACAGACGCATCATTTTTATATTCCTTTAAATTCTATTTCGAAGCGAGGAACAGGATTCTTGAGGATGCAACTTAGCCATAAAATTCAAACCTGAACGCCCGCGCATGCGGCTGCCTCTGGTCTGGCAAAGTGCCAGTTGCGGTTGCTGCTATTGGAAGGCATAAATTGTGACATTAGAAGCCGGCCAACCTGCAATTTTCGTGGTTTTGCTTTCCTGTGAAGGATAATGCCAGCATGTTTTGTTCCTCACCGAGAACTCCATGGAGTTATCTTAGAAATTACCAAAATCTATATAGGAAGATGAGAAAAATTACGATAATAAACTATTATAATTAAGTTTCTCTTTATAATAGGTATTTGGGATTATTTGTACTAAATACAGTATCTTCTCTTTGTTTTATTTTCTTCATTGCTTATCTCTAAGAAGAGAAGAAGGAATTATATTCTATCCAAAATACACAAATTTCACGAAATATATGCTTTGGGGGTCCTATGAGAGTACAAGGTGTTTAGTTCCCAAACCAAACCACCGCTTTAATGGAAAACATTTCATTATTTTTCGTATCCTTTGGATTAAATTCCCGAAAGTTTAAAAACTTTGTATGATAAACATTGTCTGCATGTAATCCGATAAATGTTACTTTTGAATGAATTTTGTATAACTTTATTTTAGACTATACCGAACTGTAATTATGTGTCTTAGCTGCAACTTAATGGATCTCATTAAAGTGCCCCTCTTAATTGAAGTACAGGATTCCACCAATTAGAAGATTTGTGTGTAAGAAGCAATGTTTTCGCGTCTGCGCACGCTGTAAGTCAAAGTCATTGTATTTATTGACTCTAGTAATCGTAGAGTATTAAAAATAATTTATAAATAGTTTAAACTTAGACACATGGCGAAGTATAAATAATCATACTTGAGATAATGACAATTAAGATGCTTATATGAAAACTATGTAACGAGCGGAGTGAACTTCATAAGTGTACTCGCATCGTTATTACGTGCACATGGTCTCGTCGCATATATCATAACGTTCTTTAACTGCTTTGGGTCTTACGTCTATTCTATATTGGGCATGAAAGACCGCGGAATTTTGCTCCAAGGCCTCTTTATCAGTCTTGAGGTTCTTTTACAGGCCACATGGAACCACCGATGTTACTTTTCTTCGGAAGGAATTCATACTAAGAATGTTAACGTCCGAAAAAATTACACTGCACTCAGCAGGGTTTGAACCTAGAACCTCGGGAATCAGAAGCTAGCATGTTACCCATAGACCAGAGGACTAGATAATGTAATTTGGTATAAGTCATAAAATATTACCAAAAGTTTGTTACACAATGTATACAGCTGTCCTTATAATGCATCGCAGAAAAAAATGAATTGAATGACTATGAATTTAACATTTTTTCGGACAGTAAATGTTTTTACATCCATCCAGGTATCTGTATGTGTGTATGTGTGCCATTTGGAATGAAATAAAACATCATAATCACAGAAAATCACACCTCTAAATTTTAATAGTAGAGTAAATGTGTGTTTACGCTTAAACAAATAAAAAAATCAAGCCATGGCGTAACAGCCCTAGTGACCCAAAGCCTGCCAAACCGACTGCCGGTCTCACGCCCACATACGCAAGAGTTGGGTGATCATCCAACCGAAACGGGGTGGAGATGTGGCCGGCACTACTTTCCTCACGATGTTGATGGTTACGGTGCTATACCCGAAGGTTGGGATAAATCCCGGGTACATTTGCGGCAGGGAACCAAGGCATGGCTCCTTAGCCTTCTACGGGACAGTGCAGGATGTTTACAGTTAATGGTTACCCAAAATCTTTAAAGCAATTTAGGAAAGAGTAGAATATCAGGAGCTGTTCCTATGTAGCGAATACTTTGAGATGGACGATATTGTCAAAATCTTCACCTGTAATCTTAAATAACGCTTACCTCAAATAAAAGTTCCGTATTTATCTTACATTTGGTTCTTGAGTACTACGGTTTTCTAAACATAATTTCCTTGGATGCAGTGTGGATTCTGAGATCGTGAGATCAAAACCAGCGAAGGAGATGGACTTTTTATAGCATAAAATACTTAATATGGCTTCTTTCGGAAGGAAAGTAATTCCGATGGTCCCGTTTATATTTAGGGTACTTAAAACAACATCAAGCTCGATATAGAAACACTTGAGGAAAATTTAACGGGCTTTCAGTGCAACATAAAATGAGACACAAAGAATCGTTTGAAGTTTTATTCATTTTTGGTTTCTCAGTAAGTGTGAGGTCTCGATATCCAATTTCTGGTTGGAGTTCATTACTTCCTCCCCATCATATTCCTAAATGGACGACAAAGTAACATATGCAATGGATGGATAAAGTAGATAGTCTGTAATTACCAAATGATCATCAGAATATGGAATGACTCGACTTCAAGGCATGTGCACTACCTACTCATTCCTACTAAGACAGCTAAAGATAATAACGTTTCCACGTGTCAGGTCAAGATCATGTTCATAAACAATGCAGTGACATAGAAGATGTTGGCTCAAGTTATTATCATTCGTCATTATTACCTCTCTTACGTTGCACTCCACCCTACTGATTCTGATGGTGCGCGGGGCAAGGCGTAGGGTTGGCAGCAATGTCAAGTGCCCACGGAAACTTTTAATGATAATCCGCTTATACGAGATTTTAAGTCAAGAGAAACTATGAAGGTGGAACGGGTCTTCACTTCATCCCCCCTTCCCATCCTTAAGAGAGAAGGAGCTTTAAATAGCGTCATTTTGGGATATTTTCCCTTGAAGAATGAAACCAAACAAGCTCTCTAAAGAGGCAGGGGAAAAATGCTACTAACGTATACTTGATGGATAACAGAGACAAAAAATGACTCAAAAGCAATAATTATCCGAGAAGTAATTTAGAAACTAATTTCAAACAAGAAGCAATTCCATTTCGCTCCCCGTGTCTAAAATGCACAAGGGGCTTGTCGGAAAATGGTGTTAAGGGGAGATGATGCACGATGTCAGTTAAGTGTTACGGCAACTGCCACATGGCGCTGGTAGGGTTGAACTTCTCTCAATATTGTTTGTAATGACTTCTGTAGAAACTTTTAATTGATACTTGTTCTTAGCAGAGTTACGAGCAGATTACCGAAACTGAGGTAGTGCGGTTAGTGCACCGGATTAAAGAGGGAAATCCCCTAACCCAGTCCTGGTTTAGGAAACAGTCAACTGTATTCCATGTAAAACTCGCTTGTGCACCAAATAGTTCTTTTCCTTTGTAATTTTTAATCTACCATTGCAGAAATCGTCGAAAGGGTGCAATGGCGTTGCTTACAGCAAACAGATTTGGAATAATATTAATGATGATGATGATTATGACGATAAACCCGTGTCGCGGCAGGGTCTTTGCGGCCTTATACCCATGAATGCCTAATTAAGGGCCTTATGTTCTTCACGATGCTAACTTGGCAGCGATTTCTACTTGGACCCAACATTTGAACTCCATGTGTGGGATCGAACGTAGTCGTATTCCGTGGCCTCGTACTGGACCTTAGTGTTCGGGCACACACAACATAATTCTCACCGAATAATTTAAATGCACTGATAATGTATAAAAATGCCAAGAATATAAACAAAAATACTTTGAAGTACCTATGATGACTACTGCCTTACTCCCTGCAGTGTAACATTATCCAATTCTGCTTACTGCAATAGATGTTGACCTAGCTGGAAGATTGTGAACAAGCTGATCTGCTATCCACTATCTAAGGCGATTTTTTGAAAGTCAGTCTTGCAAGCAGGAATCCCGCTTTTTCACCTAGCCGTTGTCTGTTCTATTGTGAACTTTCGAGAAGGTTTCTTCTTTTTCAGGTATATTCCTTTCAAATAATTGAATAAATAAAATATAATTTTAAAGCAAAGTGAGAATTAATAATGTAAATATCCTTCCTATCCAAGGAACCATTTTAATTGTATCATCCTTACGTTCGCCTCTGTTCTCCACTCGTCTTCTAATACCACCTTTGCGGAGTCTGCATAATAAAAGCGCCCGCCTCGGTTGCGTAGTTCGTAGCGTGTCTACCACACGTTCAAGAGGTCCCGAGTTCGAATCCACAAGCCACCTCCGAAGATTAAACATCTGTTGAGACCTGTGAAAGACAAACTCCACTTACAAGTTCCGGGAGTGTGCCGCATTCCCTGTGAATGTTGGACACCGTATATAGGTCAAACGGGAAGGACCATCGCTACCAGAATAAACGAATATGAACTGAGCATTCGTTTAATACAACCTGAGAACTCTGGGCTGGCAGGGTATTGCTTTGATAACGATTTTCGGGAGACGACCATCTTGGCAACAGGTACTGGGAGCGGAGAGTTAAGGAGGCTTTGGCCATTTCCTCTGAAAGGAGCACGCTTAATCGTGATGCTGGATTTCAGTTCAGCTCCTCTTGGAAACCGGCCTTAAAAATGTAAATCCGTTGATTTAAGAAGCAAATATCAATACACCTTGATAATCAAGTTACGTAGTTACGTTTCTTTGACCCAATTAATTTTCTATACTCACGCCAATTCCTGACCTGGCATTTAATTTACTGAAAACAGTATTTTGTTCGGTAATGCGAATTTAGATAGTGTTTTGTCTTTGTTTTTATTTTTGTTATATCCAGTGTGTCATTTGTAGTTATAAAGTTTAATAAAATATCCTGATGACGAGAAAGATGCACACCCTCGAAACGTCGATTTCTAATTATCTTTTCACCTGGCTTGCTGCCCGAAAAGAAACTGAGCATATTCGTCGACAGGAAAGCTCCAGGTCTTATTTTAAGGTTCTTTCTGTGTTTTTCCCAAATAGTGAGAGACGAATGTCGAGTAACTCTTAGATCTATGGACCCTGGGCTCATTCAGCATCATTTCACCCATTTCATTCATCGTCCGTTATACCTTAACGTTGGAGGAAGTAAATTAGAAAATAAATAAATAGTTAGCATTTCTTCTCTGTTCCCTACTGCTTTATTAATTGAGAGAACTTCAGGAGTGAGGTAATGACATAAATGAGATATCTGTGGCTTCACTACAGGGTAAAGTGAAATGTATTTGAACTAAAACATTTTTTTTCGACTGAGCAAACTTGTTTTCAAGAATAGAACTTGTGATAGTCTTTTATTCTCCTACCTCTTTCGAAACGCTAATACGAAAATACAAGTGCAGAGTATTTCGGGATTATCTAATACATAGTAACTGGTTATTATCATTAAACTCATTGTCTTTTGGACCTCATTGTAATAGATGTTGGTCTACTAAAATTACTCCGAATAGGATTTTAAAGTAATCTTTTGCACTTAAAGATTTTCTTTTTTTGAAAATTTTAGAGGTTTGAGAAATTAGCAGTGGATGTAGAAACTTGGAATAAATTATAGGAATATTAAAACAAAAAAATTCAAAATGGTACGCACAGCAACCCCTCTTTAAATTGTATTTTTGAATTAGTGAATTTTCTTGGAAGATAAACACAAATATAAAAATGTAAAATGTTTCAACAGAGATGTTCCATTGACGCTCCTGTATTAGTTTGGGCCGTTTTTAATCTTAAAGCCAAAAAGTATTTTATGAATATTCTCACTTTCTTAAATTTGTTTATCCTTACTTATTTGTAATCCAAAGGCATTTAGTGAAAAATAAAAAGCATACAACCATCATCCCATAGACGAACAGGAAGGCTAGGTACTGAAATGAAGGAGTAAAAACCGGTGGCAAATGACGGCCCAATTAAATCTCCTCTTCTTTCTCTTTCTTATGCCTCTTAAATTGTTCTTTTACTCTTATAAAAGGGCCAATCTTCCTTTCACTTTCAATATAAGCCAAACAATGAAGCGCCCCTTCTTGATTTTCGTAGTTGGTACTAGACAGACAAACTGGAAGAATGAAAGAACAGAAGGAGGTATGGAGAGAAAAAGAAAAGAAAAGGTCATGCGAGAAAAAGAGCTGCATGGCACAAAGAAATTAGGCTTGACTAAAAATGGTTGAACCTGCAGGAGAGAGGCTTTGACAAAAGAAAGATGAAGAAGCCAAAGCGCTAGGGATAATAGAGAAAGTCTCTCATACACACACTGCGCCCTTCAAGAGGCAATTATTATGAGGATGCAATTACAGAGTTCATGATATGGAAATGAACCCCTTCACGAGCTGAGGGTGGCGATGTGTACAGCAAGCGGGAGATAGGAAAGTGCACGATCCTGTGTGTTAGTGTTTATTTCAATATAAATATGTGGACTTCAATTTACATGTGACACTTAAATATTTTACTGTGTGCTTTTTTATTATAATGCACACTAAATAAGTAATGAAAGCCCTTGTAAAAATTAAAACGAAAGTTCGCGATATATTTTTGCAACATTTTAAGCGAACTACAAGAAAGTTGAACAAAACCACAACGAAAACAGATATGGGATATAGTGAGAAAATAAGAAGATTATAAATAGTTGTAAATTAGTACAGAACTAGTGTCCAATTTAGCCATGGAAGACTAGAACCGGAAGAGAGCACATACCCCGATAAAATTGAGATCAACAAGATTTATACAAAGAGAGGCATCAATTAACATCAACATCTATTGGAAGAGGATCAGCATTCATAGGACCTTTATAGAGAGATGGCATCGTTTAACATTTGTATTTATTAGGATATCAATATTAATTTACGGAGAAGGAAAAGAAACCCAAAGGTAACCAGGACCATGGACTAAGAAGAAACAACTAAATAAAACACATACAACTGTCAAGTAAATATTGGATGTGCAATCAACATGGAGTTTCAACGAGATTTAATGGACTTCAGGACACAAGGATGGGAAGACTTCAGTTGCAGGCACAAAATATTAGAAATAGATCAGCAGCCTTCTGTCAGTATAATTTATTATTCAGATTAAAATTTTAATTTAATTTTATATTAGAAAATTAACATAGTAATTAGGCTGCTGTTAGGTTAGATTTAGTTGTAAGGCCATTGGCGTCAGTGGACATTGGGTTAGTTAATGTAAGCTGAAGTTCTGTCTGCAAAAAGAAAATTTTGATTAATTAAATGTATATGATTTCCAATTTCTTGTATAATAAAGAGCACGATAAGTCTAGGTTTAAATTCTAGACACGCGGACCCAAGTTTGCAGATTATAAAAACAGAAGAAAAAAATTGGTGCGAATTTAGATGGAAAGCAAAAGCAGTATTAACAGTTATATACAAGAGGGCCTTGAAGTAGATAATATACAGTAGAGACTATTGGAATATAATTACAGGGTCAGTAATTTATCGCACATTCACGTTCATCTTCAAGCAAGTATAAGAGTAATGTACCAAACGACATTGAATAACTGCAAACACAACACAATAACAAATATGAGAAATGAACTAGTAATGTAGTACAAGTATTTTCTTAAAAAGGACAGCAATTTGTTTTTAATTTGCCCTGAAGTTCCTTTTAAGATTTACACTTCTTTTTCTGGTTGACAAATACATTTTTAAATAATTGTCTTTTTCGAAGGAGAATTCTTTGTTTATGGTGATATGACTAGATCATATTCCATTAAGGGTAGATTGAAAGGATCCAATAAACATTAGGTGTGCTTTTTTAGGTCTGCTAGTTATACTAGAAAATCTGTTCACAGCAAAAGCTGTTCGGATCACACATGTTAAAAATTAAAGCCACACGTAGTTGTAAAGAAATGGCTTGAGTACCTAGAAGCTATCATGCTCTCATGTTATCAATGTGTAAGGCAAAATTTATCCCAAAAGATGGGGATATGTTAACGCCCTTACTCCAAAGTTCTTAGTAGCTACGCTTGCTCTTCCGTAAAATTGTGCAATTTTTACTGTAAAATAGCAGTTGCAATAGTATTTTTAAAAAAATATATAATTAAAAGACATATAATGTCTAAAATGATGAAATGTAAACCAAGTGAAAGAGGAAATACCGAAAATTACCATCTCCATTTCATCTTTTGCGCCCGTGAAGCCACGTAGATCATGCCTGTCTTCCTCCTGACTTCCTCGTTTGTCAGCCTGTACTTCATTGTTACGTGCAGTATCTTTCGCTTCATTTTGCGCTTATAGATTTGTAGGTAGCATGACACTCTGTTTTTTTTTTTTTTTTTTTTTTTTTTTTTTTAAATAGACTCCACTGTTTCTTCCAAGCCTGGTTGATGCACCTTTTTATTCCCATTGTAGATTTATTTAAAAAGGGCATTGTTTGTTCTAGCTAGATATCTTCCCTGACGAATTCCTAGTCCACCCCATTGACCCTGATTTGGTCCTCCACGGCTTTTGTCATTTAGATTTTGTGAGTTCATAGTTTATCCGTTTCTGCGCTAACCCACCAACATAGATTGTAGTTCTTTACCGCTCTTAATCTTTACCCAATTATTTTTACTCATGCAAGATTTTCCGAGTGTTCAGCTAGTTTATCATTAAAGTAATCTAATCATTAGTCCCAAACAAACTTCCCCATGATTTCACAGTTAATCTACCGATGTACATTGTCCTTCATATATAATACAAATTAAGAGTTTCTCCTTATTTTTATATGAAAATAAAGCGTTCATAGCGTTAAAAATATTCGGATTACCTATATGGGTGGTAAATTCAAAAGAGTTAATTTGTGGGAGCCTTGGCCACGCGCTGTTGTCGATATGTTGCATTATTCAGATGCTCTGCGGTGTTGACGTGAGAACTACAGACCGCAATGCCGCTCTTCCCAATAACGGACCGTCTGGCTGCTGCAAGACAGAATCCGATCGCATCCGCATATTTTATTGGACACCAGCGGAATCGTCTGCTGGGTACCTCATGTTATATTTACATTCATAGAATCATTTCATTTAGTGAAATATAGATTAAAAAGGGGAATATTTGCACACGATTAAATACAAATTATATACGAACAACCATTATTCCATTCGGTTTTCCAAATTGGGAAAAATACAATCGAGCAAGATGGCTCCCCGGTAATGCATGAGGCTTTGTGAATGTCCTAGATTCAGTTCCATTCACTCTGAGAACACCTTCATCTCATTCGTTCCTCCCGGCGTGTAGATACAAATACTATTTTTATTTTAATGTACATCCTGCAACTTTGCCCGCCTCGAAAGCGTGGTGGTAGCATGTCTACCTTACGTTCAAGAAGTCCCGAGTTCGAAACTCGGTCAGGATGAGTTACCTGGATAAGGTTTTTCCGGGGTTTTCCCTTATCCTGAAAGACTAATGTCGGGTAACTTTAAGCTCTATGTACCCTGGACTCATTTGAGCACCATTTCACCCATTCCATTCATCGCCCGATATGACTTAACGTTGGAGGACGTAAATTACAAAAAAAAAAAAAAAAAAAAAAAAAAAAAAATCTGCAACTTCATATCGGACGACGTATGAAATGGATCAGATGAGTTCAGGAGCCATTGACCTTAAGTTACCGGACAATTGTCCTTCAAGGTAAGAGAAACCCAGAAAAAACCTTATCTAGATATTAACATAACCGAACACTCATGACTTATCTAGATAACTCACCCTGACCGAGTTTCGAACTCGGGACCTGTTGAACGTTAGGCAGATACGCTGGGCTTATAAATGATTATGACCGAGGTGTCATGTGCCTTCTCCGCCAACTTATCCTATCCTGTTCTGCCGTGGGGAAAGTCCAAAACAGATCTGTAGTAAAAAAAATCGATGACATTTTCTGTTAAAGCTATAACACTGCTTACTGTTGCAACTTTGAGTGCTTTGAGTGCTTTGAATAAGTATTTATATAAATGCGTATCGTTAATTTCAAAGCAGAATATTAAATGTGCTGGAACTAAATGAATTTGTTTGTTGCAAGGCGCGTGTCCAAGTAGTCGCAAAACACACCACATTGGTGAATTTGCCAAAATTTTACATATTCAATATTTATCATAATATTAAATGAAATCTTATACCTACGTGATACAATAGTATAGCCTTATTATCAGCAATTTTCATTTAGTTACGCTTTGTTGTTTAACAAAGAAGGATTTTAAATTTTAAATATACTTTATTTGGCTGTGTGTTTTCCTTTCATTCTTTTTCACTGTTGAAAACGTTATAAGTATTCCTTCTTGAAAAATTCAGAGAGCTTTGGATATTAAAGAGATAAAATTTGTTGTCCAGTTATTAGGTAAATGTGGTAATTAATTGTGTTAATTAATTAACATGAATAATTGGAGAACGTTTTGCAATTGTTTTTCTGTCACACACTACAAAAGTAATTAGTGAGCACATAATTATTTCTTTTTATCTTGATATTTTAAGTTAGCATATATATTAATATATATGTATATATCACTATATATATTGATAAATCTTAGTACATCTAAAGAAATTAATTGCAGATAAAAAGAATTTCTTTAATACATTGTTTTCCATTTATTTTATTTTGAATATTAATCAGAAAAATTTCAAGTATATCCACAAATAGAACTTTAATTTGCTTGTAAGTACCTATTATGTGTTTAAAATGGGATGATGAGCAGCCAATCGGAGTCCTGCGGTGTTGTCCTGTTGCATTCCCCCTATGTGTGACGAGCGCCAAGCTAATCAATCTCTAATAAATACTATTCGCGCTAAGAAAAGAATTCGCTTGTGCAAAAGCTCATCCATGAGAAAAGTAGGGAGTAAAAACCTAATTTTAGCTCAAATAATTTTCCTAATTCAAATAAATAAAGCACTATTATGTTATAACAATGCATAGCGACGTAGGAATTGTAATGGATATCATTATTGGCTGGCATATATGCGTGTACGTATATTCGTAATTACTCAGAACTGAAACGTAAAAGTTGGACATGACGTGATAAAATAATTACTTCGAATAAACCAAGGTGTTTGTTAAATTGGAGCGAAAACAAACAATACACTTCCTGCTGGCTTGTAGAATGGTGCTTTCGCAGAACGTGACTGTCACACTATATGTTTATGAATCGTAGGTTTTCTCTATTTACTCTAGAGAGTTGAAAGCAGTATTATTCAGTTGTTTGTTCGTTTAAAAACAAGGGAAAGTGTATCAGCTGGAGCAGCTTGCAATTGAAATAAGACACGAGGTATTATAGGACACCTTCCCCCTTACCACCACCAGAACAATCCAAGTGAGTTAATGTGGGCTTAAATTATGTTGGAAACAAAAATAATACTTTTAAACTGACTGACGCTGAACTACCTATTTACCAAGAAATTGACTAGGTTGTACAAGACTGGGAAAACTGAATAAGACATTCAGATAATATACAGGAACACTGCTTTTGGAAAGAAATGACACGTGACGAGATTTTGGAGCCTATCATCATAAACTTGCAACACTCAGGCGATGAAGATAGAGAGAATGGCAAATTGTCTGTTAACTGAAGTGTCATTCATAAACTATATGTGGTTGATATACGAATATCCATGTGATTTGAGCAACAGCATTATTATAAAGCTTTGGAAAAATCAGTTTGCGTTCCCTTACGTCTAGCGCCAAGATGGCTCGCAAGTGTCCGAAAGCAAGGAAAATATAAAAAGAGGGGATAACGAGGTGGCAACGCTGAAGGCTCTAACGCATCCCATTCGCTACAAGCTAGAACTCTTCCCATTTGAAACACATAGTAGATTACTTTCACTGCAACTTAAGGTAACAAGTGAATAACTTTCAGCAGCTTGAATAAAAATATTGCTTTCTTTTCACTGGCATTATCATGCTCTTAAATTACACATTTTTCTTATATTAAAACTGGATCTAACATCCTATGACACCCAAAATTCACACAAATTATAAATGTAATTTATTTATTGACAGAGCTGGTAAGGGAATTATTTACATGACAGTTACTTTTTATAGTTGAGATGCTTAATATTTATAGAAAGGAATTGCAGCAACCCTGTGTAAAGGTATCAATATAGACACAACATGATTAAATGTGCGTTTTATATGTACTTTTGATTTCTTCTTATTAAAATTTATTATTTTTCCAGTTTTCCTTTAATCAAATAGTAGCCCTTTAATGTCATTGTGCAAACCTGTTCTACAAACTGTGTTTTTAATGCCTCATCAGCTGTCACTTTCAGTGAATATATTTCCTTTACTTTTATTTCTTGGTCGATAGAAATAACAAAAAACCTTACCCCATTTCCATGATTCTTTCCCGCATTTCTTTATGCACTAAATGTTATTGGACAGGTCCCTGTGGGCTGGTTAAGTGATTAATGTAACATTTTGCAAAAAAAAAGCCAAAGCAAAGAGAAGAAATAAGCTTGGAAGAACAGAAAAATGCGGTGAAGTTGTGGAAAAGTTGAAATCTAGAGCCGAGGGCTCTAAATAACTTGGGAAACTAGCGATGTGGAAGGCAAAACAACAGCCCTAAAGGGGTGGGGTGGTCGATTCCATGACCCAGAGATTATTTGAGTGTAAGGAATGCTTAATGTTCCTCCCGGCACTATAGATGCTACAGAACAAACAAAATGCTGATCATGATTGTTTTTTGTTATTAAAACAATACTGGGTGATAGCCCCAAGGTCCTGTGTTGATGCTAATTGTGGCTTAAAGCAGAACAAAATGAATATCGGCGCCATGTAATTAGTATCAGCAGCTGCCTATGTATTATTGAGCTTATTTAAGATTCCTGGTACTTTAAAAATATAAAAATACAACTCCTGAAAAAATATGTAAGCGATCCTCGGAACTGTAGGCCTAGTGAGAATCGTATCAGTTACGTGTTTTCATTTTAACCTTTCCCCCTATTTGTTTAAATAGATAATAGCATTCGAAAGAGAAATCCGATGTCAATACCTCACTTTAGAGAGCGCTGATTAAAGCAAAAAAGCTTAGGAAAGGGTTGCCATTTCTTACTTTCAGTGAGAGAGGAGGGGGAATGACGTTACTCTAGAAGAGAGAATTTGGACAAGAGCACCATGTACTTTAAATAGAACCAAACCCCGAGGTTCAAATTCCACTGCAAGCCAATGTCTAGCGTCCAATCTTGAGTTGTGGGGTACTAACGGAGGGTGGGATGTGGTTGGTGCCCCCGAATCCCTTCGGACCTGAGAATTCGGACTTCGCAGCCTGGAATAGGAGAACCAATAACGTGAGGGGGCGAAGCCTGGTATGAAAGTGCTAAAGAAGATGCGGAACAGAGATGAAAGTGCTGATGGAGCAGCAGGTGGTAGAATGAATGGCGGAAGAAACCGGAGAAGAGGGCAAAAGTCGTTTCGTCCAGTGTAATTCTCACGTGCGGTTACTTGGAATCGAAGGCGATTGAGAGAGGCAAGAGGTGTGTTCTGACCACTCCCCCGGGGCGCCGCTTTCCTACCTAAATTAGAAGCCCACGATGATTAACCCTACGTCAGTCGTGCCTTAATATCGACGCATTTGGTCGCGCTATATCTAGTAGGATCCAACAACCTTTTAACTACTTTTATTTATTTATGTGAATGTATATATTTTTAAAAGGGTTCGTTCAATTAGTTTTATTTTCATGTTTAATCCTAATAATAATGGTAGATAAACAAAAATGACAGTGTAGTATTAACAAAAAAAGACAGAAGATGTTAAAATACATAAAAAGAATAAAACAACTTATTACATCAAAATAAGGTCCATGAACAATTTTGACTTATTACAACACATGCTAAGGGACTCCCCCCATTTTCCCCTGTTTTCCCATTTACACTATACTATTTTTCCAACTCCAAACTCAAGCACTCTTAGCATATCGTTCTATCGTGTTCCAAACAAAAATACCTTTTTTCACTTCCTGTGTATTATGTGAACTTTTCCTACGTGTAACTTTGTTTTCACGATGCTTTTCCTTGCTAACTAAAATAAGGCACCTCAAATAATAGATTCACCTTCTTCTGTGTCAGAATTTTCTTCTCTTCTATCAGGTAGAAAGTCCTCTTCACTTGTTCATCTAGATGGCCTACATCGACATCGTTGCTCGGACAAGTAATTTGGGTTGCTTAGATCATCATCTATTTTGTACGTTCGAGACATTGTAGGAAGAATGGACGGTGTCGGTCACGTGGCCTCCAGTGGATGCAAATGCTGAAATTCGCAGCACGTGTAACCCCAGGAGGCGATGGTGTTTCAAAGTCAAAAACCTAAAAGCGGTGCCAGAAAAACAGATGGCTGGTGTTTTCTGGATGCACTGCGAGTGATGGATAGTTAAACTAGAAACCTACGACGATTAACATAGAGTTTCTATTCCTCAAAATCCGTTTACTTAGAGTTTTCATATAATTGTCACTTTCAGCTTGCTGTAAATAAACTGTAACTTTTTCAAAATAGCTGTACATAATTGAAATCGATAGAATTATAGACAACTGTTATGTATAGGATAAGTATTCAAATAATCTGTGTCAGATATATATATATATATTTACATTATTTGAAGGAATTGCAATTTTTATTTCAATTTCTCCAGTTTAAAACCACCTTTGAATTTTTAGGAATTATATAATTCGTTTTGCATTATCTATTTCATAATAAAATACAAACTATTTAAATAAAATGTTATATGATCATAAACGTGGGCTGGCGCCCCCCTATTTTAATTGTATGTCCTCCGACGTTAAGTCATATCGGAAGGTGAATGAAATGATGATCAAATGTGTCCTTGGACCATGGAGTTTAGAGCTACCCGACATTCGTCTTTCAAGATGGGAAACCCTGGAAAAAGCCTTATCCATGGAAATTAATTGTTCTTTCACACTAGGCATGTGTAGGACGCACTATGAAAGGGTAGAGCCAGAATGAAAAATTCAAAACCATATCCGGGATTTGAACCACGGATCTTCTGGTTTCCGTGCAGCCGCTCTAACCATTTGAGCTACTATGGCCAACGTGCCAACATGACATTAAATTCTCCAACTGATTCGTGTTTCTCCCGGTAAACCACCAGGAGTTCTCATAAACACATGAGACAACTACCTTAATGGCGACTTACTATGCTGTAAGTACTTTAAGGCCCGGGCTTTATAGTTCGGACTACTATTAGGTACAATTAATGGAAATTAATTGTTCTTTCACACTAGCCATGTGTAGGACGCACTGTGAAAGGGTAGAGCCAGAATGAAAAATTCAATGCCATAGCCGGGATTTGAACCACGGATCTTCTGGTTTCCGTCTATAAAGCCCGGGCCTTAAAATACTTACAGCATAGTAAGTCGCCATTAAGGTAGTTCTCTCATGTGTTTATGAGAACTGCTAGTGGTTTACCGGGAGAAACACGAGTCAGTTGGAGAATTTAATGTCATGTTGGGACGTTGGCCATAGTAGCTCAAATGGTTAGAGCGGCTGGACGGAAACCAGAAGATCCGTGGTTCAAATCCCGGCTATGGCATGGAATTTTTCATTCTGGCTCTACCCTTTCAAATCCTTATCCAGGTAACTCAACCTGACCGAGATTCGAACTCGGGACCTCTTGAACGTGAGGCCGACATGCTACCATCTACGCTACCGAGACGAGCTGGGCTGGCCCCTTAGCTCAGTCGGTAGAGGACCTGCCTGCCGTGTAAGGGGTCACGGGTTCGGTTTCCGGCTGGGGATGGGGATTTTTCTCCAACCAAGGTAATTCCCCGTCTTCCCTAGAGTCTGGAAGTATGAACTAGAGTGCGAATGTGTGCGTAATGTAATGATTAAAACCCCACGAATACTAGTTAACACGTTTGATATGTTCCAAAGGAGAACGGTCGCTGATATGACCATTGCAGTTAAAGGCGAGGTATAAATGGAACTAAAAGAGGCACATAAATGTAAAAAGGGTGAATGTGTAAGGCGCCACAATCATTGATGCCTTTCCTTAAGAGGACGATTTAAAATGATAGTAGATGAAAAGTGGATTGTTTGGATAAGGATTGCCAAATGGTATCCCAGAAAAGAAAATATGTGTTCAACGATATAAGAAGTGCAAAGGTTACTTTCCTCTATCGTTTTATAGTTCAGAAAAGAAGAAAGCCTCAGCAACAATAATTCATACTCATATTTGCGTCTTTTCGAACGAGTTTACTGTATCTACGGATGTGAAACTGCCTCGGAGTGCAAGAGCTTTGCAGCAATGCTTTATTTATCTGTCTACACGTCCATTTGGGGATTTGCTAAGCGATAGTAAAGACTGCAGACTTCACGGGTGTAGATCCCTAAACTGTGCTCTTCGTTTCTTCTTTCGCAGCTTCCCTTCTCCTTTAATTCTGTTTTATATTGATTTACGAGCCTGCAAATCCGGCCACTATTTGACTGGAGGCACTTTTCTTAGGGGTAGTATCTGTTTGTTTAGAGTTTTCGCTCTCCGCATTGGAAACCATTATCTACTCTGACTATAGCTTTTTTGTCCTTTTCTCTTTTCTGCGCCTAACTCCCAAAGGCGTGCTGTTGCCTCCATTCTCAGACTTTTTATTATTATTTCCATCTTTTACAATTATAACGGATGCATTTCTATAAGTCCACTTCTCTCACCAGGATGTTTTGTTTGAATATATTATCGATGTGCTGGACATTATCAAAGTATTCAAGACGTAGATATTGATAAATTTTTAGAATATTCTAGGTCTCCACTACGTAGTCATGTAAAGAGAGGAAGTACTCTATTCCATCCTAAATTTGATTACAAGCATTTTACCCTAAATTTGTGGTTTTAGGCTCGTGAACGCAAGTAAAGCATTTTAAAAGTTTCGTGTCCTTACACGCTGGCATTTGTAGCTTTTAACAGCATTAAACAGAAAATATTATGGATACCAAATATGTTAGGTATATCAAATCAGTCTTCAAAGATACGACATGATTTTCTGGAAAATTCCCTATCCCAACTTTTTTGTTATGGTTGGTTTCCTAAAAAATGACGTCAACATTTTGTTAAAATACCACGTGTTTGTATTGCTATAAAACTGAAGTATATCATTTAAACAATATAATTTAAGCAAAATGGTTCTGGATTTATCTATTTATAAAAATATTCTTTTTTTTTTGGAGGGGATTTGGCAGTGCGACCAGTCTTGGTCTGTTGTACCTTATGCTTCCAAGTGGGGCATCCCTAGGAAGGAAGGATGAAGCGAGAGGAGACAGAAGGCGGCCGTCCCAATAAATGCAGAGGGCAGGGTACATACATTTTACTTACATGTTAACCTCCGCGACAGGCCAGGACAGCGGACATTTCCCCGTACGTGGTTCGAAGGCAGTCACAGTGGTCGGTTTGGAGACCCGCAACCGACCTACCGGAGGAGGAAGTGGTTCACTTGTTATGCACCACTGAGACTCCTGCCGACACTTACACTCTGAAACAGACCACCAGATGATGATAAATGATAATGGAGGGACAGGAAATTCGGGGGATGTAATTAACCTACCCAGCATTTGCGACCCGGGAAAACACCCCAAAAACCCATGGGTCAGGGAGGTCGGCCATGGGAATCAAACCCGGGCCTCCCGAATGCGGGACACATACGAAAAGCCAGCCGTTCTGCTCGGTAAAAGATATTCTTTACTTTTGGTCTGATTTTCAAATACTTTTGCCTTCCTGAGGTGAAAGTCCCCATTTTTCTCACAGTCATTGCAAAAAATTAATTAATAAAAATAATGGACGAGTTTCCAAGCCATTACAAGGTAACACGTTGTTAAAAAAATTGACTGTACAGATTCCCTTTTACCTATAAGGAAATATGCAGTGAAAGCATTTTTGCAAATGTTGAACTAGCTAGGTATGAAATAATAGAAGTATAAATTTTAATAATATAGTATAAAGAAGAATGAGTAGAAAAAATATGTGAAGGAACAAGTCAGCCCTAAAACTGCAACGAAAATTACAATTTAACGTGCGAATAAACATAAATTAATAAAAAGGCTAACAATTTTAGAGTTTGGAATAAATATATATTCATTATGATTTGTGTCTGTAATGATTAGAATTCAAAAAGGAAATAGCATTTATAGAAGGGCCGATAAGGACATTACACAGCTGAACATATTTACTTACATATCAAAATATCTCAGGTAAGAGAACGATTTAATGTTGTGCTGTTGACAATAATTTGAAGCAAATAAGCTTCACTTTCAGTTGCATAATATATGTATGCATTAAATTATATTTATTATTAATATTAACAATATTATTATTTCTTTGCGTGTTAGTATACATACATATATAGTTTGTACAAACAGTAAGAGGAGGAAGAGGAAATATAATGGCAATTTTATAAATTCGTGTGCTGCTAAACTGCAATCACCTCAACAGGCTGAACGTAGAGTGAATGTCCGTCGTCAGCTTATTCATAACCCCATGGATGGTAGATCTTTCAGAACAATCGTCACTTATGACATTTATGACAATTGTTACTTGTCTTGAGTCCACAGGACCAGATGGGGGGGGGGGGCTTGTTAGTTTCTAGGTCTTGCCCCATGGAAAGCCCCACGGAGGTGCCGGGCATCCTTCTGGGACAGCTCGGTAACTCCCTGGTCGTCAGAGAGGGGGGGGGGGGGTTCAGTCTTCACTTTGTGTGGATTGCCCTGCTAGATACCCTCGTATTATATATATATATGATGCCTCGAAACAGTGACTTGATGCTCGCCAACCTGCCAAAGTCATCGTTAAAAAAATCAATTCCATCGTAAAGTAGTGTATTGTTCTGGTGGAATTTTGAAGATGTGATTCAATGGAACTTTGTTTCAAACGGGCGGGCGATTGTTGTGGATCTTTATTCTCAACAACTGGGACGATTTCCTGAAATTTTGAGACCGAGATACCCAGCATTAGTTAACCGAAATATAGTTCAATTTCAGCAGGACAATGTAACACCACATACTGCAACAACAACCATGGAAAAAAATGCAATATTTGGAAGGAATGGAACTACTACCACATCCAGCATATACCCCTGATCTCGCACCAAGAGATTATCATCTTTTTCGATCCAATTCCCATTTTCTAAGAAATTTTGACAACATTGAAGCAGTGCAGTGGGTGTCAACGAATTCTTCTCACCAAAAAGCAGCATCGTGGGATAATAAACCTCGCTTGGCCTGCCGTGCTAGGGGCCCCCAGTTCGATTCCCGGCAGTGGGTTTGGGAATTTTTCTCCTAACAAAATAATTCCTCTTCCTCAGAGTCGGGAAGTATGAATGAAAGTGCGAATGTGTGCGTGATCTAATGACTAAAACCCAACAAATACGAGTTAGCCGCCGAGATGACCATTGCAGTTAAAGACGGAAACTGGAAAAGAAAAAAAAACTGCTTAACGATGGCTCAAGCCCATAGAATCTAATGGTTTATACTTTCAAAATTACTAATGAGACAGTATCTATAATAAACGAAAACAACATAAATTCTTCACCAGGAGAACAACTGTGTATCAGCCATGAACGCAATAATTGCTCCAGAATAAACAGATACGAATAAAACTGCTCGGAAAGATATTGTAATGTATTCAGCAATAACTTTTGGACATTCTTGCCTGCGGTTTCATGAAATCGAAGAACGAAAATTAAGAACGCGAAATAACTTGAGTTAGAACAACAAACGCTCACAGAGATTCGCGGTTAACGTTGACAGGAGCAGGAATGCGACACGAGAAATTCGAAACCCGCTGGGATATGGGAACAAGTGCAGAAGGGAGGAGGGAGGGTGAGTATTGTTATTACGGTACGTGTCAAGTTTAAGTAGAGCAAGGACATCACCTCCCCCTTGCATTCTCTTGCCTCACGTCTTTTTCATTTTTTGAAGCGAGGAATACAGATACAAATCAAAGATATGTTCGCATCGTGCATTCAGATGTTGCATTCTACAAAGTTTCTTCCTAAGCAAGTAGTCCACAAGCCATCCATTGGTTTTAGTTGGTCACTTCTGTCAATTTTTTCCCCTTGAACAGAAGAATATCCTAAACAGTAGAATTTGCTCACCGAAATCTAAAAGGTAAATTTTAATAATACTTTCTGAAAACTGTATTATATTACTGCTCGATTTCACCAACAGATGTTGAAATCGATGTTAACAATTGTGACGTAAAAATTGTCACAGCGCTAACAGTACTGTTAAATTTCTTGCATTTCTAAAACCTGTTTTCTGAAAATGTTAAAAAACACGTGTTAACCCCAAGAGACTTTTAAATATTACAGCTATAGAAGGGTATGGATGAGTCGTATTATTTTCTGAACGTACTGCGATGCGCTTTTGTTTTCATTTTCGTCTGCACACAGCTGAAAAATGGCGGGTAAACAAAACCGTAAACAAAAACCGTTAGCCAAATTTCTCATCGACGGAGAAAGAATTGTTAACTGAATTTGTGACGAAGTGTAAGGATATCGTGGAAAATAAGATGACGGATGCGGTGAATAACAATAGAAAGATGTCACGTGGGAAAATATTGGAAACGAATTTAATTCAAATGCATGTGTCACTACTACAAGCACGGAACAACTTCGCCAGTATTACGTAAATTTAAAACGAGGTGCGAAGGACAAGTGACGAGTGACTTGAACGTTTCAAGACTGGAGGTAGACAGTGTATTATCTACATAATTCAGTGAATTAAAAATCGCAAAGTTAATACTTGAAGCAAAGGCAAGATTGGCTAATTCCTTTCGATGCATGTTCTAACTCAGTATTACGTAAATTTAAATCGAGGAGCGAAAACGCACAAGTGACGAGTGACTTGAACGTTCAAGACGGGAGGTGGACAGTGTATTATCCACATAATTTAGTGAATTATAAAATCGCAAAGTTATTAACACTTGAAGCAAAGAAGAAATCGGCATATTCCTTTCGATGCATGTTCTAGCCTCTCGTACTTCCGCAGAAACCTTCACAGCAACTTGTTTTCTTCTGATAGCTCCTCAAAATCATTTCTCCTCATAGGCCGTACTCTATTACGAATGCCATTTAGACGTTCTTAAATATAGCAAATCGACGTCAACAGCTGCGTTCACGTCCGCCGTCTTGACTGTCTACTATTCTTAAGAACTTAACAACTGAAATTTGGCTTGTTAGTATAACAAGAGATTTAACACGAGTGTTAAGCTGACACGTGTTAGTGAAATGCAATTTTTGTTTTAACTAATGCTAAACTCGTGTTAAGTCTTAACATCTGTTATTGAAATTGGGCATAGGTATATTAAAAGCTATACCCGATATTCTATTTTCAAATAGCTGAAGTACCACTCATTATTGATACATTCTAATTATTTGGGGTATGGCCGCGCCATGGTTGAGTGGTTAGACTGTCATCAAGGTGGCCCGGATTCGATCCCAGGCGACTGCAAAGTGAGATTTGTGGTAAACAATACGACGCTGGGGTGGGTTTTCCCCGGGATCTCCGGTTTGCGGCCGTCCTCTCATTCCACCTTCATCTTCATGCATCATGACGCATGTAGTAAAAGCGGGCGTTAAACACTGCATATGTCCTTTTCATTTCTGGTATTCAATGTATAAGTCTCTGGGGTCCTCAAAACGTTATTTCAAGGAAATCTTGGTGTCGAATTATTACTTTGCAGAAACATTTACTGCCTACTATGTGGCCCTGCGCCACGGCGTAGTGGGCTAAAGCGTGTGCTTTGGTTCCCCGCGTCCGAAATGCGCCCGGGATCAACCCCAAGCCTTGGGAGTGCGGATTTTAAGTACTGGTGCCCACTCAACAACCTGAGAAAATTGAGGAGCTACGCTGGGTACTGAACCCTGGTGTATAAAACCAACTTTCCGGCTGCGGGTGCTGAGATGCCGACCACATCTCTTCCCCGTATCGGTTGGATGATTGTTCATCTCTGCCTTGTGTAAGTGGGCGTGATGTCGGCAGTCTGGTTGGCAGGCTCAGCCCCAGTTTGGGCTATTATGCCATGGGTTACGAGTATGAAAATGGTAAAGAAAGTAAAACCATAAAGCAAAAAAATACATAACTCTGGGGAAATATGCCAAGACTAACGGCAAGAAAATTGATAAATTAGAGTGTGAGAAGAACGGGGGAAAGGAAGGATGAAAATATAGAAGAAATATATAAATAAGTGAAAGAACGTGTGGAAGGGGGGAGCGACAACGAAGAGTAATAATAAGATTGAATAAAATGGGGAAGGAAGCAGTCTGCAAGAAACGGCTAGCGCAGTTGGAAGAAGAATTCATTTTAAACGAAGTGAAGTCCGTGCAGGGCCATTATGTGGATTACGTTTGCCGGGGGACAGCAGAGAAAGAAAATGGAATTTTTGGGTTGCAACTCTCTGTTGAAGGTAGTGGCCGACTGTGTTAATACTCAATAATTTGTTTCTTGTACACACGATAAGAATGCGCTTGCGTGGTATGCAAAATGGACGAATTGAGGCGGTGTGGCGATGATTCCGGCGGTGCTCTGTGATGCACTGTTACGACCACGGGGACCAATTTCATTTCACAGCACGAGCTTCCTTATCTCTCTGGTTACGGCAATACAATAAACAGTCTCTGTGCTTAGGGGCAGGATAATGTCTTCTCTGTACAGTACATTTAGAAACCGTTACAGCTCATTAATTCTTTCTGCATTTCAAATCAGTCTTTTTTTGCTCATTCGCTCTTTTATATTTCGCCGAGATCCAGTTCGTGCATATTATGCATTAACGAATCAGACTGTTTGTTTGTGTCTAGCCCAGATGTCTAGACCATTCTACCAGTGGCGGCACGCAAAGAAGTTATTATTTTGTGTTCAAAAGCAGAGGTTATTATTTCTTTATGATTCAGCAAGAAAGGAAGCTTAGATCAAAGGGTATTGGAGTTTTTACTGAAGGAAGAAATTTGGAAAGAACCTTTAAATACTAATCGTGTTGTGAAAGATGGATAATTCGTTTTATGTAAATTTTTATACTCTAACTGTAGTCATCTGCTTTCCTTCCTCCTATTTCTCCTCTATTGTCTCTCATATATGTTCTATCATTCCCTTTCTTTCCCTCTGACCTTATGTTTCACACGTATTCTCAATATGCCGTCGCCGTATGCATACTTGTATGCTTTAGTCTAATTGAAATATAGATATATCATGTAATGGCGTGAACACCAGGATATTTCGATGATATTCAAAATATTAAAGCATACAAAATCTTCTGTCTGCCCTAATGGATTTCTATTCTGTGCTATTGCTGAAGTTAACTTGCGTTGTACACCTATAAATATAAATAACATATGGTATAACCTAAAAATATTTACCTACTTGAAATAAAATTACGAATATGTTACGTCAAATATAGTTATGAAGTGTGGTTACGTAACATTTTACAGTTATCTCCAAACAATTTGGCACGTCAAACTTCCTTGTATACCATTATGCATACTCAATGAAACTAGTGAAAATAGAAGGCAGTTGTTTTATAGAACTTTTCATTCAGAAGTGAAGAGAAACTTTTGTAATTTACGTCCTCCAACGTTGTCATATCGGACGATGAATGAAACAGGTGAAATGATGCTCAGATTAGTCCGGGGTCCATGAAGCTTAGAGTTATCTGACATTCGTCTATCAGGATAAGGGAAAATTCCGGAAGAAAACTTATTCAGTAAACTCACCCTAAGCGAGATTCGAACTCGGGACCTCTTGAACGTGAGGCAGACACGCTGTCATCTACGCTACCAAGGCGGGCTAGAAACATTTTATACAAGTGCCTGTTTATAGTTCGTGATAGTGATGGTGAAATGTCAGGCATAGGGTCTTTAGAAGATTGCAAAGATACATAACTGATAGTAATATAGACTGCTGTGTTAGGGGATTAACTTTCCGCACACACTGAGCTTACCTACCTACTTTTGCAGCGGAACCAAGAGCCAGGGTGTGAAGTGGATTGGAAGCATCACGAAAGAGTAAGTGACTCACTCCTTAGTTTGCTATTCGTAAACTCCAGATGCCAATTTGTTTGGCAATAGCCATACACAAAAGTCAGCAATGCGTCAACATTCTTCAGCCCATGCTCAATGCACTCTTTCCAAAAGGTATTCGAGGGTTCTAAATTTCTACAAAATTTATTCGAATAACAATTTAAAGTTACCAGACTTTGTAGAGTCGGAACTCAGTTGCAGTTTAGCAACTTTTAACTGTGAAATATGTTTCCTTTTCATGTCTGTGTTTCTCGCCATCTCTTTTTTGTTTTAGAGACACTTCCTGAGTGTAGTGAACCAAAATGTAGTTTTCTTTTCGTTCTCTAATGCATATGTTAATTAATATTATGAAATATGTCTCTACCGTCGGGGTTGTTATTATTTTGCATAACTACGTCGCTGTAAGTTATTTTGTATGTGGTTTATGTAGTATTTCATTGTTATCTGTGGTCGTTTAATTAGTTATTGAATTTATTATTGTATAAATAGTTCGATGAATGCATCAACATATTAACGATTAGTTTATATAATCACAGGCTCTGAGCAGTATATTGAGGGAGAGACAGAGGATTTGGGAATATAAAAGCTTGTCAGAAACACTTAATATTTATAATTATATTATTTAATAGCTTACTTATGTCAAACTAATTTTTCGTTACTTACAAAGGTATTCATCAAAATATTTTGTTACAAGGCTAAGTAACATAAAAGGAAACCCTCAGCTGATGGCTAGATTTTTAAAACTCTGGTTGATATTAGCTTTGATATTGTCATTATGTAATATCAAGAAATACTTTAATGCTCCATATTTGTGCTTAAAATGCTATAAAATGTAAAAGAACTGTAGAGAAGATCTTGGAACTTGTTAGAACCAAGTCACAATGCGTGTAGCTAATTTTAAATATTTGATTCCCATGTAACAGAATTTGAATGAGAATGAACAGAAAGTCTAAGATGTTTAGAGACAATTCAAGTTGTGTATTCTAGTATTTGTCAAAAACATTACTTAAATAAAAATAGCCAACGCAGTTTTGTGGACCATTCGCAAATTAAAATCATGTTTTTAATTTAAAAGCAGACTGGGTGAATTTATTGTCGTTTGCCTTTTGCATGAATTTGCTACTTATCCGGTTTATATTTTCATTACCTACAGTAAGTGGGGGACTTATTGCACCCAGCTATTCGATATTGGTGTTTCGTGAACAAAAGAAATCATGTCTGTTCTATGTGTGTGGGTGGGTGTGTATCTGTTTCTGTGGGCTCCATAATTCGAAAAGAAAAGAAGAATACCTAACCTACTCCTTAAATAAAGAATTTTCCAAGAATGCTAAGAGTTCCAAGAAAATTACCTATGCAAAAGTTACGTGAAACACTTGGAATAAATGGAGCGCTTTTCTAAAATTTTTATTTTTCCAAAAACGCCTCTAACGATTTTGATTAATATACCGTGTTTGCCCGCCTCTGTAGCGTAGGGGTAGCGTATCTGCGTGACATTCAAGAAGTCGCGAGTTCGAATCTCGCTCAGGGTGAGTTACGTAGGTAAGGTTTTTTCCCTCCAGATTTTTCATTATCCTGAAAGATGAATATCGGATAACTCTGTGGAATTCGGGTTCATTTCACCCATTTCACCCTATCGTCCGATGTGACTTAGCATTGATGAGCCTAAATTTAAAAAAAGAAAAAAAGATAAACTCCACGTGTTTGAGATATATTCATGCCAATAGAAATGTAAATCTTAAATTTGCTAGGAATGTTTACAGAAGTTCTTATCATTTTAATTTACTTTTACATAACTGGTAAAGTGTGAAAGAAGGACAAAACCTAACTATACAGAAATTTAGATCTCGATAGAAGGCAATTTATAACAAGCACAAGTTCTTTCTTTATTCCTTTTATTCTTTTTACAGTGAACCATTTATGAAATACTTCTGTTTGAATTTATCTATTCTATGTCTTTGTTAAATTTCAAAACATTATTCCTTTATGGTTATGATCTGGGGACAGAAAGCGAGTGTTATTTCAAAGCCATTACCACAATTTAAAATATCTGCTTATCATTTAAGCCTACTGCATTTCCCATTTCCTTGCACCACTAATGAAATATTTTGTATTGGGGCAATTTCTATTAACGTCTATATTGTTTAGCATGTAGGCATAAGAACAGGATTTTTGTGGATATTTTGTATTAAAGTGAGTGGGGAATACTATGTAAGACTACATACGTAAGTTTTTTTCATATGTATTATCTGTCGTTTCACAGACTAGTACGTAGTACTTTTTTCGATTAAAAACATATGCTTGTATTCTTTGAAAGTGTACTTCCGATGATATAAATATTTATGTGGACTTCCGAGGCGAATACAGCATTTCTTTTGCTTAAGATACCAATTTAAGTGGTTGCAGACAAATTTGAAAATGTGCTACTCTTATATTAATTTATTGACACAGGTGTTAAAGTGCAGTTTCATTTGCAAAAAGGAACAAGTGCAAACGTTCAGTTTTCGAGATACTTAAAATAGTTTAACCTTTGTTTCACATTCTATTTTTGGACAACAAGAAATATTGAATTATAAACTAGATTACTGAAATTTATGTAGATATAGGGCCATAGGCGTATAAAGGCCAACATAATGGTGAGACCCTGGCCTTAGTTGCAGTTTGATCTTCATAACACCATTGCTAATGATATGTTTACTCACAAAATCATAACCTCTTGTAATATATAGAAGGCTGCGTTTTTTACCTCTCAATATCAAATATTTCAGTTTTTGCATTATTTCCTCGATTTAATGATTGCAGCATTATCTTTCCGCTGCTTGCGTATTTCTTCTGATTCTGTTTTATGTCATTAATAGATTGCATTAAACTATAAAGACTATTAATATACATATAACTTCTATTGCAAGAAATTAGATTTTCAACAATGGATCTATATAAAAGATTTTTTTTTTTTTTTTTTTTTTTTTTTTTTTTTTTTGCACTGAGCGTTGCAATCTTAACTGCGTAATAAATTAAGGAGCTTTCCATCATTTTAACGGGCAAACCGGCATACAGTTCTGAAAATGTCGGTGTTTAATAATGAATACGAGTTTCTGAGTTGACAATTCGCCACTGAAATTGAATTGGCAAGCTGGTACGTCATATTATGCATTTTCTAGTTATTGCAGTTCGCTTGCCAGGAAGAGGGTCGTCATCTGGGACTTCACACCCACCATTGCCAAGTATTTCATTTATTTTTAAAGTGCATGCTGTTTGCAATGGAAATGGTCGTTATGAGTAGTTCATACAACGAATTGCTTTTATGGGGTTAATGATAACACTCCCTTCCAAATGTTAGTAATATCTTCTTGCAGACAACTCCCTTCTTAGCAATTTTGTTGCCTTGCAGTCCTAGATGATATACTTCGGGCATTCGATCTCCATTGAAATTTAATTGTACTTATGCTAAGGCATTTGGGAAAGTCAAACCACTTATTAAATTTTCTTGAATCAGATGAATAGATTTTTAACGTCTCAGGAAGACCCCACAGTAATCAAGTTACCCCAGGTATGAATGAAACCAAAGATATGTCTTGATAAAGATCTAGAGGAATTGTATTACAATATTAAGTCAGAGAGTGGATTGAAAATATCTGAAGATATCCTAAGCTGTTCTTTTAAAAAACTGCATGTTGTTGCTACATTTACATTAATATATTGCCATACAAATGCAGTAAATGCATAATTTTGCAATGTGTGCTATGTTTAGATGATTAATGGGCAACAAAAGTAGTACTTAAGCGAAAATTAAATTTACTACCAATCTCATGATCGTCTTATTAACAAGGATACCACAGTTAACACTGTTAGGACAGTGGTATTGGATTTCTACTTTTAGTTGTTGATCTTAAATCAGTTACAGTTGATATTTAACTGCTGCGTAGTTAAATCGTAAACATTAACAAGTAAAGCGGAAATAAAGACCAGCTAATTGACGAAATTCAGCCATTAAATGCGGTTATTTTGCACGTCAATAAAATAACATTAGTCAACAGTGGTCAGGAGGCCAAAGCCCACCTGGGCTGTAGAGCCAGTAGAGAAGAAGAAGAAGTCAACAGTGGTTTTGGTATAGACAAAGTACACATAAAACATAATTTTATATTGTAATGTGACATAAAATGTGAAATCAAAAAGTGTCCATCACATCAGGATTAAAATCTATGACCTGCAAGTTATATAACATAGTTGAATTTGCTGTATAATTTTAAGTGCTTTGTGTTTTAAAGGAGTGTGATAAAAGTTAGTGCAGTGACCTTTTTTGTTCTTAGCTTTAATGTGAACAACCTTTTAAATAAAATATGTAAGAGGAGATTTTCACTGAGCCACAAATTAGGAAGTTAATGAATGACAAGAGCTTCGAGGAAAAATTAAGTCAGAACTTGCTGCGGGGCGTTTTTTAAGGATGTCGTTGAGGGTTTCGTAGGGAATACAAGAGCAGAAAACGGTGTCATGTTAGTGGGAGCTCTTTTAGAGAACCATAAAAATCTTGGATGCAGAATGTCACTAAAAATGCACTTCCTTCATTTATGAGGGCTGTTCAATAAAGAATGATCACAATCTTTTTTTGACAACATACCTTTACTCATCCTCATAATTTTGATGGTCCTTCTCAAAATAGTCTCCCCTGAATGCGATGCATTTGTCCCAGCGTTTCTGCCAGTCTTAAAGACATGCAGGGAACCATTTTTTAGAGATCCTTCAAAATCGCCTCCGCGGCCTTCACCACTGCTTTTGATGATGGATAATGCCTCCCAAGAAGGCGTTTCTTCAAGTTAGGGAATAGAAAAGAAAGTCACGTGGGGCTAAATCTAGACTATAGGGAGGGTGAGGGATGCACTTCACGTTGATTTTGCAAGATATTCAGCAACAACATTGGCGATATGAGGCCGCGCATTAATCGTGGTGCAGCATCCAGCCAGCTTCATGGAAATGTGATCTTTGGCGCCTCATATGGTCTTGAGATGTTTTCAGGACATCCTTGTAGTATTGTCCAGTTACTGATGTGTGTGCAGGTACAACATGCTGATAAACCATTCCATGAATATCAAAGAATGAGATGACCATAACATTCCTAGCAGAAGCAACCACTTTTGTTGTTTTGGGGGTTGATGATGGAGGAGATTTGCACACTGAGCTTTGCTGTTTGCTCTCAGGATCAAATTGATGTAGCCAAGTTTCATCAGCAGTGATTACGTTTGAAAGAAACTCCGGATCTTCCTCTAACATCAACTTTAACTGCATGTTACCTCCATTGAAGCGGTAGGCGATACTGAACATGTCTGAACAAGTCCCACCATGTTTTACCACTGTACCTGAAAAAAGTTGTTTTTTCTTTTTCTTAAGCAGTGTAACTGCCCAAAAGTTAGTGGACTTATTATAGCTCATCCTCGTACAGAAAAATAGACAAGACAGACAGGTAGATTAAGTAATCAGTACTGAATACAGAAAATTCAACATTCTACCATGGCAGCACAAACGAGAAGTGCATAAAAGGTTTTCTTTCTCTAAAATATTTTAATGTATAATATTAATGTTCACACGTTACCTATAGCAGCTATTTCATTAAACAAGCATTTTACTGTGATTAAACCTGAGTTTCCAGCAGCATTTTATTGAGTCAAAATCTAAATTAGTCCAGACCAGAACAGGTCTGATAACGGCGTTCTAAATGATACGAATTTAAAATGCTGTTGCGCTTCCCCAGCTCGCATCGTTAAACCAAATAGCCTTACATTAACTCGATAAGCCAGCCTTGGGAAGCAGGCGAGTCCCTATCGCTGTGCTATTTCTTCTACCGTTCGCAACGCACAAGAAAGAAATGACAGTAAACATTACCGTATATCGATACTAGTGCGCTGCGGGTTGGGGGATGAAGGCGATCTGGAGGTTGTAGCAGCGCGATAGGCCACGTCTCACGCATTACATGTACCAAGAATTTGGGTTCACTCCCATCCCTTCGCCAACATTATGTGAATGGCGGGAACGGCACTGTATCATGTTTCTTATATCGATCTAACAGCGTGACTGCTTTTGTAAGCAAACGAACGTTCCTGAATATGTGGAGCATGTTTTAAAGTGAGCACTTCTGTAACAATAGTTTCTTCACGATGAATACGACGTTAACAAATTATTCTAGGAGCTTAACTTTTACGTAACAAAATACTTAAACCATGCTGTACCTAGGCATTATTTCTGTATGGTTGCTTTTTTAAAACACAGGAATTGATGCTAAATGTTTTTATTGAATATATTACCTCTTCTTCTTCTTCTTCTTCTTCTTCTTCTTCTTCTTCTTCTTCTTCTTCTTCTTCTTCTTCTTCTTCTTCTTCTTCTTCTTCTTCTTCTTCTTCTTCTTCTTCTTCTTCTTCTTCTTCTTCTTCTTCTTCTTCTTCTTCTTCTTCTTCTTCTTCTTCTTCTTCTTCTTCTTCTTCTTCTTCTTCTTCTTCTTCTTCTTCTTCTTCTTCTTCTTCTTCTTCTTCTTCTTCTTCTTCTTCTTCTTCTTCTTCTTCTTCTTCTTCTTCTTCTTCTTCTTCTTCTTCTTCTTCTTCTTCTTCTTCTTCTTCTTCTTCTTCTTCTTCTTCTTCTTCTTCTTCTTCTTCTTCTTCTTCTTCTTCTTCTTCTTCTTCTTCTTCTTCTTCTTCTTCTTCTTCTTCTTCTTCTTCTTCTTCTTCTTCTTCTTCTTCTTCTTCTTCTTCTTCTTCTTCTTCTTCTTCTTCTTCTTCTTCCTCTTCTTCTTCTTCTTCTTCTCATCATATATGCCTACGGCCTGTTCCTTCCAGAAATTAGGAGACCTTCCATCTTTTTTTTGGTCTTCCAGGAGATCTTCTTCCGTCTGCTGGTAAGTAGTCTCTTGCTATACGTGCGATTCTGTCCGATGTCATACGGGATACATG
Source organism: Mantis religiosa (assembly GCA_030765055.1). Classification (NCBI taxonomy): domain Eukaryota; kingdom Metazoa; phylum Arthropoda; class Insecta; order Mantodea; family Mantidae; genus Mantis; species Mantis religiosa. Next base: position 157,343,277 of record CM060952.1, on the reverse strand, counting down.
GTCATTCCATCCACTTCGTCTTCTATCCACCCAATCACCTATTGCTTGAATGTTTAATTGCTTTATAATATCTTCACTTCTTATTTGATCTCTTCTTGTTCTTCCTATAATTTTCTTAAGACGTTCATTTCATTTATCTCTAGAATCTGTTTCGTTTTTGAAGTGTCCGCTCTTACTTCACAGGCATAGGTGGATATTGGGCGTATTGCCGCTTTATAGATTCTAGTCTTGGTTTCTTCATTTAAATATTTGTTTTTTCATATAATATCATTTATGCAGCCTGCAATTCTCGCTGCTTTATTCGCTTGATATGTAACTTCATTCTGCAGTGCTCCCAAACTATTTAACTCAACACCCAGATACCTTATTGTCATTACCTGTTCTATTATTTGCCTCTCTAGTTCCAATTTACATCTCAAGGGAAATTTACTTATGGTCTTTGATTTCGTTTTTGTTAATGATATTTTCATGTTATAGTTTCTACATCCACCTCAAAAATATCAAATAGAACTGCATTACATTAGTTTTCTCCTTCTTTGTTTCATGGGTTAGGCTTGCAGCTTGTTCCATCTTCTCTACACCTATTTTGGGGCCCTACAATGTCACAATTACCCACTGACTTATCTTTGTGTTCTGTCTTCCCCTACTGTTTGTATGCGATGTATTCAATTCTATTAGCTTTTTTATCAGGCCATAAATAGGATATGTTTTAAACTCTTGTGGTATGTTTTGGTTGTGTATTTTGTCCTTAGTTCTTATAATTAATTTCACTTCAGCTGTTTGCTTTCTTTGTTATTTTTCCCATTGTTCTGCTTATTTCACCCCTATAGTTCACCCCTATAGCCTGGAACAGGTGTGAAATATTACTTTGCAGAATTTTATCTTGTATTTGTGATACAGGTAATTCTTAACAAAGCATTTTAGTATATTTAGCTACACCCCTTAAGCTAACCAGAAAGTGACTTTATATACTTGAGTACTATTGTGAACAGCACATTAGACAAGTTTCTACAATTACTACTCAGAGTTATTTAGTTCATGTATGGCTGGAGAAATTGTATTTTGGTCTCCATGCATGGCAATTATTTTACAATCGACAAGATAAAGAGAGCTAAAACATCGAATTTAAGTTAATAAACACAACGATACTGCTTCCCTCCATTTTAGCTAGTTTAAGAAAAATGAACTATATGCATTTCAAAGTATTTGAATAGTTTGCAATAACATGGTGGCAAGTCGTATTCGTTCTGAATGTGAAGTAAATGACATAATTGTGTTCTTTAAGGGTAAAAAGATGAAAATCTAAGCAAGTGAAGTTAAAGTTTCTGTATTCCGTTGGATCTTCTTACAAGGCATGCTAAACATATGAATGCTGTTTTATTTGAATACCGCAAAAGCGTATACTGGTCAAAACAATTGAATGTTTCCAGCATTTCATAAGTTAATTCTTACTTATTTTGAGTTGCGAAAATCGAATATGACAATGAAAACTATTTCTTAGCTCCAGTTTCTATGACATACACTACGTAAAAGTACAAGTGCATTATTTTTTTCTAAACGGTGGTTACATTCTATATTGTTAGAAGAATACCTCCCAGATGGTCGTGTCTGAAGAGAATCAAGGAGTAGCTTCATGACATCGTTGTCTTTTAGCTTTCCTCTTGTAAGGTAATTTGTGAGCATGCCTACACAATAATAATCCACAAGCATTGCTTCATTGGCCCTGATATCTTTGTTCCACAACCGAAATGACCTGATTGATGCCCACCTCGATAGCGTAGATGGTAGCGTGTCCGCCTCACGTTCAACAGCTCCCGAGTTCGATTCTCGGTCAGGGTGAGTTACCTGGATAAGGGTTTTTCGGGGTTTTCCCTTATCCTTAAGGACGAATGTCACGTAGCTTTAAGCTCCAAGGACCCCGGACATATTTGATCACCATTTCACCAATTTCATTCACCGTCTGATATGACTTTACGTTGGAGGACGTAAATTTAAAAGAAAAAAAAAACACCTGATGCAATTTGTCTTCGTGTTCATCACTAACAGCCGCACAATTACAAGAGAGAAAGTATAGGTGTGAGTGGAGAAAATGTACTCTAAGGGACATGCTGCATCCAAGGTTATGGTAATTTTGCAGGAGCACTGTCATCAAATGTGTGTAGTTATCATCTCTTTTGTAAACTAAAAATCCACGAACAACTCCCTTGAAGGCTTCCTAAGCTTCCTTTTCTTTTCCCTCCAAAACTTGGTCAAATGCAGGATGTTTTACAAGTTTTCGATTCGTAGTCAGACAAAAATACCTTTTGCAACACTTTTTTCGAAAATTTCCTTTTTATGTATTTAAAAGCCCGTCCTTCTTGGTTCATACTTTTGACAAAATTTTTCATCAGACCCGGCTTAATATGCAGGGGGTGGAACTAGAACATATTTTGGGTTCATAAGAGGCTTGGAAACAACACTATTCTGAGTAATGTTAAGATTTCTTGCAGGACGGTCACCTTTAATATAAGCAATTTCCTACCTCTTCTGTCCCACTCCCAATGACCCTCCCCCCAAAAACAAATTCCCCCAAATTGAAAATGTTGATACTAAAACCCGAAATGTAACTTTATCTCAAAAACAAGACCTAATCTTATGGTAATTTTTTAGTTCAGTAGATGGAAATATATATGAATTGATAATTTTTGAGCCCGAAACATTTTCATTGTAGCCCAGTGTAGAAAGTTAAAGTTCAAGGGTTCAATCAGTGTTGAGCATCAAATTTAAAAACAAGCTTGTAGCTTATTAGATGTATTTTACATAGTTGCTTTGTGTATTTGTGCGTTTTTACTCAATAAACTTTATTTTATATGACATAATCACATTGTTTCATCAAACCAAAGGATAAAATCAAAAACGTTAGGAAAATTATGAAACATGCACGCAACTTGTGTTTTGTCTTTTCTTGCAAAATTGGATTTTACTTATGTAATGCATTTTGCTGAGAAACTTTCAACGTAAACATTGAATTATTTGAGAAACTCTTTTTTATTTAGCTTTTCAATCTTTTAAGAAAGTGGTAATGGAATATTTTGTAGCAAGTGTATAACAATAATATATTTTCTTGTTTTTGTGCTTCACCTTGAATATGTTAAATTAGCTGGTATTCATTGATGGTATCCTGTTTGGACCCACAGGGAAAAGGATAGCAGGTACCTACACCACATGATCTAATTATTCACACATTCGAAACTATTCTTATTTTGTGAACAATTTTTAAAAAGAATGGCAAAAAATAGATTCTTCAAATGTTAAGCCACACCAAGTAGTAAAATAATAATGGGGTTTGTCTTATAAAATTATATGGTGATGTTCATTTAAACAGGTAGATAGTTTTTATGGTTTTGTTGGCCTTTATTTATTTATGCTTATCAAATTACATTTGAATATATCATGCTTTAAGCCCAGGTCTGTCAGATCCTATTTACATTTATGCTGAACAAACCTATAGTCAATTTTATCAAGGTGTTCACAGCAGTAAAGTGAAACTAGCTCCCGGATTTATTCCTCCTGGGAAATATATTATATCCCAGACTGGATAAAGTTAGATACAAATCGATATGCCCTGGATAGAACGGAGTAACAACGAACTATATTCCGGCCATTGAAGGATGCGGTCACTGACTAGAATAGAAATGAATAATGAATATTGAAATAATACTAGCTCTTGGTTTACCAATTCCTCTTTAATCGGTTTGTTTGTGTTACATGTTCATCTTTCTATGATATCAACCCCTGCTGTGATAAATACTATAGTATAGTTTTAAATTAAATATTCAAATATATTCAGTGTTTTGCCGACCATTTAGCTTTCAAAATCTTGTGTAGCACCTCCCATACATTTCGAAACTTAGAACATTCGCAGGTATATTAATTACAGATAGTTACTAATGCAACTTACAGTCATACCGTGCACTTGTAAGCGATATTTCCGCCTGCCCATTATTCTATAAATTATTTGGTGTTATTAATTCAAGAATTATTTACTATTATATAAACAGTTAACTCAATAACAAATATCTATGATTTTAATTGCATTTGTAAGAAGGTATCCTATGTATAAAAGATGTATAAAATCGTGTAGACAGTACAATTCATAGACTTAGTTTCTCCGGGATGTCTGCTAGGTTTCAGCGCAGGTAACGGGACAGCTTCCGCTGTTGCAATCTCTTAGCGTGTCCATAAGGGTTATTGGTCTTCCCTTTTGTTTAGCCAAAGAAAGAAATTTTGGGAGTTTCTGGGAGTTTAGTAAAGGTAGAAATGGAGGCAATCTGGTAAAGTATAAGGTAGGAAGTGTTATGCCGTAGCAGCATCAAGCGACGTTAAGAAATTTGCATCCGGAGAAGCGCGAGGTTCATCCGACGACATCTAAGTATTCTCAAATTAAGATAAATATTTTAAACCTTAGAGAATATATGGTTATTAGTACATTCCGCGAGTGCCGCCTAAATTAATAAAACCTGCAGTCATCCGCGACGCCGCAACAAAAGTGTAGACGACTTTCTTGTTCAAGAACCCTGGGAAAAACCTAAGTTCCCAGTCCAATTATATCACCTACTCCATAGTCAGTAGGGTATCTACCAGGGAAATCCACACAAAGTGAAGACTGACCTCCCCTCTGATGACCAAGGAGTTACTGAGCTGTCCCAAAAGGGCTCCCAGCGCCTCTGTGGAGCTTCCCATAGGGCAAGACCTAGAGACTAACAAGCACCCCCATCTGGTCCTATGGACTCAAGACGGAATGGAAGTGGATACGCCACTTACCCACGCCAACCCCAAAGGGGAAGGCTAACGATTAGACCGCGATAAGGCCACCTGGTGATCTAGCACACCTTCTACTAGCTATGCAGGCTAGTACGCGGGAATATATGGCTTCCGACCGGAGACGTACCCGATCTCCCACGGGTATTGGGAACCACTGCCCCCTCGAGTCCAACCCAATCCGAACGACTCCAATTCAGGGAGGGGTTCGAATGTTCGGTCCGAGGTTCCTCTAGTAACGTCAGAGGTACCACGTGTGCTAAGGGTCCTCAGCGCTCGCACCACAGCAGCTGAAGGGGACAAATCCCCTCCCCTACGGGTAGTCAGTAGTGATATAAAACTCAGGTGGACCCTGAGATAATTACACCTTCTCAGCCACGCTTCGAAGCCCAAAGGAGCGAGGGACCTTCGAAATAACGCGACACACTAAAACAGTCACACACCTATGCCAATACAATGTTACTCGCTACCTGTCTAATAGCTCTTTGCTAGTATCTCAGCGTCTATACCACACTCTATAAGCAACATGAGTTCAAAAACCAATCACGAAATGACTTCAGGGGCTGATTACTATAACTTTTGTAAACTATTTACTGCAGCATGTGCTCACATAGTTGGCGTAATGAGCCAATGTGTCTATCACCGAAAAGACTAGAAGGACTTCAAAATCCTGTTGGAAGGCAATAAAATTGGTGTTTTAACTGAGATGTTTCTATCTCCTCTGTGTTTACGTGCCAGTGTCTTCGAAAATTTAACACCTTAGTTTCGCTTCCAGCCATTGGAGAGTAATAAAATGGTCCACACTTCATAGCAAAGGGATTTAACGCTCGTGATGTGCTCCGAAGAACGTTTGACATTCTTTGTGTTCAGGGAGGAGATCGAGCGTGTATATTGGTCGTTAAAAGTGAAAACTATGAGGGGCATTTTGGTACAGTACAACCAAAAAATGTTGGATAAAGAATAAGCATTTGAAAAAGAAGACAAGGGAGAAAGACAAGAAAGAATGTAAGATGTCGTGTGTGTTGTGGCGACAGCTGATAGACTGCTTCTTGTCTCGGTGCTTACATGAATGTTTAATATAAAAAGCATCGGTTTGATGAGAAAATGAAAGTGAAAGAAATGGATCAGGAGAATAAGTTGAGGGAGAAGAGGAAAGGAGAAGGGGATAGGATATGTGTGTGTGTGAGAGAGAGAGAGAGATACTTCACGGTGCGCGAGTTTAATTCGAACTGATGGTAGAGATATTGCCATCGCACTCTGATCCCTAGCCCCGTCTCGGTCGATAAAGCAGGTTACTGCTTGTTTGTTTTTTTATGTTACCCTTCTTTTTTACTCGCGCCGGTTTATCCCCCCTCCCCAAAGCGAAACCCTTGCTGCGAGACGGAATTGCAAATCCAGTAAAGGTTTTTGTACTGCAGAAAGTTTATTATGGTGACATCGAGCCAAGCAGCAGAGAATTTACGGACACAAGAGGAAAAGAAAAGATTCTCCAGCAAGTTTCTTGCACGCCTTTCTGATAACGTAGTTTTGTTCACCAAGCTACCGGAGGACGAGGTTCTTGCTCCATTTCTTCAGACGACGGAGTGGTAAGAAACTATAGATGCGGTGTGACATGCCAGATGTGGAATCTCCGCCCTCAGCTTAAGAAAATCTGTTCACAATGTGTCTAGTGTTTACAACAAAATCGATCCAAGATGAACTTTGGATTAAATGCAATTCCACATAGGACAAAAACATTCAGCAGCTGGATTTCTACGTTTAAGCTGAGAGAAATAGATAATTTCCATGCTTTTGTTTCAACAGAAGGCGAAGATGTTTCCTGCACGTATTCAGTAACACGTGGAATTGTCTTCAGTTTAATATGCCTCCTCAGTCTTCATTCAGAGATTAATCATCTAATCTATTTCACCTGTCATCCATTCTTTCATTGTTATTGTTTTTGATAGTCTTACTTCACCCATTATCTTTGTTATTTCAGGTAAATATTTCACTAACAAAAGTAATATTTCTGACTTAAGTGACCTTTTTCGCAAGTAACTACATCAAACTTGTTAGAAAGCTTTATCCAGTTAATACAGCCACACTTTTATTCAGAGAGCCACTCCATGGACTCTAGAACAGTTTTTCTTAGGTTCCTAGAATATGTTCTCCCCAAAACTGGACACTATTTCCAGGGGTGAAATAACATTTTTCAGATGTAAACTACAGCGCTTGGTAGTGCTTAGAACAGGGGAAGACAGGTGTGACGTCGGCTCCGTCAGCTCTAACCGCCAAATATGCTCCCGATCGAAAGGCGGGTTAGCGTGTTACGTCACCGCGCTGAATTCTGCTACCCAAGAGGAAGCAAACAGTTTGAAGTGTTGGGGTTCGGACAGCGTGGGAAAGACAGGAACGTATCGGGTATTAATAATACGTACAACTTACATCCTGGTAATATTAATGCTGACTGCTTTAATTACACAATTGGTCACAGTTTATAAACAGTTACATTTTAGCTGTGTGGTATGAGAAAATATATAAAACTTCAACTCGTAATTTATCTGAAGGTCAGGCATGTTATATAGTAAATAAAATAAAATGAAACATAAAATAATTTTCTCTCAAATTAGAGGAGACCCATTCAGAACAAGATTACATGGACATTTTCCGACACTTTCTGTTTCGTTTTTCTTTAACTAGTTTATCAATGTCAGGACGTAATGTCTGGGAAATTTGTAATCGAAGGCAGAATGTGATCCGGAAAGGTACTTCTGTGTTTGGACTTAGCTAATTTCATAACAGTAAAAAAATTGTCCGGACACATATTCGAGACAGACATACACAGTGTCCGTGCGGCAAGTGAATACAACCTTGGAAATCTGGTTTGGGGGACATTCTTGTAAAAAATCAGCCAAGTCTTTCTTGTGTGTACGTTTGTCCTTCAATAGATTGTCACATTGTAAATTTAACAGTTCCATTTGGTACGTTGCAGTTACATTGTTGTCATCGAGTGTGCTACACCTGACTGAACCCTCAGATTCTGTACTCACAGCGCCTTTTACATAGACAACTTGGTACTACACGGCTCTTGCCTGACGTCACACGCACTGCAGGCGTCGCTCCCGGGTGAAATACGTCACAACACTCGAAGCTGTTTTCCTCTGGCTTAGAATCCCATCTTATAAATGGCACTTTTAATCTGCCCCAACATTTAACCTCCTCCTCCCTTAACGTGCGGATTTTGTTTCGCTATCACCTAATTGTCATATCTGTGATAGTTAATACTGCCTCCAAGGTACTTGATTTCTCTAGAAATCGATTCATGCCTTTACTATTATAATTATCGATGAGCAGTATTGATTTAGAGGTAACTAAGATTGAAGTTTTGACCAAGGTAGGTAAAGAATACTAGGGAAAGCGTTTTACTAAGAGATCTAATTCTAAATGGCTTTCTTTGTTATTACTCTCCATTTTACTGACAAACGCCAGGAGGAATATTCAGCCACAACATTCAGAGAGTAACTGTCTGTCCTGTTCTTTCGCTAAATGCTACTCCACCGTTGTAATTACCAGAGACTGTAATTTAAAAACATTAGAAAATAATAGATAACAGATAAAATATAATATGCTACGCCCCTCAGTTTCTTTATTAGTGTATGCCCTCTGAAAGATCTAAAAGCTTAATTTGTTGCTTTTTAATTTTTGTGGCACAAGAATAGAAGCAGTAGGGAAGAAAATACACTGTTATAATGTCTTCTTCAACTTTTCTGTGACACTCAAAATAAAGGATTTAAAGGAGTATAAACCGATAATCATTTTAAATTTAAATCAAAGTCAAAATGTCATAGGTGCAAAGAGTTCGTCATATTTATAATCCGAATATTTATAATCATTTTGTATTTTATTATAATCGCGATGTCGTACGTTCGAAAAATCTCCAAGTGAACTACATATTTAAAGTAAACGTAGTGCTCCAACATAATATTTATTTTATAAATGAGGAAGTTCAAAATTGGCCACAATTTAGATTTGAAACGTAAGTATCCGTTTTGAAATACAGTTTATTAACCAGCAAACGTAATTTTTCAGGTGTTTAAGCCTTATTAATATGTATAAAAATGAATTATATTATAACTTTTATTCTATCTTTCATCATTTAGAATTATTAAGATCTTTAACGTCAAGTTGCATCCCCCATTATGAAATTTCAGTGTCTATTTTTTTTTCCAAAAGAGCTGCTGTCCAGCAGCTAAAATTATTTAACTTTTGAGTACTAATTTATTTAATGACAGTTGTTAGAGTCAAACTGAACTACTAAAATGTCAACGAATTATTTAATTATCGGTGTATAACATTTCGTGTAGCTAAATATTTTCATATTTGTAGAAATATATTACTAAACTCTTCCATATTACCGTTACTGCTTTATATGTTTATACATTTTCAGCAGTTTGTAGTTATTATTTATTAAGTCCAGTTATATTTTTCCCTTTTTTCCAAATCTTCTACAAGTAATATATGTGTATTCACGCAGCTTCAAATAATTACTAAACCAACCAGGTTATGCCGTTTAGATATCATATTTTTTCACATAGGCTTTGTGTATATGCTTAAACATCTCATCAAATGTACTGACATAAAACCTTCTTCATAATGCATCAGAACAAACTGAATAGACAAAAGGTAAAATATATAGAGAAGAAATGAAGTTATAGATGAAATTGAACTCACACTATTCTGAAAAGATTTGATTAAATATTATGAAAATAAACATTTAATAACTATAAAAGCAAAGACTTATGTCATACTGCTTAACCTTTCTCATGCAATAATAATTTCTAAATATCTTAACCTCTTTTAATCAGCTGCACATACAAAATTGTATTTGAAGTAGCTTTTTTCTATACAAATGCCATTAGTTTGTTCTCTGAAGCTGTGTACCTCTCCCCCTAAGGATGTTATATCTGCATGTTACACTAATTTATTTCTTGCAATGAAGGAAGATAATTTTGTGTATTTCACTGCAGAAAATTGCTTGCCTTGGAATAGTAATAATAATGATGATGAAGATAATGATGATGACAGTGACAATGTCAATGACAATGACTACCCAATTGCCTTTTCTAAGTGTTCAACTAATGTGTTTTTTAAAATTCTTCGCTTTCCGTTGCTGTTGTACACTTCAGTCCAGTGAGAGACAACGAAACAATTTTTCCTCTTTCCCCTCAGGTATTGGAAAAGCAATTATAACAGCATCGAGTACATCCTATAAGTTAAATAGTCATAGATTTAAATATATAATAATTCATTTTCATCACTAAGATGTACCTTAACATTTACCTTTTATCAAGAGACAAAACTGCACCAATAAAACCCATACAATCCGTAGAGAGTGCAGTAGTTTCATTTGTATTGTGCCATGTTATTTACGCTAGTTACGTTTCGTGTAAAGCCTAATTGATCTTAATTGACCTTAGTGATTTAGAGCGCTTCTAAGCCATGAATGAACCTTTTTCTCCCCCGTGTTCATCTGTCAGGGGTCACGTTGGCTGTTAACCTTCTTCCCACATCGGCCCCGACCGCAGCCGTAAATCCTTCTCTATTTATTTAACTGGTGCTGGTATTTGAGAGATTCCTCGTAAATCTTCAGAGGGTATCATGGCATACACAAGGAATGTTATCTTGAAACTCGAAGGGGAGCTGGATATCTTTATGCTGAAAAGAATGTTACCTTCTCGGTTCAACACGAAAGAGATTGAAATGGAAAACTCTTTGACGAATTCATGAGTTTAATATTGACCGTTCTTCTTAATTCACATGAAATAAGAACTAGTATGTTACTTTACGAAGAAAATAACTGGTTTGTCTTGTAACTATGTAAACATACTCCCAAATTGTAGTTAAGTGTAATGGAGGCCCCTTATCTTTTCTGATAACATTATTATTATTATTATTATTATTATTATTATTATTATTATTATTATTATTATTATTATTATTATTATTATTATTATTATTATTATTATTATTATTATTATTATTATTATTATTATTATTATTATTATTATTATTATTATTATTATTATTATTATTATTATTATTATTATTATTATTATTATTATTATTATTATTATTATTATTATTATTATTATTATTATTATTATTATTATTATTATTATTATTATTATTATTATTATTATTATTATTATTATTATTATTATTATTATTATTATTATTATTATTATTATTATTATTATTATTATTATTATTATTATTATTATTATTATTATTATTATTATTATTATTATTATTATTATTATTATTATTATTATTATTATTATTATTATTATTATTATTATTATTATTATTATTATTATTATTATTATTATTATTATTATTATTATTATTATTATTATTATTATTATTATTATTATTATTATTATTATTATTATTATTATTATTATTATTATTATTATTATTATTATTATTATTATTATTATTATTATTATTATTATTATTATTATTATTATTATTATTATTATTATTATTATTATTATTATTATTATTATTATTATTATTATTATTATTATTATTATTATTATAATAATCATCATCATCATCATCATCATTGTTATTATTTAGTTTTATTATTTATTACTTTTATCATAGTCATCTTGACCATCATAATGATATCAACAGATAAACTTTTATTTTCCTAGATGAATACGTCATATGATTACTCAGCTGTATGTCGGCGTACTTCAGAGAAATGAGCTAATCGCTCTTCCTAGTTTGCTCCTAGCTACATATCCTCAGTGCAAATTTGATGCAAGGAGCTCTCAACTCAGGGCTACCGCTAAATATACACACTGTAGGATTGCAGTGACACTAATGAATAAAGGGGAAGAGGTTTTTTGCGTGAATGCAGTAAAGGTAATAGTAAACGTAAGATAAAGTTATCAGTCATACGCCAGGATAAATAAGATACATGTTGGCTGGCCCGGCTAGCTGGCTAAAGGTCAACTATCTGCTGAGTAAACTTACGAAGTTGCACCCCTACCTTATAGTCACTGAAGGTAAATAAAAAAAAATTCTAACTTAAGTTAAGATATTGCGGTTTTTGTTGTAATTTTACGTCCTTCAGCGTTAAGTCATATCGGACGATGAATGGAATGGGTGAAATGATGCTCAAATGAGTCCGAGCTCCATAGAGCTTAGAGTTACCTAAAATTCGTCTTTCAGTATAAGGGAAAACCTCGGAAAAAAAACTTATCCAGGTAACTCACCCTGACCGAGATTGGAACTCGGGACCTCTTGAACGTGAGGCAGACACTCTACCACCACGCTACCGAGACGGGCACAGTCCGTTGTAACGTGATACAGTGATGTGCCTTTTCATATGTTGCTGTTCTGCGGCTATGGGAAAGCCATTACATTAAAAAACTGCTTTCCATTTTCTTGGTGTCTCCAGTGTGTTGGTTCGTAAAACTGGATCGGAAGAACTAGTGTGCGAATTCACTACTAATGTTTTCTGAGATCCCAGAAAGCGTTGTACTTGTAAACTTCGGAAAACAATGTGTTGAACAGTTTAATTTCTGTACGAGTACCCCTTAAGCATTTGTTGACTTGTGTTTATTTCATGTAGGCATTAAATATATTGCGTTAAACATGGTTGAAACATGAGCGTGTTGTGAATTCCTTCTCTTCCGTAGACATCAATTTTATAGTTATAAATAATCTTAACATTTAAATAGAATCTGGTGTTAATTATCTAAGCATGATGATTACTTGACTACAACGTGTAAATATCACAGACATCTTCAGTAAATTCTATTATACATTCTCCTGCCTTATGATTTGTGTTGATCCAAGGATGCTATACGGCATTAACGAATATTGTAAAATTGGAAAAGGTGGGTATTTGTTACTAAATGTACAGTCTTATTATAATAAATTATCACTCTGGACATAATAGGATGATAAAGGCACAGAGGAGCGGTAGCCCCTCTAGGTTGTTGTTTAGATAACTTCTCCAACGTGGCTGCTTGGCGGGCGTGCATACAAAACATTGCAGGCGCTACACTGGGACTCTGAATTGAGCCATAAACTCAACCGCAAGTAGAGCGAGCATATAAGCTAAGTTACAAGGTGGGAGGAATAGGAGTTCACTTGTGGGCTTACTCAGATTTGTATACTGCAGTGGCGTCTTACTTATTTTTATCATTTTTGTATTTATTCAACATAGCCGTGGTAATGAATAATAATTCGGAATAAATGGTAACGGTATGAGAATCCATTTGTATCCAATAACCCCTTTATTCTAACGAATAAGCTCAGAGGCGTCGTTATTGGAAAAGTTGTCCCAGCTGGCAACGTTCCCGGACCTATTACGCGGAAGTGAGGCATATATTTCATTTAATTTAGATTTCATTTAAATAATCTTCAACTGCTATTTCTAGCAAGTTTGCGGAGATTTCGGAGTAATCTATAGAGTAGCACTTTAGTTCGGTTTCCAAATACAAACCAGTGTGGGATTTATTTATACTTCCATAAATATATTATCGAACAATTCTTTGCTTTTCAAAATGCAAAGAGAGAATATAATATGTTTCAAGAATGACTAAACTTTGCTTCTCTTTCTATCGAACTCTCGGCTGCAGTATCAATGTCGTTCTTTTGAATTAAAGTTCTGCCATCACAAGTGACTGCTTAATTTAAAAAATACGTTAGATTATCTTTTGACTAGTTATGTGTGTGTTGTCATGTCACGTGTCTTTTGCCCGCCTCGGTAGCGTAGATGGTAACATGTCTGCCTCATGGTCAAGAGGTCCCGAGTTCGAATTTCGGTCAGGGTGAGTTACCTGGATACGGGTTTTTCCGGGGTTTCCCTTATTTGGTAACTCTAAGCTCCATGGACCCCGGACGTATTGAGCATCATTTCACCCTTTTCATTCGTCGTCCGATATGACTAAATGTTGGAGGACGTAAAACAAAGAAACAAAAACAAAAAAAAAAAAAAAAAAAAAAAAAAAAACGTGGCCTCTCCCTCCCTCTTCTTGATAGTGAAGCTTGTGCAAGCTAGTTTCTCGATCTCTCTCTGGTAGCAGCTGTCGTCCCAAATGGACGTGTGTATGCAGTTTTGTGAGAGCAGGTAACTGGCCATGCGGCCACTTAATGTATATTTCCATTATTGTAGTAAACCTTTGTTTGCCTAAATTGTAGTTTTGGCATTTGTGATGAACTTGAACCTTGTAGAAAACCTCAACCTCCTCGCAAAGCATGTGAATCCTACCTAATGAGTTATCCCCTCGTGTAAGATCTGGCCACGTGTTAATTATCTATTACCATTCTTGGTTAGATCGTTACAATATGCTAAGATCTGTTTGATTTAAAAGACTAAGAACTGCACATTCATTTCAATTTTTCGTTGCGGTTATTAAAGCAATAATTTTATCTCCTTTGTGGTGATTATCACTATTTTCATAAGTGTATTTGTCCTCGTATTATTAGAATAGCGCTAATGTTTATTGCATAGAAAACATATATATGTTCATTTGATAAATTTAGCGGAAGTTTGCCACCTAATTAAGTGTATCCGTAGTTTAAAAGCTCTAAAATGAAAATTGCCCGCTCAACAGTGTCCTGCTGCAGCATTCGTTAAAAATACAGAATGCCACCAAGGATTTGGACAGAAAATAAATAATTGTTAGTTTGTATCTGAGAAGTCCCTCTACCCCTAAATCCAAGCTCAGGACGTTTGAAGAAGGCAGTAATTTGGAATAGAAGGAAAGGAAAGGGAAGAATAGAAAGGAAGAGGGGGATAAAATAATAGAATTAAGGAATAATTGGATGTCCCAGGAGACATAAGACACTAATTCTTTCTTTTACTTGATTTCACCGCTGTTATAGAAGCGGCCTTTCCTTTCTCCATGATTAGGAGAATAACATCACCGGCAGGTACCGGAAACTGACGTAATTAAGGCAGATGGTTCCTGCTTACTTAGGAAGAAGGAGTTTCCCACCGGCGAAAGAAGTGTTACCGCCTTGAATGACGCTCACATTTGACGCTCAGTTTCTGTGACTTACCTTCGTTCTACCACACTACGTAATTTCAACAAGTAACTTTGTTTTAAAGATTATATAGTACCTATCTCTTTAAAAACAACATTCTCTTAATTAGTGGCACAGAACTACTTGTAGCCAAGACCTGCAAATATGTATTTACACAATACACTTTCGCTCCATTGGTCACAATTCACTTCACTGTATTTGTACTTCACAGCATGTTCAATCATTTCTTGTTTCACGATAAATAATGGCAAGTTGTGAAGTTATTTGCTATTTCCAACTCATTATTACGAATTACAAATTAATGTTGCATGGCTATACATTAATGCAACGAAAAATGTTAATAATGAACAAAAATGTTTGAAAATTTAATCCACGAGAATTACTGTTTCTTTACTTATAACTACCAAATCATAAATACAGCGGGATGAAGTATAATTGATATTCATCAAGTTATTTCATATTAGAATAATTTAGTAATTAAATACATAAAATGTAAGACTTCTGAATGCAAGCATTGTTGTTTTACTGGGAGTAGAAGGTTAAAAGTGAATGAAGAACACATTCAGGCATTTAACCTTCACTATTTTGTGATACATACGCTATGAATCACGGTATTTGCGTATAGATTCACATTAATATAAAGGTATTCATAAATACCTATCAAACAGGAATTAGGATATTTCGGAAAATTTCGAAAACATCAGTATTTGAGTGTCTTTAAATTAAAAAATACATATTCTAAAAGTCTTCTTAGCAAAAATGAATGAATTCCTGTATTTCCTTAACTAGAACATAGAGCCTTCTGAACCGCACAACCTCGAGAACCGTACTGGCCGCGCCGTGGCTGAGTGGTTAGATCGCTTGGCTCTCACCAAGGCGACCCGGGTTCTATCCCAGGCGACCGCAAAGTGAGATTTGTGGTGGACCCGCTGGATCGGGTTTTCTCCGGGATCTCCGGTTTCCCCCGCCATCTCATTCCACCGGTGCTCCATCTTCATCTCATGTATCATCAGTGTCATCGCCTGCGGTGCCGTATGTAGTAAAAGCGGGCGTTAAACACTACACATTTAAATTCATTTCATTTCGAGATCCGTAGGCAACGGGTTGAGGATCACAGGTTTGCCTGATCAGAAAGATTCCGGTATGAGTGATCAGCCCAACTCTGGAACTGAAATACGAGAAGGGAATGTTGGCGTTGAAAACCGGAGGACCCGGAGAAAACTTGCCCCAGCACCATGGTGTCTACCAAAAATCTAGTAACTTTGCTGTCGCCTGGGATAGAACGCGGGCCGTCTTGGTAAGAGCCAAGCGGTCTAGCCACTCAGCTATGACGCGGCTTGTTAGCAAAGCGATATCTATATGTTTTGTGTGTACTTTATATTATATTAGATCATTCCTATCAATTAACATAAGCACAGAATCATTTCTTCTCTTTTAAGGTTATGTTGGTCTCTATAGGACTTGTATAATAAACATTGTTTTGTAGTTAAAATTAATGTTTATTTCGTTATTTTTATTGAAATGAATACTTATTTGGTTTTTCATTTATTAATGATGCTACGTATCTATTTTCATGTACATTTTATGTATTATTTTATAAAGTGATTTTAATCAAAGGTATTAGAAATTAAATTAACAATATTAATAAAATTATTTGTATATGTAAATGAACAAACCTCCAGTTGGGGAAACAAAATATATAGGGTGTTAAAGAACTGCACCCAAATAATTCCAGCGACTGTAGACGTGACTAATATAAACAACTTGAGATAGGCAGTAGTCTGTGGCTAAACATAACGCAGTTAATTGTGTTAATTCTATTTGGCATCAGATGCTGCTAAGTTTGTTTTTAAACAAGGTGAATGAAATTATTTGATTAAATGTCTTTCAAACTGCTTCTCGAGTATAGAAATATCGACTATTAATAGCTTGTTTTTGGCGTTCTCAAGACTTAATGGCTCAAAGATCACTCAAATCTTGAACTTATCACCTGTCGGTGCGATACTGGACAGCGATTAATTCCTTATCGCATCATGAAGCCTACTATAGTGGTGCTTCTGTACTGATGTGCCAAAGGTCATTGTTTTGGTAGCTAGTAATTAATGTTTTCTTGATCTTTTCAACACGTAAGCTATAATAGGAAGAAATGACATGATTCGTAACTAATTGCCGGAATAATAGCAGCATGTGAAGTTATTCGATAGAGTACGACAGTCCTTCCATCGCCGCTATCAACTTTGCATTGAAAAACCTGGTCGCAATTCCGAGCAATTCCTATAAACCTGACCTAAAATATTGTATTTTCTTTTTCTTTTATGTAAGTTCGTTCACCGTTTAAATGTGTTTTCCCCTTTAACTATCATATTCCAACATGGTTGTAAATTACTTGTTTAAGATATCTCCACTTGCTCTGAAAATATTTCGGTGTAGTTCATTAACATCCTCTATATGGGGTTGATGATGTCACAGTATTATTACTAACGATATAGTATTCAGAAAAAGAAGTGTTTGTCAATGCCATAGTTATTTGTTTAAAGGTTTCCAAATCGCATTAATATCTATTTGCACCAGAAAGAGAACAGCGAGACAGCAAAGCCGAGTAACTGAGTTCTGCGATCTGCATTTGAAATGCTCAACCAAGTGGTTTTAAGGCCCAGTGTGTAAACTTGAGCTTGAGAGATCTGCAGCAGTATAACCTTGCACTCCCCCATATAGTCGGGGTATTGTGTCGGCGCCTGCGGGCACGCCGTCTAAAACTCAAACACGGCACACGGTGGGTTCCGTAACGGCTTCAAAAAAAAAAAAAAAAAAAAAGGATCCTAAGTCGCCATCTTTTCTTCTGCGTCTCTCTCACCCCCTTGACGTCATAGGGTTCATAACTAATTGAAAATCTCTGCCTCTGTTCTCGTGTAACTTTTACCTTCAACTTCTCCACCTTTCCTTTTTCTTCTCGCTTTTCTTTGTTTCTCTCCCCTTTTGCTCTTCATCCCCGATTCTATCCACTCCTCGGCGATCGATAGGGAACTCAACTTTGTTGAATCTGATCCTGGACTTGCAAGCGCTCCATTACGTGGGATAGGTCGAGAAAAGGCGGATATCCCACAGTCTTATATCTCCGTATTTCTGTTGAAGCATCACATTTAAAAGTTCATCACATTTATGTTCACTGTTAACCAGTTGAGGAGAGATAGAAACGTACACCATTGAAATCGGTTAACAGAGAGAAATGAAAACTGGGAATACAGGGAAAATAAGTACTGACAAGTGGAGAAGACCTCAAAATTGTAACTATCACATCACGCTTCATTGCATTTTCCTTTAAAGGACTATCATACATCATGTGACAATATAACGAAATTTTAAGTGTATGTTAAATATCAGATGGCTTTTTGAGAACATAAAAGCTTCGTAAAACCCTATTTAATCGAAGCTGCTCAAGAAAAAGTATTGAAAACGCTCTTTGTTGTCTTCTTGCTCTACATTTTATTTAGAGAATAAATTTTGTACAGGCATAAAACACTAAATCCCTATTTTGTAGGTCGCATAATTCTCCTTCGAATAATATAAAACGCATTGCCGAAACATTTTGTTTTGCACTAAAACCTTTCACTTAAAAAAACGGCGCTTACGGGAGATGGCGCTGAGAGATTTAAAAGGGCCCACAAACAACTTACTCTGAAGAAATAGCTAAATTTAGGCTTTTCAAATGGGGAAAGCAATACATCAACACAACATTAATGATAAGAATAAACGTATTGTAAGTAACTTTTATTCAAGTACGCCTATAGTCTCATTTTACGCGAAATTGCTTTTAATCGGCGTTAAAATACATATTAATTTCAGTCACTTTCCTTATAATTGGGGAACCAATATATAGCAATTAGTTAAGTCGTACAAGCCGGTGTTCGCTCATGTTTCCTGAGCTAAAACACGCTCAGTACTTCAGGAGCGCTAGCAGCTACCCGTGCTACCCTTGCATTCAAACGGTCTCGTGCTTTCAAAGTCCATATATAATACTTCACATTTCAGTGTTTGCCTTTACTTCCAGTTAAATTCCTCCAAGTTCTTCTAAGCTGCCACTGATCTTCTTCAACTTCGCTTTTCTGCATTGGTTTATTAACTTCATCCATCCATGTCAAGCCTATCCTTTCTCGTTTTCTTCTTCCAGAAGCTGTTAATAACGCTACATGATAATCTTTCTTCCTTCATTCTATTTACCATTTTGCATACCATTTTAATGTCCTTGCTTGTAACATATCAATTACCGTTTTATCTGTATCCATTTTCATTCTTATGTAATTATTCCTCATATGTTGAATTATTGATATTCTCATACTCCTTCGTAAGCCGTCCATTTCTGTCGCCAGTATATTGTGAAGATCTAACCAGAGATGGTAATGGATGATATCACAAAGCCAGACCTTACACGGAGGGGGGCGCGATAACTTTTAAGGTAGATTTCACATGCTTTCCGGAGAGATTGGGATTTTCTGTATAAAGGTTTAATTACATAACAAAATACCGAAACTACAATTTAGACATGAAAGGTTTACTACAATAACAGAAAATATACAAGGGGCCATATGACCGTGACTTGCCTGAAAGCGGACAAAGGTCCGTCCTTATTGAGAGCTGGCTAACGAAAGAGAGAGCCTTGTGCATGCTCCACATCATTTTTTCCCATCTTCTCTCTTATAGTCCAGCTTTCGCCCCCATATGTTAAAATGCTTTCCATTGCCGTCTTCACTATATTCAGTTTTGTTTTTCTTGTCAGATTTCTGTAACAGAAAAATCCATTCAACGATCTAACTACCCCTCTTGTAAGATTAATTCTGTTTGCTATATCTCTTGTCACTTGTACCAGATTTTTCAGTAATGGATCCAAGATGTTTAAACTCATTCACATTTTGTACTATAATATTCTTTATTTTAAAATCTTCAGATCCTCCTACCACCAATTATTTTGATTTTTCTTAGTTTAACTTCAGAACACCTTGTTCAAAGGTATCCACTAGTTTACATGTCATAACATGTCATATATTGAATATCATCTTGGTTTTGTCCAGTTATTATTTGTCGTCAGAAAATAATAAGTTATAGATCATTAATTTCAATACCCATTTTGCTGCATGCACTATTCCATTTTCTTAACATATCTTCTAAATATATATGTTTAAAGTAAAGATTAGGATAGAACAGTTTGATAATTTACTTAATATTTGTGTATCATTAATCAAGCAACTGCTGTGGTGTTTCAGTTTAAACAGTGTTAAGTGTGTTACACTATTTAGTGTGTCCTTGTGTCCGAAGCATCCATTTTACAACGATGTCCTATTGGCTTTGATAAGACTAAAAACAAGAAATGGGCGCTAAAACCAATTGGCGATGTTTCTATGCATTAGAAAACTATGCTATTGAAAACGTCAAGCCAAATTTATATACACTGTTTGGCGTTAGTTAACTTATTTTATAATCAAGGTTTCTCTTTAGATTAAGAAGGTCAATTTCAAGCATATGCATTACTTAATCATTTTATTCGATAAGTTCATTTTGTGTATAACAGCATTTGAATCTTGTTGTTTGAGCATCATCTCCTTGCAACAGTTCGTTTACATGGGGGAGAGAGAGGATGACTGGTGATGATATGATATGATGATTTGATGCTCACCTCTCTGATGATCTTGAAGTTGTGTTCAAGGAGCTCCTCGGCTGCTCTCGCATTTGCATAAGATCTTACCTCCGGGTTTGGTCTCGGTTGGAAAGAAGAAATTATATGATGTCTTTATGACAAAATAATTAATCCACATGCAATTCCTGGGCAAACTGATGTTTTAATTACAACAAAACATTCTGTAATTACCATGAAATCTTTGTAAAATAATCTCCTCTGTTCGTCGATTCATAACATTTTTATGTTGGAATTATTGAAGTAATTTTCTCAATATTAGTAGAGTTGTCCATTTTGAAGAGAATGCTTGATGCATTAGTTATTTAGTTTTCACTTACGCACACACGCAAACCATGCATGCTGTATGCATAATAAAAAAATAATCCTGCAAGATTTCAGATCGACGTCTGCACTCGTCTGTAATATTTGTCTGTACGTCTGTACTCGTCGATGGTCACTTGCAGAAGGAAGCTTCATTAGCTAGTTCCCTTCTTGCTTGTTCACGTTGCTATGGGATTTAAAATTTGTTGAATCCTTTTATCTTAATTTATTTTGCAATATTTTCTTTTAGACAGAATTAAATATTATTTGACTTTAAATAATTTTTCAAGAATTAACATTGGTTTTGTAATAATAATAACAAAAGAAAACATTAGTACGCAAGGTACATGCCGATCTAACATTTCACCAGAAATGGAACACCGCCGCAAATGTTTACCAAACACTCTTTTATGAAATGTGCAACAACTTCCCCAATTATCAGTTTGTTTACACTGATGGTTCAAAAACGGATCATGGTACTGGATGTGCAATAATAAATCTGATAAAATTCTACAACACCGGCTACTTGATTATTATTCCACCTACAGTTCAGAACTATACGCCATTTATCAAGCACTTATTTATATTTTGACAGGTCACCACAACTGTTATGCAATATGCTCTGACTCATTGAGTACCTTGCAGAGCATGAACAACTATACTACAGGCCACAAATTAGTAAAGCACACACAGACACTAATCAGTAACATCACCGACGCTGGTAAAGATGTGGTCTTCATTTGGATTCCTTCCCATCAAGGAATAACAGGGAATGAAATGGCGTATGAAGCTCCTAAAGATGCCACATCACTAGAACAGCAAAGGAACGTTCAAATTCCGTACTCAGACGTTATAAATTATGTCTCCAACGTACCAGTACAAAAGTAGAAATCTGAATGGAATCAACAACACCCAGGAAAATTACGTCAAGTGCAAAATGGATCCACGGCTCTCCACCCAACCAAGTCGCTTGCTAGAAAGAAACAAGTACTTCTCACCCGTCTAAGAATTGATCACTCCAGCTTCACTCCTTCATATCTCCTCTAAGGACAGCCGCAGCCTACGCGTAACGTATGTCATAAAGACCTTACCATATACTACCTTCTCATAGAATGCAGTAAATACGAAAGAAACAGAGAACAACATGGAATCCCACAGAACATCTCCACACTGCTAAACAGCTTAAAACTACGCTGCAAGCCTTTTACTTTCCTATAGGATATTGACGTTTAGAAATTAATATAAATATACCTAAACTATACTCTATACAATTGTAATCCATAATCAACACAATGGTGTAAAAGTAATGATAATTCTTCTTCCAAAATACCGTTGTTAATCTATAAGTATGTTCCTGTCTTGTTTTTAGTAATCTGTATTTAATGTAAATTATTTTTCCCAATTAATGTTATTAATGTGTGATTTTATGTGTTTGATTGTAAACCTGTGTATTTAATGTAATATTTATAAATGTTACTAATTGTCCATATTGTTAACATGGTCGCGATATGATCTGGTAAGTTGAAGCGACCTTAAATAAATTTAATTAAAAAAGCCTTAGGGGGTATGAAAATTACAGAAACTATAGATGGAGTGCCAATTGCGAAAGTTTGCGTACCACCATTTTTGTATTTTTCAGGCACTTTTGATACCAGTAACTAACAAAATATCAAACATGGAATATTATGGCTATTGCGAGAGCCTACTTTTCAGTCTGGTGTAAGAACAGGCCGTTTTGAGTACGCTTTACAATGCACACGGTATCGGAAGCCTTTTCCCCTTGGAACGAAATCCAACTTTATTCCCTTAGATATTTACAGCTAGAGGATGTGCCGTAATAAGTCGTCCAAATTTAGCTGCATTGAGAATTGAAATTATAGAGGAAAATGGAGATATCTTCGCCAAGAAGCTCATTTTACCCTAAGGGGCCAGTTGAAGTAGCTGAAATGGATGGAGGCACACCCCACTGAAATATATGAGAGAGTTGCCCCAACTACAAGCAAGCCTATGAATATACAACTCCAAAGTTTCTCATTAAAACTAAATCAGGTGCCGTTTTCGATGAGCCTGTGGAAGGAGGAACACAGAATCATCCCTTTTTCGGCTTCACAGCTCATCGAGACTTTATGAACCTCTGCCACGAAGGACAAGGGGGATAGGATAGGAAAGCGTATTACATCCGAACAATTACCTGGAAAGAGAAACTTCTCTGAACATCTCATCACTTCCATGTCTAATTGTGTTGCCTGCGAACGTTAACTCCCAATATTCTTTCCCCGAAACTCGAGATCATTTCTGCGATACTCATTGGCTTCTTTAGGGAGATTCAGTTTATATCGTTAAGTTGTCTTCTCTACACTTCTGTTTCCAGTCTTTTTAACAATAAGGATAATTTAAATATAAATGAAGGACTAAAATGAAAATAAAAGTAAATTCTTATACTGAAATGTAATTTTCCTTAAGACGGGTTATATTGGTCACGAAGTGTCACATACACCAATTTCAGTATTGGGTTCCATTATAAAATATCAGATATAAATTTCGCTATAAACGTTACAAGTAAAGTGATATAAAAGTTCTACATTACAGTCGTTACAACTGCAATTGTCACATCATTTTTGTGCAATAATATTATGACATTTAAAGGCATTTTAGCAGTAACGTTCTATACATTCTGAATAACTCAATACAACGTAATACTACAATCATCTTTGCATCGTGTTGTGCGAATATAAAATCTGTGTCAAATGGTGACATTCCTACTCAGAGGTTTTCGAAATAATTCTTATTCTTTTAAAGATAAATTTACAAATTATAATTATTCGTATCCTAATTGCTTGAGAATTATGCCGCTATCCCCGAACTAAATTAATAATTTATGTCAGTCACGTGACATCAGAATTGCGTGCCTTTCGGAAACAATGACATCACCGTCCGATATGACTTAACGTTGGAGGACGTAAAATTACAAAAAACAAAAAAACAAAAAAAAAAAACAAGAAAAACATGACATCAATATATTTATGTACTGAAATTTGGTGTATTAATTATTATTATTATTATTATTATTATTATTATTATTATTATTATTATTATTATTATTATTATTATTATTATTATTATTATTATTATTATTATTATTATTATTATTATTATTATTATTATTATTATTATTATTATTATTATTATTATTATTATTATTATTATTATTATTATTATTATTATTATTATTATTATTATTATTATTATTATTATTATTATTATTATTATTATTATTATTATTATTATTATTATTATTATTATTATTATTATTATTATTATTATTATTATTATTATTATTATTATTAATTATTATTAATTATCATTTATCAATTATTATTATTATTATTATTATTATTATTATTATTATTATTATTATTATTATTATTATTATTATTATTATTATTATTATTATTATTAATGTTGCAATTTTTAAACAATTCATGTTTCATCTTTATTGTATGTTTTATTTCCTTCTTATTTCGTTGTTTTTACTAACAGAACCTGGGTTTCCAAATGCTGTCACAAGAATTGTTTTGCCCGCCTCGGTAGCGTACATGGTAGCATGTCTGCGTTACGTTCAAGAGGTCCCGAGTTCGAATCTCGGTCAGGGTGAGTTACCTGGATAAGATTTTTTTTCGGAATTTTCCCTTATCCTAAATGATGAATGTCGGGTACCTCTAAGCTCCATGGACCCTGGGCCCATTTGAGCATCATTTCACCCATTCCATTCATCGTCCGAAATGACTGAACAGTTTTTGGACGTAAATTACCAAAAAAAAAAAAAAATGTTTTATGGAAAACATGTAAAATTTAGTTTATTAAATATATTTTCATCTTCTGAACATTGTGAAGAATGCGTACTGAACAGTCTTTGTTCTACTGTACTAATGATCACAATTTTCGCAATACATATTGTGACTTTGTGGGTTGGTGAGATTAAAAGTGCAGGTTACAATCACTAAACGTTGCCATTTATTTCCGTAGAAACACAGTTATATCAAGCTTTACAATTCAGAATTACGTCACATACACAATACAACTTGCAAGGTCATCGACCACAAACACAGCTATTCACGCACACGCGTCCAATTACTGACCGACTCACTGTGGCGGGTGGGCTACCTTTTTATAGATTACTATTCTGGAATTTTCTCAAACAGTGAAGACGGCGGTGAAGAAAGTCGAACTCTCTAGAAATCCGTCTCCTTCCCCACCGTTTCAGCGAGCTTTTATCTCCGCACTACACTGCCCGTCTCTTTGAACTAGTCGCCCGCGCCGCCTAGAAACAATGATCTCGTGAAAAATTTAACAAGGTTAAGAATTCTGAAAAGATACAATTGGCCATAACTTTGCTAAAATACCAATTAGTATTAATTTAGAATTAAAGTGGTAATAGTTACATTAAAACTTCCGGTTAACAATTTAAAGGGACTCAAACTCGTTTATCTTTCACTAGAATTGGTCCCAAGAAGTAGAGTTGGAATTGTGAGAAATTAAAAATCAATAATTATATTATGAGTGGGAATAAAGATGAAAATGCTAGCAAACTTGTATGAATATGTTCATATATTTTCCCATACTACATAAAGAACTGTCTGTACTTTTGTTAGTTCTGCTGAATGTTTAAACTTAAATGATTCAGAAACTCTGTCAGAATTTACATAGATGCTTGTTGCAATATTCAGTGTCTGAGTTGTTGAATTAGGAGCACTCGTGTCTGTAAACACAAAGCAAACTAAAATGAAAGAAGTGAAGACGAGAGTATAAGGTGCTCTAATTCTATCTAGGTCCTGCTGTCAACGAGAACGTGCAAGGAGAAAGAATTTGGCTACATGCACTTTTTAACTGCTGCCGTCATTTCCTCTCTCCAAAGAATAAGGAGCACGACAAAGGAAGCTGGAAAGATGGAGGGCATAGAAACGAAGTGAAGCAAGACAAAGGAGGAAACTTGGCGAAAAAAATAGTGGTGATTTTTTTTCTTGTAAATTTGTTTTCTGATTGCACACGGAAGGTTTTGCTTTGCTTATCGTCATTCATACAATAGGGGCCTCAACCACGGAGACTAATCTTCCTTGAGTGCGCCTCGCGAAGGGGTTCAGCTGGAAAGGTTTTTCCTTTTCTTTGTTTTGTTTTTATTTCACGTCGCGTTAAAAAGAAGAAAAGAAAGCCGGGCTGTTGATGCCTTCTTTTTTATTTCTTTGTTGTTTGGTTTCATTTTCAGGAGCAGTTAAATGACAAGGGTTTTCATCATCTGAAACCACTTTTTAAACAAAGTGGCAATGGCACACAGCTCGTGTATATTCATGCATATACACACAAACTGATGTTTAACTGCGCTTAGTCACCTAAGGCAGAAAAGCATATGGTAAATCTTTATTGGGGATTGGCACATTTTCCTTAAATTTATTGGAAAAAAAAGTCAATGAAATATTTGTGAGTAATAATGTTTAATAACCGGGGCGCCGAAGTAGCGCAGTGGTTTCGTTCCCGTGGAAAGGGTCCCTAGTTCGATTCCCGGCTCTGTGACTGGCCATTTTAAGTCGGCCCTATCCACGCCTTCACCTCTGTCTAGCACATGTGAAGTGTCCCCTATGCCCAGCGTGGTTCGTAGTCCACGGTATAAGCTGTCAGTCCTCTCAGCTTTCCCTAATCACCAGTATCACCTTATCATTGGAGGTTTAGGGCCCGCCCTCTGAGTGCCTTCCACCTGAGAATTGGGTCCGGTCGTCACGTGGTGGGGCAAGGTCACCCCGAAGGCCAAGGCTGTTTTTAACAAACCAACCAACCATGTTTAATAACCAGTGCTACGTTTTTGGCGTTCCTCAAAGTTTTTATCCTTCATTTAACTGCTTTTGTTGCATTCCTGCACTGAGCACACTCCTTAAGTATTTTACTTATTTATAAAGCGAATCGAAAAAGAAGATGGATGGATAGTTGGGTTTAAGGGCGCTCAACTACAAGGTCATCAGCGCCCTAATTTGGAAAAACATAAATTGGTAACTAGTAGTCAAATTACTAATGGGTGTGTTTGGGAGGCTTCATTAATGATGGAAAGGTGATAGGAAATAAGGGATAGGAAAAACGAACCAGTCGTGTTTTATACTTTTATTGAGAGTAAAGACTATGCAACCCTGAGGTAGAATTGAACTCAGAACGTTTCCTAAGAAATCCCATATGAGTAATCTAATGAACATTAGCTTCCAATCACACATCCCGCCCAAGTGCATACGCTGTAGTATTTGTTGTTCAGCAGTTGTTGATGAAGTTGATACGTATGGAAAGATAAAATAAACAGAAGAATAAAAGTGTACACATAAATAGAATTTTGATTCTGCCTCCCAGAAGGTAGTTCAATTAACTTAGGTTTAAAAATCTCGTCATAAATGGCTAGTAGCCGACTGATAATTAAATTTTCTTTCACAAAACTTAATTGTTTAAAAATAATTAAGACATTTTCAATTAAGAATGGAAAACTACTAGAACAGTATTGGTTATTACTGCGTAAATTTACAGGGTACCATTAAAGTATACTAATGAATAAAATTCAGAATGACTAATTGCTTTAACATACATGTAAGCTCTTTTGTAGCTCTTTGTAGACCTCACTTCTATTGTTTTCTCAATGTGGATAATAACGAAAATATTATTCTGAAAATCAATGTATATTTAGTACGTATATATTTTTGTGCTATTTGAATCCAATCAAGTATGTATGTTACAAGATAAGGAAGTTGCTACCTTCAGGTAGAGGTATGAGAATCCCAAAACTTTTCACACTTTCCTCAGACACAATTATTTCTGCTTATTCCTCCATAGGACTTTTCTTAGAAACCAGCTCTAAATGTGCAGCTTTTACGCTTCATTTTTAAATGGTCCTTAAACAAATCATTCTTATTGCTTATTTAAAGAGCTTGTTCCTTCATTTTAATTGAACATGTATATATTTCACTGTGGATGAAGCACATACATCCACAGATTCCATAAGACTAACACTAAAATCATAATTTCACAATGCTAATTCATATTGGAAAAAAATTACATGCACACGCATAACAGCGCCAGAAATAAAAAAAAATTAAATGTACTATTCCGCTAATCACTCATGTAATACCAGTTTAATAATAACTCTTTATATTCGTCCATATCTGTTATGGTTTTGGAAACAGGCGTATAATTCAACAACAAATTGACAAATATCTGATGATGTTCAAAACAAGAAATAAATCAAATGGAAGATATTGAACTGAAAAATTAATACCAAGGCAGAGATAACATTATTTATTTATGTATATTTATTTATTTATGTATTTATTTCTTTATTCAATTTATTTTGGAAATTTAAACGTTTTAAACGTTTAAATGTCTAAATTTAAATTTGATATGCAGTTTGGATTTCTAGATTTGTGCCTTTTTTATTATAATAAATTAAACCTCTTTGGAAAGGTACCACAGTGTGAAATTTCCTTTATAATTGTCAAAAGTGCCATTTTAACACCTTTTCCCTTTCTTGGAATGTAACATTCCATTTTCTCCTCATGCCTGTCTCAGGGACCAACTATCCTTCCGACATTTGCATTATATATATTATATATATTATCCTCATGCCTGTAGTAAGCCTACCTTTTTCGGTAAACGTCCCGCACAAATGTGACAATGGAAGATAATTGAGTATACAACAAATACTCTTCTTGCTTTACTCTCAGCCCCGAACAATACAGTTAACAATGAGTGTATCTCATTCTATCCCTTTAATTTCAATAGCCTGCTGAGAAATTTGACAAAAATGCTGCTCTCTTTGTTCCAGCCGACACATGTGCAATTTCTAAGGCAGAAAATTGATAATTTGCAGATAGAATTATAGTGTGTCCATACTGACGTACGAGTAGTATCTCATGCAGTGGAACAAGGTGTGGAGAAAGAAACACAGTAGAATATTTATACTACTGTGAGGAAGCAGTTAGATGGCTTTGCCAAAGACAAACTTGAGTCTGCTCTTCAAATATCTGTAGAGCTGCCAATCAAAGTGAATGCAATGTTTACTTCACTAGTTTTTGTGGATGTGGAAAGAAGCTTTGGCGTCTAGAAGGACATTTTAATAGAAGGGGGCTTAAAGTTAAGCTCTAGAAACTGAATATAACAGTAGTTTGATAGTATTCAAATATATCTGTAATTTGAGGAACGTAAAGAGAACTTTCGAGTAACAATTACCAATCTCTTTAAATGTAACACACTAAATGTAAGAGAAAACATTATAGAGGACGCATCAGGCTAGCCGTTGTTGTTAATCATGCATAACTCTGTTTTCGTTGCAGCATCGGGTCCAATGCATGCCAAACTGTTTCCATTCATGCATTTTCAGTGCATGTTTGCTGACAGATCGCTCTCAACATGGAAATTTAAAACTGGAGAGCAAAGGTAAAAACTCTCGTATTCGGATGCGTGGAACTATTAATAATAGATGACACCAAACTCTCTGCTCGGTTCACTAGTACGCTGCGTGATATTGGTGTACAATATCATTCACTGTTTTCCATCACAGGCATTAATTCAGTTCAACACAGGGTGTCGCATGAAATAGTTTACCCTTAAAAGTAAGTACGTAGCTGGCAAAACAGTGATGGCGCACTATTTTTTCACTTTTTATACATTTAAACTTTTGGGAAATATAGCATCATGGTCATTTCATAGAGCGAAATACACAACTAACTTTTGATGACTGTTTTTTTTAAAAAGTATGAAAATAAATGGTAAATTATGAACTTAATGGCCTATTTCATTCTCTTTCGCTTTTGACTCTGTGAAAGTTTACCTTTATGTGCAGCATTATAACGGCATTTGTTGGAATTCCGTTTGAAAATTTGAGTTTTTGTACCTTTTATCACTAGTATCTGGTTCTGATGTCAACGTATTCTTCACGACAATTTTGTCATCCTTTTAAATTTAAAAATTCAAACCTTAATTTATACGATACGGAATTAAAGATACTTTAAGCCTTACATCAGCCTAAAACATAAGATTGAGTGCAGATGATATAAAATGACACTTTCGCCTTAAAGACAGCTGTTTCCATTCATTACCTGAACATTAGGTATCAACCATGTCTTATTACAAGGGTTTAAACAGAAATTATGCAGTTATATAATCAGTGAAACAGGTTTTCTGCTCCTTTTCACCTTCTCCTCTGCCCTTTGCTGTTCTCCACTTGTTTTAACATTACCAATGAACCAGTACTTTTATTTGCCCGGAAACCGAGCGATTACTGGCAGTTCGGAGCTGCCTTTTGCATAATCATGATGATGATGATGATGATAATAAAGCATAAAAGTAGAACAAAGTAACTGGAATATCTTCCTTTCCCAAGACGTAAACATTATATGTTTTATTTTATAAAACTGATCTTCATGTAAGATTCTTCTTTAACTTCTCTAGTTGTACCACTATCGTGGTGTTGGAAGATTCTTGTTCCTCTATCCTTTTTAAGATACGGCCTGAGGAACCGAAGCTTTGGATCCGATAGAGGACCAGGATGGGTGATCAGCCCAATGCCTGGTGTGAAGGCGAAGGAAGTATTTTCCCCCCCTAATTTTACGTCCTCCAACGTTAAGTCATATCAGACGATGAATGGAATGGGTGAAATGATCCTCAAATCCCCCCAGGGGCCTACTTCGGTGGGTACGGGTTTGGCGAACCCGGGGTCCCTAGCCAACAGTCTTCCTCCTGTGGGCTTCTCTTCGTGGTTGAGGGAGACGGTCAACAGGCCTACCCACGTGTAGGCCGTGCGTGGAGACCCGTGGAGAAGGTTTTTAGATTCTTGTCTAGTTTAGAGTTTAGGATTTAATGAAGGAAATTTTTAGTAGGTTTTGATTGATGTTTTTTATGTACGTGTATTTTTAATAGGTTTTGTTACACTTGTATAGTTTTTAGAAAGTTTTATATCTGGCTTTTGACATGACTAGTTTTTTAAGGGCGCTGATGACCGCCGTAGTTGAGCGCCCTTATATATACGTGTATATATATGATCCTCGAATGAGCCCAGGTTCCATAGAGCTACCCGACATTCGTCACGAATGAAGTAGATGATATATATGAGTGCGAAATGAACGATAGGAATAATTGTGATGGAGCAATTTGTGTAATGCTGGCGGGGGAAACCGGAGGAACAGGAGAAACCCCAGCGCCATATTGTCCACCACAAATCTCACTTTACGGCCGGCTGGAATCCAACCCGGGCCGCCTTGGTCTAACCATCCAGCCATAGCGCGGCCTTCATATAAGATAAAAATTATAAATGTAATTCAACATGAAATTATATAGCAAATGTTATTTATACTTCAAGTTTTCCTTCATTTTCCCTACTATTAATTCTTTGCTGTCTGACGCTCATATTTATGATTGTCACATTCTCGTTCATACTTTGGAATAACACAAAAGTTTCAATTAAGTTGAATGTACCTTATAGTCCTCCGAGTTTTATTTGCTTGACGATTGGAACGAGAGATTTACAGTAATTAAAATAGTATAAGTAATCAATTTATCACATTTCCTGGAGTAGTACATTTTATGTAACTAAAAAGTTGTAGAAATCTATAGATTTAATATATTTTAAAACAGACATTTATAATTATTGGTCAAAGAAAAATTCAAGTTTCCTTTCGCCTTGAATTTTATATCCACATACCAGTTTGTTTAAAAACAGTAAACACTTTATTAGATGCTACGTGAGTTAAGTCTTTGGACGAACACCACAGTTTTAAACATACTTCAAAGTAATATAACTTTAGCTAATAGTAAAAGTCATTCTCTGTTGCCCTTGTGTACTAAAAATTCAGTTTTACTTTCCTTTATGATGTTAAGCTTCATACAAATACTACTAATCACGATTCTGTTTTTGGATTATTTGTTTTCCTTTATTTTGTTAACGTTTTTACTAGTGTTGGCAATAACTCTTTTGGAAAAGGTTTTCTTGATTTAGTTTTCAGTGTTTGATCGCAGGAGTTGACATTTGTTCTTTAGAGGCATATGCTTTAAGCTATTATATATGCGCAGAACTACATAAATCAGTATAGGAAAAACATGTGCAAGAGGTTTCTATGTAGCAACTCCATATCGAATGCAGAACTAATAATACACACCCCGTTGAGAGCGGCACCTTGGTTTATATGAACTTGGTCTTAGTAGGGGATAGAAAAGACAATGTCTCGCCGACATGCGGTGGGATATACGGCGAGGTTTATGAATTTTTCATCATCAGGATTGTGTTCTTCGGAGATGGCACAGCAGTATATACCGTGGCTATGAATTCATCTACGATTATGATTTATATGGAGGGCAATAAAACTGCCTGAGAGGGCTGCGACAAGGGAGGTAGGTAGATACCGGGGTGCGATATATCATTAACTCTCATCCCTCGTCCTGCTACCGCCCTCCAGCAACTTATGAATAAGGGTTTGTGGATGACATAACAGGACAACTATTGTTGTACGGGGTGGCATTGACCAACTTCCTGGGCTACAGATTTTTGAACCCTATGTGCTGCACCTGTCCATAACAGACCTTCTTCTTGAAGGCAATAAATTTGGCTAACTTAGCTTTTATAAAGAAGCTGAGCCACATTTGAGAAATTAAAATGCATCAAATTACCACAGCGGACCTTATCTTCTCTGGCTGCTTATTTCACAGCCCAAAGTTTCAAGATGCTACTTCCAAAATTATATCCTTAGAATAAAGACCTGATAGAAAAGTATTCCAAATAAAGCAAACATTTAACTTTGATCCATCTGGAGAAGGTGATCCAATTTTATATCAACATTGATTCTTTTTTATGCAAAAGTGAGCCACTCATTTAACATATTCTACATCTTTAAGTCAAGACTACACTGAAAATCCACCGAAAATTTTGAAAATCATGCAAATTTCTTTTTCACATTTTTGGTCGATTACGGTTTGTAGTAGTAGATGGCATGCTATTTTTACCATTTTCACCATTTTAGGCCATCACGTGACAATTTAAAGAGACCTTTAGCAATCGTTAAAAGTAATAATCATTACTCTAAAGTTAATTTTTTGAGAAACTTTTTAACACTTTTCAGTATACAAAATGCCATGTTTAACTTGGTGAAACTTACAGGATAGGTCCATTATATTTAAATAAGAAATTTCACAATCCTATTTTTTTTTTTTGTTAATGCTAGTGTTTTGAAAATTATAGGATGTTAAGGAACAAAGTAAGTTAATATTTTCAAAGTTTTGTGAGCTAACACGTTGAAAATATTAGAGGACAAATGCTACAAGAATATTAAAAAATAATAATAATGTGGATCTTTTAAAATTGCTCTGTACTAGCCAAAAACAACAATTCACGTTAAAAGTTCAAATTGTTTGGCGCGTAGAACATTTTTAATTTTTACAGTAGTATCACAAAAATAATTAATAGTTAATCAAGTATTTAGTGTAGCAACATGAAAATTGGCATGCAAGTTTAAAATGATACTCTAATTATTTGGCAAAATTCTCATAATGACGGGTTTGTTATTATAGAAGTTGGAACTTTCGGTGTAGCCTTGCCGTAAAGAATATGACAAAAATCTATAGATAATAAATACACACCTTAATATATAACTAATCTGCAGCTTTGGACCTGGTTTGTTTATGTCGTTTGGTTGCAACATTTTGGATAAACATTTTTGTAATAACGGTTTGTTGTTTTGTTGAAAATGAATCCATCGATATTTTCGATACATCTCGCTGTCCGTGTTGAAACAAGATTGTAGCTTCTTGTGGTATGGTTTCAACTCATTTAGAATTAATAATCTCTATTATATTTTGAGTAGATAATAAGTACATAGAGCAAATTAGAAAACCAAAACTAAATTAATGCCAACAAGGTAACGGATGTAAGTCTGCCTATGAAGGAAAAGAAAGTCTAGGCTTGCCTTCTTCCTAGCAAGAAATTTATTATAAGTTGAGCCACTTTTTCCTCTTAAGAGAAAACAGGAAAATTACACAGATTTGTTGCATTTAAAGTGCAATAAAATCGGAGAACATTGAAGTATACTATTTGGCAACTTTTGAATTAAACTCCAGGAAAAAAGTATTCGCAAGGGATGGTAATGGACTTTACAAAGTAAGAAAAAAATTACGAATCCAGACAGCGAAGCATTTTGATTTGGCCTGCTTAGTGTACATCGAAAGTATCCTGTTGGATCGCTATAAAAATCACGAAGGAGATAAGAGCGATGTAAATATGATGTTCCAAGGAAAGTGAGCATTATCCTTCAAATTGGACGCGCTACACTGCACCAGCAAACTGCTGATATTGCTATACAAAGTGTAGATCCTAGTCCTCTTTATGTTGCAACCTTTCTAGGTGTAAGATTTGACGGCCACAACATAAATGCCTATATCAGATATACAGCCTCTTGCTGAAATCAGGACAGTGATTCAGTAAAACGCTAGCTAAAGTTTTCAGGGCTTTTGGTTCGTGTGAATATATTTTCCCATCTACTTTCTTATAACCTCAGTCCCCTGACATGTATTCTTAACGTTCATTAATGTACGCTTTCCGATATTAAACAAGCGCTGTGCAATGCAAGAATCGTGTTTAAAATAATTTAAACACTCAATTATGATAAATGCACTTGCTTCAGTCAAGTTTAAACTAAAGAATTCTCCTATTTGTTGATTAGAAGCTACATACATTCTTGATATATTAACTAGGTTAAATAATACATTTAATACCTATAGTTATGATAATGTAAACTTGGCAATTATCTTTGAATAAGTTAAGATAAATGATTATGTTAAGTACATCTATGACTGAAATTTGAAATCCTGAACTAATAACGCTAGCTTTTTTGGGATTTATACTACAGGTGTAACTTAGTGAAAATATGATACAGCCCAAAGTTTGCCAATTTCTCTTTGATATTTTAACTTTGTGGGTTCGTAGAATTATAAGGCCGAGTTGCAGAAATTAAAAATCTCCTTTATTTCCGTAGCAATACACTGTCCAATTCTCACGTAACAACATTACATCACACAATCTTCCAACGTCGAGGACAGTAACAAACAGTAACAGCAGATTACATCCTTAGCCGTCGTTACAACAACACATCTGGCTGTCTCTCATTTTACAACACCGTTTCATAACTTGCTACCCCCTCTTGGCCAATCGTCGCCTCTTTAAATACTTCACAGATAATTTCTAGATGATTCGCAAATAAACCAGAACGCGAACAATCTCTATCAGTCCAGAAGTAACTAGAAATTTCCATTTATCTCAGTTTGTTTGTTTCGGCAGATCCTTATCTGTCTGTTGTCTATGTCCGCGGGATCTTGGTTTTCACACTGTCCTCCTAACAGTTTCTTTTGTGTAAACAAGCCACGCGATCGTAGATACGGTGGATAATATCGTCAATTTTTTATTTTTGGTTACGTCACCTAAATAGTCCCTTGCGACACAATAACTTATATTTTGTTCTAATATTTTAACAACAGGTTCCCAATACATACAATTTTGAATTTGCCCTAGATTTCTCTGTGTCTCAAAAACTTTAGGCTCCAGAAAGTTTTAAAGCTATGAATTTGACTTTTTTGTCCAAATTTTGAAATATTTGTGCTTTGAAGTAAAGAAAGTGGACTTAAAATGCACCTCACATTAAAACCCAGGGCAATTTTTATTCAGTGTGTCTCTATGAACGTGTGTAGCAAGTTTCATTAGTCTTAACACTAAAACTGGACATAAGGAGCATTTTAAATGATGAAAAATGCAGAAATTTTCAATAGCGAGAAAACGAGGATAAAGGATTAAAATTCATATCTAATACTACCATTCACGTAAGTTTAAAGCTAGTTTGGAGCATTTAAAAATGACGCGGATGCTATCTAAGCATTCTTTGGATTCAGGAAAGCTTACACTATTTTATTGACTAAAAAGATGAAAAGGTGAGTATATGAAAATGTTTATGAAATTACAGTCATACATATTCTTAAACTATATTGCAACGCAGCCTATTCTAGGCTGACAGCGAACGAGGGTTGGACAGCAGTAACCTAAGAGATCGGAACAAAACTATATGAAACGAATTTCACAAAGAATATACATGCACCTTAGTGCATGAATCTGCGTAATATGTGGAGCAATGCCTCACGCCATGAAACAGTAGAGAAAACGGAATGAAAGGGTAAAGCAGAAGGAATCTTTCTAGATGAGCAACCTTACAAGGGAACACCACGAAAAAGCGAAGGTCAGGTTGGCTGGTAGACGAGTATCGAGCCTCGTACCTCCGATTGCGATACCACGGAGTCAGCTTTTTAGGTACTACTATCCCTACCACTACTAATAATAATATTAATAATAATAAATATGCAATAACGAACTTTTTATTGTCATGTAAATGGCAACACTTACCTAATGTATATTTTACTGTTCCTGATTAACAATTATTTTAGAAGTTTTACCACCGTTAGCACAGAATGTATTTTCCTTCCAAAGTCTTTGCTTTATTCCTTGTAAAATGTTCAGTTTATGTAGTAACACTTTCTGCAGTTCCAATCTTCACAAGCTTAACGAGCCCCGTAGCTCTTTATTTTATTTGATTTGACGGCCAACAAAAGAAATCACAATTTTTGGAAAAAGATCTCGCT
This sequence comes from Mantis religiosa, assembly GCA_030765055.1. Lineage (NCBI taxonomy): Eukaryota > Metazoa > Arthropoda > Insecta > Mantodea > Mantidae > Mantis > Mantis religiosa. The sequence goes on along the minus strand of CM060952.1, from coordinate 157,306,751 downwards.
TCCCTCACCACTACCATTACGACCTAATGCCTTCTAATTTACGTTGGTAATTAAAATAAAAAAACGAAGAACGGGATTAGCGCAAGCTGTTGTAGGTCGGAGCATGATGAGCTTGTACTTGCAGCATCCCTCAGAAGCTGTAACAGTTGGGTTTACAACCATTGCCTGTTCCTGACTCTTTAAGCTCATTAATAGATTAATTACAATGTTTGTACTCAAAGAAGGGAATGATAATGGTGCATGTGTCTTGCCTGTGGGGCCCTTTGAGTCCCCGTATGTGCTAAAACTTTGTGAGCTTCATCACTCAGTAACTTACTTTACTTCACTCTTACCTTTGCTCTCGTTTCAGCCCTATTATGTAGAGAATAAACAGAAAAAAATCGGGTAGTAATTGGTCGGAATGTATCCCGCCATAACGGAGTTTGATAAACTAATACACTATTCTTCAAGTAAGGTTTCAACTCCAACAAAGGTTGTTAAGCTAAACCAGGGACGAACAATTGACAGCTTATTTTACTTATTTTAATAAGCCTAAACATAATTTTATTTCCTTTGTTTCTTCTTTTATAATATTAAAACAATTTAGTCCTTTGTTCATTATTTCAAGAAATGCATTCTTCATTGCTTAACTATCGACAAAATTAAATACTAAATTGTTTTTATTTCACGTCTCGTTTAGTGTCTGTATATCACTATAATAAGATAATACACAGTGCAAAATTATTTTATTATTATTATTGAGTTCATATTATGTCGGGTAGCTCCAAGCTCCATGAATCCGGACTGCGCCGTGGCTCAGTGGTTAGACTACTTGGCTCTCACCAAGGCGGCCCGGGTTCGATCCCAGGCGACCGCAAAGTGAGATGTGGTGGACAACACGGCGCGAGGGCGGGTTTTCTCCGGGATCTCCGGTTTCCCCCGCCATCTCATTCCACCGTGGCTCCATGTTCATCTCATGTATAATCAGTGTCATCGCCTGCGGTGCCGTATGTAGTAAAAGCGGACGTTAAACACTACACATTTTCATTTCCATGAATCCCGGACTTGTATAACGAGGTCTATCCGAAAGTTCAAAGATCCAGGCCTCTATCGACCCGGGAACGATGGAAAACTCCGGGGTCCTTTCCATGGGGCAATACCTTGAATCTAAAGAGCCCTCCCCCCCCCCATCTCACGATGGGTTGAAGTGGATACGCCACTTACGCGCGTTAACCCTACAGCGAAGTCTATCGAAAACATCGGTGGGGCTGCCTGGTGATCTAGTACACCTTCTACTAGCTATGCAGGCTAGAACCCGGGACTTCTTAGGTAACCCTCTACCCCTTCCGGGTGGCCGAGGCCTGGCCGGAGGTACCCGATCTCACGCGGGTGTCGGGAACATACTGTCCCCTCGAGTCCAACCCAATCCGAAGAACTCTCCTTCGAGAGGGGCTCGGCAGTTCGGCCCGAGGTTCCTCGCGTAACGTCAGAGGTACCACGAGTGCTAAGGGTCCACAGCGCTCGCAGTAAAGCAGCTGAAGGAGACGGGTCCCCTCCCCTACTGTAAGGACCCCAGACTCATTTGGGCATCATTTCACGCATCTCATTCATCGTCCGATGTGACTTAACGTTGGAGGACGTAAATTAAAAAAAAAAATTGCCACGACCTGACCACGGATTGACTTGGATTAAGATGGATTTCCGCGCGGTCAGGCCTGACCTAGTGGCTTAGCTCAGAGGATATGCATGCTTTCAGGAGAGGTTGGGGTTTCGCTGGAAAATTATTTATGAAGGTTAAGGTACACTAATATACTGAAACTATAGTTAACAGCAACCTCACGGCCAAAGGTAAAAAGGTGAACTTATGTAAGAATTGGTAACCAAACTTCCGTACGAGTTTGTGGATGCAACAGTGTGGAGTTGTAACTTCTGAATGTTAATATGGAAGGCAAGAAGGAACACTTTCGACATTTAATGCTGTTTTATTACCGTAAAGGTAAAACCGCCTCACAAACTCAACGGAAAATTTGTGCTGTTTACGGAGAAGATGCAGTGACGAGTCGGGCATGTCAAAAATGGTTTACTCGATTTCGAGCCGGGAACTTCTCTGTGAAAGACAAACCTCAGTCTGGACGACCTGTGGTTACGGATGAGAAAAGGATAAAGGACATGATTAACTTTAGTTAATTATAGTTAACTTAGTGTATTAAAAAAACAAAAAGAAAAACTACCGCTCCGCTGTCTACAAGCTGCTCCATCTCATGACTTAAGCATGCACCACTTAAAATCTACATCACAAACTAATATTTTTCTGAATGTCTTTCATCAGCGATATGTCAGCATTTCCCAAAATTTAAATTACTATCAGCCCAAGTTACCATCAATGTAGTCCACTTTCAACTTTTACGGCAGTAAGGCACTCATGTCACTGCAAAATAATGCAATAGTTTTCTATTTGCATTTTTCTTTACCTCCAACAAGCCAACTTAAAACCCCCTTCCTCATCAATGCCAGTGTTGGGAGTCGCTTGGGTTCCCTCAGAGCATATTGACCTGACAGATGAGATCAGGGTTGAGGGGTCGGCCCAACGCCTGGGATGAATGAATGATGGAGAAATTTATAGAGTTATGGTGGGGGAAACCGGATGACCTGGAGGAAACCCACCCCAGAGCCATGTTGTCCACCACAAATCCCACTTTGCGGTCGCCTGGGGTAGAACCCGGGCCGCCTAGGTGAGAGCCAAGCGGTCTAATAAAAGGGGCCGCATAGCTGAGAGAGAGCGGACATGCATCCGTCTCTGTCAAACGCTGTATCGCAAGAGGACGAGATTCTCGCATGCTAGAGGGCGAAGCTATACTTGACGTCACAACTACTACGCTAAACAAAACAGTCACTTGTGTGACACTATTTGTTCGGGAAGTCTAAAAATAATTTGTGCTTGCCCTTACTTTACTAAGTATTTGTTCATTCCTCTTTTCATTTGTCGTTCTACCCACGTAGCCTCTTGTTTATTTCCATATTAGCCCTCAAGCCATCCATCCCCCTAACCCGATTAATTCATCCATGTATCTTGCTAATCATTTATTTAAACGTGCTGATTATGTTCGAAATATTTTGCAGTAATTGCTTTGACATGGAGCGCCTGTCCCACCGTCATCGATGGCACAATTTGTTAAGCGACTAACGAAGTGTTTTAAGAGAAAATAAGTAATTAGCCACGCTCCAGTTTGCGTGTGGCCAGCAACACCGATATTACAATTTGTCACACGAGTTGGGACCCCTCCCAGAAGTGACGTAATTTATGGGGGGGTCCCATCAGGGGAGCAAGGGCCACATCACAGGTACGGCCATTCGCGTGAAAATTTGCCATGCTCGTGCTGCTTAATTCTGCGTTTGGAGTTCATTTCCCGTGGGATGGATGACGCTATGTGCCTTCCACCAGGGAACACAGCTCCGCATGCCTGAAATAATCATACATCACCTGCGTGAGTTTTAGCACAAAAAGTCGAAAAGGAAATATTTGAGGTTTACATGTAATATAAAACAATACACAGTACTGCTGTCTCCTTTATTGCTGCGGTTTAATATTGTTTTTGAAGATCATCAGGGACTGCAGATATTCGCATTGCGATTTGATTTTAATACCAGCAAAGCATATTGGATTACCCACAACCTCTCGTTTTAGCTGCTTTGATTCGGAATGCTTGGTATTTTAATAACGGAAACCTTTGACTTTTATTACTTTCCGTGGTGGTTTTAGTGTCATGTGATATGACTTTAAATAACACAGTATTCCATCGAAATTGCCAAGCCTTTTATGTTAAAAGAGATCAGTGAAAAGTGAAGAGATTTTAATCTACAGAATTACGTGGCCTTTGTGCATTTCTGTGTACCGTTCCACACAGTCAGTCGTTTGATGTAATAGAATATATTGTGGAATTAAAGATATCAATCCAGGATGATAAAGTGAAAACAACACCTATATAGTTAATGGCTGGGGAAGTGTTTGTGATACTGTGGGCTTCATTATAACCTTAACGTTCTATTAAGTGTATTAAAGATTCGCCCAAGAAGGGAAATTATTTTAACTTTTTCAAATGATGCGTTATTTAGGGCTTACTTAATTTACGGCTGACTTACGGGAGGCTCTACATTTAGTTTCCATTGATCACCCACTTTGAGCTAGAGTTTACCGTAGTTTTCTCTGTTCGGTAGATGAACGATTGAGTGATTTAACCTTCCTTCACTTGCATTACAGGTTCCTCTCATGTTTCAGTGTGCTTCCAGTAGAGAAAAAGTTAGAAAAACACAAAACTTTCAAACAGAAAAATTCCTGAAGTAGTTGTAAAAACATTTATTTTTAAATTATACGAGGGCTGTTCACAAAAGAATGATCATACATTTTATGGTTATAATTTTTTGCACTAAAATTCAATCTTATTATATTCTCTTAGCTTAATGTGAAACAAACACGCCGTAGTAGTTTCATTGTTGATGCTCCTGGATCCCGTCTTTGAGAACCAAGCAAGTTCAGACATTTTCAGTGCCGCCTATCGCTGCAATGGAGGTAATACGGAGTTAAAGTTGATATTAGAGGAAGGTCCGGAGTTTCTCTCGAACGCTGCTGGTGAAACTTGGCTACATCATTTTGATCTTGAGAGCAAACAGCAAAGCTAAGAATGGAAATCTCCTTCATCACCAACCCCCAAAAAAGGAAAAGTGGTTGCTTCTGCTGGGACAGTTATGGTCATCTCTTTCTTTGACATTCATGGAATGGTTTATCAGCATGTTGTACCTGCACACACATCAGTAACTGGACAATACTGCAGGGATGTCCTGAAAACATTGCAAGTCCATATCAGCCGCAGAAGACCACTTTCCATGAAGCAGGCTGGATAATGCGAGGCCGCATATTGGCAATGTTGTTGCTGAGTATCTTGCAAAAAATCAACGTGAAGTGCATCTTTCACCCTCCCTATAGTCCGGATTTAGCCCCATGTGACTCGCAGAAACTCTGAGACAAGTGCATCGCATTCAGGGCAGACAATTTTGAGAAGGTCCATGAAAATTATGAGTAAGAGTAAAGATACGTTGTCAAAAAAAAAAAAAAAAAAAAAAAAAAAAAAAAGGATCATTCTTTATTGAACAGCTCTCGTAATTTTTGAAAGTATTAGCCACTTATGAAATAATACTTAACCGTTAACATTAATTTTTTTCTGATAAATCAGTGAAACAAATGTAGTGTGCACAAGTGAGAGGTGTTTGCGCTTCTTTGATAAGTTAAGTGATTAATTGAATACCTAAGCAAGTGTTTCTCCTCTGTAACTAACTTAAGATGTGTTAAAGAATAGTGTTTATTACAACTACATTGTGTTAATGTAACTAGTGAATCGGCAAAGAAGTTTGTGTGAGCACTTTACTACAACCCCCGTAGTAGTTCCCCCTTTAGAAAAGTAATGAAAGCACGAATTCGCTCTTTTGTCTAATCGGAATTGAAGTCACATAATTAATGTTACACTTGAAGCATTGTATAAACAAGTTCTTAAAGTTTCACTAGAGTTCCACTAAAAAAGAGGATAGGCATATTGGAATCTCTTGCCTAAGATAGGAACTGGCAACATATGGGATGTTTCCCAGCAAATTTGCTTAGCTACCCTGAGGCAATTTGTATCGAGTTTTATCTTCATTTTATTTATTTATTTTTCACTTTTTTAATTTCTCATCCACGTACATAACAGGCAACAAATGTGCTGCACTCTACTCAAAAATTCGTTGCCCATATTTCGTAGAAGTACATGTTAGAGGACCCTTGAATCAAAATTTTAAAATATTGGAAAAAGCTCTCTTTCTCTCTACATGCGTGCGTGTGTCCCTATGCGTATCTCTGAACAGCACAAATCAACGGGGAAAATAAAGAGCTCTTTAATTGGGAAACTTGGTGCTCTGTTTCAGCACGCTCCAAGAATGCTGCACAAAGATTTTTCAAGAAATCGTGTACTAACTTTAGATTAAAAATTATTTGATTTTTTAAAAATGTTTTTAGAAATTTTTATTATAACCACCTAAGTTGATCAATTTTATGGCAAACTTCCCTGTATTGATTTTCTGGGATTAGCTTCTGAAGTAGTCTTCATTCTACATTACCTCCATAATGGATAAATAGTAATAGAGAAAACCTTACTACAGAGAAAAATGTAGATCTCTTTATATTAGACAATCTAAGTTAAGTGAAACTTATGGCGGATACGAGATATTCTTTATTTTCTCAAAAGAAGGCCGTGGTTTGTATTTAATTCCTGACCAATTTATTCTCCTACTTTAAGGAAATATGTAATAAATAACTTTCTGCAAATGTTTATCTTGATTTACGTGAAGTAGACACAGAAACAGGCGTTTTAAAGAAGAGGCACTGAGAAGCATAAGGGCTCCAGGTACAGAAACATAGTTTTGAGAGCCCGCCTCGGTAGCGTAGATGGTAGCATGTCTGCCTCACGTTCAAGAAGTCCCGAGTTCGAATCTCGGTCAAAGTGAGTTACCTGCATATGGTTTTTCCGGGGTTTTCCCTTATCCTTCAAGACGAATGTCCGGTAACTCTAAGCTCCATTGACCCTGGACTCATTTGAGCATCATTTCACCCAATTCATTTACCATCCGATATGACTTAAAGTTGAAGGACGTAAATTACAAAAGAAAAAATAGTTTTGAGGAAAACAGATGTTTGTTAAAATCAAAATTTCCATTGCTAAGCACTATTTGCGAACGTGATGTAAAGAGTGAATTAGGACAACACTAGATAAACATTGAACAGCGCAGAGCAAACAAAATGATAATGTATGCTTTGGGGTTTACGTAACTGAATATTAGGAAAAATAAGCGAGATAGTTTCTTATAAATGTTTCATTAAATCAAAGAGGGCCTAAAGCACATCTACAGCTGGTTCGCAAACGTCAGGCTAAGATCTCAAAATCGACCATGTTTTGCTTTAGGCCATAATGGTTCTAAGCGCGCCTCAGTAACTACATGACTCAGTAGAAAACGTCATGTGCGTGATCAGTTCAGATGTTGTGTTTTCTTTTCTTTATATTGATATCAAATGTATTAAATATTACTTATGATCAATGATCTATTTGCAATAACCATAATAATTTTATAGCAGTAAACGTACCTAAGCTATATAAAAATATATAGCATTTGAACACAATCCTTTGTCTTAATTTCTAAATTTAAATCTGTAATCAGTGTCCTTTATTGATTTTCTATGTAGTATTGAGATTCAAATTGATCTTGCCCCTTCAGTATATAAAACCCTTATTGTTCTTTCTTGTTTGAATTTCAGTTTGTAGGTATTTGCTTTCTACTGGTGCTGCAAGTATGTGTGTGGTATATGCTTAAAGATAGATAAAGTATTCTTGTAATGCATACCTATAGTTTTGAAAATTGAAATAAAAACAATTGCACTTTATCTCATAACCCAAAGACTACAAAATCATTTTTCCTTAAAGAGATGTAATCAATGGTTTCAAACTCAGTATTTATAAGGCTGAAGAAGGAAAATTGAACTATAAGACAGTAAACTCTATGGGAACGAAACGTCCCCCTTAAAGCAGAGTTCGTAACAAACGTAAGGCAGAGCGCCTGCGCGAATATTTGGTCCGCATCGCATACAGACGCTACACGCCGCCATGCCGGCCGGACTGTTGGAAGCGAAGGGTTTTTGTTTGGGTTTTGTAGGGCGGCCGAGTTTGGCGGGTAATCGATCCAGCCCCTGCATGTAGCCAACGCACGTGGTGGCGGTATGGCGGCGGCATCCCCGGGAAAGCGCCGCTGGAAAACAATATCTCCTCTTCCGTCGTTATCATCCATTCTGCTTCGTCTCTCCTGCTTTCTTTCTTATCCTTCCTTTTCTGAGCACGGTGCTAATGTAAATTAGAAACCGCAATTAGTTTAAATTCGTCCCATGTGTTGTGCATAACAAAAATAGAAAGAAAAGTTAGAGGAAGAAGAACGTACGTGAAGAAGAAAGGAAATGCAAAACTTTGTACATCAACTTTAATGAACTTTGAAGACAGATGACTAATGCTTGCCGTTGGGTTCTTCCAGTGTCCAATCTTATGAATGTTTAAATAATGAGGGATTCCTGTGGTTGAAACTCTTAAGTTTACATCTTTATAAAAGCTTTCCGTCAAATATTTCTTCACTTCTCTTTATCATATTCAAACTTTTGGTAGGATTGCTAAGTTACTTACTTATACCTGTATGTATGCTGGCTTGGTTTTACTTATTGTGATGTTCATTCGCTGAAGGGGTAGCTGTAAATTTCTAAACAAATATTTCTGACAATAGTAACTAATAGTAGGATGATTAATAACTGAAGTAATCTGGCTTACATATCTTACATATCATACATATTATTCAGCTGTTTTAAAGAAAAAGAATAGCACTATGTAGGAAAATAAACTGACTGGAACATTGGACACAAATAAGAGAAAATGTAACGTTCGATTTTATTTTGTAACTCTGAAATATTGATCTTCAGAACCATGTACATATGAACGTTTTTTTAAAACTGTTTTAAGGTTAGAAACACATCCCCCAAATATGTGACAGCAATAAAGATATATACTGTATATAATTGGGTTTTTACAGCTGGCATTGATCTTAATAATAATAAATTGAAGCCCGCCTCGGTAGCGTAGATGGTAGCAAGTCTGCCTCACGTTCAACAGGTCCTGAGTTCGAATCTCGGTCAGGGTGCGTTACCTGGATAAGATTTTTCCCTTATCCTAAAAGACGAACGTTGGGTAACTCTAAGTTCCATGGAGCCTGGGCCCATTCCATTCATCGTCCGATATGACTTAAAAAGTTAAATGACGTGCATTACAAAAATAAATAAATAAATAAATAAATAAATAAATAAATAAATAAATAAATAAATAAATAAATAAATAAATAAATAAATAAATAAATAAATTGAAAAACGCACAAATTGTACATTGTTATTTATAAACTAGTTTGTTCTTTGTTTTTGCATGGTGACATATTGACTTCAATCTTCTTTCTATGGGATATCGTTCACACATTTTTTTGCTCATATATTTTAATATATATCCTTCAGATGGTTCGTGATACATCTTGTTTGTGTACATGAAACTTGTCAACAAGTTTCGCAGTTCGAAGTTCGCTGTCTTCCATGGTCTCTCTATAATTTGCCTTTACAGCGAAGAACTACGACCACACATCTTCTGTCTTCTTCTCCATAATTTTTAATTGGTTTCCAAATGCTTCGGTGTATTGCAGCAAGTACTGAGGGCTGATGTCTTCAATTAAGAATGGTTCTTTTGCTTGATCAGTCTTGATCATGTCGTTTTCAATAATCCGAGCGCTGCTTCTAGGTACGTTGCTTTCACTTTTTCAAACGTTTCTAGGTTTTTTCTTCTGTCAGTTTTTTCCATATAGCCTCGATTCTGTATAGTAATATAGGAATAATTTTTGCCTTTAATAATTTCATTGCTGTTTCAAGGGTTATCATCCGAATGTTGTTTATCTCGTGCATTGCTGTAAATGCCTTCACCGCTTGTTCTGATATGTGTTTAGTGAAGCCTCTGACTGTGGATTGTAACGTCAAACCTAGGTATTTATATTCTGGTACTATTTTGAGTTTTTGCCCTCTGAAATTAATATCGGCCGTTGCGAGAGCTTTGCCTCCGTTTCGGAAGATTATCATTTTTGTTGATCAAATAGAATGTAGTTCCCAGGCTTGTAGGCCATGGTAACACATACTGGGCCACAGGTGTGTAGGTATGTATTTGTGTGTGTAAGTCTCGGTGTAGTTCGTGCGTGTATTTGTGTGCATTGTGAGCGCATGTGCGTGCATACGGGGCGCCGCGCGTGTGTATAGTTATGAACTTCTTAAAAAAGAAGAGGTCGTTAAATACTAAACCTGGCATTTAAGTTTAGTATTTTAAAGTAATTGATTTTCTCTAACATGTATCTGAAGATTTTGATTAAGTTACCAATTGTTTTAGATATTTTTATGGCAAAAGAAGTGTATATTTTATATTTTCTGGATGTAGCCTCTGATATTCTCTTCGTTTTGGATACCTTTTGCATGAGACAGACAAATTATTACTGCAGAAAAGGATAGATCTCATTAAAGCACAATTTATCTTAAATAATATTGCACGTTACTTGACCATATCTAAGTCATTGTTACGTGTTAGAATTTTCAAATATTTCATAGTACTCTTCGAAACAGCAAATTCCTTTTCTTTTTTCCAGTCAAAAACACACATAGGGACCAGTTATTAAATGATTTGATACATATTTTGCTTGGTGTATTAATTTCTTTGCCTTAAAGTTTAACATCAGATGGTGAATGAAGAAATGGTTGTTAGGATATTCAAATGGGCCTCGTGTTCTTAGACATTCTGTTTCTCAGAATAAAGAAAACACCAATATAAACATCTTTTGGATAACTCGCCCTAAGTAAAATTCAAAGCCGGGACCTTCTGAATATGAGGCAGAAATAATAATTCTTCTTGCAAGCATATAAATGTAAAATAAATGTTTAGAAAGATGCTACTGAAAGGGTAGTTTGTGGGGAAAAAGGGTCAGAGTATGTCATGTAAGTGCAACATGTAAATTATTTCTTTGTCCTATTCTCTTGTTTAGATACTCTCTGAAATTTGCAATTTAAGTTCCCATCGATGCTTTCAAAACAAGAGCAATTTTTCACCTGCACTCGTAACTGTAAACACTTCCATGAGCTGATTAATTCGTTATACTATGAATAAATGGCATTAGTTGTGTAGCAGCTTGAAGAAAATGTTTACAGAAATTTTAATAGGTTTTGAAGTTGTTAATCATTTATTTTATCAACCTTTCTGGCGATTCAGCATGCCTTTTAAACCATTAGTTCACTTAAAACTAGTACGTTGTCACTTAGCATGCAGTGGTATGCCGACCGAGGGTGTGTATTATAAAGTATTTAACTACGCTTATAAGAATTTCCAGAAATTGTTTATTGAATAATTTAGGAACCGCAATGGGTAATGTAGACTTAAAGTTGCGAATATAACGCCGGTTCCCATCCAACATCGTGTGAAAAGAAAAGCTGCAATAGGTAGCGAATTCCAGTCAAGAATGCCAACTTTCTGGCTGAGAGTGCAGAAATGCTGGTCACATCTCCTGCTCGTATCGGATAGATGATCGCCCAACTCTGCCTTGCCTATGTGGGCGTAATCCTGCTAGTCGGGTTGGCAGGCTCACGAACGATTCTGGCTGCTACGCCGTGTGTATTATTTGTAGCAGTACGAAGTTTGAGTTGACTAGTACGGTGCTTTGTTTTTAACTGTCCTAATGACTTAAATATCATGTCTTAACAACTTACTGCAATATCTTTACACGATGACATAACAATGTTGTTTTGGTGTGGAGCCAAGCAAGTCAATTTTGAAATTCGGAGCAAGAATACACTAGAAAATATGGTCTTTATTGTGCACCGACTGCTCTTGTTTCTAAAGAGAGTGCGATGGAGTTTGAAATAAAATGTTTTAGTCAGTATTCATTTAATTTAGTGTATTATATTTTAACACTTTAAAATTATAAGTCCATTTTGGCATAACATCATGCAGTCATGAAAGTCCACAATGAAAGTCCACAAGCAAATGAAAGTCCACATTTGCATTATTACCTTAAATATGTTCTCCAGATAAAATAGGTTTCTGCCAAAATCAATCTTACTGTCCGTTAGAACTTTTAAACGTAGGGTAGAGGGAGGTATTTCCGTGACATAGGCAATTTCTTGATACTCTTCCGAAGGGATGTTACTGAGGATCCAGTTGATGTTAACCCTCCTTTCACTGTTGGTAGTTGACATATTTGCCCCTCTAGCTCATGAGCTATCGGCAGGTGCGTTTCTCTGACGGATAAAGACGGAAACTAAAGTTATGTTAGGAGAGGGAAGTTGTCAGCAATTTTCTTACGAGGTTTTGTCGTGTGTGTTATTGTGCCACTATACAAAGAATATTTATCGGTAAGTGATATGTTATTGGTAATCAGTTTGTAGCTATAGTTCCGCTCTATTAATTCGTGTTAGTGTCATTGTACTACAATGTATTAGGGAACCATAATCCCTTACTTTCTGGCACTGTTTTCTTAGCATTTTTGCCATTGTAAAAATGGCTTCCTTGCCTAGCTTGTAATTTGTGCTCAATTTCAAGTTGTCATGTTTTTTATATGGTGTACATAAACAAATTTGTTTTTAATATTATGTAGAATAGTCATACCCAAATGGGTCCAATGCTCCTTCTGTCTTGTGCCATATCATGTTTAGTGTCAATGCTCAGAAGATGATGTAATATTTAGGTGTGATAATTGTTGTGCAGCTGAAATATCGAATGACTGCATTGTTTCTGATTAAATATCTGAGAAAAATCCAACTATTATTTGGAAGTATAATGGTTTTCATCATTCACGAACATACTTCACCAGTATCACGAAATTAAATACCCATATCACGAAATTGCCTTCATAATGATACCTTACAAATCAGACTTTTACTATTAAAATATATAGTCAAAATGAATTATTAATTTCACATCTGTTGCATCTAATGGTCTTGAATAACATTATAAACTTAACATAACATTATAAAATTATAAGTAAATACAAAGTAGTGTTACATAATGCTTCTGTTTTCTTTCGAAGATTCTGAAGATTTATCCACCAGCAATTGTAAGTTTACAGCCGTATAAAGGTTTATTTGGATTTGATAGTGTATTTCATAGCTAATTATATTTTGGAAGATTTTTAAAAGGCTGGTTATATTCTACGAAAATTTTAGCTTAAATGCCATGTTTTCTTTGCACGTAGACGTACAATGCCTATAATCAAATGTTTTTATTGCTGGAATAAAGCTTTTCAGTTCTGCTGATGAATGAACGCAATGAATTGGGAATGCTTGCTATTTTCTTTTAAATAGGAAGGTAGTCTAAAAGAGAGGCAAGAGGAAAGAATGTGAGATTTCTGAAGCAATGTCGTCCATACACAATGAGGGGGTATTTGTGTGACGAAGAAGGGGAAAAAATTGAGCGAGGCTTCTGCTAGTGTTTCTTCAACTCTCTAGGCCAGAGTACGGAAAGGGGAAGAGGAGATGAGAAAAAATGCTACCCCTTAACGCGGCATCCCCTTCCTATCCTTGCTTCTCTCATCATCCTCAAAAACTGCCCGTAACTCATCTCCAGTTGCGGATAGACTTGGCCCCCGCATCCTGCCCCCGCCTCCACTTCGTTGTGGGCTAACACGAGATACGACATTAGAATCACAAAGAACAACCGCAACGCATTTAAATTACAAGGTAAAATTGTATTCAAAGAGTGGTAGGGCTCCCTGTATTCCGAAGGGAGGTTTTTCCAGGGTTGTTATGGGGTGGGAGAAATTTGCCCTCCGCTTGTCGCACGGGTATAAATTAAGGTCGTCAGATTCCGTGTGTCCTCGAAAGGCGGGTGGACAGGTTCGCTGGGGTAATATAATCTCTAGGAAATGTAATTACATCAGCTGTACCGAATGGAAGGGTACAAGGGATGGCTATTGGGGGAGAAAGAAGCCATTATCGCTAAGAGGCGAATCGGATTGATCAGAAGAACCACTAGCTCTGAGGATGTCGCTCCTCCTCTGCTTAAGTCAATGTTGCGGCTCAGTATTTCCTGTCATCTCAAGTTCTATCTTCCTCTGACCTGGTACTCCATGAAAAACTCGGCATTGGTCATCCCATCGTTTATTCTGATGAGGAGGCATACTGAATTGCACGTAGTCAAACTGTGTACTGTCAATACATTATCTGCCGTATTTTTGTAGGAGCAAAACACGTATCATGCCAAAGTTTGATACTGAATTTTACTTAAAATGCAAATGAAAGCTAGTGACAGGACTAACCAGTTATCTCCTAATTAACTTGTCATTCAGGATCTATTCAACTACTGTACCTCAATAATCCTTAATGCTTAGTAATATTTCACATTACACACCAAACTTACTCATGGAAGTTCACAAATTAGCAGTAATTTGCTCTTCTGTAAGTCTACAAAAAAACATGGAAGATGTAAGACTGTTCAGGGGATGGGGAAACATATTTTCGAATAGGAAATAAGCTATAAATATTAGCGTTGGAAAAGTAAATAAAGTACGAGAACTGCAAACGATGAAAAGTTAGGAATATTATTCTGGGAATGGATGTTGTCAGTTATGGTCTGGATACTGGGAAATGTTGAGAGTAATTGAGGATATGTTGTAATAAGTCGTCTGTATAAGCCAGTCGCTTATCTGAATGAGGCCACATGATTATAGAGTTGAAATTTATATTATCAGGTGCATACTTAAATTGTGTTGTTGAAGTTTTTCTCAGATTGCATGAAGATTTAAAACTGTAAAATCAGAACTAGAGGCTCATTAAAAATAAACGTTGAATTCACAGTTTATAGTGTCTCTGGGAAGAGACAAATGATGAACAATTACACTGTGAGAAAACTGACAATGGGATGAGAATACACGTAATTTCTTGCCTTGTTTTTATTTGGAGCCTAGGAAATTAGACGTCAGCAAGCACTAATGATATAGAGAAAAATAGTAAAAGTGAGTTTTTGTTCTTATTAATTACGGCATGCCTAAGTCTACCAGCACTTGACATTACTGCATTTAAATGCAACTTACAGTTTTGCATTTATAGGTGCATGTTTCTCATTAATTATTAAAGGCAGAGCCTTAATAATAGGAGATTGTTGCGAATGTAGTGTATACCCTCGCAATTATTGAATAAAACAGAACTATATCGTTTCGTATCTTCCACACTTTCCTTTTGATATTTACATGCTGTGTTAATGGAGTTAAATACACTACATATTCACTTGCTACCAAAGTAAGGAATGATATTATAACAAACACCAATCACGTGTGTATCACATGACTTAGAGGCCATACGGATATGCATGGCAATGAGAGAGCAGATGGAATTGCTAAACGTTACGCATTATCCCAAAAGGAATTCAGTTATAAAGAGTCTAAGATATCATTTAAAAAAAAAGAAATTTTCGAAATGTGGAAGAGCACTTGGATAAACAGCGTTAAAGGACAAATCACTCGAAATTTATTTTTTCCAACTGTTAATGATCGTGTAAACTGCAAGTACTTTTCACCTAATTTTATTTTGACCCAGTTTGCTACCGGACATGGGAAATTTAAAACATACTTTCGAAGATTCCATATAGACCCTACTGATGGATGTCTGTGCAAATGTGAAAGTGTTGAGGAAAGCGCTGAACACTTAATTTTTAGATGCGATCTTCCTTCTGAAAAGAGATACAATCATATTCAACATATTTCATATTGTAATACAGATCTTCAAACACCGTTGTTTAATTTATTCTTTAGAAAAGTTGCATTTCAAACTTTGAGCACTTTACTGGCCAAAGTTTTAAAACGTTATAATTATTATCATGTTCTGTCATTTTGATCTTTGTATTTATGTGTTTTCGTAACTAGAACCCTAACATACCTTACCGGTAAAATAGGTTTGCTCGCCTCAGTAGCGTGGTGGTAGCGTGTCTGCCTCACGTTCAAGAGTTCGAATCTCGGTCAGGGTGAGTTACCTGGATAAAGTTTTCTCCGGGGGTTTCCCTTATCCTGAAAGACGAATGTGGGGTAACTCTAAGATCTATGGACCCTAGGCTCATTTGAGCATCATTTCACCCATTCCATTCATCGTCCGATATGACTTAACGTTGGAGGACAAAAAATAGGGTACTTTATTTGCAGAATAAATAATGATGATGATGATGATAATAATAATAATTATAATTGTAATAATAATAATAGTAATAATAATAGTAACAGTAATAATAATAACAATAATAATAATAAATAATAATAATAATAATAATAATAATAATAATAATAATAATAATAATAATAATAATAATAATAATAATAATAATAATAATAATAATAATAATAATAATAATAATAATAATAATAATAGTAATAATAATAACGATAACGATAACGATAACGATAATATAATAATAATAATAATAATAATAATAATAATAATAATAATAATAATAATAATAATAATAATAATAATAATAATAATAATAATAATAATAATAATAATAATAATAATAATAATAATAATAATAATAATAATAATAATAATAATAATAGTAATAGTAATAATAATAGTAATAATAATAATAATAATAATAATAATAATAATAATAATAATAATAATAATAATAATAATAATAATAATAATAATAATAATAATAATAATAATAATAATAATAATAATAATAATAATAATAATAATAATAATAATAATAATAATAATAATAATAATAATAATAATAATAATAAATGCTGTAAAATTTCTTGAAAACAAAATTATAAAAATGTATAACACCTTAAACAAAGGTGTATGTAAGCGATAAGAAAAAAGTAATATTTTAAAATTATTTTGCTTACATATTTTTTTTATTATCTTCAAGTTATTTCACTATATAAAACTAATATTTCCAAACACCGTACATCATAAGTATCGAAAAAGAAAACTTAAACAATGTAAATAATTACATATCTATTCTAACTGACAATGGGCTGTCATATCTCAATATTCTAGTGATAAATTAATTTTATAGTACTATAATTAAATTAATATGAAATCTAAACCTGTGCATCCGAACGTTTTCCTTGTCAGATGCTGTTGATTAATGGTAAATAAATGATATTTTGTTTTCATGAAAAAAAGTGTTTATCTCCTACAAGCGGCGAGTTTTCGGATATAGTTTAAGAGAATGGATATTCGCCTACGAACCGTTAATATTGTATAAAGATTTCTTAAGCAACATACTGTGTCAAGAGCAAGAAACTGGAGCGCAATTCCTTTGCCCAGCGCTAACCCTAAGGTAGGAAAGGCACTGGTTGAACACAACCGGTTTGTTTGCACGTTTCTGCTTGCGTGTGTGAGAGCGCGCGGCGCTGTTTGCTTGTTGCATCTCTCTCGTTATTCTCTTATTTACCTTCCTTCAAGCCTGAGGCTGACAGAGAGGGAGGGAGAGAGAGAGAATCCCTCTCATCTCAACCACTAACTTCTGGCCCCACACCAACTTGGGTTTCTCATTAACGACCCAAAATAATACGCAGAAAGAGGTAGTGTAACGAAATACTCGCACTGTTTACTTTAGCCAGTGTATTAAAATTCCATACTACCGACCTCTACCCTCGTCACATCAACGGCGTGCATAAAACTCCGATGAAACAGCTATAAGGAAAGAAAGAAAGAAAAAAGAAACACGCGAGGAAACCGTGACTTCTTAAAAAAAATTAAAGCAAAAATATTCACATGAAAGCTTGAGTCGTAAACTCCCTCGTTTTCAGAGTGCACAGGTTAATCGAATATAGTGCTCCCAAGAGCAAAGAAGAGCAATAAAATGTGTAAACATTAAACGTTATATTCCGGATTCTTTTCGTTCTCATTTCCATTCTCGCTGTAAGATAGTGTGAGTCGTGTGAAAGCTCTGAATTAAAAAGAGAGTTCAACTGATGTTGAACGTTCCTTATTACTCAAAGATGTTTGTAGACATTGAAGTATGCTGGTAATATGACTTTAGATTTAAATTCTTTGCTTAAAACATGAGGATTATATGAGTAACTAAAGGTGCTCCTTTATGGTACAATGGTACAATATGAGGAAATATCTCCATAATTCTTATTTTGAGGTCTCTTAGGTAGCCACCGCTGAGGAAAGCACCGCCGTTTTGTTGTGGATGCATAATGCAAGATTGGGATTGCATTATGGAGGGAATTTGGCAAGTAGGCCACCATGCTGGGTCCAATGTACCTATGCCCACCAAGTGGGGCACCCTCGGGAGGAAGGATGAGGCGAAGGAAACAGAGGGCGACCGACCCAAGGAGCCACGACAGTACAGAGGGCAGGGTTTACTTGGATAGAGACTTCCCCCAACAGGTCAGGACAACGGATCTACCCAAAAGGATCTACCCAAAACTCCGAAGACCGTGGTTTCCTTCTACACGGGAACAATGGATAACTTGTAGGTTCTTTCCATAGGGTGATACTTGATTTCTTTAAAAGCCCTGCCCCCATCGACAACAACATCAAGACGGGATGGAAGTGGATACGCCACTTACGCGCCTCAACCCCGCAGGCAAGACTACCGGAAACCTCGGTGGGGCCGCCTGGTGATCTAGCACACCTTCTACTAGCTCTGCAGGCTAGTACCCGGGACTCATGAGGCAACCCTCTACCCCCTCCGGGCGGCCGTAATCTGGCCGGAGGTACCCAATTTCCCGTAGGTGTCGGGAACACACTGTCATACGCGACTCCAACAATCCGAACAACTCCCCGACGGGAAGGGCTCGGCAGATCGGTCCGAGGTTCCTCTAGTAACGTCAGACGTACCTGGAGTTCTAGGCTCCGCAGCAGCTGCACCACGCTCCCCTGCTGCGGGACGGCAACGAGCCGAGCCCCGAAGATCCCAGGCAGGCGATCCGAGCCCCAAAGGCCCCTAGCTGGCGCTTCCGAAATGGTCCCAGCAGAGGAGCGGAGACCGGCAACCGACCTACCGGAGGTAGTAGTTTTCCTCAGTTTTCCTCACTAGTTCCTCCTTAGTAGTAGAGGAAGTAGTTTTGCTCAGAGCATATAATCCTGTCATGCACCGCCGAGACACCCGCCGACACTTCTACCCTGAAGGAGACCACCAGATGAGAGATGATGTGAAATGATAATGGAGATGAAATGGAGGGACAGGAAATTCGGGGAATGTAATTAACCTACCCAGCATTCGCCTAGCGACCCGGGAAAACCCATGGGTCAGTTAGGTCGGCCACGGAAATCGAACTCGCGCCTCCCGAATGTGGGCTACAGACTGATGGCTGAGCCATGCCGCTCGGTTGCATAATGCAAGGCTAGCGATCAAAATGGAATAAAAGGACAAGGAATAGTGCGAATGTATAGTTGCACAATAAACATATTACTGCTTCTACCATACTGGTAAAAGCAACTTCTGGTTTTCTTTTCCGGTCTGCACTTTTGTAGCCGTTTAGTTCCTTCTTCCACTAAACGCAGTCATATCGTGGACGATTAATATTCTATAGTACAGAATTTGCTAACATTCTTGACTTAAACTTCATTGCTGTTTAAGTTTGATGAACCTTTTTACTACTTATTTCTGTGTTTTTAATTATACAGAGTCTTATTCTTTATATATGAGTTGTGTATATTTCGAGCTTTTCCAGCTTTG
Organism: Mantis religiosa; assembly: GCA_030765055.1. Lineage (NCBI taxonomy): Eukaryota > Metazoa > Arthropoda > Insecta > Mantodea > Mantidae > Mantis > Mantis religiosa. The sequence continues at coordinate 157,287,459 of CM060952.1, read as the reverse complement.
GTGCGTTATAGTATCTATTACTCTTTTTATCGGAGCTTCGGAAATGTTGCTTCTGCGGAAGAAAGAAACGCTTCTATAAAAAATACGCTTGGCTACTATCCATTATATTTTTGAACTTGGGGCTATACGGATTTAAATGCATAATTAGCAAGAACTCTCAGTCTGTCTGTGATAGTATAATTAAAAGAGGAACAGATTGGACAAACGAGAAAATCATACTTGAACTTACAGTATTTAAGAATGTGAATTAAAACTTTTCAAGAAAATCCTTGCCCAGCTGAACTTTACGCGGAAAATTGCTTAAACTATTTTACCTCCTTAATATTGCTGGTTGACTTTGTTGAAACATAATTTATGTACCTACTCGTATAACAGGATTACTCCACAAAAGAAAAATATAATATGCAACTAACTCAGAAGATATTCTTGTCTTGAAATTTCTGAGTTATATGTGATAAACAGGGCAGGAACTTTGGACACCAAAACATTGGAACGTGACGGCTGCAGGTTGCGAGACACTGACCTATGTTACCTCGCGATCCTCTGCTGTCCTGATGTACAGTCACATTCCGAGGGAAAGTCCGAGGTGAGACTTCGAATATTGAAATGTGTGCTGCTTTAAGGGCGATGGAAAAGGTTTGTGAACAAATAACCAAGTCCCTGTTGATACTAATTCTAATTGCGTTAAAACCAATCCATCATATTTGAAAATGTGTGAAATGCGACATTGTTTAAATAGCAACACAGATTCAAATACAGTATAACCTGCTTCAAGTATGCTCCAATCACATGCGATGTAGAGAGAACATTCTCTCAATACAAAAAATATTTTGTGATGCAATAGAACAAGTTTCAAATTTGAGAATTTACAATTGTACGTAGTTGTACATTGCAATAAAATTAGTGACTATAATTAAAATTTAAACAATGTTATTTCAATAGGCCTGAGATTCTGTTTCAAAAGAGATTGAATGAATGAGCTTAGGAACTTTCTCATAAAATTCATATATACGCACTTAGTCAGGAGTCTCTGTTGTCGTGGACTGACTGTACGTACTGTACGTACGTACTTAATTTTGATTACAGGTAATAATTAAGTATCTGCAACGACCGGGATTCGATGTTCTTTGCCTTAATTTTTTGTTTGCAAAGGTCATTTAAAGGAAGAACTAGAATTTCAACACTTCCATAACTTGACTCTGTTACAGTTTCGCAAATATGCGACCATATAGGCAGTTTATGTAGACAATTTGTAGCAATATTATTTTTTCCTGGTGCAATAATTAAACAAACAAATGTCTTATGATTGAGCACACATGCTGAATACATTTAACGGTTAAAAGTTATTGAATCATAAAATGAGTATGCAAAGTAGGATTCCTTAAAGTGAAGCAAAATTATTATTATTATTATTATTATTATTATTATTATTATTATTATTATTATTATTATTATTATTATTATTATTATTATTATTATTATTATTATTATTATTATTATTATTATTATTATTATTATTATTATTATTATTATTATTATTATTATTATTATTATTATTATTATTATTATTATTATTATTATTATTATTATTATTATTATTATTATTATTATTATTATTATTATTATTATTATTATTATTATTATTATTATTATTATTATTATTATTATTATTATTATTATTATTATTATTATTATTATTATTATTATTATTATTATTATTATTATTATTATTATTATTATTATTATTATTATTATTATTATTATTATTATTATTATTATTATTATTATTATTATTATTATTATTATTATTATTATTATTATTATTATTATTATTATTATTATTATTACTATCGTATATAATTTCTTTTCTATCTTGTTTTCTACCTCTATTCTACCTTGTTTTCAGACATTGCATATTTTTGAGCTTGTTCTGCCCACGGTGTATATAAATTAAAATTGCCTCCCCAGTGTTCCTTTAGTACTTCTTTCGCATATTTTGCTTTCTCACATTTGCTTGCTTCACCAGCGCCGTGCTTTAGTGAGAAATGGAAGTAACACAGTGGGCTCAGAAGGGGGAGGGATGCAAGGACGCCAAAGGTATGATATGGCGTTGGCTGAAGCCGCGCGAGTCATGCTGCTCCCTAGCGACCGTTGCCGGAACAACATCACGTCAAACGTAAATAAGGTCCACGCCGCTCACGAAAACAGAGGTGAGGAGCGCAGTACCCATAATTTTTCTTTTATTTCAGGTAGCACCCAATGTTTTTCCTTTGCCTCCGCGCTCCTTGGACTTATGAATCTAACCTTAGGAGAGTAAGGGCATCGAAAGGTAACTAAAACACCCAAGAACTTACTACTACTGTTCCCATTGACGGAAAATGTGAAATATAAAAATCTAGATGGTATACGATAGCTTGATATCGAGTTCAAATGAAAAAAAATCAAAACATATGTATTACAGTTGGAATGTACAGTATGCATTTTAGTGGTTCTGTGGAGTTCTGTATTTAGATATTTTTAACTCTGTTAAGTTGACATCTATATAGGATACCGGAAAAAAGTAAAGCAGTTCAATATTTACATAAGAGGAACATCAGAGTAAATATTTATTACAAAATGATTGTGTTTTCATTGCTGGCATTCCTTTAACACTGACACTTGCATTTAGTACATCAGATTTCAGTTTGTCACGGTCACAGTCACGGTGCAGAGGGAGTGATTGGCAAATAAACCAATATGACGTGCTGCCTCAACTTTCACGCTTCGAACTGTTTAAATAATTAGCAGTACAGTGAATTACAATAAATTTAAGTCTCAAAAGCATATCCGGTCTTTTTATTTACTGTATCTTTTGGAAGGTGCCCTCGAAATCTCATGAGCAGAGGGTAACTACTAGAGCAATTCATGTTTGTTATTCTCACGTGACCCATTTCCTGTTGCGTATACTTGATTATACACAATTTGGAATATCTACTATTTTATTTATTTTTATGTTTTCGCTACGTACTAATGATTCATTTGAGAGATTATACGCCATATCCAGGAAGTTATGGACTCGAATTAATATATCTGATCGAACTTTGGAAAACTTCAAAACTCTGAAATTAACGAAAATAGATCAGCAAACTAATGCGTGAATAATGTAGGAAGACAACTAGATACTGAAGCGATCAATCCAGCACACACCAATTGATGCACTAAACCCCTAGATTAGTGGTCTCGGGATGAAGTGATGTACAGTCGAGTGCACGGAAATGTAGCGAAGTTTTTGGTTCGTGAAGTATTTTTGTTTATTTAATGTTGGCAGAATTACCTTATATGTTGCTTTCCAACCCTTAGTTGGAGTGGAAACTCTTGTTCCGAATGAATGCAAGTTTGACATATGCATGCTAGGTTGAACAAAGGACAATTTTATGTGAACTTCGAAAGGGACTAATATGGAGAGATTTTACCAAAGTGCCAAAATGCACATTTTGCAATGAAGGTATACAGCACTCTCTGAACGAATCATTTTGGCATTCAAACGTTAAGCTAGCAGTCGGTTTCAGGCTCAGGAGTTGTAATTCAGAAAACTAATTAAATTTAAAAGAGAGATGTAATGCTATTTCCATCTACTTTGTATGAAATAGCCTGGAGTAAGCAGTAATGAATTCCCCCTAACTTAATAAGATAACCTTTGGGCATCTCTCAACTTATCTGAGCATCAGTGCACCAAATTCAGTTATTCTGTGCAGACCTTGGTCGTAACCTAAATTTCAATTTATCTAAATAAATAAAAACAGTCATGGAACTGGAGATGTAGCCTGTACTGCATTAAAGTGACTTTTTCAAATGTTCATTATAGTTTATTCTTATATAGCTCCCACAAACTACTCCAACGAAGGTTTTTTCCTGTCTAATTCATTGCTCAAAATAACATTAAATTATGCATAAATAGTTTAATTTCACGTTTAGTTTTAGGTTAAGGGGATAAATAAATCAGTATTGATATATAAATGGTATCATATGCTGTCCTTCAAATCCCTTGCTCTTTTCATGACATCATCAGCATCCCGATATCTCGGAAACTACTGATGATACAAAAAGGTTGTTTGAAATAAATTTAATTTTAAAATATTTCAGTTTTTGTTTTGTAGAAACGGTTTTCCTTCCATGTTACGTATGTGACATGAAGATTTCTAGAAAGCACCAGCATATAATCCACTGTTTACATTGAAAATTAGTTATAATTATTTTCATTAAAATACCAGTTATTTCAGATATATACGTAAGAAATGTATGTCTTGAATTTTCTGAAAATATTTAGAAATCCTCTTAATTCTGAACGACTTTTACATAAAATATAAAGAGATAGGGAACGTCTTATTCTAGAAAAAAGTTACCCCATATACGGCACAGAATTTATCTATAATACACACATTATATATATTGTTATGTGCAACGTATTTGGCTATTATTAAAGCCACCTTATTCCCATTCTCCCATTGTAACTACAAGGAGCTATTTAATAAAGGTTTTGAAAACATTTATTTAGTTAACATAAAAAGAATGCTTACACTAGAGAAAAATTTATATGATTGTAAAACAATCATTTTATAGGTTTATTGACTTATAAAGTGGCTGAAATGATGGTCAGATTAGCCTGGGGTCAGTGGAGCTTAAAGTTAGTCAGAAAAAGGGAAGGTAAAACTCCTGAAAGAGCCTTATACCGACCATTCCTACTAGTCGAGATTTGAACTTAAGACTCCTTGAATAAGAGGCAGAAATACTAGCCCCACATTACGGAGCTTGACTCTTTAAAGCTGAATTGTGTTTGTTGTCTAAGAGACACCAAGAAGAGGAAATTTATTATCTGATACCATGTTAGGGTTGGCAATGCAATTCCTTCAGCACTTTCTATATGCTCGTATTGTTGCGGTTCCAGTCGGATTATCCTATGAATGATGAAGATATATTAAAGGTGAAGCCACAAAAAGAGGCACTACAAAATCGCCTGCACCACAGCGGTAGCTTTAATGTTTAACGTTCTCTCTAGGTATCCTTTTCTTAAAACGCACGCACCAGACAGAGACAGATGGTTCGGCTCTGTGCACTGAAGGAAAAAGGTTCTGGTCTTTCTCGTTTCCGCTCTTATTTCGTATTTCTGTTCTATTTTTAGATTTATAGCTTTAATATAACTGACGTTCTAAACCAAAAAGGGATATTGTATACCACTCGCAAGACTGAACATATTTCTACGAATTTTTACGTGTTTACAAAACAAACAATGGCGGAGTTGAAAGCAATGGAAGGAGAGGAAAGAATTGGGTGGTTTTGAGTTCAGCCGTTTCCTTTTGTTCTCCTTTTTTATTGGAAGAGTTAGGCTTCTCCTGTGGCATCTTACAGTTGTTGATTGTGACAGGATTCCTGTTTCCATTTCTCTATACTGTAATAAATATATTTTATCTTCTACAATTATGCTCCTGTGAGAGAAATATTGTGGCTACTGACCCGGTTTAAACCTTTGTTTTAAATATACAGGGTGAGTAAAACGTATGGAACAGTGCTTGTAACTTTGTTGTTTTAGATTTGTAAAGTGATATTTTTTTATAAAAGCTGTAAGATAACATGCTTTCATATTTTAATGATTGTGAATAGAGTGTGATTGTTTTTAATTGCAATTTTTTTGTTTCTCAGATCTCGGAAGATACAGATAGATGCTTTTTGAACTGCAATTTTTAACACTTTTTGCCTTATTTTAACCCTTACAGTTTGTAACAGTTGTTTTGAGTTATATTTAAAAAGGTTTTAAAAATGTATAAATTTGTAAAAAAAAAAAAAAAAAAAAAAAAAAAAATGTGTAAAAATATATGTAATTTTGTGATTGGCCGTAGTAATAATTCTATTACGTAATGTAGTGTCGTAGAAGTAAATCGGCCAATCATATAAAAGTAATATATGGGTAGCGATACTTACGAATAATTAAATAATCTTGGTGTAGAAACCGAAAGAAAATTTGTCTTTCTCTCTGGAACGCCGAAGAGATCGGACGCTTTTTAAATTGCTCGAAAATATTTAAGTGTTAGTTCAATTTGAATTATTAGATTGATTCAGATCACAGTATATGGGTGTTAAGAAATAAACAAAAGATGAATTTCTTATAGAAATTCAAATTCAAAATCTTAATGATTTCTTCACTCGTTACCACCCTTGTAACTTAAGAGTTTCCATTGCTCGTAAGTAAGAATATTGTGACTTTTGTGGGTTCGTGGAATAAAAAGTCCAATTACACCACTCAACAATGTCCTTTATTTCTACCGACTTACAGTTTAACACTTGCCAATTACACAGAATTACTTGCTGCACACAATTACAATTTACCAGTTCGTCCGTTACAACTTCACTTGTACTCGCGATTACATAAGCTCCGGTACACATTCACAGTTCGTACAGTCTTCCGTTGCACAACCCTTTCGTTCATTAACACGTCACCGACTAACACTGCCTTCTTACACCAAGAACTGTCCTCACTCACACACACTAACCAACTGATTGACCAACTCAACCAACAACTGACTGACTAACTCTGTCTGTCTGTAACCCTCTTTATATCGGAATATCGCCGGTTTCTAGTGACCAGGAGACTGTTCCAGTAAACGAAGGATCGAGAAACAGGTGGAAGGAAAACAGACGCACAATTATGTTTCTTTCCGACCACTGGCTGTCACCACTATAAGACAAACGAGGGAGAGGTGTGGCTAACGCGGTTCTCCCCTACCTTCCGTTCCCAGCTGGTTACAGGGTGCTCCAACGCTCCTGTTACACTGCTCCCTTCTCAAAGCTGTTCGCCCCGAACAGCCCCATCGCCGCGTGCGAGGCGGTCCAGGTGTACCACCAGCATCTGCTCGGAGTCTCAGCCAGAAGTAGCGCTGCCGTAGTTTGTGAATCATTCGGTTCGCTCCCAGGTGTCCTCCTGAAGTACCGGCGTGCACTTCCTCCAAGACTTCCGGGACCTTACTCCGGGGAAGTACCAACTGTCCTCTCTGCGCCTTCCCATCGGGTGACTCCCATACCCGGAACAGCACGCCCTCTCTGGTCTTCAACGAGTCCCATTGGGCCCAGTGCGACTTGTAGGTGGCGCTCCTCGGTGCGATATCCTCCCAGGTCGGTCTCGTCCCTGCGTCCACTTCCCTCACGAGTGGCCCCAAGTCTGCGTCCGCCAGCTGCTCCCTCCTCAGGCCTGCGCTATCCCAGCCTTCAGCAGGCACTGCCACAACTACTCGGACTGCTGCGGCACGCTCCTTCTCTTCCACTCTTGTGCGCTCATGGCCGTCCTGGATCTGCGGTAGGACACCTCCAACGCAATGGTCGCTGGCGTCGGTGTCCACAATGAAGGCGCCACCCGGTTGTGGGAAACCCAAAATTGGAGCACTGCACAGGGTCCCCTTCGGGTGCTGGAAAGCGTCTTCGGCGTCCTCCGTCCACACATAAGGCCGGTTTTCCTCCGTCAGGCGGGTGAAGGGCTTTGCGATGTTGTCGGCCTTTTCCTCTAAATCATTAAGGCGGTCGTCTACTTGACCCTTCCGTTTGCCCAGGTTCGCGACGTCATCCCCCACGCCGGCCAACCGTTCCTCAAACTTGGCGGCGAGAGCCTCGTTCGCCACCTTCATTTCGGTAGCCGGACCGTCATTCGCTGCTCTCATTTCCGTGGTTAACTCGGCCTTCACTTGTTCCATCTTCTCGGCGATGTTGTCCCTAGCCGTCCTGATTAGTTTCAGTTCCGCGGCCAGGTTATTTCTAGTCTCCAGCTTCTCTGTTAATTCGGCCTGCATTTCTTCCATCTTTGCGGCCAGGTTGTTATTTGCCGCTTCTATTTCCGTTGTTAATTCGGCCTTCATTTCTTCCATCTTCCCGATTAGTTCGGCCTTCATTTCCATCATATTCTCCAAAAATTTTTCCAATGCCGCGTCCATGGTTGTAATGTTCGGTGATGTTGTTTTCCCGCTTCCTGACACCAGTGTGACTTGTTGTTATCCCACTTCTTGACACCAGTGTGACTTTTGTGGGTTCGTGGAATAAAAAGTCCAATTACACCACTCAACAATGTCCTTTATTTCTACCGACTTACAGTTTAACACTTGCCAATTACACAGAATTACTTGCTGCACACAATTACAATTTACCAGTTCGTCCGTTACAACTTCACTTGTACTCGCGATTACATAAGCTCCGGTACACATTCACAGTTCGTACAGTCTTCCGTTGCACAACCCTTTCGTTCATTAACACGTCACCGACTAACACTGCCTTCTTACACCAAGAACTGTCCTCACTCACACACACTAACCAACTGATTGAACAACTCAACCAACAACTGACTGACTAACTCTGTCTGTCTGTAACCCTCTTTATATCGGAATATCGCCGGTTTCTAGTGACCAGGAGACTGTTCCAGTAAACGAAGGATCGAGAAACAGGTGGAAGGAAAACAGACGCACAATTATGTTTCTTTCCGACCACTGGCTGTCACCACTATAAGACAAACGAGGGAGAGGTGTGGCTAACGCGGTTCTCCCCTACCTAAAAGTTAGCCGAGGCATGATTTAGGATTTCCCTGATAACTTCATGGAACATCTTCTTCATCAAGTCATAATATTTTGGACGAAGGTAAGGTCGACGAAGTAACGACGGGAACGACATACCAGCACGAATCTTGCTATATATGTCACCGCAACTTTGGAGCATCGAAACCCACAACAGCAGAGGAATCCAGCTACATATGTCGCCACAACGTAGGGCATCATCATAGTATATTCAACATCGCATGTGCACAACAACGGAGGAATTCTGTTACAAGTTTCACTGAATTTTTTCATTTTTTTTTTTTTCATTTTTTAACCGTAGAATGAGTAATCCTTCATTCTGTAATGCATATCTTTAAAAAAGACACAAACCTCTTCGTGGGTCCCCCTCCTATCACCATGCTCGATCATCATTATTATTTGAATTCGTTGTATTTCTGGAAGTTGTGCCAAGAGTAATTCCTTTAAGGAAGATTTTGCAATGGAGTAAGCATTGTTATCCTTGGAAATTTAATCATTCTCCCACACTAGCTGTGTGTAGGCTAAGATTTGAGCAGAGAGACTCAGCCTGAAAATTTCAATGACATTGGCTGTGATTTGAACCATGAATCTCCCGGTCTCCGTCCGGAGCTCTTAACCATTGAGCTATTATGGCCAACGTGCCGTCATAACATTAAATTTTCCAGCTCTTAATATTCCCGATAAACCAATAGGGGTTCTCATATATAGTCTGATCCATATAAACCTGAACCATTTCAATAGGTCATAACTTTTGAACCAGTCATGGGACACACGTGTAACTTTGGGAGAGTATAATAAACAATTGGGAGGTTACACTATTTACATATCAGAGAAAATGTTGGAAGTGTCCTCCACCAGCATCTATACATGTTTAAACTTGTCTCACCATATTCTCTGAAGTTTTACGGAGAGTATCTTAGCCAATGTTACTTATTTTGGTTCGAATGGATTCCTTGAGAACAGCAATTGTCCGTGGCCTATTCTTGTACACTCTATTTTTAGATACTCCCACAAGAAAAAATCCTTTCAGGTTAGTTCAGGGGATCTGGATGGCCAGATGTCTTTTGAAATTATTTTATTATCAAAGAAACTGGTTACAAGTTCCATGGTGTCATTAGATGTATGGCACGTTGCTTCACCTCGCTGGAAATAACCTTCTCTCAATTCGATATCATCTCCGTAAAACTTCATAGAATATGATAAGACGAGTACAAACATGTATAGATGCCGGTGGAGGACACTTCCCACATTTTCTATGAGACGTAAATAGTGTAATGTAATCTCCCAATTTGTATTATATTTCTTGCTTCCCTACTTGTCTATGAGGAAGGTACTGCTTTTTCTTCTTAGCGAGTGTATATCGTTTAGTTAATTTCTTCTCTAAGCTTTCTTTTGCTGTCGAGTTCAAACTCGTGTTTTACACTTCTCCATTATCATCGAACCCTAAGCTGACTTTACTTTGCATGCTCTCTCTTACTAGGTTGCTGTTTATGCAACAGCTAGGGGGCTACGAATCCCTTAGTTTTAAGCTGGTAAGTGACGATGTCGGTGATTATGGCATGCGCTTTATGGAAGTTTTGCACACCTAGGACATGAAGTCCATGGTCCATGGGTGCAAGAAGAGAGTGACGAGAGGTGGTTGCTGTGTTACTACACACCACGTGACTTGTCTAATGACTGCTCCGTTGGGTTAATTATACTCCGCCGCAAGAGCTCTCCTTAATTAATCAACATTCAGACGGCGGAGACATTCATTTTCTCTTCATGGCGCCCCCCACCATTTCCTCTCGTCCTACGTTACTGCTAAGTGCAAAGCTGTGGCAAATACTCTATGGAATAAACTTGTGCATGTTGGTATACGTGATGGTACGAAGGACGAAGTCCGCATACCTAATGGTCAGTTCATTAATTACATCATTCTTAAGATGTACAATAGTTCAATTTTTGCAGCCCGTCAGAATAGTTTAAATTATTCATGACACTTTGTGAGGCGGTGCCATGGTCTAGTGGTTAGACTGCTCATCTCTCCCAAAGATGACCAGGATTCGATCCCGAGAACCTGTGGGATTTGTGTGGGTAAAGGGACGTCTGGTGAGGTTTTCTAGGTGTTCTCTAATTTCCTCCGGTATTCATTCCACCAAATGCTCCGTAATTACCTTTCCTTTCATCCATTTCGTATCCTTATCTTCCTATCATATCAAACTTGGATCTGATCAGCCAATCCTGAAAATTCTCTCCGTTATAGCCACACGCGGACTTTTCAGTCTTGGTGAAGGTTATGTGTCCTCCATAACGGGAAAGGCAAGCAGTGTAAAACCAGTCAGAAAAATGACCGATACGTTGGATTTAAATGGTGACCAATTAAAATGTTTAACGAATTACATTGCATTCATTATATATGAAGGTATATTAGTAGCCCATCGTCATTTTATACCCTTGTTCTGGAAATATGTTTACCATAGGTATTGTTCTCAAAAGCCACTTCCGTTTTTGTTTGTTGGACCAACGTAAAATGTTAACAAATAATTACATATAGAGTGTTATAATTGAGACATGGCTGCTGAAACTTTATGCAACAAAATTTATAGCTTCGTGTATGTTGATATTTAATAAAATAATTAAATATGTAATTGTAGTGTACTCTTGAAATATTCTGATACATAATTTTACTCTGGATGCACTGGAAGTGGAGACTGAGGCTACAGGTCTAAGGACCTAATAAAGTTTAACAATTCTAAGATTTAACTTTTTATTTATTGCATCCTGTTCCTGGATTTAAGTTCCTGAATACCAGTCAGCATTCCGAATTTAAAACGTTGGTATTACGTGAAACTCCTCAATTACGCAAGGAAACATTAATGGCATAGAACATTAGGAATACCTGAGGGCCTTTTGACTACCCGTTACGAGACAGAAGGGTTCTTATCTTATGTTCATCAATAGTGGCACAGCAGCTGCAAATGCCTACCCTAAGGGGATTGAGCGTGCGTCGCCACTGTAGAGCACCTTAGTTATTTACCGCAAGGAGTAGCAATAATGGAACTTGTAAGAAAGCCGCTAACCCAGAATATTTCTTTCGTGAGCCAAGAGTTAAAAGAAAGTGCAATAGGCCACGTTAGTTATGAGTTGGTGAGAGCTTTAAATGTCAACGAGTCTTTAAGCAGTTATAGTGTTCAAGTTTGAGAGCAGTGAGCGTTGAAAGGCTACAAGCAGCTCGCGTTTGTATGTGCAACAAAACCATAAAGTAACAGTAGCGCTAAAATGTTTGGTCGATGTAAACATGAAATTAAGTGTGAGTTAGTGCATTGGTAACAAATAAAGTGAGTTCAGAACAACTTGGTATTATAGTCATTTGTATCAATACTTCAAATACAACTTATGAGTATATGTTGCAGTTGATATCTTATGTTCATCAGCTAGAAATACTGCTAAGAATCGATTCCAGTGACTGAATTTGCTTACGCAAAAGAAATAAAACTAAGAAGGTGTCTGTGTCTGGGGGGACGGTACGTCCACCATAAACATAACTGTCAATAATAACACTGCCTTCTATGCTTCACTTGAAAGCATCTCTATTATAATCTTCTCAGAAAAATGCACATGATATTTATATATGTTTAAAAGTGGAAATCGTTTGGTTATTTAACTTAAAACATGTAATGTGTTACAGGTTTGAATTTATTTAACCACTGTCGTTTATGCCCATATCACTTCAACAAACTGTTCCTCAAATGCTTAATTTTATATCCACATTGTTTTACTTTATTTATTGTAGATATAATTCCATTAAACATTTGTAAATTCAACTGAGAGAAGAAGGACAAAGATATGATTTAAAAATTAGCTGTTTTAAGTTAACTTAGAAATTGGATGCTGCAAGCATACCAATCTTAGAAACGTGGCTTAGCATCTCAAATGAAGTGGGATTAACTGCTGGAATATTAGTGAATATTCTCCGGAATAGTTATTGATATAACAAATCGGTCAAAGTAGATAACGCAATGAAAATAGCAACAAAACGTTTCACCATGAAGATCCTGTGGAACGGCATTTTCTTTAAAAAAAATTCGTGTCGCATCCTTCGAAGCTACTGAAATAAAAAAATAAATAAAATAAAATATATTCTAAAATATATTTAAATTATGTCACTAAAACACTAAACAAACATTACACTAAAACATAACAAACACTACAAACACTAAAACAAAATATTGGTCTCCAGTTTTAGATCCAAATAACTATAGGATGTCTTTAAGAAGTCTTTGAACGACATTACATACGTGCAAAATAAATATGGTTGCCTCACTTTTTGTGCACCTTTTAGTTTAGTTATCCCTCCTTCAGTTCCATTTGACAACTAACATTTGAAAAGCTATCTACATTGGCTTACTGGATGATCTTTGACCCGGAAGAGAGCTGTAGCACGATTTGGACAAAAACAAACGCTTAAAAAATACAAAAGATAACATTTGATACAACGAGCTGTGAAAAACACATGGAATGCATGTGTTAGTTTTCCATATCACCATAATGCAATTTCTTTTGAAGGCACGAATGAATAAAAATTATCAGCGCTGATAGAGAGATGACAGAGCGGTATGTCATCGGTGATGGATTAGCTACATTTCGCGCCGATAGGGCACCGCAGAAACTAATAAATGATAACATATTATTGTAATTATTAGGAGATATGACCAGAGTCACGGCTAGAAGTAATAACAGCGACAATAATAAAAAAAGCGGAAACAAAACAGATGGGGTGCGGTTTTGTTGGCACTTGTTTTAGTGGCAGCTGGTGGACTGTGGTACCAGTAATGAAGTGCGCATGGGCAATAATTATGGAAAAGACAGAAATGATGGAGAAGATAAATGTTACCATAGGGTTCGCCTGGCGTTGTTGATTGTACGGAAGTTAGAAAAATCTGTGTTGCATTCACGATCTGTCTCTACTAACACTACAAGTTGTTCTTCGCCAAGCTTATTAAGCAGTCCATGTCTTCTCAATGCAGTAAAAACAGTAGTTCGTCCTTTTTCAGAGTCAGTTTATGATGTCTTTGAAATTCCAAGCTGTTTTCATGATCAAGAGGAAAAGTAACTAGCGACTTCGCATCTTAGAAAAATTATAAGTACTTGAAAGTCCAAAAATATAACCTTAATATCTTGAAAAGATTTACATATATAATTTACAGTTTTCGTGTAGTAATACTTTGTATATCTCTTAAGCTTTAAACATGTACAGAAGTCATTTAGAAAGAAGAGAAAACTATACAGGCACTTTCACGCAAATGAAATGAAATTAAATGGAAAGCCTGTAAATCACTTAAAGGAAAAGGCCTCCTACTGCGCAGGGAGCAATTGAGAAGCTCATTAAGGTCACAACTCCTAAGAGTCTTGCGCAGTTGCTGTGCTCAACGGCGTACTTTCGCGTTTGAAGCACTGTCACTGTTTACTTCATACACCTAACACATACACCATTGTTGTAAATATCTAGCTATGATTCTTTTAGTTCATAGCACCTGGGTAGCTACTTCTTCCAGTGTTTTCCATGGAGATTTGTTCTTAGCTTGTGTTGACCACTGTGTTCCTGATATCTTTATGAAGCTATATGTGCCATCTCATCTCCCCGTAGGGGAGGGGACCCCTGCGAAACCTTAGCACCCATGGTATCTCTGACGTTACTAGAGGAACCTCGGGCTGAACATTCGAGCCCCTCCCTGATTGGGAGCTGTTCGGATTGGGTTGACTCGAGGGGGCAGTGTGTTCCCGTAACCCACGGGAAATTGGGTACCTCCGGCCAGGCTACGGCCGCCTGGAGAGGGTAGAGGGTTCCCTAATAAATCCAGGGTACTAGCCTGCAGAGCTAGTAGAAGGTGTGCTAGATCACCAGGTGGCCCCACCGAGGTTTTCGGTAGTCTTCCCTGCGGGGTTGACGCGCGTAAGTGGCGTATCCGCTTCCACCCGTCTTGATTTTCGAGTCGATGGGGGGATTTTTAGATTCTAGAACTATGGAAAGAGCCCCGGAGTTTCGGCTTTCGGGTAGAAGGAGGTCTGGGCCCTTAGTCCTACATGTCAAGGACTAATGGGAGTAGAACCTCTGGTGTAACACGTAACACGTGTCCATCTCATCTTTGGTCTTCATACCGTTCAACGTCCTATAATTTTAACATATGGCACTTCAGACAAAATCGTTAAAGGAATTAGGGTCAAAAATAACGAAACCATGTCAGGGGTAATTAGTGGTCAGGAGATTAACTTTAAAAATTTAGGGTCTTCATTTGAACTAGGACCTTCTAGCTTTTAGTTATGCTGTATAAAGGCTGATATACATATACAGACACAGAAATGACACGCAGGCATATATACACAGGAAACCTATGCCTAAAGATGCTATGTTTCGAATTCAGAGAGCCTGAAAGCATATATTTCCGGAGAAATATTGCTGTGAAACTTGTGAGGAATGCAGTACTTGGACACTCCACACATTAACTATTATAAATAAACTGCAGAGTATAAAAAGTATATTTTTCTCATGTGAAGTTTTCACATAAATACCGCCACTTCCTTTTACTATTAATGCACATATTCTTTACATAGCTTCGCGTGGCACTCACAACGAAAAACCAATACTTAGGTTCCCTTTCACCGAGATAGATTCAATTTGCATATTACCCGATCTACACATACTTCATTTATTTATATTATTAATTTATTTATACTTAATATAATTAAATTTATTAATTCCTTACTTCGCTTTTCTTGGTGACCACATAAACTGAAATATTTGAAAAGTCAAAGGGAAAACCGGTTCCACCTAATACAGGTGTATCTGCTGCCTGCTGCAAGTAACTAGGGGATGGACTTCTCTGTTCACGCCTTCGGGGTAAAGCTGCTGTGTCCAAACGGTCATCTGAGTGACGCATATCTTCTTTTCATTTTTCTGTACAAAGATAAAACTGCAAAAACTTATCCCCAATAATGTCCACAGCTACATTATTCCATTAATTTTAAGAAGAGTTTGGACTGTGGATTGCCAAACATTTAGCCGTTAGAAGTTAACCTTTTGGGACTGGATGTCGCTTTGGAGCTGTATAATTTCATCTGTATTGTAGCGGAGCCGTTTTCGGAACCGTTCACAACTAACAATTACGTTGCTTTACGTTGAAATTACAGCTGTCAAAGGCACATGTTTCACTCACTCGATTCCCAGTTACATAATTGGAATCACTGGTTTCTTCGCATCCAACCTGTTTGAAAACCAGCAACAAATACACCGAACTATGGTTGCACTTGTGTTTCAAATGAACATTTACTCGCACGAGAGTCCGCTCGTTCCACAGTTCAGATCAAAAACATTGTTGACAGATGTAGGTATTGTGCATAAAGGCAAATGAACGACAAGGCACATGCCGTGTTGGTGCGTTTGTAAATTTCTCTCCCTCCTATTGTTGGTGTCAATAGTTATTTTACTACATCATGATACATAAATTTTATTTTGTACATCGTCTCCTTCATTACCCCTAATCAAGCTTTCGATAAAATATGTTCGCATTATAAATAAATAAATAAATAAATAAATAAATAAATAAATAAATAAATAAATAAATAAATAAATATATATATATATAAAATTTCTGTGTTTATGTTACAAAAATAAAGTTATATCATAAACATTTAGTTAAAGAAACATGTTAAAATACAGATTGTCAGGATCTGGCCATGGATGGAATTGGATTTAGGTTTTCAAATAGGTGGCCAGAACGGATCGGAGAATCGTATACTCAGATGATAATCAGAGAGCATGTGCTTGACTAGAAAAGTTTGAAAGTTTAACGACTGAGCCCTTTGACCCGTTCCGTTCTCTTCAAGAGCCTACTGATCCTTCCAGCGTAGAGCTAGGCGTCCCACATCCTTCTTTCCCTTTAGGCATATAATCTAAAACTCCTCTTGGAAGTCGTTCCGCGTCCATTGTTAAAATATGATTTTTCCATTCATTTTCCTTCTTTATTGTTTTACTGTTTAAATTAAAAATCCTAATCTCTTCTCTTATTTTTCGTTTCTTACGTGGTCTATTCTTTTATGACCTGCCACGCTTCTCAAAAGTCTCATCTCTGCCAATTCTAGCTGTTTGAGTTGGTTTTTTGCGTGTCCATATTTTGGAACCGTATGTTAATGTTGAAACTGCCATTATCTTATAAAATTTCATCTGTTTCCTTTCGTGTTTTCCTGTTCAGTGTTCTTATTATAGTCCCACACTTTTGATTGAATCTGTTTAATTTCACCTCCATAACCTTGTTGATTTTGCTACTGCTACTGTGTAGCCTAGATAGAACTATTAAGCTGATCTATTATTTTATTGTTTATAACTATTTGTGCTCTTTTGTTGTTCTTTCCTCTAAAAGCCATTACTTTAGTTTTGTGTTCTGAGATTGAATGGTATATGTTTCCGCTATGTTGTTTAAAATATAATGCTCTTTGCATGTCATCTTCTGAGTGGGATACTATCACTTGATCATCAGCAAATGATACTGTATTTAAAATTGTTACCATTCAGTACATTTTGTTTTATACTTTGCTGCCATTCTTGTACCATATTATTAATATAGATATTAAAGAGCATAGGCGATAGAGGGCATCCTTGTCGTACTCCTTTATTTATGTTCACTGTTTCTGTTTTCCTTCCATTCTTTATTATTGCTATTGTAGTGTTTTATACATACCTTGTACAGTCTCTATTAAATGTGCTGGTATTACACAATTTTCCGTCGCTATCCAAAGTTTATCCCTTAAAACCGAATCGAAGGCTTTAACATAGTCAACAAAAAGCATAAATGTGTCAACATTAAATTCTTTGTGTTTTTCAATTAGTTGTTGAATTATAAATATACTATCCGTGCATGATCTTCCTTTCCTAAATGAGGTAATTTAACGAAACAGTTAAACATGTTATAAGTTCTAAGTGTATTAAATCAAAGATACAACAAACCGCAACGTCATCTTGCGCTCATAATGGTCAGAGGCGAGCCACCTCATACACAGTGCTTTTAGCTACAAAAGCACGTGTGAAGGACACGATATAATCACTCCTATGTTGCTGGCCCCGTAGCTCAGTCTTTTGAGCACCTGCCTGACGTGCTAGGGGTCGCGGGTTCGATTCCCGGCGGTAGGGTTGGCGTTTTTTCCCCAAAATAATTCCTCATCTTCGCCAGAGTCTGGAAGTATGCATGGGAGTGCGAATGTATCAGTAATCTAATGATTGAAACCCAACGAATACGAGTTAACACCTTCTATATGTTCCAAAGGAGAACGGCCGCCGATATGACCAATGCAGTTAAAGACGAAACCATAAAAAACCCTCCAATGTTACATCCCATATAAGGTACCTAACTCACCCGAAGGCTTGCATGGTAAAACTTAATAATCAAAATTTATTCCATAGATAACCAGTCTATGTGGATGTGAAATATGTGAAAAACACGCCAATAACGGGACATTAATTTAGAGTTCAAGGAATACTAGTTGTTGCAGGTTTTAAGACATAAACCCTAACCTGCTTCAGTCAGTCTTCAACAGGAAGGCTGGATCATTTCCAATAAGGGTGCAGGAAGAAGTAATTTTGTCGAAGTGGAACAAAGTTTTTATATGAATCACAAAGCGTGTGAGAGATGTCCCACTTCAGATTCTTCCATAACTTGCTCCCCTTTGAGGGATATTTTTATCCTTTCAACTTTTGGCATTCCTGCCTTCGAAAGAGAAAGAAAGAGAAAGGCTCTGGATTCTTAAATACCGGATTCTGGAGCTTCATCATTAAAAGTTTATTGTGAAGTATTCTCTTTTTCAGAACAAAAAGATGAGGGCACTGAAGTGCGTGCTTGTTTCGTACTTTTAATCTCTCTTTGTTTCATCCACCTTTTCTTATTCCTTTTGTTTTATAGTGGAAAGGGAGACAGACGTCTTGCATGAAGAAGTTATGATATTGTTTTTTTTTTTTTTTTCCTTAGAAGGAAATCCTAATTTCTGGCCCTTTGCTACCTGATATTTCATTTAACAGCTCTTCATTTCAAAGAGATGAAGCAGTAAATGCGTCTGCACGGTTCGCATAGTTTTCAAATTAATTTGACTTGTGTTCGCTGTGTTTTTATTTGTTTAGAGAGTTTTTTAAAACTTTACAGTTGTGTTAATTTGTTTCGTTGAGAATACAATTATTCCTGAAGTTGAAGAGTAGTCAACAACAACAGTTTTAGGTAACACGATACATTATATTCGAAAGTTAAGGAATATGTACAGAGCTAAATTGGCCAACCAAATTTCTTCTTTATCCCGTCTGTCAACTAGCAACTCAGTTTGTGAATAACTGCCATAAGATACTTTCTAATAGTTAGAAAGAGCAAATCCATCTCATTAAATCCATAGAATAAGAACACTGTAATCGAGATACCTTGATCGAAGCAGAAATACAAAGAACAGTATGGATAGCAGTGATGAAGATAAAGAGGAAGCAGATATCTTATTTGGTTTCATGAAGGGACGTCAACGGTAGTTCTACAGACATAACAGCTGATATCCATCCTGTGGATGTCATCGCCACAGATACAGCAAGTTAAACGGATATGCAGGAATCGAAATCTTCACATCGGAATTAAATAAGTCAATTTTGTTTTGCTTCTTTGTGTAGCACATTTCCTCCTTCAGTAATATACATTGTGACATACTGTTTATTTCTTCTCCCTTCGGATAGCCAGCCGTGCGTTGTAACCAGATAATAGGGCCTCCACTGCGAAGTACCAGGGCTGTTCAATAAAGAATGATCAGAATTTTTTGCGGTTATAATTTTTTTCCACTAAAATTCAATCATATTATATCCTGTTAGCTTAATGTGAAACAAACGCGCCGTAGTAGTTTCATTGTTGGTACTCCTGGTTCTCGCCTGTGAGAACCAGGCAAGTTCAGACATGTTCAGTATCGCCTACCGCTGCAATGGAGGTAACATGCAGTTAAAGTTGAAGTTACAGGAACATTCGGAGTTTCTTTCAAACGTAATCACTACTGATGTAACTTGGCTACATCATTTTGATCCTGAGAGCAAACAGCAAAGCTCAGTGTGAAAATTTCCTTTATCACCAATCCCCAAAAAGCAAAAGTGTTTGCTTCTGCTGGGAAAGTTATGGTCATCTCATTCTTTGATATTCATGGAATGGTTTATCAGCATGTTTACCTGCACACATATCAGTAACTGGACAATACTACAGGGATATCCTGAAAACAATGCAAGTCCATATCAGGCGTAAAAGGCCACATTGCCGCGAAGCAGGCTGGATGCTGCACCGATAATGCGCGGCCTCCTATTGCCAATGTTGTTGCTGAATATCTTGCAAAAATCAACGTGAAGTGCACCCCTCACCCTCCCTATTGTCCGGATTTAGCCCCATGTGATTTTTTTTTATTCCCTAACTTGAATAAATGCCTTCGTGGGAGGCATTATCCATCATCAGAAACAGTGGTGAAGGTTGCCTGGACAATTTTGAAGGATCTCTCAAAAAATGGTTTCCAGCATGTCTTTGAAGACTGGCAGAAATGCTGGGACAAGTGCATCGCATTCTGGGGAGACTATTTTGAGAAGGACCATCAAAATTATGACGATGAGTAAAGGTACGTTGTCAAAATAAGAATTGTGATCATTCTTTATTGAACAGGAAACAATTCTCTTCAGACACGCGCACACACATGCATACACATGCACGCGCTTGCGTGTAAAAAACATACACGCAAAGTTATTTGATGTAACGTCTGTGCTTTAACAAGTATATTTTTCGGGGTAAGATTTTATATTTTAGGTTTGCGGTTATGCACAAGCCATTCAAAATAAATGTAGCTTAAGAGAGAGTTCCTGAAAGTACTCGTGGGTTTAATATGCATTTAATTTGCCATCATCTTGTTTTTGGGTGAAATACAGTAGTTCCTGAACTTACAATAAGTAGCCAGTAGAGAAAGCAGGTGGTGGTAGTGGCAGTGGAGGTAAACAGCGTCCTGAAAGAGCTTTTTGCACAATCTCCTTGATCTTGTGCCTTTACAGGCACGCATATTGACGATCTTTCGCTGAAGTGGCAGCCATTCTCTATTCATGTATTATTCATCGACTTTTCATATCAAAGTTTTGAAAACGAAGTTTCATTAACAAAGCACATCACAATTTGAGCAAGAGAACCTAAAAACAAGGAAACGCTTGGTCGTTAAAATTAAATTAAACGGTTGGAGGGTGAACATAAAAGCCTAGTTGGGATGAAAGGAGGCAAAGAATTTAGTGGTCAGTGGATGGTCGAGGGAATGTGCTCTGATGAACAGTTTAGAGGAATTCCAGGTGGCACCATTGCCGCTGTTATGTGGCCAGTACAGGGCTTTGCCTCATTTGCCTGCAATTCCTTGTACACCAACCGTCAACAAACCTTTCCTTCTTGTGCACAGTGCGCACTCTTCTAGCCGCGACCTCAACCTCAAATTGAAGTTAAAATACACAATAATTGTCAGAAAGCTGTTTATTTTATAAACAATGGTTTTCTTAAACCTCATCCGGTTCTGCAATTTATTATGTGTTCCCAGAATACTGCTCTACAGTTTCAGGAGATATTGGCATGAGAAAATCAAGGGCAAATAATCCAGCTAATATTATTAAAATGCAGATTGCACAATACTTCGTAATTCTTTACCAATATTGGTGAAATTATACATGTGAACACTCGGTGCCATAGGTCGAGTTTTGTAGGACAAAACAACATCGAGCGAACTTCAAATTTCCAGGAAGACAAATTGTAATTCTGAGCAGAAATTAAGATAAAGGCACATTATTCAACTAAATTGTTCTTTTTAGTGAATAACAAAGCTTGTTCCTATAGTTCATTAGTAATTACGTTTTGTAAGGTGTGTGTGTTCCATTTATACCCCGCCTTTTACTGCAATAGTCATATCCTCGGCCGTTCTCCTTGGAAAAGTATCGAAGGTGTTAACTCTTATTCGTTTTTTTTTTTAATCATTAGAACGCGCACACATTCGCACTCTCATTCATACTTTCAGATTCTGGGGAAGACGAGGAATTATCTTGGTTGGAGACCAACCTACCTGACTCATGGATTTATGGGAGTTTTTCCCGGGTCGCTAGGGAAATGCTGGGTAGGTTAATTAAATCCCTAAATTTCCTGTCCCTCCATTTCACTTCCACTATCGTTTCATATCTCACATCTGGTGATTTCTTTCAGGGTAGAAGTGTTGACGGGAGTCTCGGAGGTGCATGGCGGGATGATATGCTCTGAGTAAGCACCTCCTCCTTCGGATGGACGGACTCCGGTCTCCTAGCCGGCCTAGTGGGTCGATTCAGAAACGCGGTTGCCTGGATGCCAGTTGTGCAAACCTGCCGAGAGTCATCCTTGCTCTGGTGGGGGGGGGATGGTTGGGCGACCGTCAATACTGTACTGCCCTTTGTACTGAAATGATTCCTTGGGTTCGGCCACCCTGTCTCGTCTCACATCATCCTCCCTCCTAGGAATGCCCCCATTGGGGCATAGGTACTAAAGACCAGTCTTGTCTCTGAACAAACGGCCTCGTGACTGTTTTGGAATAGGTAGGTGGGGAAACGATTTTCCTGCGCTGCCGAGGATTTTCTATCTAGTAAGTGTAGAGACCCCGCCCTCTGTACTGTAGTGATTCCTTGTGTTCGGCCGCCCTATCTCTTCTCACATCATCCTCCCTCCTAGTAATGCCCATAGCTACAAAAGACCAGTCTTGTCTCCGAACAATCGGCCTCATGACTGTTTTGGGGCAAGTGGGGTAACGATTGTCCTGGGCTGCCGCGGATTTTCTATTTAGTAAGTGTAGGGACGCCGCCCTCTGTCCTGTAGTGATGATACCTTGGGTTCGGCCGCTCTATCTCCTCTCACATCATCCTCCCTCCTAGGGATGCCCCCATTGGGGCATAGGTACAAAAGACCAGTCTTGTCTCCTAACAAACATCCTCGTGACTGTTTTGGGACAGCTGGAGTAACGATTGTCTTGGGCTGTCGCGGATCTTTATCTATACCTCCTAGGTATGCCTCCCTTGGGGCATAGGTACAAAAGACCAGTCTAGTCTCCGAACAATCCAATTGAATCTAATTCCTAAATATTCTGTCTTTTCTTCTGTGTGTACATTTTGAACGCAATAACCAGACAAGTGTTCTGTAACTCTCATTCCTTTACATCATTAACTGTATGCAGTCCATTTACAGTTTTTTTCACAAAATTACGATAAACATATTCCTCTGACAAAGCTTGTGGTATTCTTTGTTTCTTTCCCCACAACATACAAACCTAAAGGTTGTTGGATATAATTGTTCTGATTTCCAAAAGACACCGCTTTTTTCGATTACCTTTGACTTGTGGCAATAACTTCTTTGAAATTATGCTATGCAGAGTGAAACAATTTTAGTTCATGTTGAACCTGAATGATAGTTATTTGTTTATGCAATTTTATGTTCCATTCCCAATAAATTAGGAGTTTTTTCCTTAGTGATAACTATTGGAATTTTATGCTTTTATGTCTTCTGAAGTTACAAATTCTTGAGGGTTAAAATACTATTTTATTATTTGTTTTAGTATTAACACAACCATTGTATTCACCGCCAATGCCCCTTTTAAGTTTTTTTTTTTGGGGGGGGGGGTAATATTCCTCAAAATAAATAAAGATAAAAAGGAAAAGGTGGTTTGTAACAGCCATTTTGCAACATAAGCTACCAATATTCACTGGTCGTAATAGAATTTGATTTTTAGTTTGTCGCACTCTCACGCAAATTATTGATACTTATCTTATAGTAGCAGTAAAATGCCATTCGTAAAATGTTATTATTAGGAATATTACTAATGTTATTACATGTCATTCAACATAACATTCTATTACCAGGCATAGGCATTTTAAGCAGCTGGCTTCAAGTTAACTACACTCAGAGCATATATCTTGTTCTGATGTGTGCAACAGTGTATTGCTTTCCTTCTGGCTTTAATGCTTGCAAATTTCAATGCCTGTAATTTTAAGCAGAAGGTTTACATTATACTAAAATTCTATAGGTTTTGAAATATGGAAGGTTTTTTTTAGTGTTGTTAATTCGTGTTATTTTCTCTTTTCAGGTAAGCAGAATCTCAAGCTATTCAAACTTTTAAAGGTAAGAAATCAAATAAAATTAAGGAGTCGTTTTGTCGCATATCGGAAATTACTTCCTTTGTTGTTTCATTAGACCTCGTTTTACTTAATTTTGTTAATTATTTCAAAATTTAAAGTATTTTTTAATTTGGTCCAAATTTTAAATCATTTCTATTCTATTCTTTTTTTCCAAAGCATTGCCTCTACTTTTAATTGATCCATGATTTATTTAGAAATAAAAGCCCCTATTAACTTATTACTTAACAAAACCTTTAAAAGAAAATATTTAAACCCAAATAAAAAGATAAAAAATAATAAAACATTATTAGAGGTAATAGATAAAGATAAATTATTTTCTACATTTTCATATAAATTTATTGGAAAATTATAATATATATAATAAAGGAAAGAAACTAACGCGCAGTCTTTTCGGATTAAGAGTAACATATTTCTTTATGCAGTTTATTGCATCATCAACATCATCGTCGTCGTCGCCGTCATCCTAACTTTTCATCTGTTAGCTTAAACTTCTAGTAGCCTTTAAGAGAAGTTTTAAGTGCTACATGAACATGAGTTTGTTGTACTTATAAAGCAGTCCTGTATACTATTTCTCAAAGTTTGCAAATCCTGACAAAAATTTAAAAGTTGAATATGAGAAAGTAAATAATCGAGATGCGCAAGTGTTGGATAGTAAATATACAGCTCAGCTCAGTTACAAAGGTGAAAGGGCTGTGAACTCCTTTAAGCCTTTTGAAATTAACTTCTTAGAAAATACTAGGCTAAAAAGCTTTGCCCAACCATTTGTACTGCAGTAGTTGGGCAAACAAAATGCAAAAAGGGAGCTATTATATTCCAACAACTTTTGTTGCAATTATTTCGCTAGCACATCGTTATACATTTGACATAATGGAGGTCATTTTATATGTAAAGCTGCTTAAAGGAATATCACCTTAAGCCCTATTTAGAAAAATCTGCTGCTTACTAGTGGGCAGTCGATTAGCTTACATATTTCATGGAGATGTTAGCCCTTAAATCAGATCAGAGATCAGTTGGTGTCAGGTGATGTGAGAAAGTGCACATTAATTTGAATGTCGACATTAAGGGGCGTCGAACACCATAGCCATCATTCTTGAAGCAGGGCCTTCCTTTGACGTGCCGCAGTTTCTATGAGTCCCAAACACGCACTCTGGCGACACTGGCCGCATGATTATCACAGCAGGCCATCTTCACTAACTGATATTACTGAGGGAGATGGCTGTTCGCTCGACGGTCTATTATGACAAATTGCTGCGTGGAACCGAGATTAAATGCGACTAACCGATGATAATTAATTACAATCACTACGATTATAATCAATAATATTCTCTATCACAGTACAGTGTTGCATAAAATATCAACTATAGTTTGAGCAAAAGATATTGTTATAAATCTAACTTGTTTAAGGGGAGAAAAGATAAATCGTGCCAACATTTTTACTGTAAATTCGGTAGAAAATCAAGTACTGCACTCTTATGTCGAACTATGAACTGTTTAACAGCGGGGATTTGCATACATTTCTCAAGTTCAACCACAGAGAAATAATAGAAAAGGAAAAGTGCTGGCCGAGAGAGAGAGAGAGGGGGGGGGGAATGGTAGGAAGCGTACTAACTGGTGTATGTTTGTTATATGTACACTAATTGTTTTACTCTTGAATTACTTTCTTCTATGAGTTTATAGCTGTTTATTTACGAGTCTTATATACTATTCATTGTATGATTCCTCCTTTTTTCTTTAATTTTCTTAAAAAAATTCATTTTATGTTACATTTGCTTTGTCCTCGATTTTATTATATATTATTTCACATGGTTTACTTTATTGTTTCATATGTTGTTTTATTCATTGTAATAAAAAGTGTCGCCAGGCATTGTTGAGCCGCGGCCGGCAAGTGTTTGACGCTTACCGAAAGAGAGAAAGAGACATATAGATGTCTTGAAGTTTCTTCCTTTCTGATACCGTCTTGATTGTTGCAGAGCGTTCCACTAATTTCTAGAACAATGAGTAGAGGTATAAAAAGCGCCGCGACGAGTCGGAAACTGTTGACCGCGGCCTCACCTTCACCTCACATGTCCGTGAAAAGATCAGCCTCGCCCATGCAGCGCTAAGGCAGTTTGTACCCCATAATCCGATCGACCATACCCACTCGCCTGAAACTACGGGTGTATCGTGCGATCATCCCGCCCCTGATCCTGTATGGATGCGAGGTCTGGGGATCGGTGGCTCGTATCACCATCCGCAGACTGCAAGCCGTGCAGAACAGGGCTCTTAGGATGATCTACGATACCGAACGTATGTTTCCATCACACATTCTACACATCCATTCTGGCATACCTTACGTTGAGGACGTTGTGCGTGAACGCTCGCGCACATTGTATGCCAGAATTACATCCCATCCCAAACACCTAGTTAACCACCGTGTGCCCAGAAGGAGATATAGCTACCGCCTCCCCAAGGATGCCCTTGGGTGGTGAGACCAACCTCTCATCCCTTCACTACTACATCCTGTCCCGGCCACACTAGGGCTGGCCTCTCGGCTGACCCCCGGCAGTCAAGTCCCCCTGTGTGACCCAAATGAGAACCACAACCTAAATAGTCCCCAACTACCCGACCTCTCGCTCCTGGCCCCGCCACACTTGACGGACTTTCCAACGCAGGCCGTTCCTAGCGTGGCGGCTTAGGGCATTGGCCTCCTACCGGGAAGCTCATCCCGCCGCCAGGAGCACTAACAGAGGTCGAATCAGTTAACAAGGACATCCAAGCTTTGGAGATAAGACCAATTCTATATGACCGCACGGGTAAATCCGCTCAGCGGATAGGTACCGTGGCGCTCTGTCCACCGCCCGGAGCACCCGGACGACTTGTTCTCGCTCTTGGCTCTTGGCTTGGAAACTGTTATTCCTACCAGGTTGTTACATGAGGCCTCGGATGGAGGATGAAATTAGGCGTTGGGCATCAAAATTATACGCTACTTTACCAGCACATAGAAGCGCCCTAGTTAGATCATTGGGAGATTATGACCCCACTAGACGCCGTTCCAGACTTGCGGGCACCCGAGATAACCCAGGAGCTAATCTTAACAGCAGCTAAAGCTAATTCTTCTAAGCTGTTTGGCATCAAAATTTTTCCAACCAAATAACAAACTTTAAAACACCAGGCTGCAAGGTATTGCATCCATTTCCACAACCTGAAGGTACAAAATTTTAACCTCAAAACAAAAATCCACCTCAAAACCCACAATACATCCTACAAAATCGCAAACACAAGACTTTACCTGCGGTAAAACCCTAAACGGGTGGGCTCGCAGCAAACACCTTCTGGTTTTATACAGCCAGCCAGCACTGCGGTCGGTCGGAAACTGTTAATTCTGCGGTGTGGACGTGTGGCGGACAGCCTTAAAGGTTGCGTTCGTGTGTGTTACGCCATTCTGCTGATATCAGAGTTGTGCAAAGTGTCTTTTTACTTAAAATAAAGAGCGTTTTGAATTTCTGAAAACTAGACTTTTAATTCTACCAACCCACAAAGTCACAATAGGAATTTCTACCAGTAATTCGTTCACAGCTAATGTCGATGGAAACCTACTTTATTATGCCATGAAATAACACTGGGTGAATTAATAAGATTTTAAATTATGTAATTTTTATACATTAATATTATATATTATTGAACTTAGAAATTTTATAAATATTAATGAAGGACTCCTAACTGTTGTACCTTCTGTTATATTCAGCAAGAATATAAATTTATACCTTATAATATAATTTGTATATTCACAAACACTAATTCTCCGAAACGTATTCTTGGTGGGGGGGCAGCTGAGATACGAAGCTAGCAGATACCATCACATAATTCCCTTTTGGGAATGTGGAAGTTAAGGAATTCTTAAGAACCCTTTCTTATTTTTCAAGGATTTGAGGGTTTACCTCCAATAATATTTTTTCTTTCCCCCCTATTTTTTGTGACTTAGCCTTTCCCCTTTTAGGTCTTAAAGCAGCAGAGAACCATTCCGGGGAAGAGACATTTCCAGACCCATGCACCTCTTGGAGACATATCTTGGTGGGCCGCATTTCAGACAATGGGGTGGAAGTGAGTTAGCGCTCTTAAGTAGTGGCTAGTGAAACCAACCATGCAGGAGCCCCCTCTCCTCCCGTACAAAACTTCAGCTACTCTGCCAGCCGGGTCAACTCTCTCTTTCTATCTCTTCTTTATCTCCTCCATAGCTGAACACATCATTTTTGTAACCCCCACCCTCTCTATACATATCTCATACTTTGTGTTCTACCGTGCCTTTCTTTCTGCTCGTGTTTTATCTACGATTTGAAATTCCTTTACCTTCTATTTTCCTCCAAAACAAGAGCATTAGTTACGGCACAACTAATTTAGAAATAGCAGAAATTTCATTGGTTATTATGGAGTTGGCTGTTATAACGTCTCGCTGCACTTTCCATTCCCTTAGTTATTTTATTAGATATGCTCGTTCAACCTACAACCTTTAATGCAGGAATCAGACCAAAAAGTTACGAACACAGTTTGAGAAATAATGCACTGATTTACTTAATGGTCTCACATTTTATTACTTCCTCTAATAATTTTATAACCATAAGTAGAGCAAGTATTGTTTTGCACCTTAACAGTCGAATTTCACAAATGATAGTAGACTTAAACACGTCCGGTGTGTTTGTGTATGTGTGCGCGCGCGCGCAGCATTACTCATAAATTAAATTATTTCTGCATCTTCTATAAACGCAATGGGATGCAGATTATTTCAAAGATTTTTGTACAGTCAATTACTCCGAGGTATTTGAACTTCTAAACACACAAATTTACTTTTTCAAATTTCTCATTGCTATTCTTTTTGCTCTTGCTGATGTAAAGAGCGTTTAATTTCAAACCAAGCTTTTAGTTCTCTTTAGTCATATAAATACTGGAAATTTAATAATTCTTTCACACTAGCCGTGTGTGGGCTGAGTTAAATACAGTCGGACTGAAAAATTCAATGCTATGGCATGAATTTGAACCATGGATCTCCTCGTCCCCGTCCGGTTGCTCTTAACCATTGAGCTACCATGGCCAACGTGCCCTCATGGCATTAAATTCTCCAAAAGACTCTATGTTTCACAGTAAACAAATAGGGGCTCTCATATACAATAAGGTATGCACCTTTTGTGACGACTTACTAACTGTGTAAGTAGTTAAGTCCCAGGCTTTATAGCTACCACTATTAGGTTATTTATTGGAAACTTAATCATTATTCCACCCTGGCCTTGTGTAGGTAATATTTGAATAGAGACAGCTGGACGGAGACCGAGAGATCCGTGGTTTAAATCCCAGCCATGGCATTGCATTTTTCAGTCTGACTCTATCTTTTCAAATATATATAAATGTTGTTTGAAATAATTCTGTTTTGGTCTGACTGCTTCTTAAAATTGTAATAGCTATTGAATTACATTAATTATTCTGCTAGCATTTTGTTAAGTCTCGAACTTGTCGAGACAGAGACGTATTTAGATCATTTAAAGGTCAACGCCGAAGTAGATTTTGTGGTCTTTGAACTAATTGTTTGGCACACATAAGTAGAAAATGTGGTATTTTCTGAAAGTGAATGCGAAGTATTTCTGCTTGCCTCCATAATATCCTAGTCTTACTGCACTTAGTAAAATACTTGCTGTCCATACTTTACACGACGTATTCCCCTTCTTATTCCTACTAACATGGTGAAGAAACCCAATAGCGAAAATTTGAAATCACGCGTTTTAACTAATAGTAACAGGTAGTAATTATGTACAAAACGAAATAATTGAGGAAAGAAATTTTACAATTATTTCCGGGGTTAGGTTTAGAGTACCACGTAAAGTACAAGCACCAAGGAAAAATCTGTAATCAGGAAGTACAGCCCTGCTGGGATTTGAAATGTATATTTACAATTCACCTATCCTGTGTTGGATCTAGATCCGCATGCCGGATGCTTGTAATTAATGTTTGTAATGTCTGAATTGCTTTTATATTTATTGTTTATTACTTCAGAATATCAGATTAAATTACGTGTAGTTTACAGACAAAAATAATGAATAATAGTGAAACTCATAATTAAATAGTAAAGATTGAGGTTATAGCCAGAGGCAAGAGTTTTTGTTTTTAAAAAATTTTTCTCAAATTTTTCGTTTTTTCGAGAATAATACTTTTTAGCGATAAATGAAAAAATTATATTATTTTTAGTCTGCATAGAAAGACTTACATTTATTTGAAATTGCATAAATATAACTTTAATTTAACATTCATGTCTTCATAGCATGAAGCTAGAAGTCATGAAAAAAAAAATGTTTACAAATTTAATGAAAGAAGGATAAAATTTAACACTTAACAAAGCCGATACAATGACATCATCATGCACACTGAGATAACAGCCAAGCGGTGCAACTCTAAACTGACACTACAGCATCCGACTTGTCCGTGATATTGAGAACTGTTTGTCGTATGCTAACTGGAAATATTATTTACTAGATACCGCACCGTGCACAGGAAAAACTCCTATTATTCTGACTAAAGGTACTGAACTCCTAGGAAGTTACTCTCAATCATCACATTAACATGAAAATAATGTCCCTCAGGGCTTAAGAATTTGTTCCGAAATGCCCGAAAGTTAAAACCGAATACAAACAAATATCTCACTGAAAACCACCCAGATTTAGAAGCTAAAAGTTTTCCCATTGCCTGTACTGACACGCTAGTCTAGCTGGTTTAATTCAGTAGTTTACATTGCCAGCTATTTTGATGCAATTGTCGATTTCTTTTCTAAAAGAAAGTTCCTGCACAAAATTTGTTAAACGATCATTTTTGTGATGCCAAGTGCTGCAATATTGTAAAGTTACAACAGCAACAATAGAATTGTAGATCCAATTAGAATTTCAATAAAAAAACCGTGGCTCATCTTGTTTCATCCAGAATAAACTCACTGCGAACTAAATGTGAAATATTAGAGAATGGTCACTTTTGAAACAGAGTAAGTGCACTTGTAGATCATATCATCTATCCCAGTGTTAGAAAAGGTACAAGAGAAGCTAAAAGTTTGCTGCCGTATGACTGTGTCTAAATTAAACTCCATTATGCAAAAGAAACTGATATAATAACCATAAAAGCTATATTATTTGATTGGACCTTCTGGGCTAGTTACTAAATCAAGTATAGGTGATTTAAGTCATATAGTGGCAGCATTTAAACAGCTAAATGCATTTAAATTCTGTGGTATTACTTGTGATTCTGATTTGCCTCTTTATTACAAAGAGCTTTGTGACATTGTTGAACAGCAAAGCCGTGATGGTAACGATAACAGATTAGATATAGTAAACGCACTCCTGGCATGCCCGCCTCGGTAGCGTGGTGGTAGCATGTCTGCGTCACGTTCAAGAGGTCCCGAGTTCGAATCTCGGCCAGGGTGAGTTACCTGGATAAGGTTTTTCCGGGGTTTTCCCTTATCCTGAGAGACGAATGTCGGGTAACTCTAAGCTCTATGGACCCTGGGCTCATTTGAGCAACATTTCACCTATTCCATTCACCGTCCGATATGACTTAACGTAAATTACAAAAAAAAAAAAAAAAAAAAAAAAAAAAACTCCTGGCATTGTAGACAAAATCTGATTCTTACCGCAATTTCTGTGAAAAGTTCATTCAATGTCTTTGGTTGCCGATGTCAAACGCTAACAGTGGGAGATTTTTTATACCTATTACTTAGCTGTGACAGACAAAAGAAGAAGTATGAAAAGCGAAAATATTACAACTTGTCGTATGCTGCAGTTTGTCGATGTCTGATGTGTGATATTTGATCTTATTCATGTCACTTACTATCTGCTGATTTCAAATAAAATGCTTTAATTTGGAAAAAGGGGTTTAACAGGTGTGCTGCTCTAGTTACGTTTACTTTTCATTTGAGCCATGTCATTACTCATTAATTCCTCCCCAAAAATTTCCGATAAATTAATGCGAATTTTTGGTATAGAAACCACAAAACACCACGAATTAAAATTATTAATGTGAATTTTACAAATAATTGGCGGTCTTAAGCAGCCATTACGACTACTATAATAATTTCCTCTTAGCAAACTTCCTGGGAAAATGTTATACATTTACATTCATTTTTCATAACTATAGTTTGATCACTCGTGCGGGAAAAATGAAATTCAACACAAAGGAATCATTTTCCCCTTTATATTTCCAAGAAAGCGAATGCAAGAGAAGTTAGATATAAAATAATAGAACGCACGTAAATCACTTGAATTTATGACAACGGGAAAATTGCCTAGCGCATTCCGTGTAATTGGAGTTGATGATGAAATATTGGTATCGTACATATATTTGATTTATGACTTTCTGTATAAAAACCAGTCTGCGTAATCGGTCTTGATGTATGAGCTTGTGCACTTGTCTTTATACTCCGGCGGGCGTGCTCAAATGTAGTACTCTAGCCGGTACAGTGCGAATAAAATTCAAAATTGCCTTTGCTTTAACTTAATGCCTAGGATATCTAAAGAAATTACTTAAAAAGTTGTCTAGGGAATCTGATTGTGGTAAATGCTGTAGATGTGTGCTTCATTAATCTTAGGAAGAAAGTAACATAGTTGTTCATTACAGATTGCCTACAGTGATATGTTCGTGTTTTCAAAAATTCAAAAAGTAGGAGGGCTGTTCAAGAAAGAATGATCATTTTTTTTACGGTCATAACTTTTCGCATTGAAATTCAATCTTATTATATTCTGTTAGCTTAAAGTGAAACAAACACTCCGTAGTAGTTTCATTGTTGGCACTCCTGGTTCCCGCCTGTGAGAACCAAGCAAGTTCAGGCATTTTCAGTATCGCCTACCGCTGCAATGGAGGTAACACGCGAGGACAATATACGGCTTTGAAATTCTGCTTTCGTCTCAACAAATCTTCAGTTGA
Organism: Mantis religiosa; assembly: GCA_030765055.1. Lineage (NCBI taxonomy): Eukaryota > Metazoa > Arthropoda > Insecta > Mantodea > Mantidae > Mantis > Mantis religiosa. The sequence continues at coordinate 157,254,753 of CM060952.1, read as the reverse complement.
GGCCTACACAATGTTACAGGAGGCCTATGGAGAGTCTGTTCTTCCCTTCAGTACAGCTCGAAGGTGGTTTAAAATGTTTAAAGAAGGGAATGTTTAAAGGAAGGTGGACCCGGTGCTCCAGTTACTGCTCTTACGGAAGAAAACATCAACACTGCTGCTGCCATTGTGATAGAGGATCGACGAATTACTTAAATATCACTTTCTGAAATACTAAACATTTCATTGGGTGCCACATTTCCGTGAAGCCAGCTGGATGCTGCAACACGATAATGCGTCACGCATATTGCCAATGTTGTTGGATATCTTGCAAAAAAACAACGTGAAGTGCATCCCTCACACTCCCTATAGTCCGGATTTAGCACCACGTGTCTTTTTTCTATTCCCTAACTTGAAGAAACGCCTTCGTGGGAGGCATTATCCATCATCAGAAGCAGTGGTGAAGGCTGCGGAGGCGATTTTGTAGGATATCTCATAAAATGGTTTCCAGCAAGTCTTTGAAGACTGGAAAGAACGCCGGGACAAGCACATCGCATTCATGGGAGACTATTTTTAGAAGAACCATCAAAATTATGAGGATGAGTAAAGGTACGTTGTCAAAAAAAAAAAAAAAAAAAAAAAAAAAAAAAAAAAAAAAAAAAAGGTGATCATTCTTTATTGAACAGACCTTGTACTTATCTACCATAGACTTTGCAGGCTTTCGATTATTCTCTTATTATAGAACAAAATACTTTTTTCCTAGTTTTTTCATCTTTACGTGCAGATGTCATTCTTGGGCTCTGGTTTTAGTTACTTGCTAGATAACAACGTATTCCCTCTTTCGACTTGGTTCACTGATTCAACATTTTTTCTCGGAAGGGATTCGGCACTGCTACCTGTCTTGGTCTATTGTACCTTATACCCCCATCTCCGGGAGGCCAGAGTAGACGTCCCAAGGAGCCACTACAGCGCAGAGAGCACTCTCCGACATTCACTTAGATGGAAACTTCCGCCGGCAGGCCAGAACAACAGACATTCCCCCGTAATGTGGTCCGGAAACGGTCGCAACAGTCGGTTCAGAGATCGGCAATCGAAAGTGGTTCACTCAGAGCATATTATCTCGCCATGCACCGCCGAGACTCCCGTCGACACTTCTACCCTGAAAGAGACCACCGCATGAGAGCTGATATGAAATAATACTGCAAATGAAATGGAGGGACAGAAAGTTCGGAGGATGTGATATATCTACCGAGCATTGGCCTAGCGACCAGGGAAAACTCCCAGAAATCCCATGGGTCAGGTAGGTCGGCCACGGGAATCGAACCCGGCCTCCCGAACGCGGACCACAGACGAAACCGTCTGAGGCATTGAGCTCGGTTTTAACATTTGTTTACTTATCTAACTCGAGCATATTTATACAAAAAATGGCGGGATGTGTCTGCAGAAAAAATTTCCGCAAAAGCGAAGTTTAGGAGTATACACCTATGATTAAAGTAATAGGTACACAATATGCCACTGATATCACAACGTGGAACTCTTGGTTCAGTCAAAGGAATGTTGACATGATACTTTCTGGTGTCAAGGGCCGTTAATTTTACAGTTTTCTTCTTGTAATGACTGTGTGTGAATCGATTCTGGGCTTGTGAATTAAAACGTCCGTACACTAGGTCTCATTGTTCGGCATTGTTACCCTACTTTTAGAAATTAAAGGACACTGACTTTAATGTATGGTAGCGAGTTTTGGACTATAACAATAAAGACTACAGTAAAATACAGGCAGCTGAAATGCGCTTCCTGATATCAGTGAATGCATGCAAAAGACAGGACCGTTTGAGAAACGTACATTGAAGAGTCGAACTGGTGGTAGACAGAATTTTACAGCATAGGGAAAAATGGATACAACATTTACAACGAATGCAACCTGATAGAATTCTCAAATAAATAATCAGTTATAGACCAAGACGTAATCGATCTACAGGAGGACCTAGAACGTGATGGAGTTATGTGAGACAGCAACAGGCTATAGCCTAATCCTTGTCAGAAGAAGAAGAAGGACACCGACCTCTGAATGCCTTCAGCTAATAAATAGGTCCAACCATCGTTTTTTGGAATGATGTTACCAGAAGGTGATTATGTGAACTTTAAAGCAACTAATTTCCATATAATTTTGATACCTTTTTGTCAGAGCAGGTAGCTTGAGAGCTTTGAACATTACCACTGTCAAACACAGCAGAGGAAACGCGCTGTGACAGTTGCCCTTTCCTTACACTGAAATTGCACGGAAAACAAACTTTCCGGAAACAAGTGTTCGTAGCTATAAGATATTGCGCATGCACCACACTTTGTTAAGAGCACTGATGAAGGAATAATAGGCTTCAGTAAGTGAAGTAAGTGCCCGTAAAATATAGTGTGGTGGGATATTTGCCTTGATAAACTAGCAGCAAGGTCTGACATGCACAGTTTATAAAACACGAGCACTTAACAGAGTTGCGCCAGATGGCGTTATGTGACAGGTGACAATAACTCCTCGCTCTGAAACACCTGCAGCAAAACTTTGCACCACTCGAAAACCTTTAATAATGGAAGTAATTTCTGGGTTCTCTTGTAAAAAATTTGGCTGGGGTTTACTAATATCCTGCTTGTCTTTGGAGGAAAGAGGGTAGAGAGAGAGGGAGAGGGGAGAGAGGAGTGTAAGAGGTTTGGTGGCTGTGAAGTAATCAAAAAGGAGGATGTGTTTCTGTAACATGGTTCAGTGAGCAAATACTTCCATCTGTGGTCAAATATACAAATAAGTAATTGAAAATTAATACGGATATTCTTTGCACCACTTCATATCTTCCTTTATTCTTTTTTTATTTTTTATTTTTACTTTCTCTTCTCTTTACCTATGTTAAACGACAGTAACATATGATGCTCGCATTTAGGAGCTTTGGAGTTCATCCACCTCCTTCTCTGATGTTACAAGGGGACTATACAACGCTCATAACTTAATGCGCTTGAGAGTGTGCGGCCTCTGTGCCAAAACTCGGGTGCGGAATATAAAATGTTCAGTGAGGTCTACCCGAAAGTCCGAAGACCCCGGTCTCTGTTACCCGGGAGCGATGAAAACCTCCGGGGGTCTTTCCTTGAGGCAATACCTTGAGTCTAAAAGGCCTCCCCCCAATGACAAGGTCAAGACGGGTGGAAGTGGATACGCCACTTAAGCGCGTCAAACCTGCAGGGAAGACTACCGAATAACCTTGGTGGGGCCGCCTGGTGATCTAGAACGCCTTCTACTAGCTCTGCAGGCTTGTACCCGAGACTTTTTAGGCAATCCTCCGAAGTCTGGCCGGAGGTACCCATTTGCTCCCTCGAGCCCAATCCAATCCGAACAACTCACATTCAGAGAGGGGCTCGAATGTTCGGCCCAAGGTTCCTCTAGTAACGTCAGAGGTATCACGAGTGCTAAGAGTCTGCAGCGCTCGCACTAAAGCAGCTGAAGGGGACGGATCCTTTCACTACGGGGGGTGCGAGGTATAGCTTGAAGTGCCCGAAAATAAGTCCAGAATACTTAGAATTGGGATTGGGATTCCATTACGGAGGGGTTCGGTACGTAGACCACCATGCTGGGCCCATTGTTCCAATGCCCCAGGTGGGGACACCCTCGGGAGGAAAGATGAAGCGTAGGAGACAGAGGGCGGCCGACTCAAGGTGCCAAGACAGTATAGAGGGCAGGGTCCCTACAGTTTACTTGAATAGAGACTTCCCCCGACAGGCCAAGACGACGAACTCACTCCCCCACAGCGGGACGGCAACGAGCCCAGCAGCTGAGCCCTGATGGTCCCAAGGCAGGCGATCCGAGCCCCAAAGGTCCCTGGCTGGCGGTGACGAAATCGTCCCAGGAAAGGAGCGGAGATCTGCAACCAACCTACCGGAGGAGAAAGTAGTTTTCCGCAGAGCATATCATCCTGTCATGCACCGCCGTAACACCTGCCGACACTTCTACCCTGAAATAGACCTTCAGATGAAAGATGATTTGAAATAATAATGGAGATGAAATGGAGGGACAGGAAACTCAGGGGATGTAATTAACCTACCCTGCATTCGCCAAGGGACCCGGAAAACCCCCGAAAAACCCACGGGTCAGATATGTCGACCACTGGAATCGAACCCGGGCCGCAGACGAAACCACCTGAGCCATCCCGCTCGGTGAATACTTAGGTACATATAGGCATAATAACGCAGCATTATACGGGAGGGATTGTTTACCCCTGACGGGTAAGCGGTCTACACATGCTATATGTAAGGAACGCTTTGCCCCACACCCGCCACAGAGAGGACGAGAGATATCCAGCAGCTACTTGCAAGTGGTAGCATTCGGCACTATCCATATTTCAGTTTTGGGGGTTGTGTTCTACTCCACAGCAGATCTTTGGTGCACATAGCTTACATTGTGCAATAGACATTATACCACCAAATTTTCAGGAGCTTAGCGGTGTGAGTGCAATGATAGTTCACTTATATGTTTCTCATAATTTTTCATATTTAATCTTTTGTCACCTTTCAGCTTTTAGGTTTTTTGGCGTGTGGTGGTACCGGATGAATGGAAGATGTCGTTCTTTAAACTCTCTAGGCAGCTTCATCAATGGGACAGGTTTTCAAGCCAGGAGCTGTTAAGGACTTTCAGGGTCACTTGTGACCTGTCTGTTTGCCTCTTGTTGTTCCTTCAATTCATCTCTTCTTTCTAGGGTCGTATTCGTATAGATGTCGCAGTGCACGACATTTTCCTGTCCATTATGCCCTTATACGTGATAGAGAAAGTAGGAATGTAGATAGGAATAACTTTTCTGATCTAGGTGGTCATAGAAGAAGAAAAAAAAAGGCTACTCATTAAAGCAAGAGTTCTTGCATCATCTTTGTATTTAACGAATCACCAAGAGTTTTAAATCCTTGAAGTGTTTGTTCATTGAGCAATTAACTTCTTGTGATATAATGGAAGCTATTCTTTAGAGTGTTTCTAATTATGCCATTTAGTTTCAAAACATGTTTCTCAAATTCACCGGCGCCCAATAAATTTTCAGTATGTAATTTGCTCCTGCGCTGAATTGTAAACACATCCCAACCTCTTGAAATTGCTACAGAGATGCGATAAAGCAGTAAATACATCGTAAGATACAGCTATTTAGAAGGAGACAGCAATAGATGGTTTTTAAACGGTTTTAGAGGTGGAAAGGTCTCCTGTTCCCTTGGGAATATAACACTCCCAGCAAAACAGAACGAGATGACGTTCTAAGGAAAGTGTTTATGAAGACGTGGGAAAGGGAGGTGCAACTTCACGAGTTGTCGGCAACAACTCAACTCTGTGGAATGAAGGAATCGGAAAAAGCAACGAAGAGGAGGAAGGAGCCAAGAATTGTGGAAGGAGCTGGAATAATTTAGAGACTGAGGAACCTGCGTGTGCGTGTATGTGCGGGGGGTGGGGGGCTTAGATAGAACAATTTATAGATGGGTCGGTGGAAGAAGGGTGGGAAGCAATGTTAGACAAAAGGCGCAAACGTTTAGAGGCGATTTTCGAAAAGGAATGGAGTTCCAAAACCATCCTGAGAGGAGGGAGAGGGAATGAGATGAGGAGAGAGCAGAGCAAGATGACAATCGAGATAATGGAGATGTGCTTATTGCCACTTTGCGGGAAATACTTCTCCTCTACGCCGGTCCAATATTGGCCCAACTTCTACTTTCTGAGCTAATCGTAATGAAGTGTCAATGCCTTTAGAATTGCCTCTGCATATTTATCTTAACAGGCGCGTGTAACAGAACGTCGTATACATGAAGAGTCAAAAAGCACGGCTCAGTTTTAAATGTATTGGGTATTCCACGGACTTACATTGTCATATTGATGCAGCAGATTGACTGCGAAATTTTATACAGTGCCTTATTCGCAAGGAAAACTTATTAATCTTTACATTTTAACGGTTGACTTAGAACTGTCTTGCGCTCAAGATCAGCTACCTGGGCCTGAGAGGGACAACGAACTTTGTCCCGTATCGAGCGAGACTACATCTGCGTGCAAGACTGCATTCGAGTAAACGTATGCCCGCGTCAGTGGCTAGATGGTAGCGCGTCTGCCGCACGTTCTAGAGGTCCCGAGTTCGAATCTCGGTTGAGGGAGTTACCTGGATAAGGCTTTTCCGGGGTTTCCGCTTATCTTGAAATACGAATGTCGGATAGCTCTAAGCTCCATGGACGCCTGACTCATTTGAGCATCATTTCACCAATTTCATTCATTGTTCGATATGACTTAACGTTGGAGGACGCAAATTACAACAAAAAACATCCGTGATTATATATGTAGCAAAGAGAAAATAGACCGCTGTTACGTTTTATGACCCCTCCAGTAATGGGTGCCTTAAAGACAGTAAGGCTACGAAGCTTAAGAAACTAAATGATTATTTATTACCTTTTAAATCCCGATGTATGCATGCAGTTGGATGTTATTACCTAACGAGTCACTTTAACTTGTAAATAAGTATTTTTCTGTGAATCTTTGACCTGTGAAAGAGAAAGCTGAGGCAAGGATAATTTTATTTTCAATATATTTTCACTGAAAATAGATTTTGCAGATCGTGTTCCCCAGCTCGATATATAAAATCAACGTTATTGCTATTTAAGGAGATAAGTTTTCCACAGGTGTGATGCTACCTTTGCCATACGCAGTGAACTTTGAACCAGTATTATATTAACTTGCTATGGAGCCATTTATGAAATTTGGAATAAATGTAGAACTATTTCGCCTTGGGAAAAGCAAAATAGTATGTGTTTAGTGAATTTGTTTCAGCATATGTTGCATTTTAAGAGCCATTTTACTAAAGTTGTGTATTTCTAAGTGTTTACTTATCAAATTTTAAGTGCCTATTTTGCCTGCCTATTTCACGCCTTTTAGTGCTTATAAATCCGCTGTCAGCAAACAAAAATACAAAGGCACTGATGTACATTGGGCACTATTACATACAATATTTTAAGAAAGATTTTACTTTTAAGGTTTGGCGCAGTTTTATATACAGTAAGGATTGGTACTTTGTATAAAACTTTCAAATTTTATTAATCTGTAAATCAGATTGTATCATAAGGCTTCAAAACTAAATTGAAATTTAATGAATCACTGCTGATTTTCTGAGATGAACAGATATTCCCTGAGGTCCCAATACTAAAATTATTAAATCTTGTCTCAACTTCCAAATTTTATTTTTAACGCAATGCTATCGCTGATGTAAAAAAAAAAAAAAAATGTTCATGGTATTCATACAAAGATTGTAAAATCAATACTGAATCTCTGCGTTTTAATTGTTACCATATGTGTTTGCTTCAGAAACTTTAGTGAGCTTAGCTTCCGAATATTACCTCTAGTGTCGTTTTTCTGTTTATACGGGAAGTAGAAACTCGAAAAGACTTGGTTGATTATTATTTGCCAGATGGAAGTCAATTTAGTAATGATATTTGCTAAAAGATAGGGTAGGGAGGACAACATAAAGAATGCGATACACTGCAAAACGTATCCCGTCACTTTAATAAATGAAACACCACTACTCCATGACTGGCAGAAATATTGGCAGCTGAAGCAGCCTATAACATAAGGCTCTAATGACAGGGAACAAAATTAGCTTCGTTTTAGATAAATTCCGTCAGAATTTTCAGCAGTTTATGAATTGAATCCACAAAAGCCATTGAGTACCGAGAGCAAGTATGACACTGCCGAATAGTGCGTTCGGTGCGTTCGGAAGGTTCCGGTTTTGATTCTGCTGAACACTCATTCTAAGATTTTCGTGCATTTTTTTAAATTAGTAATTTACGTTCTCTAACGTTATCATATCGGACGATAGACGGAATGAGTGAAAGAGCCCAGGGTCCAATGTGCATAGGGTTACCCGACATTCGTCTTTCAGAATAAGGGAAAATCCTGGAAAGAAGCTTATCCAGGTAACTCACCCTGACCGAGATTCGAACTCGGGACCTCTTGAACGTGAGGCAGACACTCTACCACCACTCTATTGAGGCGGGCTTTTCGTGCATTTAGGTGATCTGTAGCAAATGCAGAAATCTGTCAACATTTCCCTTTTATTGCGTTTCTTTCTCGTGTACCAGTTGTAGCTCTAAGTTTTTTAATGACCGGTGATGCCCATAGATGGCACGAATGTCGCTAAACCAGTTGTTGTTTGTAAGCACATTTATTTGCACGACGTCTTACATTAAGTGCTTTTCCGCTAGGGTGCTGAAAACACTAGCGTTGAGAGCAGTGTTATTTTAACAAAGCTTTTAATTGGATGGGAATACTTTAAAAACAATTAAAAAGCGAAGAAATTTATTTGAACATCTCAGATTTAGGGAGGTTTGCAAGACTATTACTTCGTATAAACTCTGTCTAATACATTAAGTAACAAGATTAATTGTGGCCCACTTCTATGCCTTGGCAGTAGCATGCCTATCTCAAATTCACAAACTCGCGAATTCAACATCAATTCCATCCTCTTGATAGGATATTTCCGGACTTCACTCTTGTCCACATATCCTCTGACACATCCTCAGTTGAATATCCCTTTCTGAAACCAAATTGGGTATGAATAATAAACAATTTGGTTTCAGAAAGGGATATTCAACTGAGGATGCAATATTAAAAATTCAAGAAACAGTGTCAAAAAGCAAAAAGAATTATGTAATTGGATTATTTGTGGACATATCGGGCGCTTTTGATAATTTATGGTGGCCGTATTTTTTCGGCATTTTAAAAGACAAGAAATATTCAAGTACTATTTATAATTTATTAAAGGATTATTGTTCCAATAGAGAAGTATTCATTGGTGGATCAAATTTTGAAACTAGGAAGAAGATAACCAAGGGTTGCCCTCAGGGTTCTATCTTGGGGCCCCTTTTTTGGGATATTTTATCAGAAGATTTATTAGAACTACTGGAAAGAGATCATAAGGTTTTGGATGTAATAGCGTATGCTGATGACATAGTCATAATGATGGATGGACAGAGCAGACTAGAGCTAGAAAATAAAGCAAGAGAAGTTACAAATACATTATCAAATTGGTGTTTCAGAACAAAACTAAAAATTGCACCAAACAAGTCAAATTATGTGCTTTTTAAGGGAAATTTAAAGCGGGATCCTACAGTGAAGATAAATAATCAGAACATTAAACGGGAAAAAGAGATGAGATATTTGGGTATCATGATAGATGAAAAATTTCATTTCAGAAAACACACGGAGTATATTAGGCAGAAAACAGAGAAAATAATGCTAAAGCTAGCAAGAATAACCAATTTAAATTTTGTACTTCCATTGCGTAACATACAGATATATCATAACACCATTTTTGCTTCAATTATGACGTATGCGGCAGCAGTTTGGGCAGAAAGGATGGATGATGTGCAAATAAGAAGATCGTTGAGAAGAACGCAAAGAAAAGTATTATTACGTCTGACAGGAGCTGTAAAAACAACACCAACTATGGCATTGCTGGTAACAACGGCCATTTGGCCGATTGATTTATTAATAAGATTGAAGGGCGCAAAATTTTGGGCGAAAAAAGGAAACTTAGAAAAAGTGTATAATATAACTGGAGTCAGAACAAACAAATCTTGGGTGATTAAAAATAGTTTAAAAGATAAATGGCAAAATGAATGGACAGAAAGTCTAGAAGGTAGAAGAGTGTTTGAAATTTTTCAGAACGTCAAAGAGAGACTAAAATTGAATTTTATTCAACCAACAAAGGGATTTATACATTATATAACAGGACACGGACCTTATAAGACCTATTGGAAGAAAATCAATAAAACTGAAAATGATATATGTGAATTATGTAACAAACAAGATAATCCTGAACATGCAGTATTTGAATGTGGAAGATATGCAATTCACCAACAAGAAGAGAGGCATGCGCTAGCAGGATATATCGTATATGACATAATTCGAGATCAACAATTGGTAAATAAATTACAAGTTTTGACTAACCTTGTAAGTAAGAAAGCATGGGAGGTAAAAATATTCAAAGGAGAAAGAGTTGATAATAGGCGAAGAATAGTACAAGATCCAAGAAGGAGTTCTAGAATACAAAATAGGATAAGACCGGAAGAATTATTGAATAATCTAACAATGGAGCTGACTGCATGGGCGGCGGAGGGAGAGAGTGATGGCAGAGGCCATGGTGGACTACAGAACTAGTAGATTTAGATATAGATTTAGGAAATAAGGATGTTGTAATTTTTATAGTTGTTTCCTTTTGTTTTTGCTTTTTTTGTGTTTATTTCTGTTATTTTATTTCATTTTATTTTTGTAGAGTAGTTTTCTGAGAGATTTGTATAATTATAACATTTGTAAGGATTTTATGGAAAAATAAAGAGAAAATTTGGATATATGCCCCGGTATAGTTGTCTAGGTGCCGGGATAGAATATTCAGATTTTATTTATTTATTTATTTATTTATTTTGTCCACATATTAAAACTATCGAACTCATCATGTTGCATATTGAAATACATACAATAAACGTTTAGCAGTTAAAAATTAGCAGTTCCTCTGCTCAAATCTCGCTATTTGTAATAGAGAAAAATTTAAATGTTTATTGAAAGTTGATTAAGATGGTCTAATAAGAAAAAATCAGGTTTCACAACCGGTTACATATGCCAATACAAAGGATGAATAAAATTCTTCATTTAAATACAGAGAAAACTATAGCTGCGGAGCTTAAACATATACGTATTTATCACTGATTTTCTCTTTCTCTCTCCATCGCGTCTTCCTTTAATAACTAAGTCACACTTCATCCTGTTATTAAGATTAACGCAATCTTTTGTAGGTTTCGTTTAGCTATCTTAAATACAATATTACAATACAGAATTCTGGTTGATCTAATGATATTGTGACTGTGTGGGATTGTGAAATTAAAAGTCCAGGTTACAAACACTAAAAATTGCTCTTTATTTCTTCCGAAACACGCTTTGGTTAACCTTTAAAGTAGCACAATTACGTCACCAACCACACAACTTGCAAGGTTATTGACCACAAAAGAGTTCACTTTTACAGCTGTTCATGCACACGCGTTCAATTACCGACTGACAATCAAGACGGCGCTAGAAGAAAGACGCACTCTCCAGAAATCCGTCTCCTTCCCTCCACCGTTTCGGCGAGCTTTTATCTCCGCAGTGCACTGCCCGTCTCTTTGAACTCGTCCCTCGCGCCGTCTCGCCTCAACAATGCATTCGCGACAATATCTATGCATTAAGGTGGCATTTAACTGATTATTATTTGTTCTATATAATATTTTAAGGCACTGAGTGTTTTGAATAAATCTGTTTTAAGCGTCCTAGCATAGATTTTAAGAAGAAACTGTTTAATTCTTGAGTTTTAGTTTTTAAGGTACTCTGCAATGTTAGATGCGGTTAAGTATGACTTTTAGACATGATAAACATTTTAAAATTGTGTCTAACACGTCATTTCGGACGATGAATGAAATGGGTGAAATTATGCTCAAATGAGTCCAGGGTGCATGGAGCTTAGAGTTACCCGACATTCGTCTATCAGGATAAGGGAAAATCCCAGAAAAACTCTTATCCAGGGAACTCACCCTAACCGAGATTCAAACTCGGGACCTCAAGAACGTGAGGCAAACACGCTACCATCTACACTACCGAGGCGGGCTAGTTATTATGAAAATATCGTAATATTTATTTATCGACATTTCTTTTTAAAATTAAGTCGAAGCTTTCAACAAATGATTATGAATTTGTATCACCTCCCACATATATTTTTCGTCCACCCTCTCTCAAAAAAAAGCCATCAATACTTTCCCAGAATTAATTCATGCAATATGATAAATTGCTCTTTTCTGAAACTTGATCAGAGCCGATTAATTATTATTTAATTTGAAAGGAAATGCTAGCTTTAAAATGCAAATATTGCAATTAAAGTTATGTTTCAGTATAAAATATAGAGGTGTGCAACCAGGATTTTATTGCGAGTTGCAAAATACAATGTTTGAAGATGACGTTCTAGAAGTCCCGCGTTATGGCGATCATTTGCAACCAAATTTTATTGCAAATGGGATGGTGGAAGATGCTGATTAGCTTTTCAGCTTTGTTTTGGCGATCTAGTACAAATCTTGTAGATGCCTCGGAACTCTGGAGCAGTGAGTCTTTCCTCCGGGCGCAGTCTCGGAATTAGATACTGCAATTGTTGGAAAATAAACAGCAATTCTTCTCTTTTAAGTATTGTGGGTTTTATTCCACAAAAAAAAAAAAAAAAAAAAAAAAAAAATTAGTAACTTCTACTACAATTTTAAGAAATGCAGATGCTGTCCTTTCACAAGTGATGGTTATTACATCAGTGATCTTTATATCTCTTTTGCACACTGCACTAGTGCAACACTAATGGATTCACAACTAAAACGTTTTCTGCACAATCGCAGAGCGACACATAAACACAAGACCGTCGTTTGGAGAAAGACGCTAAGCTCTCTGATAATTCTGGGTTCTCTGCACTCTATGTTTCCATAACAACTAAATTACTTCTCTTTTATTGATCCACGTCACCACGTTATGTAATTGAATTCTTGCAATTACCAATAACAACAAATTTTATGCAATATTTAACTTGCCTTGTATCCTACCGTGGCCTACCCAATTTCACATTTCTATTTTTGTACAAATTAGTCTTTCCAGAAAAATAAAAAAAAAATTATATATATTTAATTTAAACACATGAAATGACCTTCAGAGAGGTAAATAATCACGTAAAAATATAGTACTTTTTGAAAATTTAGTGTAGCATATGGTATATTTCAGTTAATATACAATCTTACCATAAGAAGGACAGTACTTACGGTAAACTTCCCTCTATTTGCCTACTGAAACATTTTTTTTTTGAGTAGCCTTACCTTACCTTATTCTTTCTTACCTTACAGATATTTTGCCTTACTGTACCTAGATTTCTCTAAAATCTCTTGACCAACTTTCCTTCTTTCTTTTCTGTTTTTTTCTCATATCTTTCTTTTCTTCTGTCAGTAAACCGTACCATCAATCATATTTGTTCATATAAAATGTTACGTTAATTCACTTTTTATATAGTTATGATATAAGAAAGTTATCTCATCTCATATTAGTGCGTTAGACTTCTATATATTGTCACATTAAATCCATTGTTAAGTTATCAGGAATTTTGTTCAAGTTTGGAGCAAATGTCAGGTAATGTGATGTTGTAGAGGCCACTTAGTGCATATTCACAACATTTTCTGGAGACGGCTACACTCATACTATGTTTTGTTGATTTTCTCCTCCAAAACCCCAGGGCCTTTTGTACAAGCGTAATAAAGATAAAGCTGGTAGCGCTTTCGATCTGGGTTAAAAAAGGATGTTAAAAGGTGTGGACTAAACACAAAGAGGGTGGGCGAACGGTGCTGACAAAGATAGACAAGTAAATCTTAGGGAGTTATGTTGGCAGGAATCGTTATTAGCGAGGCCGGAAATTAAGGGAGTAAAACGATCTCCCTTCTCCTGGTTTCTTTCTGGAGAAAAACATCTCTTGATCTCTTACTGTTACGTCGATACCGAGGCAAGAACATAAATCAAAATTTATGTCTGAACTGAGTAATATTACCTCACAGAGACCGAGCTCTCTCATCGTCCTGACAGTTTTGCTTTTGTAGCCGATGTGTATAGCATAAGGAGTACGGTTCTGTTCAGTATTTCAGCGTCTTCCAGGAGCTGCAGTTTAGTGCATGGATACGTGCCGATTTTGACTTCCTGCAATTTCTTGTTGGAAGAAGCTCTATATCATCTATGCTGTAGAGAAGTCTTCTGTGAGCCAAACTCTTATTGCTTTGAATTTTCATTAGTCTGCGGAAATAAAAGCGAGCTCTAGGTGAACTGCGACAAGGGAAGAGTACAGAATTTCACCTGTGTGACTGGAAGGCAAATTTTGCAACGAGATCCACACCAGTCCCTAGTTGAGTCCTGTGATATTGCATTCAGTCAGAAACATTAACCAATGAACGGAATTCGATTTTATGTTCATGAGCAAAGAGAAAGAGAAAGATTAAGACAAAGATTAGGTGAAGTGGTACAGCAAGGGCAGCGATTGCACCATGAAACAGTGTCTTCATTGGCATCATCTTTGAACAAGGTTTAAGTTGTTAGTAAGAAGAGTATAGTGCCTCAACGTATCATCCAAGATATCTTAAGTCACGTTGTAAGATAATCAGAATATCGGCGTGGTATACCTGCTAATCCTAGGAAATGTGGGAAGAAAGTTAAGTTAACTCCTACAAATAAAATGAAAAATTGACTTCTCAGTCAACTTGGATTTAATGATAATCCGGTAAATAAGGGATATCAGTGGACAAATCCTGTTTGTTAACTGAATTTTGTTTGCGGTGTTTGCCGAAGTTTTGTAGTAGCTCACTTTTGGAGGGAATTTTCAATTTCATTGGTATAGATATTTCTAGTGCTTAGAAGCACTGTACATTTTAGACATACGTATTTTACTCAAAAGAGAAATACAAGTAATACGCCGTTATTTAACTGAAAGTATTTCTGCATATGCATACGTACATATTTATCGCGATTTTTTTAAGTGAATAGAAAGCTATTTGTATGCAATCTGTTTCACATTGAGACATTCAACCATTTGTTTAGTGTTTATGCTTTTGTTCCAGGTAGAAGAGTACTTAGAATATCCACAGCTGCACTGTTCCGCCTTTGAGCGTATGGACATGGTAAATCTGCTTTCAGCCATTAGCAATAATGGCAGCAGTATTTGGTTAATAATTACGGTGACGTTTATACGGTTAGAATCGTAATAGAGTAACATAATGAGTATTAGATGGGGAGTTTCCCACTCTCCTTTGCGTTGGTAACAAATGAGCATCACAAACAAGCCACCACACACGGCTTTGCACACGTACAGCATATTAACCAATACCCGTGGTGCAAATAGTGAACGAAACTGTCTCACTTGATGTTTAATGAAAGTCTGACATCTGGCCTGGGTCGAACCTTGATAATTAGGTCTGATGTAGGTCAGTAAATGTGTGCGATCACAATTTAAGCAAAAGTTTACAGAGATCAGGCAAAGCAGGGTAGTTCAGGGGTTAATGCTTGAGACTTGCGTTTGGAAAGATCCGGGTTCGATCCTCGGCAATCAGCTGATATGTCCAGACATTTATCGCGGTTTTCCTTTCTCTCTAGGTGAGTATTGGGTTGACTACTTAACTTTCCATGGCATCTTGTCCCTCTACTTCATTTTCAATGAGGGTCGAAAGTGTCGGCAACGGGCAAGTGTGGTGCAGTTGTGTGTTGGAGTTTGTGCTCTGTAACTGTTGTTCCTATTCCGGCTGTGGGATACCGAGATGCTGACCACATCTCCTCTCCGTATCGGTTGGATGAAAGCCCACCTCTGCTGTGCGTAAGTGGGCGTGAGGCCGGCAGTTGGGTTGGTAGGCCTTGGCCCTCTTAGGGCTGTCACGCCTGGGATTTATTTATTAAAACTGTTGTTCTTGAGCAGGAACAGGCTCTATCGCCAACTTTTCCTTCCCAGTGTATGATATATGCAATAACCTAAATATAGGTTCAGTGTAGAGTCCCCTAAGGTGTATACACCTGGGTGGTTCAGTGGATTAGGTGTTAATTCAAATTTTATCACTATAACTTATAACTATGGACTAAAACTCGGCATAGTTAGATGGTATACAAACGCACGCACACACAGATGTTTTTATAAAAGTGTTTAATGTATTTTAATTCAGTGAGTCTTAGTAATGTATTTCCGACGAAATTTGGTATAGAAATACCGTCTTTAAATAACTATAGATCCCTTTTAATGACTAAGAAGCACACCATTACAACGAATAAAGTTTGCTCTTTTCATTGTCATAAAAGGCATCTCTGTAGGATGTTTCAAAAGTAGTTTTACAGCCTCGCAAACATTGCGTCAATCTACGATGACAGTTTTCGCTCTGTATAGTACAGTCAATGATATGGACGGTCCGCGTTTTAGGGCAGAAACTCTCTTAAGAGGAGCGGTAGCAAAAGGGCATTAACTACGATAATATTTTTATTGAAAAGTTGTAACACTATATTCCGCTCCGGCCACATTTGTCCCTAATAGACGTTCTATTTATTATACAATAAGCACTTTAACTCTAGTATCCACGTATTAAAACGAGACCGAAGTTAACTGCTAATGAAATTTTATCTATCCTATGAAACATAAATAGTGCTTTAATTTAGACTATCTCGATTGTTTATTTTTTTGAGTACTAAATTAAAACCTTAAATTGCATACCTTCTGTGTCTTGAGAACTCTCACTGTGTGCCACAGCTAAATAAACCAATAAATACGTTTCGACTCTCTTAGAATGCATTTAACGTTTGTTCTTGTCAGCAAGGTTATATCTGTGTAGGGTAATCCTGTCGAGTGTGTGTTCGTCTGAATGTGTGCGCACACGTTCATGAATTACTTGCATCAACAAACAAAATTATACCAGTGAGTGGCCCCTGATTACTAAGCTGGTTGAATTAATGGATTTGCTGTTAACCAATAGTTATCAATCACAAAACTGGACATATTGTATGATTTAGTGCTGTTTGAACAATGACGTTTTTGTTTGACTATCTCCCGAGAACAAACACATCTGAAAGTAACAAATCTTGGCTCCATTGTTCCCTGCTGATTCCGTGTATTGTTAAGGGTGCAAATCTCTACTCAAAGTACCGTCTGTGGGGGTGGCGATAAGTCATTTTATTTGCACTGTATTGGTCATTTGGTCTCTACAAACTTTATCAGTTTTTGAAGGAAAACATTTTTAGAAATAAAATAAGTCAGCACATTAGTTTTTCTTTCCTTTTACTCTTTGAATAAATTTTTAAATTGCTATCAATTTAATTTGGTACTCTGAATACTAAGGGACTCCTCAGCCGTGACGTAGTGAGCTAAGGATCATGCTTTGGTTTTCTGCCACGGAATGTGGCCTGGGTTCGATCCCATTCTTGGGGGGTGGGGATTTTAAGTCCCAGGTATGGCACCGGTACCCACTCAGCATCTTGAAGAAATTGAGGAGCTTGCGGTAGGTAAGCGGCCCTGATTAGAAAAACTAACATTCCGGTTTAGGTGCCAAGATGCTGACACCATCGTATCGGTTGGATGTAACTTGCGTTTGTGGGCGTGAGGCCGGCAATCGGATTGGCCCTGACCCTCTATGTGGGCCATGTGCTGTCGCGCCGTGGGGGATACAGGGAAATGACATTTTTTTTTTTACTCTTGTATATTACATTTAACTCTACTCTTAGCTGAGGGATGTAAAATTAAATGTAGTCCTTGTAAAAGTAATGACAATACTGCATTAAATGATACAAGGAAAACTGGCCTGTGAGAGGGACGGGATTATAAGGTAGATTCTTTTACTGGTGTCAGATTATTTAAGTTACAATGGTTACGTGGATACGCATGTATCGTTGTAGGACACACACACACACACACACACACACACACACACACACACACACACACACACACACACACACACACACACACACAAGTAGTCACCTACCCCTATTTAGTTTTTAATTTATTCAACGTGCTAAGCGACATATGTGACGTATGCCTTTCTTGAATGCCTTCTAGAGGATGATTTGCAGAAGTGTTTATAGAGAAGAGATAGATAAGTTAGTGCATAAGTGTAGTTTCAAAACGTCATGCCCCAACATACAGAGTTGCAGTAGCAATTTTAGACGAGTTTGCAAACTTTTATTCATTAACGTACATTCACACTCACCTTTAAACACGCTCCTGAGGGAACAACCTATCAATGCATCAGCTGACAATAACGTTCGAACACAAAATGGCTTATCTACACAGTGGGACCAATTGGATTTAAATCTTCATCCAATACATGTTTGTTGTATAGCCATTTCAAAAATTGCTTAGAATTAGGCAGATTGTTTTCGCTTGTCACAATTATGGCAAGTTTTAATCCATAGAGTAATTGCAATTGTGGATGCAGTTCTTTTATTTGTGTTAAAAGCACCAAAACGAGCTCTAAACACTATATGAAGCTATAAAGCAGCGTAAAGATCCAAGGTTCAGTGTGAGGTCAGCGGTTGCTTATGCCTATAGGAACCTATTTTTCGCTAAATTATATTACTTAGGTTATTTCACCACTCTGCCACTTCAAGTTGGGTTCAAATCCTTCGTGTTCAACTCAAAAATGTTATTATCCTTTGTTCAACTTCTTGGGGTAGATAGTTTGGTGTTATGGTACAAATAGCATTTTTATAACAAAATACGAGGGCTATCCAGAAAGTTTTGGAATAAAAAGTAAACAAAGTATAGGAAACAAATTTTATTATATACAGATGAAAGTCACACTCAAATACTACTTTTCGACATAGTCACCACTCAAATTAAGGCATTTATCATAGCGATGTACGAGCTTGGAAATTCCTTCGTCGAAAAATTCGGCCGCCTGCGCCTTCAGCCACTTCGTTACCTCTTCTTGCAGCTGTGCGTCGTCATCAAAACGCTGCATAGCCAGCCACTTCTTCATTGCTGGGAATAGGTGGAAGTCGCTCGGTGCCAGGTCGGGACTGTACGGCGGATGAGGAAGCAACTCCCACTTAAAAGATTCAAGAACTTCACGAGTGACATTTGCCGTGTGGGGCCGGGCGTTGTCGTGAATCAACAAGATCTTAGAGCTCAACATTCCTCTGCGCTTGTTTTGAATGGCTCTTCTGAGTTTTTGGAGAGTTTGGCAATACCTTTGAGAGTTTATTGTAGTGCCTCTTTCCAGGAAGTCCACCAAAATCACACCTTTTCTGTCTCAAAAAACAGTCGCCATCATCTTCCTTGCCGACATTGTTTGCATGCATTTCTTGGGTTTTTGGGGAGAACTTGTGTGCCCCCACTGCATTGATTGCAATTTCGTTTCACAGTTCACGTGTTTCACCCATGTTTCGTCACCAGTAACGATGCGATCGAGTAAAGAGTCACCATCCTTATGGTAAACGTCCAAAAAGTTCAACGCTGCAGCCATTCGCTGATTTTTGTGGTCCTCTGTCAAGATTTTTGGAATCCATCTTGCACAAAACTTATGGTAACCAAGCTTTTCGCTGATGATTTCGTGCAACAAACTTCGCGAAATTTGTGGAAAACTCAAAGAAAGTTCCGTTATTGTGAACCTTCGATTTTCACGGACTTTAGCATCGACTTTTTCGACAAGTTTGGCAGTCACTATGCTGGGTCTCCCACTTCGATCTTCGTCGTGAACATTGGTTCGGCCATTTTTAAATCTGATGACCCACTGACGCACTCCACCTTCAGTGATAATGTTGTCCCCATACACTTCACAAAGCTGCCGATAGATTTCTATCGGTTTACAGTTTTTTGCAGTCAGAAACCTTATTACTGCACGCACCTCGCAGCTCGCGGGATTTTCAATTAACGCAGACATTTCAAACCGTCACAGTATCTGAACGGAGCACAGCACGAACCTCTCACTAGCACGGCTAGATGCCGACTGAGCTGCGCAACGCTCTGACCCCAAGATGGCCGCGCTAGCCCCGCCCCTAGCGGAAACAGACGAAACGTAATCTACTTTCTGGATAGCCCTCGTAGATATTTACAAAGTGCAATAATATTTTCCACTGATAGTTATAAACTTATAGTTCGTAGTGAATATTTTATTATGGTCGGTGTTGTGCTTGACCCATTCAGCCAAGCTACTAGCATTTCACAAACGCAAAGTGAAACATAAGATTTAAGTATGAAACAAAAGCCATTGAATTTAATGTCGTTGATATGCTCCATAAAAATGAAGGCCAACTACATAACATTGTCTACAACACCAGATACGCTACAGATTATAAGATTCACAAAGTTAGCATGATCCCTAATTAAATGAAAGATAAAGATAGCCCGCAGTTTTCCTTTGAAGGGCAAGTAGGGTGAGCTACTCTACAATTTATGTGGCGAGCGAATTCCTGTAGATCCCTCATTATCGGATTGTCATTCTAGTGTCTTTGGCTTAAAGGGGAAGCAGTAGCAACAATAAATTAATTAATAACTAAAATACAGACAATAAAGACTTGGAGAAAGAAAAGTTAAAATCAAAAGAATTTGACGTTGTTTCGAACCTAGCCGTTGTATCACCATATTCCACCAGCTAACCCACACGACCAGCTGTCATGTGTTCTATGTTTCTTTGGAAAAACATTCGCTTATCACTTTGTTATATTATATGCATGAAAAGACATCGTTTATTTAAGCTTTCCGAGCTTCTTCGTCTACATTCAGGGCTGTAAATATTGGTGCTGGGTGCGCATAATAGGACAGAGCTGCAGATCTTATATGGCTTTCCCCATTTAGCTAAGAAATGTCTATGTTTTGTCAGTTCCTTTATTCATCTAGTAGGTCCAATTCACGTTCGCTACTTTGCCTATTGCGTATCTACATTTCTTCAAGGTTACACCGCTCAGCGTTTTGTTAGAATATTTCCTAGGTGTAAAATTTTTGTGTATGTGAGAAGCCTCTATCAATAATCTTAACCTGTAATTGTATTGAGAGAATTTGTAGCTCGAAACCAGTCACCTAATATTAACATACTCACTCATGGAAGAAATAATAACGAAAATATATAATACTAATAATGATGATCATGATTATGGTTATGACGATGATGAAATGTCTTGGAGTATCATGGAAGAAATTTACAGAAGATTAGATAACTGCGCTTTATTTTGAGTTATATCCTATCTAAAAAAATACTGTGAAAATATTATGCTTTTAAGATTAAAAAGGGCATTATTCATGAGAAGTTACATCCAAAGCGAATCCGCCGATACCATCTTAGGCATATCAATGAATGAAACAACATAAATGTTCAGTCAAACATAGAAATATCTTATTAATCGAAGTGATTTACTTCTAAGATGACTAAATCTATTTATATTTATGTCGTAACTCTCTACCCATGTTAAAATGAATTCTTATACTAGGGATTTATTTGGTTCGGGGCTTTTGAGTATACAGAAATTTCACTCTTACTGCGGCACGAACGTTACGCAGAAATAGTTTGGAAGGTGAAATGAAATTTCTCCGAGGATTAAAAGGCTCTACAAGAATAGGTGTAGTCAGAAAATAAAATTTAAGGAAATGAATTAAGTATATTTTAGCTAAGCGAATAAATTCCAGCGAAGAGAAGTAAATGGAGAAGACGTTGCAATAAATAAATAAATAAATAAATAAATAAATAAATAAATAAATAAATAAATAAATAAATAAATAAATAAATAAATAAATAAATAAATAAATAAATAAATAAATAAATAAATAAATAAATAAATAAATAAATAAATAAATAAATAAATAAATAAATAAATAAATAAATAAATAAATAAATAAATAAATAAATAAATAAATAAATAAATAAATAAATAAATAAATAAATAGATAAATAAATAAATAGATAAATAAATAAATAGATAAATAAATAGATAAATAAATAAATAGATAAATAAACAAATAAATAAATAATAAATAAATAAACAAACAAATAAATAAATAAATAAATAAATAAATAAATAAATAAATAAGTAAATAGAAATACTCCAGCACGCACCTCAAGTACATCAATATAAATCCTCAGGACACAGATGTATGAGAGTTATAAAACAACGAAAGAAAAAGAACTACCTGTTGGAACGGAAAATGGCAATCTTAGGAGCTTAAGATGCGGAATTTAGGAATCCTGTGCTACATTATTATTTGTCTAGGCGGCAATTAAGTTTCATCAAACTATAAACATTAATAAACAAAAAATACATATTTAATACTATAATTGACTTGATCTGATCAAAAGTATTGAATGAATTCCTGTATTTCCTGAATTGGAACATAGGACGTCGGAATCTTGAGGCTCGTAGACAACGGGTTCAAGATCAAAGGCTTCCTGATCAGAGAGATTCCGGGATGGGTGATCAGCCCATCGCCGGAAGTGAAAGTACCAGAGAGATGAGGTGATAGGAAAGAAGTTGACGGAGCAATCGGTGGAATGCTGGCGGGGAAACCGGAGGTCCCGGAGAAAACCCGCCAGGCCCCATGTTGTCCAACACAAAAATCACTTTGCGGTCTCCAGGGATCAAACCCGGGCCACCTTGGTGAGAGCCAAGCGGTCTAACCACTCAGCCATGGTGCGGCCTGATCACAAGTATTGCTATCATTCAATGCTGTTTGTTTCTCTGCGTTCTTTTTGTTGTCTCTCGGTCTGAGACAGTAGAATGAAGTCCAGTGGGCTAACAATGCAAGCTTGGGATGCGATAAATTGCATGTATTTACGATTCGCCCACTGAATGCTTGTTATATTGTTTCATGGGATAGCCACAATGGCAGCACCTGTGCGATATCTGCTTGTCGCGGTGCGCGTCTCGCCATCGCATGGATCGATATCTCGAAACCGGAGCTTCCCTCCGCTTCATAAATTGGACGTCGGAGGATAACAAACTGGACTCCATAGTGTAAATAACAGAGTTTAGTTATGGTAGCAGTAGTAATAATAACCATGGCAAATAATACAGCGATAGAGTTTGGACTGTAACTTTGTTTCCTCTCTCGTCTCTGGGATTTGCTTATTAATCTGATAACCATACTTTGTCGATTAGATTTAAGGCTTTAAATTCACCTGCTTTACGCTTTTGTTTTGTTCGGTTAATATTACCTATCTTCACAATATTGAAATTCAGCACTCTGCTTAATCCCTGAATATGTTGATCTTAATTTTTACATTTCCTTTTATATATCGTTGTGACCCTCAGTGTTCTCAATTGAATCATTTTCTAGGGGATAATTTTATCCATATTTTAAACTACAGCTCACGGGGAGCTTGTATGACAATTTCGTGGTATCTCTACAGCCATATAAAGATTAGATATATTTAAGCTAATATTTTAGTTTAAACTAAACTATTGTTTCATATTGAATTTTCCCAAGTTTAATATTTGTTTTCATTCAGAAGCATGTATTTTGAGAAATGTTTGAGATCGCTATATTTTTTTATTTAAGCGCAGAGGATCTACCAAAGAGACCCTGGCCTCGTTCTACCCGGGAGCGATGGATAACTCCATGACTCTTTCCATAGGGCAATATCTGGTTTCCTAAATGCCCCCCCCCCCATCGACAACAATGTCAAGACGGGTGGAAGTGGATACGCCACTTCCGCGCGTCAACCCCGCAGGGAAGACTACCGAAAAGCCTCGGTGGGGCCGCCTACTGATCTAGCACACCTTCTACTAGCTCTGCAGACTAGTAACCGGGACTTATGAGGCAACCCTATACCCCCTCTGGGCGGCCGTAGCCTGGCCGGAGGTACCCATTTCCCGCGGGTGTCGGGACCACACCTCCCCCTCGAGTCCAACATAATCCAAAAACTCCCTGACGAGAGGGACTCGGCAGTTGGGCCCGAGGTTCCTCTTGGTAACGTCAGAGATACCACGAATGTTAAGGCACCACAGCGCTCGCACTAAAGCAGCTGTAGGGGAGGGATCCCCTCCCCTACGGGAAGATAGCTATATTTTTGTTTGTCTATAATAATAATAATAATAATAATAATAATAATAATAATAATAATGATGATGATGATGATGATGATGATGATGATGATGATGATGATGATGATGATGATGATGATGATGATGATGATGATGATGATGATAATGATAATAATAATAATAATAAACTACAACATGCTTAAAGGGAACTGTACATTGCGAAATATTAGTGCAAGCAATAGAGCAAGAAAAAAAAAAGGCACTTAAATAATTTAAAAGTAACGTGGGTTTCACCGTAAGATGGTTCATTGTGGACAAGGACCTTTGAAACTTGCAATTTCAATGTTATAAGTGTCTTCAATGCCTGAAACGTCTTCATCAACATTTTAATATGTGATAATAAAAAGAAAACCGCTTAATAAAATAGCTTTTTTAATTTACTTTCTCCAACGTTAAGTCATATCGGACGATGAATGAAATGAGGGAAATAATGCGCAAGTAAGTCCAGGGTCCATGGAGCTTACAGTTACCGGATATTCGTCTTGGGGGATAAGGGAAAACCCCGGAAAAAACCTTATCCAGGTAACTCACCCTGACCGAGATTCGAACTCGGGACCTCTTGAACGTGAGACACACACGTTACCACCGGGGTAGCTAATCTCGTGTGTGAATGGTAAATATCAAATTTGGTGTTCATGTTCATTTTTATGAAA
The DNA here is from genome assembly GCA_030765055.1 of Mantis religiosa. Classification (NCBI taxonomy): domain Eukaryota; kingdom Metazoa; phylum Arthropoda; class Insecta; order Mantodea; family Mantidae; genus Mantis; species Mantis religiosa. Next base: position 157,230,501 of record CM060952.1, on the reverse strand, counting down.
TCCTCCTTCCGTAAATTAACTTTTAGTGGAAAGGGCTTCAGAAAGAAGGAATTTTTAAAAATGGTTCCAATATTTTATTAAACAATTTTCATGACTATGAAATTTATATTTTGAATATATTGGAAATAACCTGTGAGTTACTTTTTATCCTCTGTACCACTGCATATCAAGTAATCAGCAACTGAGAGACAAAATGTAGACATAGATCGCATTCAAACAAACAATTTGTGACAATTTCACTTGGAATTAACACTTTCTGAATGTATTCCTTCTTATTTGTTTGAATGTTCGTGCTTTTTGTGAAGCATTTTTAACGTGATTTCTCTTTCATTCTTTCCTTCTATTTTTTCTTTTATGTTATCATTCAAAGAGAACGAATTTTCAAAGTCTTACATATTGTCGCGAGCCATTGTTGCGGCCAACAGGAACAAAGGGCCAGATAGTCAGCGCGGAGATAAAAAGATTGCCGAAACAGATAAGGATAGATGATAGATCGTCTTTCTAGTAGAGACAAAAGGGAAGCTGCAACTCGCCAGTGCGGACAGAAGTAATCGGAACTTGATCACCGTGAGCGTGCAGCTGTGTTTTGAAAGTGAAGTCTTTTGTTTATGGTCGACGACCTTGAAGATTGCAATTGTGTATGTTACGTAATTCTGCTACTGTAAGGGTTGACCAAAGTTTGTTTCTACGGAAATAAAGACCATTTTGGAATTTCTGCAAACTGAACTTTTAATTCTACGAACCCACAAAGTCACAATATACAGAGGAACTGGTTTGACTAAGGGTTACCTTATCCCCCTATTCCCAGTACACGTGAAAGAAATTATATAATTTTTTCAAGTGTTTAGTTTTATTAATTTAAAGTATACTAGGAATACCACACTTTAAGAATATTTTGTTGAAGGATGAGTAGATAAAATTTTTGTGAATGTAATACATCGGGTTTGTTTTCAAAATTGCGTAGACCTTTAGCATCGATTGCTCGTGGACCTGACTTGTATTTGATAACTGAAGAAACCAAGAAGTATTTTGAAGTGAACCTGAGAGAACCGCAGCTCTAATGCAATGCCAAAGTTTGGTAAACACATCCTACATGTCTTCAGCGTGTAGGAGGAGACTGAAGGTGCTAAAGAGAAACTAAGCGTTTAACAGTTTCTCTGGGAATTAATTGAAGCAGCGACATACGTCGGTATGCAAATGTGCTTAAAAGTCGTACGTCACTCTGGTACATAAACAAGTACAAGCAGCTCTTCTGCAAAAGCCTCTCTGAACGTAGTTCCTAATTTCTAACGATAACTGCTTTTAAAACGAGCATCTTTAATTTATGTTCTGATGACACAGTTCCAAAAGAAACGTAGCTAGAAGTTTTATCCCTACTGCTGGAGAAGGGCAAGAAGAAGAATAAGAAATGTTCGAAAGTCGATTACAGGAAATGCAAGTAGCTCTCTTACGAATGGACTTTTTTTTTCTTAATATCCCTGAAAAAGTTTCAGGAAAAGGAATTTTTAATTTAATCATATTAGAAGCTCTTGGGTACTACCAAAACTTTTCTTCTGCAGACCCACACTCCTTTACTTTTCTAGTGCATATGCTTTCTTTTAATCTTTGTTTCCGTTTCTGCTTCTGTTGGAGAAACCATTCTCTTTGCTGCAATACGAGATCAAAAGAAAAAGCAGTAATGAGACATGCATAAGTACATGGATTCTTTCATTAGTTGTAAAGAATTTCCGTTTCTTCGATTTATTAAGTACTACGTTCTATTTACTCTTAATGATATGTCACTTTAAAGTCTACCCTGCAAGACATTCTTACAGATTTATATCTTTTTTATCCTGGCAAGTGGAACCAAAGTATAGTATTAGATATATACTTCCATTAAAGAAAACTCAACGTAACACAAAAGCATTAATAATGAATTATCTATTGTACTTTCATGAGTAAATTTCCTAGTTATAGTTTCTAAACGTGAAAACCTTTCTTTCTACAGAAGGTAAGGCACATATTGAGGTTCATTCCTTTATTGAGGAGCCGACCGGGATGTCTAAGGTGGTTTCGTCTGTGGCCTGCATTCGGATGGTCCGGGTTCGATTCCCGTCGCTGGCCTATCTGACCCATACACTCTGAAGCATTGCTCAAGAAAAGTGAGGCGATCCTCAAGGACCTGACAAAGAAGGGTCTGCAGCACGTGCTAAAGGACTGCCAGAGACAGTATAAAAAGTGCATTGAGGTAGGAGGTTACTGCTTTGAAAAAGATCATGTAAACATTGAATTGCAGTAACATCCGTGAAAAAAAATCAGCATCAGTCTTTTTTGATCAGCCCTTGTATCTATTTAGAATGATTTTAGTCATACGGTCCTTTAAAATAATTATTTTTACTATTAATATCTAATGTTATACATAGTGAAAATTCTCAGTGATTTTGTCAGATTTACTGTACACTTGTAAAGAACTTACTCTATTTCCTCACATAAATTAATTATTAGGAATATTGTTAGAGCTAAAGAGAAAAAGTACAAAACTAGTAATATAAAACAGCAACATTCTATATTTTTGTGAAGATACGAGCGACATTTGGGAAAGCATCTATTTTGCTATGATATGAACCAATAAGATTAATTTGCTTCACACAGTTGGCAATCGTGCTAAGAATTTTATGAATCTAATTGAGGATTATTCTTAATAATCTTTATTCCAGTGCTTCTATTTCGTTTAATAGCAGTTTTTTAACAGTTTCGTAATTCAATTAAGGATGACACTGTCTCAGTTCTGCAGCACTCAAGTAGGTTGGCTATCTCTCCCAACAGTTTTTGGTCTTTTTCTTATTTGTCTCTTAGAAACATTCGACTCACTATTTTCCATTTCCTACAAAGAGTTTTGTCGTTTTTTTTCCTTCAGATATATAGCTATATGAAAAAGTATGATCCCTCAAAGTAACCGTATTTTAAGATTTCTGTTATTCTTAAAAAAATTTGTTTCCTGAACTTGTTCGATTTGTAACATTGTTCTAAGCTCCTACAACTGAATGTGAATTTGATTTCTGATGCAAATTTATTGGGCAATGTCGGTATTTGTGTGCTGTACAATCATTTGCATGCAATCTTGAGGGGAAGGTAAGGCCAAGTTGAGACATTTGATACCTCATACTCGGCATCAGTAATAGCGGCAGTCATTATAGACGTCATGCACGAATGATTCTGTTAGGGAAGTGAACTTGACCAGTAAGGTTATGTAGCAGATGAAGTTTTCCTTTGATGTATGCACATAATTAAATTAGCTTAGGTGATGTGGACAAGAGAGGGTTATCTTGGATGGTAATTACGATGATGAGGGTTGGTAATGGAGCATGGAATATAGGGATGACAGGGTATTCGATAATTCCGAATGCTGCTAATATGTCGAGGAGGGAGAGCAATGGATTTAGTCTAGTTCATGGCGCGGTGGAAGTCAAACTGAATGTGAAACAGAAGTGTTTTGTGGTTATACGGAACAGAACAAATGGTTTCTAGTCATTCATGGAGGTGTTACCTTGACAATGGGGAGTAAGTGATGTGAAATCCATTTTTATCGAGCATAAAAACACATATTTTCAGTTGCTTAATAATGTATGGGAAAATTACATACAAGTACATTGGCGACTGTTTTAGAGTTGGGTTGATTCAAGGGAAGCTTATAACCAACACATAACATCGGATGGTCCTTTCTAGTAATTGGATTTGTCGTTAAAAAGGAGGTTGGTTAATTTCGATTGTAATAGAATTGCTCATCCTATACCTGTACAATGCATATTTGCTCTGAATGCTGGTGTGATGTAGATGGCGTAGTTGTCGTTCGCAATTTCTTGCTCTAGAGCGTGGCCGTTCCAGCCTCCGTTCCCGATTCGAGCTTTTCCCGGTTTCTACTGGAGGGAACCTTGGGTTTGTGCGGGTCGCCTCCCAGACAGGTGGTAAAGTCACTAACTACCACGCCTCTCTACCACTTACATCGTCCGTTCTGCAATTCCTGCGTCTCGCGTGATTTCTTCACCTGATTCGTTTCTCTCAAATGCGGTTTAAGGTGCTAAATACCTTTCGCATTACTTAATCTGCCTCTACCTCTACCTGGTTGCAATATACATTCACATCTAAAGGCTCTCTATAAAAGCTCTGAACTCAAAAGCATTTTACACCAAGTGGGATTGAGGCAGTTCCTTCTGTGGTCCGCATTCAGGAGGTCCAGTTTCGATTCCCGTGGCCGGGTTTGTTCCCGGGGGTTTCCCGGGTCACCAGATGAATGCTGGAGAGGTTAATTATATCCCCCAGAACTCCTGACCCACCATTTCATTTCAATTATCATTTCACGTCATCTCTTCTCATCTGGTGGTATCTTTACGGATAGAAGTGCCAGTGTCAGCCTCGGCGTTACATGGCAGGACGATTTGCCCCTAATACAAACTTCCTCCTTCGGTAGAAGGACCTGGGGGACCGTTTCAGGACCACGGTAGGTGGGATGCCGGCTGTACTGATCTGCCGATTAACTTCCAACTAGTAAAAAGTACGGACCCTGCTTGTGCATTGTTGTGACTCCTTAGGTCGGCCGCTCTCTTTCACCTGTCGATTTATGCCTTCTCCCGGGAATGTCCCACTTCTGGGAATAGGTGTAATAGATCAAGAATGGTAGCATTGTCGAGCCCATCCTATCCTAGCCTAAGCTATCCTACTCCTAAAAATTGTGTTATTTGAAGGGGTAGAGCCAGGGGTTGAGCTACTATGGCCAACATGCCGACATGACACTAATTTTTCCAACTGACTCGTGTTTTTCCCGGTACACCACTAGAAGTTCTCATAAGCACATGAGACAACTACCTTAATGACGACTTAGTATGGTGTAAGTACCTTAAGGTCCGGGCTTTATTGTTCGGGCCACTATTGGGTACAATTAATGGAAGTTAATTGTTCTTTCACACAAGCCGTGTGTAGGATGCACTATGAAGGGGTAGAGCCAGACCGAAAAATTCAATGCCATAGCCAGGATTAGAAATATGGATCTTCTGGTTTCCATCCAGCTGGTCTAACCATTTGAGCTACTATAATCAACATGCCGACATGACACTAAATGGTTCAAATCCCGGCTATGGCATTGAATTTTTCAGTCTGGCTCTACTCCTTCATAGAGCGTCCTACACACGGCTATTGTTTTATTTGCCAGGAAACTAAAAATCAAAGTTTAGAATGAAGCCTCTAGAGTAATTGTTGATTTATAAATATGTTTCTGAATTTCTTTGTAATAGAGCAACCAAAGCAGCACTTAAATCATCAAGTGTCTGGCCTAAGAAAGGAATTTGATTCATGGTTGCCTTTTTTATTCTATTTCGAATACTGTCCCGACGCTGATGGATATATTAAAGGCATGTACTTGTGTTCTCTCAATATTTGATGCAAAAAAGAAAAGGGCCGCCGTGAAAAGCATGGTGAAATGTCTCTAGATTAGCTCACCCTTGGCACTGAAATTTGGAAGTGAGACATATGAATGACTTCCTCTTTCTTCGCAAAAACAAGGTTTAGCTAGAGAGCACATTGTCATTCATTAGAAAGGTTCCTGTTCATTAACCATAAGTATCTACGGTATGAACAGTTTGAAACATACAGCCCATGAGTATGCAATCCTTCTTATGCTGTGTCAAAACGAAACACGCTAGAATCGAGTTCCACCCTCTGTTGTTTGAGGTTCACACCCTCATTTCGTCAGAACACACTCTCTGGTTAGATGCGTAAACCTCTTGATTAAAACAGGTTCTACTCTGTAAAACACGCACAAACAGGTGAACTGGTCACGTTTCAAAGCTTTTATTAGTGCAAAGAAATATATGCTCCCTTTCTACGCTTTTTATGGCTCTTCATTGAGTTTACGCCTAAGAAGACCATAAAAACGCATTAAAAATTACATTTAAATTAAATTTGTCTGCGAATGTGTCTGCTCCAACACCCAGTTTCTTCATTTCCCCTCATGAAACTCCTCTCTCTCTCTCTCTCTCTCTCTCTCTCTCTCTCTCTCTCTCTCTCTCTCTCTCTCTCTCTCTCTCTCTCTCTCTCTCTCTCTCTCTCTCTCTCTCTCTCTCTCTCTCCCTCTTCCCAATCTGCATTCTGAGCTATTCCCTTCTCCTTCCATTCTGTTTGGAATACGTAAGTGTGAGATGTAATATGAACGATGTCTTCTTGTATGAACATGACGCTTTATAACCGTCTTTTCTTTTTCTTTACCTTTCTTTCACGGCATTCATAGTAAATAAGGTGGTAGTAATAAAAACGTAACGCTACTGCCATAACAAAGACCTGCCAGTACAGGGTTTAATAACAGCGAGCGTTGCTGTTGCTAAATTTTCCTTCCCCCTCCATACAACATATTTTTCCTCATAGCTTCGAAGTTAGAGGAATAAATCGCGGTGTTCTTCCACCTGCCTTTTCACTTCAGTTACCATGAAAAATATTTTAAGAAAAGGCCCTTTTCTTGTAATTTGAAAGCATTTTAACAAAGAGCAGAAAACCCAATTAGAGAAACTAATATACCCCTGTTAGTGGCATGAATATTCACATCTTGGCTTACAAATTAAAAAAATGCATTAACTATTTGAGACAAACCATCTACATTAACTCCCCAATGTATGTATAATGTACATAATGCATAAATTAATTTTAGACGTTATACATGGAGAGGTATATTGAAATAAGAGAAGAAACTGACATCCTCCAGTTTAAGGACGATTGTGCCACCTAGTAGTAGTTCTTTATACTATGCATTCCTACCAATTGTGCTGCCATCTGGTGATAAATATTTCTAGTATTAATTCCAACTCGTTTTCTTGTAGTTTTCATTAAAATTCAACCAAGATAGGATTTACTCTGTTGAATTCTTAGAACTCATTCGTATACGTTATCTAAAAATAAATTTGAAAAAGCACTGACATTTATCTGAAAGACTTAAAATTTTGACTCAATTTGGTAATTTAATTTTATAGTCACATAATAGTTCAGAGGTTGAGCTACCGGATGGACAGTTGAATACCCTTTTATGCCTTTGAGCTTTCCAGATTCTGATTCCATCCTTCTATTTTTTACACTAGAGCAAATCTAGAGGACTTAAAAGTTCCAGGTCAAAGAGAATTAATTCTATTCTGGAAAAAGCAGTATTTTTATTGTGTAATGTATTAAGTATGCTGAAGATGAAAGTATAAAATAATTTCTTAGAGTGAAGAAAGCCTTTTCCAATAAACGTTATTTTAGATATACATAAAATTGTGTATGAGTTGGAGTGGTAAAAATAAAACCAGACGTGTGAGTGAATCTGGCATTCGTTCCGCGAAGCACAAGGCGAGTACATCATTAATAAATGTTTCCTAACAATCTTGTTCCACTTATCCAGATATCAGTAGAGCCAAAAGCTTATTGTTGTTGCATCTTAAAGAACGAATGCTGTAACCAACAGTCTTAGAACTGTAAATGAAATCTCGCAGTAATTTGACAATATTTTAAATCGTGTAAACTGCCTTCCATAACGTTTTAGAAGAATGAAGTACGCGAAAATGTTCAATTCTACATAAACAGTTTCAGTTTATATTAGCAAAGGGAAATACGGAAGAAATCAATTAAAGCAGTCTTAAAACTGACTTCAAATATAGATGAATATTACAGTTGGAAAATGCGGATGTGCAATTGTTTTATCCTGAACACACAGTATTACACAAACTACCTGATCATTTCTCTATTTTTTCATGCAAGTTATTCGCCATAAAAGAAAGTTGGCAATTAATTTTATAATCCGTAAATCCTAACTCCTTTTTGATAATTACTGACTCAGTGAATGCAATCCTAACCATTAAGGATAGAAACACAAAAAAGCATTAGTTCAATAAAGACAAACCTTATCCAATGAAGCTATAAGCTCAGGCAAACAAATAAACATACTGTAGACACCATCACATACAAAAATTAATGGCAATGAACGAGCAGATGCAGCATACGCAGCCCCTGTCACCTATGAACACTGGGATGACATATAACTTGATATCAGAAAGACATTAACATAAACAAGTGAATAGATATCAATAAATGACGTATACCAGAATAGATATATGCCAGAATGCTGGCATATACTCCAGAGACGGCCACAGTGACAAGGCCATTCTGCTAAGGTCAGTAAACTCCCTTTACAGTCACTGTAAACAAACAACCCTACTCTATTGTCTGTTTTGCCCTCAAGGCAAATTTGGTGCCACCCAGTCGGAAACCAACCCATTGTTAAAATTCCATGCGTACTTCTGGCAACAGGCTCTAAGATTTTGACCAACGGGCAGAACGCATGCTTCCGCATAAATTTTTGCATACGGATCTTTAGAGAAAGCGTCTCTGATTTTAGGTTCGAAACTGGAAATTGTGAACTCTGATCGTAAGTGGCGATAGGTACCAGCCAAAGGAAAATTGATATTTGTTCCTGTGATTTTGCAAACTCCAAGAAATACCTAGAGTAGGGGTAATATAGAGTGATGGCGGAAAGTAGGTTTTGCTAGTAAGGGCACTTCGGTCCTGTGAACTACGTGAGACGGACGCGTATTCGGCGCCGCCTAACAAGTACACTTCCACACCATGCACCGAGACAAAGTTCCGTATTTAACATCGCTCCAGTGAGAGTTAGCGCAAAGAGTAATATATAGGGAAGACGATAAATATATCCAGTTCGATTACGCAGTGATTATTGTTTCTGCGCTTCACATCACAATATTGACAGTGACGCTAAGCACAGCAACCGCACGGACCACGACTTTACATTGGCGAGCAAAGGAATATAAGGACAACAATAAACTTGTGTCCACCAGATTCGAGGTGTCATCATTCAACCCACAACCAGTCAGGACGCACCCACTCCTGAAGTACAGACAAGAGTTCTCATGCGGGAGCTACAAGTCACCTCGAACCGGTTACAATTTCCCTCTCCTTAACCTCTGCACGCCACCAATTCTTAATTGTGAGGCGTTGAGCACAAGGGAGGGCTCGACGTGGTTCGCTACGGGCCGGACCGCCTCAAGCAGCCCGCGAAGCAGTCAGTTTACCTCCAGACGAAACAATTATACAAGCATAACTTACCAAGATTATATTGCCTATATTAAAAATTACATGAGAAGAAACTGGGAAAATCAGTGGTATCGGTAAAAACTCAAATAGCAAACTGCACTATATAATGACAAACGGAATATTAAGACCTCCTCTGAAACAACTGAAATGTAAAGAGCAAGTGGCTTCAACTAGATTAAGATTTGGTCATTGCAGACTCACGCATTTTCACATGATATCAAAGAATCCAGCCCCAATAAGTGAGATGTGTCAGAAAGCTTTAACAACTGTACATATCACCACTAAATGTGCCAGTTACATAAAGTGGTAGATGAAGGGAAAGCTTCCATCTGATGATTCTACTGTACTTAATGATCCTAAAATGGCCAGTAACATTCTGACATTTACAAAAGAGCTTCATTATTTCAATTGTAATATTAGCCTGAATATACCACTTTATTGTAAACCTACCAAACAATGCTATAAATTATACCAATGTTATATTCATATACCTTTATGAACATTATATCAGCATGTATTATTGTGTTAACGTGTATATTATGTAATTACTTTGTGTACAGTCGCAATATGACCATGTAGTTAGCGACTATAAACAAGGTTGAAATAAAATAAAAAGAAAAGATGAATATGTTGAAGAAGATTTCGTAACTTTTTTGTATTCCATGTTGGTGGTCGGAACAAACTTGTATCTACTTCTCTTGAAACATCTGACAAGGCTGGATCGCTTCGGAGTCAAGTTGTGCACGACTATACATGAAATGAGAGGAAATGTGCCGACAAAGGGACAGGCTGAGGCGATTATCACGATGGACCAGTTCCTTGCATCTCCTGACCCGCATCGTGCATCTCATGTTACTGGACAGCAAAAAATAAAACAAATTAAATTGTTGATCTTCTGCGCTTCATCCACGGTTCTTCACCCTGACAACTGGGCTGGAAAAACGGTGCCAAATACATTTACGTTCCCTATGTGTAGAGGCGCACCAGCGTATCTAGAAAGCCTCAAAACAAATACTAATAGCTGAAACAGATGCGATGTAACGAGTAACTACGCTTTTTTCTACCTTCTCATAAAGCCCATCAGAATAAAATGGGTTATAAGAAAACTATAAGTGTTTAACAATTCAGTTTCGCAGAGTTGGGAAAGAAATTGAAAAACCAGGCTTAAATGAGCCGATTTATATTAATGCAGCTCATTCCAACCATGTTTGAATTCTGATCCTCCAGTTTAGAACTAAATGCCCTCTACAAACACTACGATTTTAGACGTGAAAATTAATACTGATATCACTTTAAATTTCAGGGAAATGAAATTATATTTGACTCTATGGAGGTTTTAGAAATAGTCATAAAATTTTAGAAGCCTTTCAAGTGTTTATATAGATACAACAATACACATAATGTGATCAATATACACCTGAACCACTTCAACATGCCATAACTTTTGAACCAATAATAGAACACACGTGCAACTTTGGGAGAATATAATACGCATTTGGGAGATTACATTACACTATTTGCATCTCAGAGAAAATGTTGGAATTGTCCTCCACCAGCATCTATACACGTCTGCACTCCTCTCACCATTTTCTCTGAAGTTTTACGGAGAGTATTCTCGCCAATGTTACTTATTTCGGTTGAAATGGATTTCTTGAGAACATCAATTGTCTTCTTCTTCCTTCACGGGTTAGGCTTAAACCTGCTCCGGTCTCACATTTCCTGAAGCCATCTCTTTAGGGGGCGTCCTATTGATCTTCGTCCTCTTGATTTATAATTGAAGGCTTGTTTTGGTATTCTTTCTCTTGGCATGTGATTAAGGTGTTCGACCCATTTGTTTCTATATCTTTGGATTTCTTCTAATAACGGTTTACTTCTAATTCTTTTCTAATAATTTCATTCCTAATATGATCTTCTCTTGTACATCCTTAGATTGGTCGTAGGAATCTCATTTCAGCAGCTTGTATTTTACTCTTCTCCTTTTCACTTATTATCCATGCCTCACTTCCATAGTATTGGGATTGCCATCACTTTGTAGAATCTTATTTGAGTTTCTTTCCTTGCTTTATTCCTGAGAGTTCTCTTAATTGTTCCGCAAATTGCTTTGGATTTTTGTATTTTATTCCTTATTTCTTGATTTTACGATTCATAGGTTATATCACAGCCAAGGTATTGAAAGTGCGATACTTGTTCTATTATAGCTTCCTCTACTACAATTTTGGTCCTTATTTGGGTATTTTCCCTGGAATGCATTACTTTTGTTTTTTGTCTTTGAGATTGTCATATCATATTTTTACAAATTTGGTTCAGGTGATATATTCCTTTCTGTAGTCTATCTTCCATGTCAAAGATTAAAACTATATCATCTGCAAATAGAAGAGCGTTTATTGCTCTTCCTTTTCCTAACCTAATCCCCTCATGCACTACTTTTTTCCAATCTATAATAATTTCATCTATTTGTAGATGTATGCATTAAAAAGAAATGGAGATAGACTACATCCTTGTTTCAACATAAATTATCCGTGGCGTATTCTTGTACACTCTCTTTTGTAGATAGCCCCCCACAAAAAAAAAAATACGGTGAGGTTAGGTCAGGGGATCTGGGAGGCCACAGACCTTTTGAGATTGTTCGATTAACTGGTTACAAGTTCCATGGTATCATTAGATATATGACACGTAGCTCGATCTTGTTGGAAACAACCTCTCTCAATTCGATATCTTCTCCGAAAAAACTTCACAGAATATGGTGAGATGAGCGCAAACATATATAGATGCTGGTGGAGGACACTTCCAACATTCTATCTGAAATGTAAATAGTGTAATGTAATTTCCCAATTGTTTATTATGTTCCCTCAAAGTTAAACGTGTGTCCCATAATTGGTTCAAAAATTATGGTCTATTGAAATGGTTCAGATTTATATGGATCGCACTCTATATGCATATATACAACTTCATACAAATTTTTCGAAAATTTCCCTAAACCAAACATCCCCTAATATGCAATATATTTCATTAATTTTGATTTTTTATGGTGTGTCAATGATCTTGTTTAAACTATGTAATAATTGAATCACTGGCATGTATGGTAAAATTGATGCAATGAATAGCTTGTAAAGTAGCTTTTAATTTTAGTTATCTTTTCGTAAAGAGGAAATTACAAGAGATAATTACACACATGTAAGATTTATATTTTATTTAACTCTGCATCTTAGTATTGGCTGCTGTTTGAGTTGTTACTTGAAGTGGTACAGTACCTTGTAATTTTATTACAAGTCTGCATCTTTAATATTTAAGTGATCTCTCAGGCTAAAAGCGTTTATAATAAAAGTAGTATCTGATTTAAATAATGTTTATCAGTAAGGTTTAAACTGAAGGATTTGTCTAATTTAAATGTAGGAATGAGAGAAGAAAATTGTGAACGTCACATAAAATAATTATTGTTAAAAGCATCATTGTTTGATATAGGAGAGGCGATCTCACTGTTTCGATAGTCTACCTAAAAGCTTTCTTACATTTCTACCCTGGAGACACAGGATGTATTACTGTCTAGGCCTACACGTGCATATTTCGATTTACTGAGAATATTCGATTCCTTACCCTATGCTTTTACAGAAAAAGTGCCCCTTCCCCAGAGGTAAAGGATATCCGTTTTGTTGTATACAAGTTTGCAGCTGTGGAGGGGTAGTGTAAAGTTTTTCAGATTATTGCTCCCAAGGGAAAATACGTGGTGTAGAGAGGTTTTAAGGTGGGAAGAGAAGGGATTTTGTAGCTGTTAGAATGGACACGGCTTTGGGAACATGCAGGGGCCTCTTTCCTGGCTAGGCCCATTGGGAGCCCATGGAGACCACTGCTATGGCGTGTGCGGAGTAACGGAAATGGACGACCTCTGGAGTCACAACAGGCAAAGATCAGAGTTTATGACACATCGGAATGGGATTTGCTACGAATATCTTGCTGTAAGAAGCATGGTTATCAAGGGATGCTGAAAGGCATCATTGGTTCTGGCTTTTTGTAAGCAAACGGAAGGAAAAGGAAATAACAAAAATGCTGTTAGCGAGCTCAAATGTCCCAGAAGTAGCTAGAGATATACATTGGCCTTTATAGTTTTTGCCTGGAAATACGTTACGTATGCTGAAGCCTGCTTAAAGGCAATCAATAATGTAAACAACATAATGAATAATTCTTGACCCATCTACTCTAAACTGATAATCGGCACGTGCTCTACAAATAAAGTACATTTGAAATATGTAGGTTAAACTACTATACAGATATTACTTGCTAAACTTTATTTCGAATTTTATACCTGCTCAAATAGCTCTTGTGAATAACAGTGACTAATTTTTTATTCATAATTTAGTGGTTATAGTATCAAAACCATAATAAAAAGTCTGGCTATGTTAATTAGCTTCGTTACAAATGTTCCCGATTAATGCTGCCCTCCTTTTATTCATCTTTTAAAGCTAAGTGGCACATAACATTTTTTAAATTTTTTATTTTCTGACAACGTACCTTTACTTATCCTCAACTTTTGATGGCCCTTCTCAAAATTGTCTGCTCTAAATGCGATGCACTTGTCCCAGCGTTTCTGCCGGTCTTCAAAGACATGCTGGAAACCATTTTTGAGATATCCTTCAAAATCGCCTCCGCAGCCTTCACCACTGCTTCTGATGATGGATAATGCCTCCCACGAAGGCGTTTCTTCAAGTTAGGGAATAGAAAAAGGCATATGGGGCTAAATCCGGACTATAGGAAGGGCGAGGGATGCACTTCACGTTGATTTCTGCAAGATATTCAGCAACAATATTGGCAATATGCAGCCGCGCATTATCGTAGTGCAGCATCCAGCCTGCTTCATGGAATTGTGGTCCCTTGTGCCAGATATGGACTTGCAATACTTTCAGGACATCCCTGTAGTACTGTGTACTTACTGATATGTGTGTAGGTACAACATGTTGATAAACCATTCCATGAATATCAAAGAATGAGATGACCATAACTTTCCCAGCAGAAGCAACCAATTTAGCTTTTCGGGGGTTGGTGATGAGGGAGATTTCCAAACTGAGGTTTGCTGTTTGCTCTCAGGATCAAAATGATGTAGCCTAATTTCATCAGCAGTTATTACGTTTGAAAGAAACTCCGGATCTTCCTCTAATATCAACTTTAACTGCATGATACTGAATATGTCTGAACTTGCCTGGTTCTCACAGGCGGGTACCAGGAATACCAACAATGAAACTTCTACAGCGTTTATGTTTCACATTAAGCTAACAGAATATAATATGACTGAATTATAGTGCGAAAAATTATGACAGTAAAAATAATTACGATAATTCTTTATTGAACAGCCCTCTTACATTGCATTGTGTGCTCGCTTGTTTTTCTTCTATGTATCCGATTAAGAATGAAATAATTAAGTGCACTATGAATTCAAAGCGCAATAATTATTAAATTAAGTAAGTCTTTAATTAAACATGATCCAGTTAAAAGTGTTAGTTTGAAGATATTTTAGATGGTTTATAGAATTGCGCTAAGTTTTATGCATATACGCATTTACATATTAGTTTTTTATTTCTAAAATATCCATAATGACCTAAAAAGAAAATTTGTTGTCTTTCGCTTTTAATATGTATCGTTAAGACACCAAAATAATTTGGCAGAACATTTTCGTAAGCCATATTTATAATAATTTTTGCTCACGTTCATTTTATTTGACTGAATGCAGAATATAACTTATTTTAACCTGAAAAGATATGACAAAAATTCAGCGAAAGGAAAGCAACATAATCGTTATAGGATTTAATTATTTGTGCTCATAAAATAATGACATTTTACTTTTTTAATTTTAGTTTAACCATCTGGCAGGTCTAAAATAATAGAAATTCTATATAGGATAGTTTGCACAGTCTTATTTACGAAGTAAAACAGGATATTTTAATTTAATTATGTAAAACCACTGCTCTCAGCACTTTTCTCATACTGAGGTGACAATTGGATAAGTGCATTTCTCGAGTCCAGAGAAATGCTATTGCATACAAAGATTGTTTCCTCCGATGTCAGATACAGTTTGAAGACGTATATGTTTTAGAAATACCTTAGTTTCTCCATGTTTCAATATGGTGAAAGATTAAGGAGATTTAATTTTCATGAATCGTCACCTATGAAGCATTTTTCGCTTTTTCTTTCTTTTCTGATGCTTCTATTATTACCAACAATTATTAACAATTATTACCTTGTGATATTGAAATTTATATGGTGTTTTTGCTTAATTTTGATTACCTCTAATAACATTGTATTAGACAGAGCAGTGAGTAGAGAAAAATGCTTTACACATTAGCTATTATGATATATAAAAGGTTATGTAACACAGTAATGTGTAGCAAATTTTTCATGCAGTCATTTCTTATTGTGTATATCATATCTTATAATGCAGAACTTTTACTGATCCAGTGTTAAAATAACAGCTGCTGAAGTTAAGACTTTCAACTTGCATTGTTGAGCTTTTGTGAAATATAACGCATCCACATTTATCAACTCTTTTCCCACAGTCAGGTCATAAGATAATATTGATAAATAGAGTTAAATTAGTAGCACATAATGAAAACAAAATGTCGTAACTTGAAATATGTTAATGCAAGTGCATATTCCTTCTCTGGTGTCAAACGTACGTTCATATGGTATACATGGGTAATCACTATATTTCCAGTAAGTGAGGCGGTATGTTGTGTATAATGTATATTTCACCAATTTTTAATAAGGTGAAAATGGTTCAAATTTTTCGAAATTATGTTGTATATTTTCCTGGTTGGTAAATATATTATTCTTGCACAATCAATATTTATGAATATGTGCCAATAGGTCAGTCTTAAAAACTTGGAATACCGACGTTAGCTGAGATACACATCGGCCAATATTGCCTTATCTGGTCGAAGCCCTTCGCTGACGGTTTGAAGGTTGCTGAAGGCCGCAGAACTTAAGGAGTTCTTGAAAGTGCATTCAAGTGTCGTAGTTATGTGTTATATTAAGTATAGTTTTAAGTTTATTGTTTAATGAATTTTTGATCCACTAATTTACACAGAGAAATATACCTTAAAATATGTATGGATTAATAATTTTAGGAATTAAAACACAATTCCAATGGAAAATTCAGGTCATTCATTTCAGTTGGTGGTGTTTGTGTGTGTTTGTTTTCGTGTAATCACAGCAAAAATGAAAGTGACCAACAAAGCTACGTGTAGGATTATACGAAATATACATTTTGGTGTATTAAATAATTCATAAGATTTTCGCAATATCTTTATTCATGGAGTGCTTACTTAAAATTGCAGTAAATTGTCAGTTTATATGAAGGTAATGTCTCAACATTTATAAATGAACATATGCATGTGCATATTAAAGTTTCATAATCATATACATCATAGTCATTATTAAAGCCTACAATTCCTGTTCTGAGTAATAACTCACGTTTGACACACTCTGCGTTAGAAAAGGAAGTATGTAATGCAGTTTCGCAAGTCTGTTGCGTCATGGGTGACGTGTGATTAATTAACATTACTCAACATACATCTCTCAAGAATCTAGAACGATGAACCGCAATGGATGAACGCAAGAATACACGTTTCTTCAGAGCAGTTCCATATGACGTCATCTGGTATTTGCTTCCCCCACCGCCCGTATTGAACCCACTTGACCTCTTCTCTGGAAAAAAATGTTAAAAGGGGTCACGTAAAAAGAAATGAGTGACAGCTAGTAACTGGTTCCTGTAACCAAATTATAACAACCCTTTTAATTTTTTTGGTATAATTCTGAATGTGTTCTTGTGAAACCAAACGCCAGTAGAATAAAGTACTGCTCTGGCGAGGTGTGAATTTGGTATTCGTTAGAGGTGAGTTTGGTAACACTGATTCTGAATTTAACATCAGATTAGCGTATTAAAATGTCACTGTAATGATGCTGCATTAACATTGCCTTATTTCCTTAATTTAGATGCTTTATCAGTAATATGCTGACATTTGTTGCTGAAAAATGCATTTATTTTATCTTCCTTATTTCCAAGGTCAATATTATTGAATGTGAAGGTGACAAATAGAGGTTATTATTCGCTTTAGATGTTAATCATTAGAAAATATTTACAATACAACTATTTTATTAATTTCCATGTCGCGCTCTTGATTTTTTTTTAACTTACGTCCCCCAACTGAATGAAAAGTACGAAATGATGCTCAAATGAGTCCGGGGTCCATGGAGCTTAGAGGTACCTGACATTCGTCTATCAGGATAAGGGAAAACCCCGGAAGAAACTATATCCGAGATTCGAACTCGGACCTCTTGAACGTGAGGCAGACATTCTACGCTACCGAGGCTTTAAATTATAAAGTCTGCAAAACGCAGGCACTTAAATAAATTAGAAAATGGACATAATTATTATTAACGACAACTCTGTGAAAGCCAGCGCTAAGAAAATAGTAACTTCTTAATATTAATTTTATCAAAATATTTATCTAATTATTTTCGCGTCACATTTCTCCTGGAGAAAGTTATTATCTCAAGCTACAGTTTAAGTACAATGTAATTCATTTCAGTATTAACTTTTGGAACAACCTCCGTTACCCTTGAGTGACACAAATATGTCACTAGGTAAAGAGAAAATACGTTAGTTGCATTGTTTATATCACCACATTTTGATTTTGCAAATAACAGTCCAAAGTGTAAGATGGCACACTTACCAAGGTATCACTCATTACACAATCAGTGAGTCATAGAGAAAATCTTGTCACTTTAGCGCACTTTTCCTTTTGTGGCACGTTCCACAGCAGCTTTTTGCTATAGTCGTGGCACAGTACCGGAGTTTCTTGCTGATAGATTGTTCTTTAATGTAATCCAGCAAACGAAGTCTACTGATAGGTCATTCGAGCGAGATGGCTGCACAGATAACGTGTGATGTACACTCCGGGAAGTTGTGGGTTCCATTCTTCCGATCACTAATTTAACCTTTTTATTTTCGTGATTTTCCTGGTCGCTAGGCAAAGAATAGCTGTTCCGGATGGATCCTAGAGGGCCGCTTGGTCATTGTAGGCAACTCCAGTTGTGGGACGATTCTTCAACCCGGGAAGTTAGACTTCTGCGCGTTTCTGTGCGTTGCCTATGGCTTGTAACCCCCTAAGATTTCATCATCACTGTGAGGGTAGTAGCCACAATAGATCTATGTCGACGCAAGGTATCCATAGTGACCCTTTAGTGACTCAGGTTGAAAGGAATGTCCCTGATGACGTATTGTCAATATGTTTAGTTAAATTATGTGTGCTCTTTTACAGTGTTTGTAATTGTATTTTCAAGGATTTGGAAGGATATGATTTACTTTATCGGACTTCGCCGCAGCCAAGTGGTTAGATCGCTCGACTGTCACCTAGGCAGCCCTGGCTCGTGCCCAAGGAAACGATGGAATTTGAGGTGGATAATACGGTGTCCGGAAGGTTTTTCTCCGGTTTCTCTGATTTCTGTCAACATTCATTCCACCAGCACTTCCATGATTATTTTTACTTTCATCCATTTCGCCCTTTGGGCTAATCTCCCCTCCTTGCTACATTCTGATTCAAAGTTTTTTACTTATCTGGCCCCAAGAGAGCATTTGTAAGTAGCGGGGAGGTTATAAGTCCCCAATTGAGGGGCGCAAAGAAAAGATATATTTTAGTTTAATGGAAAGACTATTAAAAGAAATACTGAAGGACAAATTTCCATTAACTCTGCAACACGATGATGGCTTTGTGCTAGTTTCCACAGTAATTACAAGAGAAATAAATCTTAGAAATAAACCTTAATAAAATAAGTTGGGTATGATTTGCTCTTTCCTCTGAGTAAGGATTCAAACCCAAAATGCTCAATGTTATTATTGCAGGGAGATGGAGTTAACTTGTGGGGTTTTTATTATAATGTGGATATTTATAAAATACTTTTTTTTTAATATTTACATTGCGAATTGGTTTTCTTTTCCTTTCTGTTTACCATTGGCTTAAGTTCTTTCCCACAGAAATTTCCTTTCAAAGGGAATTTAAGCACGCATTCAAAGCGCCTATTTACATTCGGTATTTAAATGTCTTGTTTGAAAGAGCAGTTGTGCCACTTCAAACGATCAATTTTAATATGTTGTCGGGTATTTTAAGATGTAGGTGTTAATGCAGCAGGCTTGATTATAAAGTATTGGTCGTGCGTCTCGCACAAACGCGCATCTGGCAATCTCCCCCTCCCTCACTTGGTATGGAGGTCGTGTTGTGAGCGAGGGTGGAATATCAAACACGCGCGTGAGTCTCTGATGTGGGGTCTTGTAATTAAGGCTCTCTTTTTGAAAGAGGATCGCCACAATTTATTCGGTGATGATGAGACCTGGAGAACACGCAACAAGCCTTTCATGTCACTAGGCGGCAACAATGCACTCGTTTTGTGTTGAACACCTTATGTAGCAAATGTTCTGGAAATGGGGCGCTGGAATTTCTCTCACCTTTTTCCCTGGAAAATTCCTAGGATTTATTCTCTCGAGATGTATTCTTATTTAAATAACTGGAATTCAGATTAATATCTGTACTTCCTCTCCTATAAACCATTCACACAACAGAGTCTTAATGTAGTTATTTCTTGTTAATGCAGATGAACTTACAATTTTTCATATATTTACATATTTCATTGTGCAAAACAGCCGTGGGAGTAGCGGATTTTCTAGAACGTAGGTTCAAACCCGGACCAAATGAATGGTTTTTAAGTATACAGCTCTTTGTCGCCAAATTTATTGGTTACGTAAAAGAACTGTTTCCGTATGAAATTCTGGCATACCGGCGGAACTGATATTATACTGGCAATTGACAGCGTTGTTAAAATACTTTAAATATTTTTTGTACGAAACATAAGCAACACAGCTTCCAAGAGTGTTCGCTATCTGATGGATTTCAAATCGCATGCCTTTTGCATACACCCGAGATAAAATATTTCTACTTTCTACTTGAGAATGTATACTGTTTGAATAATCATGTAGCTAACAAGAAATTTCTCAGAAATGGTTTACGGTACAACAAAAATATATTTGTCATAGGTTGCATGCTTTACAGAGATTTATATTTTTGGTTTAGTTAAAATTTAACCTAAGCTTTGGCTATTATGATTTGCGGTTTCTTACTTGGAAAAGGCGAACTACCTTCTCAAGAAATTTATATATAAATCTCATTGATTTGTTACATATTTCCTTCTTTAACCATTCATAAACGAATTTTCTTTACAAAGCCAGTCCGCCTACTTCGATATGTTCCTTCTAGTACCTACAATGGAAGTAGATTTTTGGATTTAAGCCTACTTTTAATTTTTTATTTATGTTGTGTACAGATAGACTCAAATTTTTTACTCAGGTTTGTTTTTTTGGGGGGGGGGGTTCAGGGTTTCACTTAAATACTTTTCTTTTGGATTTTAACTCACATTTTTATTGTTGATTTATGCTGTGTGCACATACACCCAAATGTTTTACTCAGGTTGTTTTTTTTTTTTTTTTTTTAGTTCAGGGTGTCACTTAAATACCTTTTTTGGATTTTAACTCAAAATTTTATTTTTGATTTATGCTCTTTACCCAAATACATCCGAATGTTTTTCTAAGTTTGCTCTTTTGGTTTCAGGGTGTCTCAAAACATATGTATTTCAAGTACTCCTTCAACATCGACTTTTTGTGTGAAATACATAAGTACTACAGGAAGTATAACACAATACACCAAAATATATGCCTTTCATGTTTAAACCAAGTTTAAAATAATCTTCAAAGAATAACAAACTGAAATTTTAAAACTATGTAATATACACGTTGTTATATATGACTTTATTTTGGAAATCAACCCATTACAATATATAGGAAACTAAATAATAACAATTGGTTACGTTAGAAGTTATAATTACAATAAGATAGAGTTACAACATGTTGTGTGTTCTTCATCCAAGTCTGTCACATGTGTAGTGTTTAATGTGTAGTGTTTAACGCCAAATTTTGCTACATACGGCACCGCAGGCGGTGACACTGATGATACATGAGATGAAGATGGAGCACCGGTGGAATGAGATGGCGGGGGAAACCGGAGGTCCCGGAGAAAACCCGCCCCAGCGCAGCGTTGTCCACCAAAAGTCTCACTTTGCGGTCGCCTGGGATCGAACCCGGGCCATGCCGTGGCCAAGCCTGTCACGGATACAGCAATCTCTATTGGAAGCACTTGCCGATCCTTTGTACATGTTCTGCCAGGCAATCATCTGAAGTTTGCAACTGCCTCCATTCTTCTTTTGTTGCTATAGGTGCTCCAGGTGTTTTGTATGTCTTCCCATGTTTGCTTTTGTTTTCGTAGCTATTTCTCTTAGGTATATATTTTTAAGTTTTCTCTGTATGACCCTCTGAGTGTTTCTGATGCGATTGGTTTTTGTTATGGTTGTATTTAGGCCCCTTTCCTTGCTACTTGATGGGCTACTTCATTTCGTCCTATTTACACATGTGAGGAAATCCACTGGAACGTAACGGACTTGTTTCTTGTTCCGAGTTGTTTAATGGTTTCTTTTATATCAATAAAGTAATATACATTTCGTTTTTGTTTCACAATCGTTGAGTCAACTTTAAGTTTAATTAGTCAATTGTGATGTTTCCAACGATGTTATTCCTTTCCCGTAATAGCGGAAAGTAATATCTGTAGAAAGCTAGAATGAAACATTAAGGCCCTAAAAGCTCCCAAGGACAACGTGTTTGCCATACATTGCGAAGGGCAAAGTTTGTCTTACATGGTAAGGTTTACTTTTAATACAATTTCTCCTTTTACATTTTCTACATTCTTCATTTTTTATTTCTTCTTTCTTTTTGTAACAAAGAATGTTTATTCTATTTGTGTAGTAGCTTAGATCTGCAGATGTATCCTGTCACTTTAGCAATTTCCTATGAAATATCGCTTACCACAAGCAAGGATTGCTGAGAAATTTGAAATCGTGCTGGTGTCTAGCTACGTATGTAACACACGTCGATGTGAGAAGCCAATAACGCACGAGGTTTATTGAAAAAGGGGGAAGGATGCTGTCGGTGTCAATGACAAGGGGGTGCGGAAAAATGTAATAAAGTTAAAACGATTTTTATCCAAGCTTTCCTTAACCGCTTTCGGGAAGCGTTGTTACAGGCGCTTATTTGGCATTCCGTTTGACAGCGTTATAGAACCTCAGTTAGCAAAAAACCAGAGGATTTTAAAAAGAGTTCGAAACCTCTTGAGATTTAATATAAAATTATAATTACATATGTGCTATTGTTATTATCGGTATCATTTAGAACGCTTCTGCAATCAGCCGGAAAGGAGACCATCTGATTTTCCAAATAAATCGCGAGTCCCGTTTTTCTCCGCCCGTTTTCTCCGTATTTTGAGATGTATGAAATAAAGTCAGTTTCAGAGAATGGAAACATTAATTTCAAAACCGTTAGTGTGAAACAAAGACATTACAGGAGCTCGGGGTAATAAAAATTAACCCGAGCCTCTTTGAAGTAAAGATGGCAACGATGTGAGAAAGTTACAGAATGGCTAGTGATCCAGGTAGAACTGTTGCAGACTTACGGAAACATGGACCATACTTGTTAATTAGACTAATTACCAAGATGTTGTGTATGGAAATATACATAAAACTTAGAGGAAACACCCAAACACTTAATTATAGAGAAATTAGTGCAATAGCTTCAATTAGCAGGATCTTGAATAGTGTGCCCGCATATGTAGCGTGTTTACCTCACGTTCAAAATGACCCGAGTTGGAATCTCGGTCAGGGTGGGTTAGCTAGATAAGGTTTTTCTTCAGTATTTTCCCTTATCTTGAAAAATGAATGTCGGATTACTCTAAGCTCTATGGAGCCTATCATGTGTTTCAAATGGGAAGGCGTTTGTCCTTGAGCGCTACTAGGTAAACAACCAATCGGAGCCCTGCGGCGTTGACGTATTACGTTCCCCCGAAGTGGTGTGTCACGAGCGCCAAACTAATCAATCTCTAATAAATACTACTCGCGCTAAGACAAAAATTCAGATTTTGCAAAAACCGATCCATGAGGAAGGATTGAGTAATGTAGTCACCAAAACTAAAAATCTCATATTGTTAGCTCAAATAGTTTTCTTAATACAAATAAATAAAGTAGGTGTCATAATATTATAACAATGCATTGCGATGTAAGCACTGTAATGAACATTATTATTGGTTGGCATGTATGCGTGAACGTATATTTTAAATTACTCAGACGTGAAAAGTAAATATTTGACATGACGTGATAAAAGAAATATGCACTTTGAATAAGCAAAGCTGTTTTGAGAGGAAACAATACACTTCCTGCTGGTCTGGCAGAACGCGTCTGGTCACATTATATCTTTGTTTATGAATGGTTCGTAATCCATTATTCAGTTACTCTTCCATGAAAAAAGTGTATCAGCTCGATCAATGAGATAAGGATCCATCTTACCCCTTACTACTGCCAAAACAATTTAATTGAGTTAATGTAGGTTCAAATTATGTTGGAAATAGAAATAATATTTGTAAACTGACTGACGTTGTACAACTTATTAACGAAGAAATTAACAAGTAACACAACAAGACTGGGAAAACTGCGTGAGATATCAGATAAACTGCAAGAAGACGACTTTTGAAAAGAAATAGTACCTAACGAGATTTCGGAACCTATCACCATACATTTGTAGCACTTAGTCGATGAAGACAATGACAATGACAAATTATCTTTTAACGTAAGTAACATTTACAGCTATATGGATGCACCGCTGGTATTTTCATTGGATTAGAAAAATAAGTAATTCATCAACTATAATTAATTTTAAACTAAATATTTAAAACATTTGCGTAGTATACGAATATTCACGTTGCAATTTGATTTCAACAACTGCATTATTATAAAACTTACGCATATTCAGTTTACGTTAGCGCCAAGAACACTCGCAAGTGTGTGTGAGAGAGAGGGGCAAATATTAAAAGAGTGGGGTAAAGAGGTGACAATGCTGAAGGCTCTAACGGATCTGATTCGCTACAGGTGAGAACTCTTCCCATTTGAAACACATAATAGGCTCACTTGAGCATAATTTCATCCATTTCATTCAGCGTCCCATATGACTAAACGCTGAAGGATGTAAAAATTAAAAAACTAAAAAACTAAAAAAAAAAAAAAAAAAAAAAAAAATCTTGAGTAGGATACTTAAGATTAAATTGGGGAAAGAAATTGAGGCAAAAATCGCAGAAAATTGCGATCACATATTTCACATAATTAAGATCATATATTCATCTTAGACAAATTAGTGAAATTTCGTATGCTAAAGGCAGGATTTACACGTAATAATTGTGATTTGTAGAAGGCTTACGATTCAGTACCTTTGAAACGTATGTGGCAGGCAATGAAGGAAATGTAGCAGTGATAAGTTGTATAAAGAAACTATATGGAGGCCGTCATGCCGCAGTAAAGGTAGAGAAGGAACTAACTCATTTAAAATGATAATGGGACTTAGCCAAGGATGTAACATGTCTCTAACGCTATTTAACCTATATTTTCAACATACACTGAAACCTTGAGTAAAACTAATCGGCATGGGAATACCAAAGATGGAGAATGTATGGATTATTTGCACATTTTAGGTGATAGTGACCCAAAGAAGAAACGATTCTAAAATCATAACATGGAACCTCATTTGAGTACTCGTTTTTTGAGAGAGGTGGGATGAGGGTTAATACGAATAAAACAATATTAATGATTGGGGTGGAGGAAAATATATTAAGACAACTTAAAGGACTATTAGGGCGATGAAACAGTTTAAATATTTAGTTTCCATAATTCATGAATCAGGAAGCGGATCATAGAGTTCTACAGGCAAGATGAGCAATTAAAATGCTAAATGGAGTTTCGTGGAGCAGGAATATTAGCAAAGAGGAGAGTTTTCCTAAGAGTTGTAGAGCGCATATTAACTTATGATTCTGAAGCTTAGACCTTATTAGAAAGACAAAAAAAAAAAAAAAAAAAAAAAAAAAAAAAAAAAAAAAAATACACTTACTGGAGATTTGGTGAAATTTGTAGAGGAGCGAGAGTATAAAACGAAAGAAACAGGAATGTGGAGTTAAGGTAGACGATAAAAGTGGAGGAGTTTGTTATAGAAAGGATTTAGCACAGGATGTTACAATAGTATAGACATGACAGCCGAATTGACTAGAAGAGATAGCCCAGGACATTTCTAGAATGGTCGCCTCATGGAAGGAAGTAGGGCTTCATGAAAATTCAAAGTTAACCTGATGATGAGAAAGAGAAATTTAAAACATCGGTTGACTGAGAATGATGGAAATTGGCAATACAGGGAAAGTACTGATAAGACGAAGCCTTCAGAAGTAAACTAAGTCAAATGAAGCCTGAACAGCAACTACTGAACACCAACGAGTGTTGAATGTGTGGCATTAATTAAGCTGTACTTAAAGAATAAAATAAACCGAGTAATGACTTTCCTTTTGAAAGAAGTATTAATATTGGAAAATTCAAACCAACCACAATGAATATACTCAGAAAAGATATATAAATTGTTTGTTTAAAGACATTTGTAAACGTTGTACAGTACGATTCCAGTTTTACATCAAGAAGTAACAAATCACGCACTTACGATGAAATTTCTGTATTCCTGCTAAGTCACGGTTAAATACATAAAAGAGAAAACGTAGTAAAATTGGCAGGTACTCACCTTTACAGCGCGATTTCTCACACGTAAAAAATATCTTGTAGCGTTTTTGGAATGTTAATATAATTCTTCCGATGACGTGCCATCAAGTGTTTATCAGTGTGTTTGAAATCCTGGCCTTCTTTCTCTGATTCAGAGTTTTTAAATAAATGTACTGAAAATACGCATTTATTTATACCAAAAAGATATACTGAGAGGGATAATTCAGGCATAGAGATCCTGAAACCCTAAGAGGCTCCTATCAGAGGAGGTTATAATTTGCATGCCTGTTGTACCGGATTTTATAATCATCAATCATCGTGATTCTCATTTCGCTACCTCATTTATGTTCAGAGTTTTAAGATTTCACATAAGTGAAACGGTCTCTGGTGCATGCAATATAGAACGATCCAGGAAGAAATGCGTTTTTTGTCTGACACGAAACCTGATCGAGGTGTCCATGAGGATAGGGGCATATAATTGTAAGGTCTTTATGGACGTTCCACTCGGAAACGTCTTGGACCCCGCTCCGCAGTGCCTGCCATCACAAAGTTCTTCACCTCATTGCTTCCTGTCAGAGATTTAGCTGTTCTAAGCTTAGTCGCGGTTCTGGACGTGTCTTTCAATTAGATCGAATCAAAGTTCGTGCGTATATATTGCGTTTTTGTTATTTTAAATATTTTAATTGTTCAAATTATTTTGAAAGTATTCCCTTCTAATGAGAATGTTCATAACCTGGAAATGAATAGGACTTACTGTGAAACATACAGCTAACGACATGACTTTGACGCACATTTGGCAAGGAATTGCCAGGGTGTAATAGTTTGGTTCAAATATGATTCTTCCAAATCAAGAATAATGTTCATCTCAAGCAAAACAGTGTTCCCCTTCTAATTACTGTACTATAGGATCGTGACCTCCTGGAGACATATACAAACTGTTTTACCTTGTAGCACGCCACGGTAGAGGAATAAGATGAAATAAGAAAGCAGAGATAACTGCAAGTGTCAATAGCAGTAACATGGAACAATCCTTTTCTTCCTTCTAATGACAATTGATGGTCAGATTGTGCTCCCCGGGGGAGAGTGTGCCGTCCCCTCTCTAACCGATAACACCGAAGAGGAAGGGGAACTGGGACTCTGGTCAGGAAGAACAGGAAAAGAGACAAATTGAATTATCAGATTTCCAGTGGGTCCGCTCCACCGGCCATCTGTCGCAGTGGATGGACGTATGTCGCACAGATCCTGGTATTGTCCAGGTACAAAGTTAGTCGTGTTCTTAGAGGGGATGTACTGGGGCCTCTTGAGAAATCATTCAGTATGCACCAACTCTTGGTAGATTTTCCCACAGAACTTAATATTTATCAAGGGGTATTTCAGTTTTTTGGATTTGGGTATTCTGGATATCAGATCCAGATAATAATCGTTCAGAAAAATATTTATTGCATTTTGAATCTGGAATACAAATTTCCTACGTTCGGGTTAGTCCATCTTTTTTATTTAAAGTAGAAAAACGGTAGGCATTACCTAATGCTGTTTATAGATTTTAAGAATATTCTATTGAATATATTAATTGAATATATTAATATAGAATTGCTAATCCCCTAAAAATAAGCCCAAATAATTATCTAAAGACTTTTTATGAAATGAGCAGATGATTTTATACAACTGTAATTGTTTGCAAGAAGCTGCTCAGTTAAAAATGCCGCTATTTGACCTATTTTAAATCTCACGTAAAGTTTGGTTGTTCTGGAACTAAAATATTTTCTTTTTTTTAAAAAAAGGCGCAAATATTCTCTTTAGCTAAAATGTATGCGCTTCTTAGGGTGTCATTCAATTCCATCGCAGAGCAAACAAAGGTCTCGAAAGAGGAACTTTTGTCTTTACAAGAATCCACAATGGTGCAGTGAAATGCATGCCGTCTGCTTTAGCTATGCGAAAACTTAAGGTAAGGTTTCTACTGGGTCTCTTACAAGTTTCCAGAGCTAGAATAACATTTAGGGAAGTGTTACCAATTTGCAGATAAGGCGAAGAGATAGGAAACGTTCTCGGTAACACAAGAGCAAACTTCGTGCACTGTGTAGGTATTTGTGTGCATGGGAGACAGAGAGACTCAAATGTCAAGAGAGAATGTTACACTCTCTGAAGTGGCGTGCGTGCATCTCTCTCCCTGGTTCTCCAGGAGCTGCCTATAATGCATCTCTCCTTTGACACCTGATAGCAGTTTCTTGTTACGCGCCTGTTAGGTACACACAGAAGTCAAATATCCCGCTATACAGGCAGATTCGAAACAACACTTCATCGTTAAACATGTGTGCAAAGCGATAAGCAGATACTCTATCGAACCGGAACTGATATCTGTGTAGGAACTATGAGGCGGAAAAGCTTGACAGAGCTTTGGAAGTGATAACATATGCGCTCCACAGCTTTTTTAATCTCCATCTATATTATATTGGAAAAGGGGGTTGAAATTTTGCTAATGAAATACTGCATACACAGCTACACAAATAATTTACACACAAAGTACTGCCCACGACAAGAAGGCTAGCGGAGAATGAAGACGGAGAGGCGTATGAACTGTTTATCTGCTCTGTTAGACCATCTATTTACCACGAAATGAGTGTATGAGAGTGCGTATGAGTAACCCGGGGTGCCAGAACTAACGCTCGTTTCGGTAACTGCAGTGTAGGTATTATGCATGGATGAGTTATGTAACAACACTGTGAACCTAGCATCTGTATCATATCCGGAAGTCGAGCGTTAACACAGCAAAAGTGACTACGTTACACATTCCGCAGCCTTGCCTTCTTGTGCTGGTCAGACAGTACTATTTAGTAGTTATTTTTCTTCTTCTCCAGTTTAGAAATACAGATACATTAAAAGTTTGCTTTATTTTGTAATTTTAGTTATACTTTTACATATTTTAAGAAAAAATAAACAAAAACAATTTAAAATTCAGTTATGGTTACTCTAGTTGTCATATAGGTAGCTACTAGCTACACTACGGCTTTTTACCTCGTAAAAGCAGTTTATAGTCGCGCTGCTCTGATTCCTCCACTGTCGCTGATTACTCCACATGGTGTGAACATATATCTGTCCTCACGTTCAAGAGGTCCCGAATTCGAATCTCGGTCAGCGTGAGTTACCTGGATAAGGTTTTTCCGGGGTTTTCCCTTATTCTGAAAGATGAATGTCAGGTAACTCTAAGCTCCATGAACCCCGGACGCATTCAGCATCATTTCACCCAATTCATTCATCGTCCGATATGACTAAAAGTTGGAGAACGTAAATTAAAAAAAAAAAAAAAAAAAAAAGATGTCATTTGTAATTCCTGCGAATTCTATTGGCTGAAGTGATGCGTTTATTGGTGGGGAAGGGTCGGGAAGCGCAGCGATTATCCTCTCATTCTTACAAAAATAATCAGTGCGTTATCTGAGAGGCTTCTATTAACAAATATAAAGTCATAATCGTTCGAGCAGCACGACTATACCATAGTTCACTTTTCACATTTCTCTTTAATTTTTTAAAATTCTATCAAGTTAAAAATTACACTTGAAACTCGTTTATACGTTATTCACTTCTACATTTTTCGCACCTATGCGCTAAATTTTTAGGAATCAGACTTTCTTCATTAAAATTCTGCTCAATTATACGTTTTCTCGGTAACGCGTCATCTTTTTGATCTCCATACACAAACTATACTCATTTATACGTCTTTTTTAAGAAAAAAGAAGCCTACGGTGGTATGCTTTCTTTTGATAGCTTTGGAATTGCCTGCTTTGCGGTTTTCATTGTTGATTATTGTTTCACTGCCATCATATTGTTCCAACAATCTATTTACTTTGGTTCAAGCAGTCACTTCTCTGCTTTAAGTCGAGTACTGCTAGTGTGCTACTTTCATTGTGATTTATCCTTTCGTTGTCATATCGTTGTAACAGTCACTTTTCTATTTCAAGTGGAGTTTCGAGTTTCAAATAGGAGAAGAAATATGTATGAATATCAACCAACAGGGAAGAAAACAGGGAAATCCGTAACTCTTGGTGAAAAATTAAAGTTCTGGATGAGATTAAAAGCAGACCTAAAGAAACGAAGAAGAATTTTGCTGAGCGTATGGGCCTACCTTACTCGACACTGAAAACCATAATAAAAAAAAAATGAAGAGGATATACGGAACGACTCAAAGTCTGGATGTAGCTATCAAAATTTAAAGAGAATACAAACAGGACGTTTTGACGATGTATAAAAATGTCTTATAGTCTGGTTCAATCAACATCGATGGAAAACTGTTACAAGAGAAGGCACTAGATTTGGCGAAGAAGCTTAACATGACGGATGACTTAGAGCTTCTGTTGGCTGGCTTCAAAAGTTTAGGAAAAGATAGGACATAAGTGGCCGGAGAATTTGTGGAGAGGCCAATAGGGCTTAGTGTATGACTGTACGGAAAAATTCAAAAATCAGACAAAAATTTAAGACTTTTTAAAGGTATGTGAATTGCATAGTGTATACATTAATTTTATTTATGTAATTAATACGCATTTCCATACCAGATGAGAAAATAAGTTACAAATTTTCTCATTTATACATTATTTTAGTAGTCTCCCTTGAAAGAACGCATAAGTGAGGTTACACTGTGTAATCTTAATTACAAGCATGAATTTTTTTTGTAGAAAAACTTGTACGTTTAGGAACTAAATAAACGGCCAAATTATGTCTTACATCACCGATCTGTACCAGAGCTTTCAAAGATGAAATGATAGAGCACAGCGGCAGGAAAATTCGAAGTATTATATAATTCTTCCATATTTGCTTATCGACCTAGGAAAACCACAAAAAATCTCCGACGTAAAGATGACCAATGTAACCCGAAGCCATGTGCATGCGAGCCCCAGACTATAGTCTGCCCACTACAGGGAGGCGAGGTAGAGGATTGTGTAACGTAATCAGTTTTGCTGACCGCATGAGGTTTATGCCCGCCTTGCAGATATAAGGATACACAGTGTTGTTACACAACTCACTCATGTATTCACAGCAGTCACTGAAACTGCCAGCGTGAGTGACTCATATACACTCTCATACACTCATTTCGTACTAAACAGATCCACTAGCAGAGCAGATAAGCAGTCCAAACCCCTCTCCCTCCTCATGCCCTGCTTGCCTTCATGTGGTGAGCAGACACAACTGTCCTTTTCGGCGACAGAGTCGTGGTTCACCGTATATTTTACGTTGCCATCTCCACCTCTGAGTGCGAAATTAAAGAATGTGATATGATTCTAACCTGTACTTACAGTCACAAAACTTGTATCTAGAGTCTGACACCATGGCCATTGCTGTCGACACAAAAGAAGGAGGAGTTAGGTTTGGAATTAAGGAGCTGTTCTTGAGGCTTTTTCTCCAGGCTTATATAAATTAATCCATTATCACTTATATATTTCTTTGCTTTTTTCAGTCAATAAAATTGCTTTATGTTTTAGTTACTCTGTTGCAAGCTTAAATTGAGAGTTTGGGATGATAATTTTTGAGTACGTACTAATTATATCGTCGTTTTGTTCTATCTATTTAATGGAGAATTTCTTAACAAATAGCTCATACAAGTAACTCCGTGACAACTTGAAGATTTACCATAGTAAATTGTTTTCTGCAGTTGGCTAAACCTGAAAGTGGTTCTGTAATTAAAGTTTGTCCAGAGAGTGCTGAGATTTTCTTTATATATGATGCACTGTAGATATTATCACTAGGAAATGTCTCTTGCACATTTGTTTCATTTTGCTTTCGGAAAAGCGGACAAATTCACGGCTTACTCCTAAAAACCCTGAGGAAAAACGAGCTTCCTCTTGTGCTCTAGCACTTTTGATAATTTCGTTCTTCAGGGGGAAAAGTGTGCCAGACGCGAAAGTTGTCTGGTATGGTAAATTTAAACCTTAGGAATATGCATTTCTCCTGTCTCTTTCATGCGCATTTAGCAACTATTCCCACTTTCCAACTAATATAATTTTTTGTTGCTCACAATGCGTCAGGCGAGACTTTTTATCTGGCGAGTGAGATTAGAGAGGGGAAGAAGAGAAGTTGGCCACCCTGGTTTTAAACTTCCTTGCTTGGCAGCACAAAAGGCTGTCTACGAGCTTGGAGACATTTTCTCTCCCCTTCCACCAGCCACTGAAAA
Source organism: Mantis religiosa (assembly GCA_030765055.1). Taxonomy (NCBI): domain Eukaryota; kingdom Metazoa; phylum Arthropoda; class Insecta; order Mantodea; family Mantidae; genus Mantis; species Mantis religiosa. Next base: position 157,198,526 of record CM060952.1, on the reverse strand, counting down.
AAGGGGGTCTTTCCCACACGACTTTGTCTCTCTTCCGTGGCAACGAGAACCATTTGGAAAGCAGCGACCGCAGGATTGTCCGTAGTGGTCGCCACTCACAAAAATATCATGGGGATAAAACTGGACACGTGGCTCTCTTCCACGTACTTCTCCCTCTGAAGCGCGTAGTAAAAATATAACACCTATGATTCAGGATGTACAGGGATGTATCTTAAAGATCAGTATCATTTAATCTGAAGTTTATCAACAGTCCACAAGCATCCTTTTACACCAATTTTAAAAAGTGCAATCTGGTAGCGTCCACATTGTTTCCACGGCCAGTTTACAATGGTGTCACGGGACGCGTTTCTTTAGCTTCGTGCTGATAATTGAGTCTCAATTACTAAACATGCACTGATAGCCGAGTGGTTATAGTTAAATATATAGGAGCTGGACATAAAACAAGCAGGAATGAAGTTCCTTAGAAGCAAAGATGCATATTGTTACAAGTGGTAGTTTTGTTTAATTCTAATAGTATGTTAAAAGTAATCAGTTGACTACAGCAGTGCGTGTGACGTCACGTGACCTCTTCTACCTTTGGTGAAGCGTAATGCCCCGTCTGTACCAGTGTGTGGTCCGTTGGACCATCTTTGTAACTATTTAGTTTAGTGTATATTCTTATTAAGTCAATTGTAGTTTTAGTTAGTGTTACCCAACCTCTTATAGAAATGTACCAATAGAAGATCCCAAACTCTCCGCAAAGCATGAGTCCCTTCTGAACTATTAACCCGTGCAAGGTTTGGTCATGTGGCGTCTTTATCCATTAATATCCATGGACAGGTCTTCATAAAATACAAGACTAGAAAAAGAATGAAGTACGACAGCAGAATTAAATAAAACAACAATAGGATACAGAAATAAATGGAAACACCATCTCAATAGAATGGATGAAAATAGAATTCCTAAAATAGTATACAATTACCAATAGCAAGGATAAAGAAATCTAGGAAGACCAAGGAAAAGATGGAAGGAGCAACACTTTGGAGCGTGGAACAGGCTAAACGCCCTAAACCTGTTGAAGCAGAACATAGGAGCTAGACCTACAAAGGTTCGAATCCCGAATATTTTTATTGCATAAATACGAAATGTGTTTTACGCACATAACTTCCAATTCCTAAGGTTTACATTATTTTATGCCAAGTAGACTGACTGAAATAGGCTGAAGTACTCCACTCTGTTTTTAAACTAAATGAAATAAGTAAATATCCTATTTCTGTATGTAAAATCAAATAAAATGGAAATTAACTTAATATTGGGTGTGTAAACCCTCTGCCTCTATCCGCCCGCCTCGGTAGCGTAGATGGTAGCATGTCTGCCTCACGTTCAAGAGGTCCCGAGTTCGATTCTCGGTCAGGGTGAGTTACCTGAATAAGGTTTTTACGGGGTTTTCCCTTATCCTGAAAGACGAATGTCGGGTAAATCTAAGCTCCATGGACCGCGGACGCATTGAGCATCATTTCACCCATTTCATTCATCGTCCGATATGACTAAATGTTGGAGGAAGTAAAATTACAACAAAAAAAAAAAAAAAAAAAAAAAAAAAAAAAAAAAAAAAGAACTCTGCCTATATCATTGCCCTCATTTTCCGGGGTATGGATGAGATCAAATTCCTAGTCAAATTTTCACGAGAGTATTCTTCGGTTTATATGGCAGCACCATTCTTAACAGAATGTTTACATAACCCAATATTAAGGCAATTTTCTAAAAATATTGCATTTATTTTGAAAACGACAAGGATATGTTAGTTGTATTTTTTATAAATGAATGTGTTTAAATATTTTTATCTTATGCAATAAAAAACATAGGGCATTGCTGGAAACGTAGAGTCCGGCTGAAAAATTCAATACCATTGCCGGGATTTGAACCACGGATCTTCTGGTTTCCGTCCAGCCGCTCTACCATTGAGCTACTATGGCCAACGTGCCTATATGACATTAAATTCTCCAACTGACTCGTATTTTCCCGGTCAACCACTTAGGAGTTCTCATAAACACATGAGACAACTATCTTAATGGTGACTTACAACATATAAGTACTTTAAGGCCCGGGCTTTATAGTTAACCACTATTAGATCAATTAATGGAAATTAATTGTTCTTTCACACTGGCCGTGTGTAGGCTAAATTGTGGAAACGTAGAGTCAGACTGAAAAATGCAATGCCATAGCCGGGATTTGAACCACGGATCTTCTGTTTTCCGTCCAGCCGTTCTGGACGTTGGCCATAGTAGCTCAATGGTAGAACGGCTGGGCGGAAACCAGAAGATCCGTGGTTCAAATCCCTGCTATGGCATTGAATTTTTCAGTCTGGCTCTGCTCATCCAAACATTAATTACAATTGGTTGATTATTATTTCGCACTGGAAAGAAACGAAATATATTTTCTAATGTAAATAGTTAATGTTGAAACAGCAATCATTCTGTTACATTTGTTTAGTCAATTACTTTAATTTTTAATGAATAATGAAAATAGCATACTTGATTTCTTATTTAAGTAAACAGAAACAACCCGGAGTACTCTATTAGTAGCCAAGAGAATAATCAATATAAGGCTAGCCATTAGTTCTCGTGTTTTTAGTTCATTAGTAGAGCATCTGCCTACTGTGCCAGGGGTCTCGGATTCGATTCTCGACTAGGGGGTGGGAATTTGTCTCTGGCCGGGATCACTCCCTACCCTCCCTAGAGTCTGTCACTATGAATGAATTGTTTGTGTGTGGGGGTGGGGCGCGTAGGGGAGTGGCAGGGCAGAGAGATTCAGTGTAGAACACTCAAAGAATAATCCAGACACCAGCTAAGTATTGGAGTTAACGCCATTGCCGAAAGGCAATATGTCGCAAACGTAAAATGCACCCGATATGACCATTGCAGTAAACTGTGGGATATAAATGGAACAATAAAAAATAAAACAAAAAACACCACAATAAGCTCTCCGCAAAATCCATTATACAAATATTCAGTTACATGTGACTACCAAACATGTGGCACAGGAACATAAAGAAGGATTAAAATTCGTGCCCAAAAAATAAATCCTGTTACACATTTCTCCCGTTTCATTCCGTGGGTAAAATGACTTCAAGCTTAAACAAAAAATATTAAAATAAAATTCTTTCACCATTTGAAAGCCACCTTATTTCGCATGGATGTGGGAATGCCTTAAAATTTTAATTCATATGGAACTAACCAACTGAGTCATTCAGACCGACTTTATTTCCTTAATATGTAGTAATTAAAGCTAATTAGTACAGATTGCTAGATAATTGTATAAAGTAAGAACATCGTGTCTTGATATCACTGGAAAACAATCTGTCAATGTTTATATTAACAACTGAGGCTATTTTTATCGATAGTGGCAAACTAAATGTATTTTATAACAAGGTTAACACGGTGCCCTGAGAGTGCGAAAATGGTTTTTCTTTATTTTCTTGAATACGTTAAGGATGTCTGCAACATCTGAGAACTACGTGGCCTTTACGTTGTAAAATAACAACTGGGTACCGAAATGGTACATTTCCCTTAACTAAAAGAATTACTAGAACATTTACGAGAGTTTACTGGACTAGGATTCTCAGGCTATGCAACATTTACATTTAAAGAACAAAGTAACTGTGGACAGGAGTTTAAGGAAATCTCCGCTGATGTTTTACATTCTTTTCGTTAATATAACGGAATACTTCATTACTAGGAATATCTGGTTCTGTGCGAAATTCCAATTGTTAGGAGGGTATGTGATGGATTCGTCCTAAGATTCTTCTAGATTACTGTAAATAAGTTCATAAATTAATTAAATTAGTTTATCATTCGAGTTCATTCGAGTTTTAAACAGTAATACAACATCGGGTAAGCCAGCTATTTTATAAATAAATGAAGATCAATACGTGCTTAATCTAAGAGTCTGCACTTAAATTCAATTTTTAAACCAATGAAATATTCAGAGCAACCAGATGATACAAGCAATTATTTTAATGTACGATACAAATGTCATAAACATGCCATATTTCTTTAAATGAGTCAAAGCACTACATATTTTTATAAAATACATGAGGTACTAATCAATTAAAGCTACCATCCATGGTATATTTGTTTACTTATGTAAATTCTTCTTAACAAGTAAATTTTTAGAAAACTGGAGATACAAAACTGATGAGAGAATCTCTGTAGATCCAATTTTATATCAACATTAATTTTGATTCTTTGGTCACCCTGAAGTTTACATTTTAATTTTCGTTGTTAACTTTTTTCGGCTTATGTTATTCACCTTATTTTCCGATGAGTTCTGATATGTGCTTCATGCACTAAAACATTATTGAACATTCGAATTCAATAAATGGTAATCTGATTCTTGGAGTGGTAAGTTAATTTTGTTTGTATTGAAAAGTTATAAAAGTGAACGTTACTCGGTTGTCAGTCGTAAATATTTCAAAGAACCAGATAATACCTAAATTTAATATTGGGCCTGGCTATTTCCTTTCAACTATTTAATCCTTAAATGCGTCGACAAATCTTCTCTCCAACTCTACATTTACTGTAAGATTAGTGTCCTTTTCTGATTTCTAGCATTTATCAAAAGATATACTATGTATTGGTATTTAATGTTGCAATATATTTTATTTTCAATACACGATTACACGAATAAATATTTTTCTCTCCCTCGCTTTTTGAAATTGACATATGTATTGCTGCTGAGGTTTGTTTCCTTATAAAATATTGACATTAACTTTTGGATGCATTTTAAAGGATAGGCAAGTCTTGTGCCACTATTGTTCTAATCGTTTGGCAAATTCTTTTTTCAATTCTCTTCGTATGAAGAAAGATGACAGTTTAAACGATTCTTTCAAACATCTTTCTGCACGCAATGAAGTCCATTGTACGACTCCTAGGAATAACGTTTTCCAGAAATGAGTTATTATACCAGGAATATGTGTTAATAAACAACAAACAATCCAAAGAATGGTTTAATCCCTTTATACTACGATTAATAATTAGTTTGACAAAATGGAAAAGAAAAAAGAAATTAAAGAAAATTAAGCTGTTTAATTAGAATTTCGCCATGGTTTTTGAATATATGTGAATATATGTTCCTATAATACCCTTTAAACTTTTATCATCGTGGTTGTTAACCGTCTATTCATCCATCGTATTTTGTGATAATATTTCAAATATTCAAGTGTGCATTAAGCCATCTATTCGCGATCATTAAATGCTATGCACGCTCTGTTATGTCATGCTAAATAGCGGAATTAATCCCTATCAGCCTTTCAGGAAAATACATTGTTTAATTGTTTGTTGAACTTTCAGTTTAATCAATTGTGAACTACGGTTACGGCAATCAGAGAATATTGAATACTATAATTTAAAAACCTAGTTCAACTGTGAAGACAATAAAAATCTGTTTATAACAGTTGTTTTGTATTTGAAATGATTTAGCAATTTAATGTTGAAACGATAATTAAAATTGTTATTTCTTGTACAGTAAAGAAGAGCTGGACATATTTCCTTATATGTAGCGGTGCATGTCAGCGAATACCTGTTGTGATATATCAGACTTTTCAGGATACGCGAGTAAGTGACGCTTCCATCCCTTTAGATCGCGGATTGATTGAGACATCCAAAGAGGATTGGTCTTTTGTCATCCGTAACAATCTCAGAGTTACACGCTGTTTTGCGATATTTTGTAAACATTTGCAATGTATATTTTTGTCTTAACACTCAGCAGAGTATTAAAACATTGTTATGAATTTAGCCAGGTTACGCATGAAATATTAGAGTTCATTTGCATAATTTTAATTTTTCATAATAATGATGATATAAACCTAAAATATATACCCGTACATTATTATTAACAACAACGGTATCAGCAGCACATGTGGCTCAATTACTGTGACAAAGTTCTAAAAGGAGAGTGAGCACCCTCGACGTATAGAAGATCTTTAGTGTCTAGCCCTTGACGGGGTGCCTCCTGGGAGGAAGAAATGAGAGGAAACTAAGAGTGGTAGGGAGTTCTTCGTCGATCCGGAGGATTAGAGTTTACAGGGAGCAGGTTTCCTGTCATGCAAGCCGAAACTCCCATCGACGCTTATAAACTTGAAACAGTCAAGATGGAAGAAGGCTGATGAGAAATGTGATGTGTGAAATAAAGGGACACAAAATTCGGGGACGTAATTATCCTTCCCAACTATAACCTAGTGACCTGAGGAAACTCGCAGAAAATCACGGGTCCAGAAGTTCACACGGGAATCCAACCCAGCTGGAGATGCTGCTACCTGAGCCAGCAAACATAGTACATAGGTTTAGGTATCCAATAATTGCACAATTACTTATGGATTTCTTATGGAGATTGAGAAAAAATTTGCAGAGTAAGAATGTTACTGGATTTGAATCAGGTCCTACTGAATTTGATATCATGGGCGTTAATCAGAAGGCGTCATCAAACATGTATCCTTTTATATTATAATAATGACTTGCTTCAGTGCTTGTAAAAAGTAATGAAAGCATAAAATACACAACAACAAAAAATAGTTACAGAACGTAATTATATATCGACCAAAGCGAAAGCATATTGAGTCTTGGATCATAAGCTATAGTTATTGGATACAATGTATCTTAAAAAGGTTTGCAAAAATATACATACAATTTAAATGGCAGTTTTAAAAATACAACGTATACAGATTAAACATAGAATAAGAACTGCAAACATCTGCTTTAAAATTATATTATGGTTTCTCCCACATGCTGAAGAAATACACGAATATGCTACGAATATAATGGAGATGAGGCGCCTAGGTTGCTATGCTTCCTGCACGACAAGTCTGTTGTAGAAGTTGCCTCTGCAACACGGCGAGATTACGAATTTGGCAATTGAAGCACGTGAAGCTCGAACTTTGTTTGCTATAAAACGAGTGTATAAAGGATATAACTTTTAAAACAGCTCCAAAATTGTATTTTAAATGTTATAAAATATAAATTTGGTACCTAAGTTATGGAATGTGGAACGGCAAGGTAAATTAGAAGTATTCACAGTTTGAATTTTCAAACGTTGTAAAGATATTTCTTACATCATAACAATTTGTGTAAACTTGCCAAATAAACATTATTGTCGCCTGTTTTAGGGCACTGGTTCTTAATTTAGTGGAACATACTTTCAGATAACAAGCCATATGTATTTCATAACTCCAGGCCTGGTTCTGCTTTATTGCTCTACATTACGCCTTGTTATCATTCCCTTAAAATGGCCGCACGGTGGCTGAGTGGTTAAACTGCTCGACTCACACCAGGGTGGCCCGGGTTCGATCCCAGGGGACCGCAAGGTGAGATTTGTGGTGGAAAACACGGCGTTGGAGCGGATTTTCTCCGGGTCCACCGGTTTTCCCCTCCATCTCATTCCACTAGTGCCCCATCTTCATTTCATGTATCATCAGTGTCAAAGCCTGCGGTGCCGCATGTAGTAAAAGCAGGCGTTAAACACTACATACACACATTCCCTTAAAAAGCACAATTTTAGGTTGCTTTGGTCATAATTTCATATAGTGTTGGGTCATGGCAATGAAATCGCGTTGAAACAAATGTAACCTTTCTGTTAAATATTCATTCTCAATCGACAAAGAAATGTAGTGTTTGTACAGTTTTATACATTTGTTGAATTTCCTGTTTTATTTTAAGAAAGTTCCCGCGTTTATTCTCAATACCTTTGCATTACGAAAGCAAAGGCATATTAATACTCTTAGTCTTTCAGACGTCTTTGATAAATGATGTAGAATATTTAGACACAGGCAATTCGGAACATATCCTTGTAATCTCATTGAAACAGGAGTTGAACAAGGGGCGTATCTCACTCTATATGATCAATTTAAATAATTCGTTTACTTGAAATTAGTACAATCGTGACGACATTCTTTGGAATTTTAATTGTAATGACTGGGTGAATCTTTCTGGAATATAAAAATTGTCTTTGGCATATATATAAGGATAGAAAATAATTAATCTGAAAATATCGATTACTAAATGTTTTATATTTTGTTTAATTTTAGAAACAGACGCTTGATATGCTCTACTCATACGAAAATAAGTGGAAGAAAAGAAAGAGTCTTGGACCAACAATGAACGTAGTTTTACAACATATATTTATTTGAAGTTAAGGCAGAATCGTTATAAATATTAAAATCTGTTACATGGATAAACTATGAAGTATATAGCGATTTTCTGAAAAATCTAAAGAAGGACAGAAAATGGCAATGTAGGCACACACTTTTTTTCATCTTTCTGCTTGTCTTGCTTTTAATTTAGATTGGCTGTCTTCCTGACTCAAAGGAAACAGTCGCTCAAGGATTTGTTAAGGTAATGTATACTGTCCCTGAAAATTATTGGGCTACTAGGTATACGTGTTATTTATCGTCCACTCTAGACTCTCCAGCTGTGTGTCGTGTCTGAGAGCCTGGACTTATAATGGACTTCTGCGCGTATCTGTTACATATCTGGATGCGGCCTTTAATCTCCCGTGATTCCCTTCCTCCTCGAGTGTAGTAATCTAAAGTGTACGACATGTCCTTCTTGGTTGCTAACGTCTAGGTAACTACAGTAGTGTTTAGAAGGTAAAAGCTCAGGAGAATTATTCCCTGTAAGAGGTTAATTGAAGTTCGTATGTTTCATAAATCATGCCATTTATATTCTTCAAAGAGGAAGGCTTAAATCATTGAGTTTGGTGTTCATGCAACTCTATTTCGGAGCTTCACATTAATGAATGTAATAGAAACACCAACAAATCAAGTAGGTATCTGTTTTTGAATGCAATTAGTATATACATTAGCAATTGTGTTAAAAGCATCGTGGTATCGAAACACCAGCACATGAAGGGAGGTCATTTCACCATGGCTGGCACTTTGACTAACCAAATTTCATTGGAGCGAAGGATTCTCATTCACAGCCATGAAAGCGCGTTTAATAGCATAACACAGTCTGACAGTTCCATGTTTCTGCCTCCCTAACTTCGCTTCTGCTGCATATGTAGAACCTATGCTCTTGACGGTAAAAGACAGACATTTGAATTTTCTGGTCAAGATGTGAATTACATGGACTGAGAGGGTGAGATCTTCAGTTGAAATATAAGAAAGTGTTCTGTGCTACAACGTAGGCAATTCTAAACTATTGCATCTTATTGCCATATTGCCTCCCATCTACAAAACCCATACATATCTCGCTGTGTAATGCTCTCTTCTTGACCGTGTATCCCATTTTGCACAATAGAATATTATCGTGACGTATATTCGCTTAGATATGTTCACTGTCCACCGTTGTTGGTAGTTTTCATACATTAAAGTTGTATATTTCTTTCAAAGGTGCAAGCTGTTGGTAGTTTTTATTCTCTGTCAGCACTAGCAATTTTGTTCATATATTTTATAAATGCCCTGGTTCAATTTCAGGCAATTATGTATTTTATGAGAAGAAACAATATTAATACTATAGAAAGTTTAGACAAAACGTACTGTTTTGTGACTCTTATATAACAGGAAACGTTTAAAAAAATTAATTCACACAATAGGTAATCCCTTAAAGCACAGAAATTATGTGTAATAAATTCTACCCGAAGCTGAAAATTTCCGAAATATTCTTATTTCTTGATTTCATTTGTTAAATAGTTATACATTTTACAAGTTAAAAGTTTGATATTGAGAATTCTTCCCAACAAGTCGTATGTACGCTAAGATTTGGATGGATAGATTTATTTATTTAGCTGCAGAGCATCTACTCCTATTAGTCCTGGACCGTATTACCAAGGATCCGGGCCTCCTTCTACCCGGGAGCGATAGAAAACTCCGGCGGTCTTTCCAGGAGGCAATACCTTGAGTCTAAAAAGCCCCCCACCATCGACAACGTCAAGACGAGTGGAAGTGGATATGCCACTTACGTGCGTCAAACCCGCAAGGAAGACTACCGAAAACCTCGGTGGGGCCGCCTGGTGATCTAGTACACCTTCTACTAGCTCTGCAGGTTAGTACCCGGGACTTACGAGGCAACTCTCTACCCCCTCCGGGCGGTCGTAGCCTGGCCGGAGGTACCCAATTCCCCGTGGGTGTCGGGAACACACTGCCCCTCGAGTCCAACCCAATACGAACAACTCTCCGACGGGAGGGGCTCGGCAGTTCGGCCTGAGGTTCCTCTAGTAACGTCAGAGGTACCACGAGTGCAAAGGGTCCACAGCGCCCGCACCACGGCAGCCGAAGGGGACGGATAGACACTTAAGCCAGAGGTTCTACTCCCATAAGTCCTGAACCCGTAGCACCAAGGACCCGGGGCCTACTTCTACCCGGGAGCCAAAGATCCGGGGCTCTTTCCATAGGGCAATATCTTGAGTCTAAACCCCCAGCCCCATCGACTCGAAAATCAAGATGGGTGGAAGTGCATACGCCACTTATGCACCTCAACCCCGCAGGGAAGACTACCGAAAACCTCGGTGGGGCCACCTAGTGATCTAGCACACCTTCTACTAGCTCTGCAGGCTAGTACCCGGGACTTATTAGGCAACCCTCTACCCCCTCCGGGCGGCCGTAGCCTGGCCGGAGGTACCCAATTTCCCGTGGATGTCGGGAACACACTGTCCCCTCGAGTCCCGAGAAGGGGACGGATAGAGTCAGACTGAAAAATTCAGTGGCGAGATTTGAACCACGCGTCTCCCAGACTCCGTCCAGTTTCTCTTAACCCTTGAGCTACCACACCAACATACCAGCATGGCACTAAATTCTCCAACTGATTCGTATGTTTACCGGTAAACTACTAGGGTTTCCATCAATTAACCTAAAAGTGGTAACTATAAAGCCTAGGACTTAGTGCCCGCCTCGGTAGCGTAGATGGTAGCGTGTCTGCTTCAAGTTCAAGAGGTACCGAGTTCGAAGCTCGGTTATGGTGAGTTACCTGGATAAGGTTTTTTTCCGGGTTTTCCCCTTATCCGGATATACGAATGTCGGGTAACTCTAAGCTCCATGTACCCCGACTCATTTGAGGATCATTTCACGCATTCCATTCATCGTCCGATATGACTTAACGTCGGAGGACGTACATTGCAAAAGAAAACTATATTTTCGTACTTAAAACATAGTAAGTCGCCACAAAAGGTATATGGTATATGAGAACCCTTAACAAATGAGAATTTACTGTCATGCTGGTTTATTTGCCATTATAGCTCAAGGGTTAAGAGCAACTGGACGAAGACCTGGAGATCCGTGGTTCAAATCCCGGCCAAGGCAATGATCTTTACTGTCTGACACTATCCAAGTTAAAATTTATTCATTACTTTATATTTTGGCTATGAAAACAGTTTCAGTGATCATATAACGACATCTTTAAAGTTTTGCTATCTCGTAAGTTCAAATAATTACTTTATTCTCACTGTGCCTACAAGAAAATATGCAGTAATACAATTTCCACAAATTTTTAACTTAATTATCATAAAGTAGGTAAAGGGTTAAATGTTTGTGAGAACAATTTTGTACAAGAAGAATGCAATAAACTAAGATTTTTAGAATTTGTAGAACTTCTTGCTCATTTGCACGGTCAGGCTGAATAAAAACCACAATTTTGAAGTGAGTAATAAGAAAGGAAAAAAGTAGCTAAGCATTAGTCTTTTAAGACATTATTTTACATATTGCTAGCTTTGTTGCTATCAACTCTGGTGGAAGAGCCCTGTGTGTAGCTTGCGGCATAATAATGTTTTCGTCGAGCACTTTCTCCAGAACCGGCCTTCCACCATACATGTTACGCTTCAAGTACAACCGACTCCAAACCTCCTTACCTTAAAAGCTCTCTGGCTTGTTTGACAGCATGTTTCACAGCTGTGTAGTGTACAAGGCCATTAGTGTGGGCGCGTCTCTTCTTTCAAGCCTATTTTAGCTCATTACTTGCCGCAGTAGCGGCTAACCTGGGAAGCGACCATCTGGACTTTGACATTAGCTCACTTTAAATAAGCTGCTTTGTGCAGAATCATGTTGCTGCATTTCTCTTTTTTCCCCACTGATTATATATTCAGAAAAATATTCTGGACAAAGGTAAAATTTTACTAGAATATACATAATAAAAGCTGTTGGGAAGGGAGTATATCTCAGTATATCAGGTTTTTAAATAGGTAATGGAATAGTGTAGCAGAGAAAATCTTCAGGGAATGGATCGTATACTTTGAGCTGGATGATCTTGTTTATACGGTGCCCTGAAATGACATTTCATCACAAAGTTTTTATTTTAATTTGGTTTTAAAGGACAAAATATAATTCAAATTCCGTGCGGGGCATCTCTTTGGAATCTCCATACTTTTCAATGTCAGTGAGATAATAGAGTTCATACTCTTTATTAAACTGCACATCACAACATCCTCCTTGACAGACTTAAGACAGTCAACGAAAGTGAAAAGGACCCTAAAGCTAAAGAAACTGTGTTGAACAAGTGTGCATAAAAGGATTCAAAAGAGTTCTCAGGTTTTAGCTTTCATTATAGACATTTATTTGTATTGTTTATCTTAAATTAGAGTGCTAAACTTTACAGGTAGGTTTTGGAGAACTATAAAAATAAATTAACGATAGTATTTACTTTTGAAGGAAAATGTGGAATTCGTTTCCTCTTTTTATAAACTCTTTTAGCATCATTCTTACAAAATATATCATACATAATTGTTTTTCTCAAATTTAATATTTTGTAAAGAAAGCTTACGAAACGGAAGTTTAAATATATTTTATTAAATAAACATGCATACCTCTTTCAAATACACAGTAGTTAAAGTTATGAAATAAATACAAAGATTGAATTTCAGGATTTTAATTGAGTTGCTAGAGCTTTGAAAATAGACTAGAGAAGGCTACCTGAAGATGAAAGTTAGTGAATTTAAGAAATTTAATGAACCAAATCATTATTAATGTACACCGATGAAGCGGATTGTTTAGCAATCAAAACTTAAATTAGAGATCGTTTAAATATAGCTGCTATCATATACTGCGCCTGTCTTACAATAGCTTCAAGGGAAGTTAAGACGTACTGAATAACTAATTGAATGATATACAATTCATTTATGGCAGTATGATGTAGTTAATGATAATGCATTAAGATTTTTGAATGTATAAATATAATAGTTTAGATTTCATTAAAGTAGTGTTTCTTCATTGTGTTTTAATAACTCTGAATATAATAATAATAATAATAATAATAATAATAATAATAATAATAATAATAATAATAATAATAATAATAATAATAATAATAATAATAATAATAATAATAATAATAATAATAATAATAATAATAATAATAATAATAAAAATAATAATAATAATAATAATAATAATAATAATAATAATAATAATAATAATAATAATAATAATAATAATAATAATAATAATAATAATAATAATAATAATAATAATAATAATAATAATAATAATAATAATAATAATAATAATAATAATAATAATAATAATAATAATAATAATAATAATAATAATAATAATAATAATAATAATAATAATAATAATAATAATAATAATAATAATAATAATAATAATAATAATAATAATAATAATAATAATAATAATAATAATAATAATAATAATAATAATAATAATAATAATAATAATAATAATAATAATAATAATAATAATAATAATAATAATAATAATAATAATAACGGTGTTGGTGACGGTGACCGTGACCGAGACCTTGACCGTGACCGTGACCGTGACCGTGCCAGTGCCAGTGCCAGTGCCAGCGACAGCGACAACAACGACAGTGACAATAATGAATGATAAGCAGTAAGTGTTAAAATCTTATCTTATCGTAGGAGTTGCAAAACTTGATGCGTAATGTCAAAAATTTGTTTCAGTGATCAAATTTCTGTTTAAGCAAGTATTTAATATGGAAATTTGCGAACTACTTAAACATAGAATTATGAAAGATACATTCACTAGTTACTAACTATATTTATTTGGATTTTGATGCTATTTTTTGCAGTATATCAATATTCCTTAGTATAAACCTGAATTTATAAACACCAAATTGAGGACTTTCGATGAGAATTCTGTCTAAATGTGTATTAAGGATATGTATGACTGAAATTTCATAAACATTTTCAAAAAGTCACCTTTTTCTCTTTTTAGTCTGTAAAATAGTGTAAGACTTCCTGGGCCTTCCTCGGTAGCGTCGATTGTAGCGTGTTTGCCTCACGTTCAAGAGGTCCCGAGTTCAAATCTCGGTCGGGGTGAGTTATCTGGATAAGGTTTTCCATTATCCTGATAGACGAAGGTCGGGTAACTCTAAGCTCAATGGACCCCGGACTCATTTGAGCGTCACTTCACCCATTTCATTCATCGTCCGATATCACTTAACGTTGGAGCACGTAAATTGCAAAAAAAAAAAAAAAAAAAAAAAAAAAAAAAAAAAAAAAAAAAAAGACTGCTCTAATCTAGTTCTAGTTTTAAAGTTACGTGAATGCTAGTGGTATATATGAATTCTAATTCTCTATCCTTGTGTTCTCGAAATTGAAAATTTGAGCATTTTTCATCATTTAAAAAGCTCCTTGCGTCGCAGTTTTAGTGTTAGACTAATTAAACTTGCTACACACGTTCATAGAGACACGATGAATAGAAATTGCCCTGGATTTGGTGCATTTAAGCACACTATCTTTACTAGTAAACATAGAAATTTCAAATTTTCGGGAAAAAAGACATTCATAGCTTTAAAATTTTGTGGAGCCTAAAATTATTAAGACTCAGAGAAACCTATGGAAAATTCAAAAAATGGATGTATTGGGAACCTGTTGCTAAAATTATAGACCAAAATTTAAGTTATTTTGTCGAAAGAGACTTTTTAGGCGACGTGAACAAAAATAAATACATTTGAGCATATTTTCCAAACTATCAAAGCGATAAAATTTGGGTTGTACAATATTTACAATACAGCTGTTGTATAAATATTAAAAGGATAGCTTTATTAGTTCAGGATTTCAAATGTTCAGTCATATGTATCTCTAAGCTGGATGAATGAGGTGTAAATTACCAGCGGGAAGTGTGATTTAAAGAATATCAAGAGAGAGAAGTAAAATAGCTGCACACCACTCAAATATTCTGTCCATTGAACAGGTATAGAAGGAAAGTATTTGAACATATTTTTCCACTTCTAATACTTAGACTCTGACGTGAGAATAGAACAATGAGTGTTATAGAGCAGAAAAACAATAAATTTCAACAAATTATTTGTACTAAAAATAAAGCTCTTAAGCATAAAATAATAACGAAGACAAAGCTAAACATCTGTAAGATGTCAGTATCAGTTTTGTTACGTGGAATTATATCATGCACTTAAAACAGAAGGACTGAAGTAAGATACCTATAAAAGGCAGAAATGATATTTCTGTTAAGGTGAAAGGTTATACAAGTACAGGAGGAGATCTAATAAGAAATGAAGATGTTCGTGATGAACTAAATAAATTTACTTAAACAGAAGTAGCTGAAAGAAGCACTTAAAGCAATGAAGACACGGCTTTGGACCCCAAAGGGAACTGGGAATGATTGACGTAGGAGTTAACGAATAATTAGCCTACATAAGCCCTGGAGGGTTTCAAAAGAAAAATTGGAAGGTAATTAGCATCGTATTCGTATTTCTGCCTTATCGATGAGTATACGCCTTTTTTAAATGTTGCTTATGGAGGCACGTTAGAACGAAATGGCGATGAAACTCACAGTGGTGTTAAAATGAAAGGGAAGAATTTGCTGTATGCCACAAATGTCAGCCACAGTTGTTGGAAAAGTGGAAAGAGCGCGCTAAAAGATGTGATGTGTAATTCTGGCAGAAGAGGCAGAATAATAAAATTGTCATTATTTGTCGAGTCGTCAACTCAATTTACAGGAAATGTTTTCGTTTCGTACACATTCGCTGTGGAGCGTAGACCCCCGAGGGCTATTTTCCCTGCAGAGTAATAAACTTAGCTCAATAAGCAGAAGTATTAAATAAAACAAAAATTGCTGCTGCCAGTGATGGAATCATATTTTGAAAGTACATGCGGGGTTAGTAGGAGCGGAAGCTAAGTAATGTTAGCTTTATGTTGGAAAATGTATCTGGAAACCTATTTCCGCTTGGCGTGTGACCCAAGATAGGGAGCGCTCCAACCGCAAAGCACCAGCAATTTTAGAGAAAAGCAATAAGCCAACACGAAGATTTCGATTTTTACTCCCTGCTGGCCGCCGTTTTCTTTTATGTTACCTCCATCTCAAAGTTACTTTCATGCATTCGCCATTCTCTATAGTGCACAAGGCTGCGAAACATAAAATATCTCTGAAGGCATTAGCAAAGTCTCTTAGCCAGTTTCTAAATATGTTACACGCTTTGTTGCTTTTCTTTGCGTGGAAGACATAGTTTTTGCAATGGTTTGTTACTTTGAAGCTTATAAGTGGTCTCAAATACGAGGCGTGTCCCGTAAAATAATGTCTCCAATTTTATTTCATATAGAAAACATGTTTATTGTATGTGAATGTTACATTGATGGAAAGGCGGAACTTACAGCTATTTTTCAGGGTAATCACCATTGCGAGCGATGCAATTTTGCATGCGCTGTGGAAGTTTTTGTATACCCTTGTCACAGCACTCTCCCGCCAAGCTGCGGGTGTGACTTCAACTGTCTGTACTGCAGGGCGGATGGGTGAGGATGTCCCATCCGAACTGGGTCAGGAGATCAGACGTTGCATGTGGAGTATGGGGACCCACATCGCACTCACCTTGGGATAATGCAAATGTTCGGTCAAAATCTTGTCAATCGTAGTCTTACTAACTTCAGGGTTAAGTTGGCACAGCTCGCAAACTGTCACACGCCGATCTTTAAGCATTTCTTGCCCCACTTTTTCAATTGTTTCGGCTGAAACCGAAGGCCGACCAGAACGCTGTTCATAATGGACGTCTGTACGTCTGCCTTTTAACTCTGTGACCGACTTTCGCACGTTTTTGACGTCCATACACTTTGGCCCATAGATTTCGCATCACTGACGAGGGAGTTCAGTGTGGGTCGTGCCCTTGGCACTCAAAAAAAAAAAAAAAAAAAAAAAAAAAACGGATCACTGCACGCAATTCGCACTTGGCGGCGGAAGTGATAGGAAGCTTCAACGCAAACGGCTACGGCTGCCCAGCCAAGACTTATGGTTGCAACGGGTTTGTTGTGGTGGGGATTTGAAGGAGTGAAACCATGCTACGCGCCAGTGTTGCCGGATCTCGCGTAATAGCGTTCCTCACGGTTCCAGCGCTTTGGAGACCTTATTTTACGGACAGGCTTGGTATTAAGCTGTGAACCAAAAGTCATAAGAATTTGAGGCGGTACTCGTGGTTGGGAGTAGGCGTGGAGTTAGTATTACGGACTTTATTAGGATGGGTTATAGGTTCGTAGCTAGTTCAGGATCGTTGCATGGCTCTTTTATCTCAGGAGTGGTACACACCAGAATGCTTCGTTTGTTTTCCATTTCCTTTATTCTTGTTTGGGGTTTCAAAAACATGTGCATTGCCTGCACACATCGCTAAGTTTGACACCATCATCCTAATACCACTGCTTCCATTGATGTCCAGAACAAGAGAGCCCCCGGTAGAGCATTGACTCGTCTCCTGATTTTCCAGTTAACACTACCCCTTCCCTCTTCCAGGTAATGACCAACCCTTCCTTGCCTGTCTTTATTTAGTCCAGTTACACTGTGAATTACCCTTACGCCTAACTTTACTTCTTCCTATCTGCCCCTAAACTACGAATGTACTGCTTCAAACTCCAGCAGCATTAGGTTTTAAAATGACATAAATCGTAGGAATAAAAACAACCTTTACGCAAATCATGACCATTTTACCGTCAACTTTAGATTCTTGCGTTACCTCATTCCACCAGCTCGTCTGTAATAGCTCATTTCTTTGTGATGTTGTATAGTACAATCTTTTACTTTTTAAAAAATGTAATTTCCACTGATTGCATTTTAATATTATCCTTCTCTTAAATTGAGCAGAGTTCACTTACATCAGTATGAGTATGAGATTGTCGAATATAACTTAAATGTCATTTTCTTTCGGGCTTTATTTTTAAATTTTCCATTGAGTGTGTCACACATTGCTTGAAATTTAGTGTAATTTCAATATCTGTAATTATTGCATAGATAATATGGCTCTCCAAATTATTGACATATGATATGGTTTAATAAAATAAGACCTGAAGCTTTCCTGGTGACGAACACGCTCACTTTCTTCTCGTGCAGCCAGCCAGGTGAAAAGATGATTAGATATCAACGTTTCGGGAGTGTGCATCTCTCCCATCATCAGGATATTTATAAAATGTTGTAACCACAAAATGAAATACTGGATATAACACAACTTTAAACAAAGACAAAACACTATCAAAATTCGCATTACTGAACAAAAGACTGTTTTCAGTAAATTAAATGCCAGGTCAAGAGATGGCGTGAGTATAGAAAATTGTGTCAAAGAAACGCAACTACTTAACTTGATTATCAAGCCGTATTGATCTTTGCTTCTTAATTCTATGAATTTCCATTTTAGGGCCCGTTTCCAAGGCATTTATTAAGGCATTTAATTTACTGAAAACTGTCTTTTGTTCAGTAAAGCGAATTTTGATAGTGCTTTGTCTTTGTTTATAGTTGTGTTATATCCAGTATTTCATTTTGTGGTTATAACATTTTATAAATATCCTGATGACGGGAGAGATGTACACTCGTGAAAGTTGTATCTTATCTTTTCACCTGGCTGACTGCCCGAGAAGAAAGTGAATGATATATTTTCATTCCGTTCGAGCCGAATGTTTTCCTCGATGAGTCACAACCTACCTGTAACTAATCTCTTCTACTAAACATAAAGAACTTATTATGGCATATAAACCACTTAATTCAGCCATTTTATTATTTCAATTTTTGAACTGGAGAGCACGCATAAGGGAAACCTTCAAATCAATGCCCAGGATAAGGGCATTGTGGTCCTAAACTCCAAATTAAAGGTCCCGAAGTTGTGCGTCTGACCAAAGTGAAGAAGGAAGCAGTGATAGTTAAGTATAATTCCTTCTGAAAATACGAGGCAAAATCTGCCAACGGTAAACTGTACTAAAGGAGGCGAAGATTCGCATACAAGTCACAACTTTATTGCCAGTTTTATCACACTTAAATTGAAGACAATGGCGACGAGTTTATAACACCATAACAGAGAGCCTTCCCTTTATTCACGATAAATACGCTGTAGGCATTGTTTGAATACATAACGGCTTATAGAAGGCAGATACGAAAGTCAGCTCTTTAAACTGCCGTATGTACTTTATACATAATATAAAACATCCTAAGACGAAGGAGGATAAAATACCTATTCCGATTTCTCCCTTCCTCTAATCTCTCTCTCCGTTCCTCCCTCCCTTCCTCCCTTCTCTAGCACCAGCTTATTGCTTAATTACATAAAAAATATGCGTAAGTATTTCACTGCAAATACATATTTTGCGCGCCACTAGAATTGAATAACAGAAAAAAACTGCTATAGCAAAACGTCCCTATATATGTATATAGCGTGTCCATGAGCTAACTCCATTCCAATCTACCTTTTACGTTGAAAACATGCTGTTGCTTTTTATTGTTTCAAAAAGGGTTGAAATGAATCTATCAAACGCTACGTTTCATTTACTTACATAATGGTCCGGTGCGGCCGCGCCGTAGCCGAGCAGATAGACCATTTGACTCTTACCAAGCGGTGTGGGGTTTGTGGTGTAGGGACAGGTTTTCTCTGGGATCTCTCGTTCCCCCCGCAATCATTCCACCAATTGCTCCATTGTCACCTATCTTTTCATTCATCTGGCCCTCATTTCTCCATCCACTTCACACTCTCTTACCTCTCTTAAGTTTCTACTGAACAGCGTGTGGACTTCCATTGGTTTGTCTATATTTTGTACACTTGTGTCAAAAGAGAAACCGTAAGCATTTATATATGGAGAGAGAAAGAAGGAAAGGTACGATAAGCATAAGGTAAAATTAATTAAAATAGGTAATTAAGTCTTATTTTTCTTAGAATTAGCTATTTTCACTTTGATATTGCAAGTGTATAAGTTTCCCAAGTATGCATCATCTCACAGCAAATTTTCGATTCTCTCTTTTTTTCTCCTTCATTCTCTCTATCGCACGTTTCCAAACAGTAAACACTTGAATGGATCCCCACATATTGTATTTAAACATGTCTTGTTCATTATAGATATCATCTAAGGATCGTATTTAAAGTTATTATAATGAGTACATGTGAGTTTGCTATTATCAGAGAAAATCGTTTGACTCTGTCATTTCAGATACTGTGTAAATTGATTTAATGGAAACCATTGAAGCTTAGTCGCCACCACAGAGTGAGCGAAGCTGGTGTGTCTTAAAGAAAGAAAAATAATTCTATTGTCAGCTTGTATTACAAAAATCATATGAAAACAAGGAAGTTAAATTTTTAATGAAAGCTTTACTAACTCAAAGGGGCTTGCATATCATCTAACACATACAACCTTGCCAAACACACACATACACACATAAAATTAAATCACCCCCTACGTCTCTCGTAAATTAGAGGCCGAGCAACACCCCACTGCCGTTTCTTTTAGATGAAGTATATGTAGTCGGCAAACCCCTCATGAGCATTTCCAACGGATGAGTTGCCAGCATTTAACACTACTTCAGCTTATATCCTCCAACTTTGTATGAAAATGCCTATCTCCCCTCTTGCTTCAGGATTTGCTGGAAATGGAGCAAATAAACAAACAAAAGGAACTATACGCAAAGTACGAGCAGTATGTTATATACATCTTTGTCAAGGCAGTAGATTGGCGCTATGCTACGTAACATTGCAACGCACTGATATTTGTAGTTTTAAATCTATTTGATTGTATAGCTCAACGTAATTCTGTTGGATATTCCTAAAGAAAACAAAACCACTTTTCAGTGAAATGACGTGCAAATAAGTGATTCATAGTGTGTCACAACTTAAAACTGATTTCATATAACATTTTTTTATTAAATTAGATTTAACTGTGAAATTTTACAAGTATTAAATCCTATAATGAATTTAGTAACTTTATGTAGCGTATTTTTCATATTTTTTTATTTTTTTATTATCTAACTTTGAAATACGAGATGAAGCATCCCATAGATCAAAATATTCTTAAATGTTACCATAAAATACTTGTTTTCCCAAATTCATATTGTTTCAACAGGATATTTGTATGGTTGTAACCGTATATTATATATAGGAAGTATTGTTTCCACAAAAGAGAATCTATCGTTTAGTAATTTTCAGATTTTGCTCTCAATAATTCCCACATACAGTGAAGCAGTTATGCTTCTATAATGTAAACTCTCATTTTCTGACCGCCGGTCCCCTGTGACTGGGATGGCAACTGCCCGCATTACAGAGCTGTTGAAGAAGTTATCGCAGCTGAAGGGGCTAACCATTGTGTGAGTATGCCGGAGAGGAAAATCCAAAGCGTGCGTCCAAGCTTTCTACAATTAAATCCTCTGCAGAATACCCTTACTCATAATCCAAACACTTACGTAATGTAATTCATTCCTGTGATATTTCCTTACAATGATACTAGAGAAATGGTGAAATTACACATTAATATTAAATTAGTAACTTACTATTGTAATACAGATTTATGAATATGAAAAATGAAAGAAAAAAATAATAATAATTCCTATTGCGCCTGTTGTTTAAGGACGCTGCTTTGTGAAGACGACCAAGATATGCTGAGTGCATCAGAGAACTGATTGCAATATTTTAATAGGAACTAAATAGGAAGTCCTGAGCAAACATTTTAGCATTTAAAGCAAAATCCTTCCTAGAGAAAAGATAACAGAAAAGGACAACATAATCGATCAAGTACAAATTTACAATTCTTTAGCTTATGGAACAGGCAGTTTCATACAATTTGGCATGCAAAATAAGATACAAACATAATTATACATGGTGCACATTCAGATGAACACTATTAATGAAAACGAGGAATTATGCCATACTAAAATTTTATATAGTTTTAAGAGTTACTATTATATTTGCGTGCTGGGCGCTTACAAAAAATGAGACAGACAGAAGTTGAAAAAATGAAATTCTTAGAATGATAACGAGTTATAAGAGATTAGATGAATAGAAACATGAAATCAGAAAGTAATTGAATATGTACAATTTGAATAAACGAGTTAAACAACACCAAATAATCTACTACCAGTAGGTACAAAGGATGGTGAACACTACTATCAGTCACTGAAGTGTAGAGCAGCTGAATAAATATTTCGAAGAGATGGAAATTCTAATTCAGCGTTATAGAAAGAAACACGGCAGTAGGCTTAACCCATGATGATAAATATAAAATGTATAAACATAAATACGACTAGGGTAATACACTTATGTTATAAACCACCTATCTGAATTCTGTTTAGCAATGGTAAACTAATTTTGGCAGTCAGAGAAGGACCACGCATTTTCTAACGTCTAATATCGCGTTTCCTTCATTTTCTTATACTAACATTGCAGGCAGCTTTCCTAAGGAAAATTAAAACAAAATGTTATAACCGTAGAAAATTGTCAAATGATAAGTGCGATACAAGAGCACGGTTTAGCGATATGAGTTTACCGATCTGCTGCCATCATACTTGTGGGCTGGCCCGGCAACCGGGATAAAGGTATTTCCTTTGCATTTTTACAGTTCCACGCCAGTTGACCCCAGTTAACCGAAGTGCAAGAAGTATTTGCTTTCGGGAGGTTTCCTTTTGTTCCTGAGCGTTTCCATAACGCGGGGGTTTGCTAAAAACAAAAAGGAATATTGTCTCCAAAGTTTGTCAACGTGATAGACATCTTGGTTGCCCTAAATCTAGAGAAAACAGCAATCAACGGGTGCTTTTACAAAATGTGTAATTATGTTATTCAAAAGTTGCGGAACCACTGAATGACATGAAGCAGAACTCTTTAATCAGTGACGAATCATATTCTGGTTCAGTTTTTTTTTATTAATCTTAAAAACGTTTCAAATGTTTCAAAGCTTTTCAAAATTCCTTATTCATATATCGCACATTCAGCTTCTGAGACATTTCTCATTACATAACAAGTACTGGGATATAGATTTTCGTGTTGCATGTGCACAGTCAGCTTTAATCGTGTATGTCTTAATCTGCTGCAACTTTAAGTATAATTTTAAGTAAAATGTTTGTATTTTCTCATACTTTTTGTGATGGTATTCATATTCATCAGATATTATCACAGTAACTAAAACATATTCTTGCATATCGACCCATACGTAGTAAGGGCAAGCCGTTATATGATTTTGAACGCCACAAATTATATAGAGACAGAGAAATACTAAACTCTCTAGGGCAAAGAGACTTGTATATACGAGCATGAACTGGGAAAATGTTTCCTCGCGTTTCGTTTATAATTTTTATATTGCTGTCCGCACTTGTACAAGTGACAGAGACAGGAAGATTTCCGCATAGCTACTGGCAATTTACTGCGCTCCGTTTCGTTGTTTTTCGTTGTCTTCCGTATAATGTATGAGCATTCCAGAAGATTAATTTTAGTTTAAGCGTTGGAACTCCGCTGTGTGTGCAAGAGCTTGTATGTCAAAAACAAATATATATGCCTTGTATGTGGTACGTACATTCTTTTAGTTATGCCATTTTTTTATTTTGTTGGTAATTAATCTATGTCTGCTTCAAAGAAATCTTTGTAGATATTATTCATTTGAATAATAGTTCATGTTTTCTGTGTTTTTTTTTTTTTTTTACTTTCTCTTCCAAATTAAATAATAGGTGGAGAAGGTGTTGCATTGCACTCAAACATGAGCTATCAACGTTTTGAGAGTTCCTGAATAAAATTAAACGTTAAAAATAAAGACGCATGTGTGAGAACCAAACAAACTCAGATTCGCTCGCACTAAAACAGACAAACGGACGTAAAGATCTATTTTTGTATTCAGGGTACATGAAAATGAATGTTTCTAATGAAATTTAATGTGGAATTTTTAGATGGGATATACATAATACCTTCTCCAGCTTCTATGCACGTAGTAGAGAAAAATATTGACTGCAGATAGAAGGTGTTTGAAATATCTTTACCTAGGACTTCCCACATAGGACTTTCCAGATTCCAGGTATTCATAACCCAGTTATACTATGTCGAAACCTTAAGGAAGATGCACAAATTGCACATTCAGTAAAATATGACATGGAATAAGAAATGAGCGATAATTGTTTAGGCATCTAATAATAGAGGAAATTAATTTCATTTCGTGATCAATATATAGTAATTGAAATACCTAAGTATATTTTGGACCACTCTCATAGCGCAGGTGTAGCATGCCTGCTTCTAGTTGGAGGACCCAAGTTCTATCCCCGGTACCCGCGTAGGACTTTTCCTCTGTAGAAGGTCTGGTCCGACACGCACTCACCCCTATGATACCAATTAAGTAGCTATCCTAATGGAAATGTGGCGTCACTAAAAGGTCCTTAGTCTTCTTCCGGTCGGGGGAGCGTGGTGACTCATGTCATCCCATACTACACTTCTTTGTGGAAAACACAGTGTTCGAGGTAAAAGGTGAGACGTCCTAGGGATTATTATTATAAAATATTTTGAAATAAAGATTACCTTAGAATACAAGAAAGTGTTGCTCTACACAGTTATTTCACACTTCTATCTTCCTGCCGTGCTAGGGGTCCCGGGTTCGATTCCCAGCTGGGGATGGAGATTTTTCTACGATCAAGATAATTCCTTATCTTTCCCAGAGTCTGGAAGTATGAATGAGAGTGTGACCTAACGATTAAAACCCAATGTATACGAGTTAACAACTTCGATATGCTCCAAAGGAGAACGGCCCCCGATATGACCGTTGCAATTAAAGGCGGGACAAACAAATAATAAATAACCTATAACACTGTCTCTTCAAGTGTGACAAAAACGCTTCCTTAGGTACCAAGGCTACTGCAGCAACTAACAAAAAGGTGAAGTAGATACAGCAGTAGAATGCTTACAGCTTCCTACCTTTCATTTTAATCTGAGCACCGTGTAATCTCTCCCCTCTTAGCTATCAGTTATTATTACGCTCTTCCCTTCAGCACCCTCTATAATTTTCGTCTCGTTCCTTATTCGTGCTCACAAGGATCTCATTTTATCTGTGTTAGAGATTTGCAGCGCCTACCCATCGCAAGACAAAGTAGGCTGTGCATGAACTGAATAAGAAGGGTTTTCTGCGTGATGAAAGCTCTGCAATAATTAGGTTTCCCCATCACGACATTATTAATTATTACGCTTGGCGCTAGCAAGCCGTTTTACGAAGCCAGATGTAAGGCAAAACGAAGGAAGAATTGAAAAAAAGGAAACGACCAATGACATGAGGAAGGAGCATAGAGACCTAATTTGCGTGAAGCAGCATGTTTCAAGGTTCTTTCAATTATATTTCTTCGTCCTCGTTTCCACTTGGAGTATCCTTGTGAGTGAATGGTCCGCAATTTTTGGAGTAAAATAAGGAAGGCAGAAAAATTTAATGCCCTTGAGTATTCCACCGCGCTGTGTATGTTAGCATTCCTCTTCGAATTTTCTGCTCAGTAATCTTCTTAACGTGTCAAATGCTTCCTTAGAACCAGCTGTTATAGAAAAAAAGAACTACGAGATCGCCATAGGCTGAAACTTGCAATCAATATTAGTACATTGATATAAAAGGATCAGGTATTATTGGATCACTTTTATATGGGTTTATTTAAGAATGTCAAAATTAAATTTCAAATGTTGAAGTGCATAATTTGCAAGATTTTGTCGCAATTTCAGCTTTTGTGACATAATAAGTTTTTTCTGTGACTCCGTGACTCTACCTTTTAACCTACTTCACACAACACCGAGATGAGTAGCCGACGTCACTATGCCAGACTTGAAAGAGAGGTCTGCCGATAAAATCCTACCAGGACCGTTCTTCCTGACTGAGATTTTTACTAGGTTTTCAACTGGAAAATGTTGTGAGGATAATCCATCTATCATTCATCGTACCTATTATTAAAGTAGAGAAAGAGCCATGCGGTGAAGAATCATTGAATGATGTGCTGAGAAAATAGCAATTGGATTGGTTTACCCCAGCAACCTTTCTCAGGGGATCTGGAACGTATCCTTTAAAATCCTTTGATCAGAAAATAAAATTCTTTCATGTTATAAGATTGGCATCTATCAGTTTTCAAACATTTATCCGAGTGTAATTAATATATTGTTCTCAGTTCAGGCACGCGAGATGAGTGTACCACATTCGGCAGCGCTGCTAGGCGGAGCAAGCTTAGTATAGGTTGGAGTCTGCAGTACGTCCCGCCTCCAAATGCCTTTAACTTTTGCGAAGATTATAGTACATTTCTGTCAGATTTGTAAATAATTTACATTTTGAATATTGCATTAGGTCTTCAATATATAATTCTATGAAGAAATTACGTTTATATACCAATTTATATCTTTACAGTTACATTTTGCTTCTTTAATTTACAATGCTCTAATACTAGTACATGTTTGTGTCACAATAATTGAGAAGCTCAAAGCGTATTACGATAACAAAGCTTCTTGGTCGTTATTTGAGTTCGCGTGAAAATGCACGAAAATCAACTACAAAATTGAGTGGTTTTTGACTACTGAAAACAAAAGCGAAAAAAGTTAATGGAATTTTATGATGCAGAATGCAGGTTCTCTTTGTTGTTGGTGTAGTATAGAAGCCACCGCCAAGAGTAGAAAATTGTTGGTCTGGGTACATTCCACTACATCCTTCCTCCCCACTCCCTCCCTCCCTGTGTCTGTTAATTAAAAGCGCCTCGTTAGAGAATCCGAACTTGCGGTGTGCTACAGCACGGTGCAAAACCCAAAGGAGGATAGACACAAAGGACAATGTCGCAAAGGTAAAAGTGGCGGAGGTACGTGCCATCTTTGGAATGGGGTTGGGTAACTTGGGGATGCAGCATTCCAGTCATATCATTCGCCGAGACGTTGACTAAGTAGGGAATGCAGAGTCGATGGCGTCCCGAGTTTTCTTGGCCAGATTAAACTTCATAAAGTTAGGAGTAACAGCGTTGTGGTTTACAGATTCATCCCGTGTAGTTGACTGGAGAGTTGTAATCTGATTGGGTCAGGCTGTCTGCCTGAGTGTTGATACGAGATTGGCTTCAGCGCTAAATCCAGTCTTTGCCACCTTTAGTGCAAAAACGTTTTAGAATAAGGTTGTCAAAGGAGAAACGTGTTGTGGACCTCAGTTGAATTATGGATAGCTTTCTAGAAATCTACAACTTTTGCATGTCAGAGTATATCTTTGTATATAAGTTTTCTTTAATTCAGATTGTCGTGGATGATGAAACATACTTAATATAAATGAAACGTAACCGTAACCCGTGGCGTAACAGCCCAAAGTGGGCCTGAGCCTACCAACCCGACTCCCGGCCTCACGCCCACTTACACACGGCAGAGGTGGGCGATCATCCAACCGATACGGGGAGGAGATGTGGTCAGCATCTCGGCGCCCCCAGCTGGAATATATAAATGATAGAAAGCTGAAATGACAAAATAACAGTCTGATAAATGGAACAATTTTTAACATGTACATACATGATAAATCTAGGCCTCCTGCTGCTTTAAATTGAAAACTATTCTTGTAACAATTTTTTTTGGAATTCCGAATATTTTGTAGAAGTCTTTATCTTTACACTTATCAAAAAAAAGCTTATTTTATTGTTAATACCTCCTATTTCTCTCATAAATCGACAATGCTTGATTCATAACTGGAGTTCATGTTATAATAAAAAATGGCTTTATGCTATTCTTTCTCTGACCTTTGTCAGCAATGAATGGAAAGTCTTTCTGAACTTCATTCCTTTACCAGTCAGTAAGCTTCTACCAGTTTTAAAATTTACCATTTTTAGTTTAGTGCTAAACAAAGATATATTCCTGGAATTGAAAAGGTAGTAGTATACTATGCTCTTCTATAAGTGACTAAACTGTAAATTTATTCTTACTAATTTGTAGAGCAGGCAATGTGGAAATAATTAAGAATGAAAACATTATAAATGACAATTCGATTAAAACTCATCTTGTGAAAGAAATTACGCCAAGAACATCATACCTAATTTAAAAATCTCTCTCGGTGGAATGTAGTGACAAACAAAAGTTTTCATGTAAATTTCCAATCTGGTAGATCATATGGGAATTATGCTGAAATTGGAGCGGGCTCCATAGGTCTTGGGCTCAGTGTGTCTCAAATATTACATTTTCGGTGAAATCTCGGCTTCAAAATTTTGGATACAATAACAATATTCAGGAGAGACTAATTCATGGAAAGATGAGTTTATTTCTGCCGACCGAAAGAACAAAAGCAAAATAAAACAATAAAAAGATACCTCGAACGTTACGAAGTCTGAAGTATGCGCCTCATTTTTAGCGCCCATCATATTTCTAGGTCGTTCGATTTCCCGAACTCTGCAACATTCCACTTCCAGAGCCTTCTCGACCGCGACCGCATTATCAAAGACGTTTTGTAGTCTAGAAATATGTCAGCACCACGGACGGATAGACGGACGGAAGTTCAGTCAGTCTTGAGAGCAATGTAGTCATCGATCAGTCTGTAAGCTGTGCAATATGGTCCAATTCAGTAGTGATGAATCTCAGACGTGTGTGCAATGCAAAGGAGGAGTTGCTAGTTATCACTTGATCAGTAAGAATCAGAGTTTTACAGAACAGTATAAAATGGAATCACTATGTGCAGCAAATTGTTTCATTCAACAAAGGCATTAAAAGACTCACGTATAGAGATGTGTTTACTCTGTGATTTTTTAAAAAGAGTAAGTGATTATAATTGGCCCTGACTAACGATTTTAGTGACAAAGTGATTTCGTATGGTCATTATGGTCATAATAAATTATGTTGTGCATTATTTCAATGAAATTTTAAATATCTGGCAAATTCTTTACAGCTCTCACACTTTCCATCCTCATATGTAGAAGTCAACGATTTTACAGAAGGAAGGTGATATTTAAATATCCAGGAAATTGGTGCTTGACAATAGTTTAGCCTTATTCAGAATTTCATAGGACCAACTTCACTCGCAATATCACCATCCAGGCATGCGCGCGCGCGCGCGCGCGCACACACACACACACACACACACACACACATATTCGCACACGAGCGCAGGCGCAGTGGCGCATTCAATGGACTAGGGCTAGTAGAAAATACTGTCCACCAAAATCCCTGAGAGGAATATGTCACCCAGGGCCACCCTTACACAATGGGATAAGGACAGCGAATGTGAGTGACAGAACGCATTCAACACAAGGAGTAGAACCGTTAAGAAAAGCATGTGCCCTGCTCACTCTGACACTAAAACCGAGAAGATTTATTCACAAAAGTAGAAGACGTCGGAACGTTTTTACAGGGAAGGTGTGGGAACCTTCTCCAATCCCCCTGCGTCTCAGGCCCCGGGGACTTTCTTTGCTGTGGTATACGTTTCATACATGTTGTGGCAGTACTTTCTCTCGCCTCACGGCTGCACGGGTTCGAAGTCGGGACTCCTTCCTTGTTCTCCACGTCGTCGTCCGCTGCCTGCTTCGCCCTTGCTTCCGGCTGCTGTCTGCTGCATGAGCTCTTTGGGTTCTCAGGGTGTTAAGGTCGAGACAACAAACATCCGAAAATTTATGAACTGCTTTAATTGTTCTTAAACTTGTGTGGAACCCGGGCACTTTCAATTAACTGCACTATTATCGGCGGACATGTTACTTGACGCGGCACGTCCTGAAAGAATATGCCGTGGGACACACCAGACGAATACATACAATATACTTGACTGCAATGGGGTGAATGGGGGTTTCTACCCTCTTATATACTCAGGACGGCGTCACAAGGAAAAACTAACAGAATATTAACCTGTATAACGGTAGCGCAAAAATGACATTCCAATCTATTGTACGACATCCGCCCTTTCTAGGCTGTCGCCCGGGAGTGCAAGGTTTCTCACATAACTCTACCCAGGTGTACGTTACAATGTTTTACATCAAAATATACAATTTCATTTTCACAAACATAACCAAATATACCTTTTACGGTTCTCAAATGTATATATCATTATTAAAAATATTACATAATTAATTGAATAATTGATCCAAGGACCAAAAGTTCCTGTTTCAATTTGTTGAACAAAAACGTTTTATTCTGCGCTCTACAAAGCGCCAATATTTCTGGATCAATAGAATGAAGGCAGATTACTTAGATCTACTTCCATTGTCAATATGTTCCAATATACAAAATGTAGACGAAACGCTTTGCCCTTTCCAGACACGATAAGAAGTTCAGGGAAGCTACGTAATCGAAAATAATGGGCAAAGTGTCTTGACGCAAACGGCTTTTTATGAAGTCATTTCAGAGCAGCTAAGGTTTCTCGTCTCCTTGCTCGCGTTTAGGGGCCCATTCGGTTGTTTGATGCAGACCTTACAACGTCTGAGACGAGCCTTTCAAAGTGGTACGCTGTAAACGTGCTTTGGGTCATCTTGTGGTTATCTTTTGGCGTTACAAACAGGTGGGAAGACGTGAAATTGCGTTGCACGCATATATGTGTGCCACACCACGTGGAGTCATTTCATACAATCCTTAAATCTACTCTAACACCAGGGAATGGAAAAATTGATTTCAAGGATTACGCTAATATCTTACTTTTGAAAGTATAATTCTTTTCTGTGTAAGTCTCTTTGAAAAGTAATTTTCGATTGCTGAAAGTTTGTATTTTAATATTTTTCTGGGTTATAAACATTTGAAAGCATCATAGAGAGAACCGAGTGGAGAAAAGCATCCTTAACCAGGCTTCTGCACTGAATAAAATTTGACAATGATGTATAGCGAGATCTTAACCTCAGTTAATCAAGTAGTCTAGAAATAGCATTGGTTTTCCGTTCAGTGAAGGCAGGCGGCCTAAAAAAGGAACATATTTAATTCACTGTATTTAACTATTTTGATATTATTTCTTTTTCTTTTAAGTTTACTGTGTTACGAACTATGTTTTGGAGCACTGCAAGATATAATATTTTCTCAAACTAAGAATAGGTTACTTGGATTGTAGAAGAGGTTGCGCAAACAGGACTCGGAACAACTTTGGGAATCTCAGTGTCCTTTGCTGATTACACATTTGTATTCTACGTGGTACAAGCCAGTGCCATGCGTGTTGCATATTTGGATGATTAGCCAGAAGAGGGCATTCTCTCTGTCTCTGGGTTATACAATACAGCGGTGTACACTTATAAAATAATTTAATAAATACGGTACCCAAAATCAAGATTATGCTGCCCTTGAATTCTGTTTTAGTTATGTCTGATTAACACTGTTATGCTGTATCATATTTTAAAGCAAAAGTTTTCAATAATAATTATTATTTATGCCATCATTTGCTTTGTCGTTTTAAAGACTTAATCATGGAACCATTTCATACAAATATGTAAATAGGTCTAATAAATTAGTAAAATATTAAGTACATTAACACCGAACTCTTAAAGTATAAACGATTTTTTCTGCTGTATTTGTTATTTACAACAACAGTTAGATATTTACGAGAGTTTACTAAAGCCATGGCTCCTCCTTTAATACCAATTTTTATTATCTTAACAAACACTCGCCAATCTTCTCTTTATAACATTGGTATTTGTGCGTAGTTTAACTTGTAGTTCCGCTGTTTCCCCATTATTGTTCAATTTTGTTTCTCTACCATTGCTTTTGTAAACCTTACAATAATTTACTCGTTGAAAATTAACAGTTACGTTACCTTCTGATCATTGCTGTAAATAATAATTGCATTTGAAAGGTTTGTACTAGGGCTGTTCAATAACGAATCATCATAATTTTTACGGTAATCATTTTTCGCAATAAAATTCAATCTTATCATATACTGCTAGCTTAATGTGAAACAAACACGCCGTAGTAGTCTCATTGTTGGTACTCCTGTTCCCCGCCTGTGAGAACCAGGCAAGTTCAGACATGTTCAGTATCGCCTACCGCTGCAATGGAGGTAACATGTAGTTAAAGTTGATGTTAGAGGAAGATCCGGAGTTTCTTTCAAACGTAATCACTGCTGATGAAACTTGGCTACATCATTTTGATCCCGAGAAGAAACAGCAAAGCTCAGTGTGGAAAACTCTTTCATCACCAACCCCCCCAAAAAGCAAAAGTGGTTGCTTCTACTGGGGGACATATGGTCATCTCATTCTTTGATATTCATGGAATGGTTTATCAGCATGTTGTACCTGCATACACATCAGTAACCAGACAATATTACAGTGATGTCCTGAAAACATTACAAGTCCATATCAGGCGCAAAAGACCACATTTCCATAAAGCAGGCTGGATGCTGCACCACGATAATGCGCAGCCGCATATTGCCAATGCTGTTGCTGAATATCTTGCAAAATCAACGTGAAGTACATCCCTCGCCCTCCCTATAGTCCGGATTTAGTCCCTAACTTGAAGAAACGGCTTCGTGGGAGGCATTATCCATCATCAGAAGCAGTGGTGAAGGCTGCGGAGGCGATTTTGAAGGATCTCTCAAAAATGGTTTCCAGCATGTCTTTGAAGACCGCCAGAAACGCTGGGACAAGTGCATCACATTCAGGAGAGACTATTTTGAGAAGGACCAACAAAATTATGGGGATGAGTAAAGGTACGTTGTCAAAAAAAAAAAGGAAAAAGAAAAACAACGCCTCAGGATTAAGGCGTGCGGAGGTTAAGGAAAGGGAGATTGTAATCTGTTCGGGTGACTTGTAGCTCCCGCATGAGAACTCTCATCTGTACTTCAGGAGTGGGTGCGACATGACTGGCTGTGGGTTGAATGATAACACCTCGAATCTGGTAGACAGAAGTTTATTATTATCCTTAGGCTCCTTGGTCACCACCGAAAGGTCGTCGTCGGTGTGGTTGCTGTGTTTAGCGTCACTGTCAATGTTGTGATGTGAAGCACGGAGGCAGTCGCACTGCGTAGTCGAATTGGATATATTTATCGTCTTCCCTATTCATTATTCTTTATGCTAATTCTCACTGGAGAGATTGTTAAATATTGCACTTAGTCTCTCTGCATGACGCGGAAGTATACTTCTTAGGCGTCGGCGAATACGCGTCCTTCTCATGTAGAACTCAGGACCGAAATGTTCTTACTAGCAAAACCTACTTTCCGTCATCACTTTGAATTACCCCTGCTCTAGGTATTTCCCGGAGTTTGAAAAATCACATGAACAAATATCAATTTTCTATTGGCTCTTAGCTATCCCCACTTGAGATCAGTGTTCAGAATTTCCAATTTCGGACCTAACATCAGAGACGCTTTCTCTAACGGTCCGCGTGCAAAAATTTATGCGAAAGCATGTGCCCTGCGAGTCGGTCAAAATCTTATAGTCTGTTGTCAGAATCACGCATGGGATTTAACAATGTGTTGGTTTCCAACTGGAAGGCGCCAAATTTTCCTTGAGGGCAAAACAGACAACAGAGTAGGGTTGTTTGTTAACAGGGATTGCAAAGGCAGTTTATTGACCTTCGTAGAGTGGTGTTGTCACTGTGACGGTCTCCGGAGTATATACTAGCATTATGGCATATGTCTGTTCTGGTATACGTCATTTATTTATATTGTCACCCAATTAGCGGTAGGCATGAGGCCCACAGCTGTGAGGAAACCAAAGGCCGCCGAGCCACGCCTCCCATTAGTCTCTGTCACTAACTGAGGGGTGGTTAGGGAAGTGTCACCTGTCCCTCGACGTTTCTCTCCCCTTCTCATGTGGTCTGGAACGTTCGGGTGATTTGCGGGAAACCAGAGACTTCTAGAAAACAGTGACATTCCTATAAAAAGGGTTTCAGAGAGACAGTGAGTCAGTCAGTTCTTGGTGTAAGGACGCAGTGCTAGTGAGAAGACCGTACGTAATTACGAGTGCGAGCGAAATTGTAACGGACGAACTGGTGAATCGTAATTGTGTGCATTACGTAATTTTATGTAATTGGCAAGTGTTTAACTGTAAGTCGGTGGAAATAAAGAACATTTTTGAGTGGTGAAATTGGACTTTTCATTTCACGGACCCACAAAGTCACACTGGTGTCAGAAGTGGGATGATAACATCACCGAACATTACAACCATGGACGCGGGATTGGAAATTTTTTTGGAGAAGATGATGGAAATGAAGGCCGAATTAATAACGAAAATAGAAGCGGCAAATAACAACCTGGCCGCAAAGCTGGAAGAAATGAAGACGGCCAACGACATCACCACGGAACTGAAACAAATGAAGACGGCCAACGACAACATCACCGAGAAGATGGAAGAAATGAAGGCCGAGTTAACCACAGAAATGAGAGCAGCGAACGGCAGTCTGGCCACGGAAATGAAGGCGGCGAACGAGGCTCTCGCCGCAAAGTTTGAGGAACGGTTGGCCGGCGTGAGGGATGACGTCACGAATCTGGGCAAGCGGATGGGTCAAGTAGACGACCGCCTTAATGGTTTAGAGGAAAAGGCCGACAACATCGCCAAACCACTGACGGAGGAAAACCGGCCTTATGTGTGGACGGAGGACGCCGAAGACGCTTTCCAGCACCCAAAGGAGACCCTGTGCAGTGCTCCAATTTTGGGTTTCCCACAACCGGCTGGCGCCTTCATTGTGGACACCGACGCCAGCGACCATTGCATTGGAGGTGTCCTATCGCAGATCCAGGACGGCCATGAGCGGGTGATAGCCTACTACAGCAAGACGCTATCCAAGGCAGAGAAGAACTACTGCGTCACCCGACGGGAGTTACTGGCGGTAGTAAAGACATTGGAGCAGTTCCACAAGTACCTGTACGGTCAGCCATTCCACCTGAGGACTTACCATTCCGCCCTAACCTGGCTATTGACCTTTAAGAACCTGGAAGGCCAGAGAGCACGTTGGGTCCAGAGGCTGCAGGAGTACGACTTCACCTCGGAACATCGTAGAGGGAAGAGCCACGGTAACGCAGACGCCATGTTCCGAAGACCCTGTCCAGAAGAGTGCGGCCAGTGCACAAGAGTGGAAGAGAAGGAGCGTGCCGCAGCAGACCGAGTAGTTGTGGCAGTGCCTGCTGAAGGCTGGGATAGCGCAGGCCTGAGGAGGGAGCAGCTGGCGGACGCAGACTTGGGGCCACTCTTGAGGGAAGTGGAGGCAGGGATGAGACCAACCTGGGAGGACATCGCACCGAGGAGCGCCACCTACAAGTCGTACTGGGCCCAATGGGACTCGTTGAAGACCAGAGAGGGCGTGCTGTTCCGGGTATGGGAATCACCCGATGGGAAGACGCAGAGAGAGCAGTTGGTACTTCCCCGGAGTAAGGTCCCGGAAGTCCTGGAGGAAGTGCACGCCGGTACTTCGGGAGGACACCTGGGAGCGAACCGAACGATTGACAAACTACGGCAGCGCTACTACTGGCTGAGACTCCGAGCAGATGCTATGAGATGGTGCCGTCAGTGTCACGTGTGCGCGGCGAGTCGTGGCCCCCAGACTAGGAGCCGGGGTCGCATGCAGCAGTACAACGTCGGAGCGCCATTCGAACGGATCGCCGTTGACATTGCTGGACCGTTCCCAGTTTCCGACCGAGGCAACAAGTACCTGATGGTGGTCGTGGACTACTTCACCAAGTGGCCGGAGGTGTATGCCATCCCAAACCAAGAGGCAAAGACAATCACAGACTGCCTCGTGGAGCAAGTGTTCTGTCGATTTGGAGTGCCGTTACAGCTACACAGTGACCAGGGTACCAACTTTGAGTCCAACCTAATGAAGGAGGCACTACAAAGGCTTGGGGTGAACAAGACTCGCACTACGCCTCTACATCCCCAATCGGATGGCATGGTCGAAAGGTACATCAAGACCTTAGAGGAACACCTGAGGAAAGTCGTGGCCAGCCATCAGCGAGACTGGGACGTCAAGGTGCCACTGTTCTTGCTGGCCTATCGCTCGTCTACACACGACACAACTGGGATGACGCCAGCCAGCTTAATGTTCGGCCGAGAGTTACGCCTCCCTTGTGACCTGGCTTTTGGAAGCCCTCCGGAAGCGAAACAGCCAGCGACCGAGTATGTGGAGAACTTGGTGGACCATCTCCACGACATGCACGAGATGGCTCGCCAGAACATCCAGAAGGCGAGCGACCGCATGAAGACCAGGTATGACAGGCAAGCCAACAGCCAAGGGTTCCAGCAAGGTGACCTGGTCTGGTTGTACCGTCCTACCCGGACCAAGGGACGCTGCCCGAAGCTCCAGTAGCCATGGCAAGGACCGTACCGGGTGGTGAAGAGGATTAACGACGTGGTCTACCGCATCCAGAAGGTTCCCCGAGGAAAGATGTTGGTGGTACACCTGGATCGACTAGCCCGCTACGATGGTGCTGTTCGGGACGACCAGCTTTGAGGAGGGAGCAGTGTCACCCAATTAGCGGTAGGCATGAGGCCCACAGCTGTGAGGAAACCAAAGGCTGCCGAGCCACGCCTCCCATTAGTCTCTGTCACTAACTGAGGGGTGGTTAGGGAAGTGTCACCTGTCCCTCGACGTTTCTCTCCCCTTCTCATGTGGTCTGGAACGTTCGGGTGATTTGCGGGAAACCAGAGACTTCTAGAAAACAGTGACATTCCTATAAAAAGGGTTTCAGAGAGACAGTGAGTCAGTCAGTTCTTGGTGTAAGGACGCAGTGCTAGTGAGAAGACAGTACGTAATTACGAGTGCAAGCGAAATTGTAACGGACGAACTGGTGAATCGTAATTGTGTGCATTACGTAATTTTATGTAATTGGCAAGTGTTTAACTGTAAGTCGGTGGAAATAAAGAACATTTTTGAGTGGTGAAATTGGACTTTTCATTTCACGGACCCACAAAGTCACAATATTTATAAATCTATCGCTTATTTATATTTATTCGTTTGTGTCAGTATATTTCTGATATCAGGTTATATGTCGTCTCAGTGATCCTAGGTGACAGGGGCTGCGTCAAACAGCCTTTGTAAATAGGACTGCTTTTGTACTTTGTCTTTTCAAAAATGTACAGTCCAAACAGATAACATTTTTATTAAATATATCAAATTTAATACAGTTAAACAATTTGCTGCGTTTAACTGGTTCTATTACATTCCAACAGCAATTACAAAAGTATACACACCAGAAAATCTTTGCACTTTGGATCACCTTGTGCAAGAAAAGGAATGGAACAAATATGGAGATATTCTGTACCCATATGCACGCTTGCGTTAGAATGCATGTTACGACTCTTTCCTTTGCATATTTCCTATTTCGATTGAATTTCAAAGTCGAGATACGTAGCAAAGATGGGCAAACTGAAAGAAGTAAAAAAGAGAAAGCATAAGAAGCCAGGAAGAGTCACATAAAAGAGTCTTCTGTACGTATACAATGTATACAGTCTTGTGTGGATGTGTGCGTGGGCATGAACTGTTTAACTTTGGCATACGAAAGTAGGACAGGACTTTTATAGGAGAGGGGAATGACGAAGAATCTAGAACACTGAGAAGTTCTTCTGCAACGCAATGATGGAATACGTGTCTCTAATATGAAAGCAGGTTTGAACTTATAAAAAACACCATGTTTTACCATCAGTCTCTTTTTAGACTAAATCTCGCTGAACGATGTCTCAAGATCATAGAGTACAATGTTCTATACTTTGAAAATTAGTTAATTGCATCTCAGAATACATTTAAAATAATTATATTTCTTAAAAAAGGGCATTATTTAGGAGTCGTTATCTATAATTTAATCTGAAAGTTGCAACGTTTCAAAGGAAAGAAATATGCAGATATTGGAAATTAAACTACCGAATGGCATTTGAAGTCCACCAGTCCCTGAATGTTGAACAACAAAATAAAATTTCAGTACTGAAGAAAAATCGTTCTTTGACGTGTTAAGGAAACTTTGCTCTTTAATAATGCTATTCAACACTTCAGCGGCACTTTCAAGGGTGATAATAGGGAAGTGAGTTTACTATGTTGTCGCGTTTGTATTTTGGCAAACTCTGCATCGCTTCTACATTCCTTTGAAGTTCTTGCACACATGTGTGTGGAAGGGTGCGTGGTTCGGTGTGGAAGTTAAGAGTAGACAGAGTTGGAGAACTGCGTCTTTGCGTTAATTTGAGCTGAGCAAATTGGCTGGCTAGGCTAGCGAGCTCCCGGTGGGAGAAAGCTGTAATTGTCGGAAGTTGTTGCGGGTTGCCGACACTGTCCTCTCTATCTCTTTCTCTCTCTATCTCTCTTAAGGATCGGCACAGTGTGAACAAGGATATAAAAGGATAGACTGAGCGAGTCACAATATGTGATGGTGAATTGTTTTCTACACCTATCTGTAACTGTGTCTCAAAGGCATGGAAATAATATCGTATGAAGCTTGTAACTAATTATTTTTTCGTAGCTGAGGTTATCAATCCCAGTATTTGAAGGACGGAAAACTGTTTAGGCTGTTGTAATTACAAGAAAACTCGTTTCAACAAAACAAAATGTTTAATAAAGACAGGAAACAAAATGGAGAAATTGGGAAATAAAATGGGTGGCATGATTAACCAAGGAGCTTAGCAAGGTTACAGTGCTTCCACTCTGAATTTAATTATATAGAAATTATATGATATGAAAGTGGAATGATTAAAAAAAATACAGAAACAAAACTAGATTATGCACATTGTGCAAAAACATTTCGTATATGCTGATGACGGTACAGCTCGTTTATTTGAAATTGTTATTTGGAGCATTAATAGAAATTTTCACTCTTTCTGATAAACAAGTTACACTTTTGAGAGCACGTAAGCTTTCAGTTAATTATTTCCGGATTATTTTGCCGTGGTCCTCTAGCGTAAGAATGTCCAAACGTTTCGTTCATAATTGCAGCTGAAAGCGAAACTCTTTCCAAGGAAACTTCGACGCACCACTGAAGATGTCTACCGCAGTTATAGACGAAACGTTTGGACGTTCTTACGCCAACAGACCACGGCAAAACAGCCCTAAAATAATTAATTGTAATAGGTAACACTTTTTTTAAAATTTACTTCTGTTTCACAGTGCCCTTGCATTTTGCTTAACTGCGTGGTCATTCTCATTGTCTCCCGTACTCGCTGACTGACCGACAAGCTTAGTTGTTCCATTGTATAGGTGTAAAAGTTCTATATATTCCACTAAAGGGATTCTAATAACATGGTATTCATTTCTGGTTTTTAATTTCTTGCTGTTCTCCTTTCATTAGCACGCATATAAGAGGAAGACCAAATAATGCTTTCCATCCAAAATTCCATATGGAGGTTTCAACGGAAAAATACGTTTGTGACACCCTTAATTAAAAAGAAAGGAAACATCTGTACTCGCGTGCGTGTGTGTCTGCGCACGTGTGCGTGCGTGTTTGTATGTACGTGTGTGTGCGTGAACACCGAACTCCGAAACAAATAGTCGCTGAATACGAAATTATCCCTAAAGGGGAAGTCGTAATTTGCATTTCCCCTCCTCCTGTTCATTCAAGGCCGTCACATAATGACCAGCTCTTAAAAAAGTTTCACTGTCGCTTAAGTCTCTCCGTAGGGGAGGGGATTTGCCGTGGTGCGGGTGCGGCGGACCCCTAGCGCACTTCTGACGTTACTAGAGGAACCTCGGACCGAACTTTCGAACCCCACTCTGTTGAGCGTTGTTCGGATTGGGTTGGATTCGGGTGGATAATAGTTCCCTTTTTTTTAAATTCACGTCCTCCAACGTTAAGTCATATCGGATGATGAATGGAATGGATGAAATGATGCTCAAATGAGTCCGGGGTTCTTGGAGCTTGGAGTTACCCCACATTCGTCTTACAGGATAAGGGAAAACCCCGGAAAAACCTTATCTAGGTAACTCAGCCTGACCGAGATTCGAACTCGGGACCTCTTGAACGTGAGGCAGACATTCTACCACCACGCTACCAAGGCGGGGGATAATAGTTCCCGATACCCGTGTGTGATTGGGGGCGTCTTTTATCAGACGGGGTTGAGGGAAGTTCCCGGGTGCTAGTCTACAGAGTTAGTAGTCGGTGTGCTAGATCACCGGGCGCCCCGACGAAGGTTATTCGGTAGTCTTCCCGGATGGGTTAACGCGCCTAAGTGGTGTATCTACTTCCACCCTGAAATGGGGGAGGTCTTGCCTCACTGGAAGGAGCCCCGGAATGCAACCGGCGCCCTTTTGGGACGGCTTGGTAATTCCGGGGTAAGGATAGAGGCTAGTTTTACCGTCCACGTAGATACATTCACAATGAAATGTCGCTTAAGCCTACTGTATTCCCCTTATTGCCATTGTATTTACTTACATTCATATCTATTACAATTATATAAATGAATAATAATAAGCATTTGTAAGAATAATTTATACAAGCGTTAACAGAAAAATACGTGAGCTTTTTCCCAGATATTTAGACAAATAGCCCATCTGGTGTTTAGCGGAAAGGATACAATTGATTGTATTCAATGGTAGGTAGTAATGAAGGAAATATTGTAGGAGAAGGCTCAGTTATGAAAATAATTCAAAACGAAGCTATCCCAAACTTGAACGTTAGCCGTGGGAGTATGTGAAAATGCACGTAGAAACCGTATATCTACGTATGAGTATGAGTCTGATGGAGAGGCTTTATAGCCGAATGTAGCAGCAGTTATTTTTCTTGCTCAGCTCTCTTGTTGGAAGGGGGAAGCGCAAACGAACTTTGCAGCTTAGACCCGTTTTCGCAGTTGGGGCACACGCCGGGAAGCAAATGACGGGAAATTCGTCCGCTGTCAGAGGACTTCTTCTCACACTGCCTCATCTCCACACAGGAACTACAATTCGATGGAATGTTGCTCCTGCAAATGATGCGTTGTCTTTGGTACTTAGGAATCACTCTTACGTTCATAAGGGGGAAGTTAAAAGACCTGCAATGCCAGAACTGCCAAATTCATGTATTAATATCTTAAACTATTCAGTATATCAGGCTAAACGCTCTATAGTTAGGTGAGTACCTTCTAATTTCCAGAACTGCTATTTCCCTTAACTATACCAATTATTACATTAAAACTTGTTATCAGTTATTAAGAATAAATAAACACTAGTAACACAACTTCACTATTTACTTATCTTATTCAAATCCTGGGACCGGTTTCAAAGCAAAACATCTGCTTCATCTCAACCACTCTGATTGACACTCACCAACTGACTGACTGACTGACTGACCTTGACCACTACCGGAGTTGAAGAATAGCTCCTTATCTAACTGCCATCTACCGGGGACAACACAAACTTATTGATGACATATAGTGGAGGGATAACAAGATTCATTACCCTAACCTTATTTTTCAAAATAAATATCTTCTCCCAAACCATTAAATCTATCGGTTCTTTCAATTGTTTCAATAATTTAACTTCTGCATTTATTTCATGATTAGATGACCAAAAATGATCAGCCACTGCCGATCTCTCTGTCTGTCTATATATAATACTTCTATATATAATACTTCGCTCTGGTTTCTAAATTACGTTTGGTCCTATCAATATAGATCTTATCGCGTTCTAAACAGTTAACTTGATTTTTTGTTGTCTGAAATTTTGTCTTTTTTTAGAAAATTGTAGTAAATTCTTTATACTGTAATTATTTTGAGGTGCTAGTATTATACCCACTACTTTGAAAATTTTTTGGAGCTTTTTATTTGCCCTTAGTTTTATTTTATATTTGTTGTATATTTATATTAACTTTTATTTTTTATTTTATATTTATTTTATTTGTGTTACTAGTGTTTAGTTATTCTTAATACCTAGTTTACTTAACTGTCAGCAGCTTCAGTTTTTTTTTTACGTAACTATTGTTGGCAGTTGTTTAAGAAAATAAATATCCGTTCTCTTATCAACAAAATATATTTATTTTGAAATATTTTTTATTCTATTTCATCGAACTATCTTAAATACTCTATGAGCGAACGAGTCATTTGCGGTAAAATATCATTTACAGAAAAATCTGTTTAAACAAAATAGGAGAAAGCAAAGTAACACATTCTTACAATGAAGAAACAAAGTAATTTGAGCACACAAAACTATCCATATTTAACAATACCACTTACATATGAGACAATAGATCCCTTAACATGCATTAAAATTTACCAAAGTGTCTATGAGTTATGTTTTCTTTTTCTTCCCCTTCCCTGAAATAGTACAAAATTCAGAATTCACAGTGTCAGATGCAATGCAATTTTCAAAAATGTCTTTAAAATAAAAGTATTGCATTGTGACTATAACAATAATTTGTATAATACAAAAAGAGGAAATTCTGATATATAATATGCTTCAAAAACTAGAAACATATATTTTTGACAATCTTCGACAAAATACCAAATACCATTCAAGTGCTCTGGAGTGATAGTAAGTTCCCTTGGTTCTTTTATCGGAGAACCTATATGTTGTTCTGAATAATTTAAGGCAATTCAATTTTTGAGAAACTTTTTTTAACACTTTTCAGTATACAAAATGCCCCACGCGTCAAAGTTTTCCATTTAACTTGCTGAAACTTCCAGGATAGCTCCATAATATGTAAATAAATAACTTCACATTCCCCCTTTTTGTTAATGCTCATGTTTTGAAAATTATATGGTGTTAAGTAATAAAATAAGTTAATATTTTCAAATTTTGAAAGCTATCACGTGGAAAATATTTTAGAACGAATGCTACAAGAGTATACCAAAAAATAAGAATGTGCATCTTTAAAGTTGCTCTGTACTAGCCAAAAACAAAGACTCAATTTAAAGTCTC
The DNA here is from genome assembly GCA_030765055.1 of Mantis religiosa. Lineage (NCBI taxonomy): Eukaryota > Metazoa > Arthropoda > Insecta > Mantodea > Mantidae > Mantis > Mantis religiosa. The sequence continues at coordinate 157,155,702 of CM060952.1, read as the reverse complement.
AAATTTTTGACGTGTAGAACAGTTTAAATATTTACAATATTTTCACAAAAAATAATTAATAATTAGTGAATTATTTGGAGTAGCAACATAAAAATTTGCTGCAATTTTAAAATGATACTCTAATTATGTTGCTAAATGTTCATAATAATAGGTTTATTATTATAGAATTTGAAATTTTCAGTTTAGGCTTGCCTTAAAGAATTAATTTTTTGAGTACCTTTGAAAGACTTCAGTACTAACTACTTCTGAAGGAAAGATCTTTTCTTGCAGTTAGAAATAAAGAAATACATATACAACATGGATAATTGCACCGTTAACTTGCATTGTAAGATAACTTTATGATAATTTATGAAGGCCTAACTACAGAGCTTTCATTTGGACTGAGAAGCACGCTGATGGCCTGCGGAGAAGCATATTCATAATTCAAGCATGTGTATTTTACATGTAATTTGTAACTAACTCCAATAACAGTCAAAAAGTTGTTAAAATGACTCCCTGTGCCGCTACATATTTCTCAAACCTTTTAGGAAGATTTGTATTAACATTTACTAATTCTTCATGGTCAAACACAGGGTACGAGGGGAAAAGGGGAGAGGAAGTATACTTGCGTCAGTAGAGCAATCATTTACATAACCTAACCAACACCGAATTGCAGACGATAATTCTACGTATATCATTCAGTAACTGTATTTCTTAAACTACATTTACCTATTAGAGTTTATTTTTCAAATTCCATTGGCATCCCCAGAGGTTCCTCGATTTTCGTGATTCCTGCATAAGATTTCTCAAAGACATCTTGAAGCTTTGTTAGAAACTTATATTCCGTGCCATCGACTGTTTTGTAAGAAGACAGCTTGTGTTCTTTATAAAGATTACAAATACTCCTGAATTTATTCACCAGAATGATTTTTGTGTGTGGCGCAGGAACAACAAGCAATATATCCGCCAATTGTCTTACTTCTCTATATGACTTTTGTTGCGTAGGAAGCATACATGAAGTTTCTGTGCGTTAAAGAATACGGGCATTTTGATGTATTAATTATCACTGTCAAACATGAAACATGAGGTCTTCTCCAAACATGTCAATCTCTTGATGGCATAGATTTTACATTAACTGATTAGCCGCCGTGGAGAGGAGGTACATGAAATTTGACATCACATTGAAGGTTTACCTGGGTTCTTGATGAGAGGAGAGGTTATAATACATATGGGCTTGTAGGAGGAGTTGAAGATCTTTGGTTCGAGTCCGAGCTGTTGTATCAGGTTTTCAAATCTCAAGTGAGTTTCCACTTTGTGCCAAACACGCTTAAGAACAATTATTATAATTTTAATTTCTTTAAAGAAAAAATATATTCAAGCTGCTCACAGAAGAGGAATGAAATGGAATCAGTTTCTCTTGTTTGTAACCATCTACAAGTTATATGCTATATTTTTTATTTTCTCAACTATACCGATTCAAGAAAGTGTCCATCTCTTCTTTTAAAACTTTTTGCAATAGGAATAACTGAGGGAATATTCTGCTTTCCTATACACAAATAGAACATAGATGTTGTAGCTTTCCGTTCTGTGTCATTTATATATCTAATTTTATAATATAACCATAAATTGTAAGATTGTGTTTAGAACGATTTAACAATATAGCACTTTAGTATAATGCCTGAAATTGCACTGAAAATGTGTTTTGATCCGCCGGAGGATAAAATGCCAAAATCAAGAATTATCAACCTTTTACTGTAATTTCTCAGTGACGTCTTGGGTTTTACGACTAAACAAATCTATTGCTATGAAAGTTTAAATAATTTTATGATATTTTATATAATTATAAATAATTGACATATGCATTTTGTCCACATTCTCTTTACATCGTGATTTTTTTTAGAGAGACAGAGGATATTTCTGCCGGCTATATCATTTGTTGTTCTGTTTTGTAAATACTTATGTTTCTGACATTTATGGTTTAGTTACCTAATGGTTTTTTACAACGTTATATTTCATTACTGTAATGGTTCTATCAAAGCTAAACCACTCTGTCTGTTAATGTAGAAGGAGAAGCACCATATTGTAAGAACAAATTTCATTATGCAGTCATTGACCTAAAACGTGTGAAAAACTATTTGTGGAGTATGTTTTGCAAATAACAAGAATACAATAATCTAAACAGTTTTTGTGACATGTATATCTATTAATCGCGAATGAAGCTAGGAAGCCGGAACTATTTGCAGATACGGAAAATATTCTTCATTCATTCACACAGATAAAGAGCTCTAATATACTTACATAAAAACTCTATTATTAGGCTATAAGGATGATGAAATACGTTTTTCACCATTTGTGGCACTTTATGACGTACTTCTGCATATAATGACTGTGGAATGAACTTTCATAAAGTACCCCCTTAGGTCAATAATAGTGAATGCTGAAAAAGGAATGACAAATGAATGTCCCTTATTTATAATTGTTAGGGTAGCTGTCACAAGTTTAGTATGTTATTACAAGATGGCAGTGATATCTGACACATTTTAATTTTAGGTGCTCTAAGTTAAATTTCTGATGGTAAATTTATTGTATATTTTAATAATACACCTAATGCCAATTGTTTACTACCGAGTATCAGCAGCAACATCCCGTGGCAGCTTTGTAAGTACTGAAGTAACAAATTTCAGTGTTTCTGAAATTGTTTATGACATTGTGTTTCTGTTCACCTAAAGTGCCGATAATGACCGAACAGGAACATGTTAGCTGTTTTAATTCACACTTAGGAGAAATGGATGTCGAGAAGGAAATATAAACAATATAATTAATCATGTGGTCCTGTTAGAAGAATCTGTAGCTAAGCAATCTTAAATAGACACTGTCAGATTTATACTAATTACATAGTAATGAAAACTCTAAAACATACATTACAATAAGCAAAGATGAAAACTTTCAAATGATAAATTACAATTATTGTTAAGTAGTTATTAGGGCCATGTTTCCATATGCTGTGAGCTCCTGCAAAAGAATAGAACGCTGACTTATTTTATCTAATAAATATGGTATTTGACGTTTATTTCAACATGATACGATTGAAGCCCAACTGAAAACACTGATATGGGAACATAAACTGTGTAAGATTACAGAAGAGAGTTGAAGCAAAATTTAGAAGCATCAGTGGTGATTATATCAAAATGGTAACATGAGAAAACATTGACCAAGCCAAAGGTGAACGGAATAGTGAAACATACGTATCGAACATCTAGTGCTTCCGAAGAAATATATAAAAATAATACCAGGGCTGTTCAATAAAGAATGATCACATATTTTTGACAACGTTTCTTTATTCATCTTCGTAATTTTGATGGCCTTTCTCAAAAGAGTCTCCCCTGAATGCGATGCACTTGTCCCAGCGTTTCTGCCAGTCTTCAAAGACATGCTGGAAAACATTTTTAGAGAGTTCCTTCAAAATCGCCTCCGCAGCCTCCACCACTGCTTCTGATGATGGATAATGCCTTCCATGAAGACGTTTCTTCAAGTTAGGGAATAGAAAAACGTCACATTGGGCTGAATCCGAACTATAGGGAGGGTGAGAGATGCACTTCACGTTGATTTATACGAGATATTCAGCAACAACATTGGCAATATGCAGCCGCGCATTTTTGAGGTTAAGCATCCACCCTGCTTCATGGAAATCTGGTCTTTTGCGCCTGATATGCACTTGCAATGTTTTCAGGACATCCCTGTACTATTTTCCAGTTACTGGTGTGTGTGCAAGTACAACTTGCCGATAAACTAATCCATGAATATCAAAGAATTAGATGACCATAACTTTCCCAGCAGAAGCAACCACTTTTGCTTTGTTAGGGGTTGGTGATGAAGAAGATTTCCACATTGAGCTATGCTGTTTGCTCTCAGGATCAAAATAATGTAGCCAATTTCCACAGTGATTACGTTTGAAAGAAACTCCAGATCTCCCTCTAACATCAACTTTAACTGCACGTTACCTCCATTGCAACGGTAGGCGATACTGAACATGTCTGAACTTACCTGGTTCTCACAGGTGGGAACCAGGAGTACCAACAGTGAAACTACTACGGCGTGTTTGTTTCACATTAAGCTAACAGAATATAATAAGGTTGAGTTTTAGTGCGAAAAATTATGACCTTAAAATTATTATCATTCTTTATTGAACAGCCCTCTCAAGATGCATAGACGGTGTTACTAAATACTTTGATATGACTTTTGTCAGGAACTGGGGGTGTAGAAACATTGTGATGGAAGACGAAGTTAGAGTATGGTAGACATTTTCACCTGAAGGAATTGTAAGCATCAGATCAATCTTGTGGCTGGGTTATATTGTATGCCTTGTCTCAATTGGATGAAAAAACAGGTACTTCTTCTTGTTGAACATGGCTTAGGCTCTTTAGCCTGTTCCAGTTCCAAAATCTTCCTTCTTCCATATTTTCATCGGTCTTTCTATGTTTCTTCGTCCTTGCGGTTGGCAACATTAGAGTTAATTATTTCCTTATACGCATAATGAAAACCAAACCGATTTTCTATCATCCAAAGAGACTGTCAGTTGTAGCACACCAAGGTAGTGGCGAGGCAGCACAGGGGAACTTAATGTTGATTGTTCTTCGTCGTCGGGAAGGAAGAAAGGAAAAAGGAACTTGGCAATGCACACCACGTGCGTGAGAGAAGGACTGGACCGACAACTGACGTCAGCACCATGCTTCGTTTTCAAGAATTCCGCACCACGCCACCGACGCCTCTTCTCACCGGGAGAGTTTTATATTATTATTGTACTGAATTTGAGAAGACCTGCCAAGAATATCAAACTAAATCTCCTCCTCTTGCAGCATCTAGTGCCAAAGTTTTCCAAAAGGATAGCGTTTCATAGGTGCAAAGTATAACACTCCACTTCTAGATTATACTCTGTGCTCAGTAACACCTTGATTAAGGTGTTTGTTTAATTATTTCATTCAAAATGTCTGTTTTCAGTTATTTTTCCCAATATCGAATACCACGTTACAGCTAAGCTAGTAGAATGTGCATCAGAAATGTAGAGGTTGTCAAGTTGTCAAGCACAGAAGTAAATAAAACTACATTCTCGATGTTAACCTAGTCGTAATTCTGTTTGAACTGTTAAACCTGAGTTACTTCTTGGTCTGAAGCTTCTAGCACCACCAAAGGCTCCTATAATGATTATGAATTAAAATAAAGTCAGTTTTATTGCATATTCATTAACATGACATTAAAATAATAACTATTGAGTATTAGTTTTTAGCTAACTTGGGATTTTCTGTAAAGACCTCATTGTATTAGAATCGTGAGCTTGAATAGGAGATTGTGTTGTTATTTATGGACGATCTCTAGCTGCTGTAGGTCTCAGCTTCCAATCATGTGTTGGGGTGAAAGACTCCTTAATTACGCTCAGATGCCCCTTTATCCGACTGTTACGCGCTGTCGATCTACTACAGCGGCGACTAAGAATTTTCATACTCAAGAACATCAAGCTGTTGGGACAAATCGACTAACAATTTTGACTGTTTTTCGTGGCGTGTCATTGCTGTAAAGATAAGTGCATTAGGGTATGAGAAGGAGTCTTCTATAATGATTCTTGCATGTTTTCTGTGCATCACTTTTAATAGATAATTTATAATAGTTTAACCTACAGAAGTTACCTTCATCTCACACAATGTCGTTAGGTTTGATTGGTAGCTATGCAGTAACGCAAAAATGACATGGGGAACAGTTGTGAACCATACAAACGAAAACTGAGCAGAATAGAAGGGACAGAAACAATATTTCTGTAGATTCTCGTCCAAGAAGGTCTCCACGCCTATGATCTGAGGCTGTCCGTCTTGATAGAACTCACTAGTTCCATAAAAGTGAATTTATAGTTGACAAAATGATGACCTTAACCTTTACAAATACCTGGATTAAAATAAGAGTGTAAGTACGTCAACACTGTATTTTTAAAACCGTTTCCAACACATTTATATGCTTAGGGGAAAGTAGGAAGAATTCACTTTCTGACATTTGATATTTAATTTTTTTTTTTTTTCTCGTCGGGAGTAGAATAATGGAATGACTTTCTATCAACCGAGATTTCCTTTCTCTCAGTCACTTTTACATCGTAACCTAAGCATGTATTTAATTTTCATGGTGTAAACTGGTTAAATAGACACACCGGTCTTGGAGCCCGAAACTATTAGAGACTTTTTCGCCTTTGACCTACCTGTATGTGGTTTCCCATGGTGCTCTCACATAATTCCTTTCGCCATGGGGTGGTAGCTACAGTAGATCTCACGTAAGATGGTATACCCTTCCTTTGTAACTATATCCTATAAAATATTCTCAAGCCATTACAAAACTGCATTTGTCGACCAAAATATATTTTCGTCACTTTCCACAGCGCCTTATAGAATACTTGTTCACTTCCGCTGCTATCTGACTAGTGGAATTCGCTGCTATCTCATGACTTCAGAGCAAACCTTTCGGAAAACATTGATGCAGGAATGTGACTTACGGGGTGTTCTGGTTGTGAACTGTGCACATTAGTCATACCATACGTTCAAATACTATCACAAAGTCCTGTAACCACAAAGTAGATAACACAATATTAAATGGACTTTTACATTGCATTTTGTATTGTCTTTTATTGTTGCAGCTGCAGTGTTAGCTTATTTATTATTTTTTTCATGAAACAGCTTCTAATAAACCTTTAGGTGTTAACAGAAATAGATATTTATAAAATTCCCTTTCACCCTTATTTTACATTTAAGGATGTTTTAAAATTTATTATTCGTCAAGCATTTCGAGGTTTAATCACACGTTGAACTTCAGCTTTCTACTCAAGCGAATTGAGGCCATTTTGATTCATTATTATATACCACATAGAACCATAAGTTTCGTAAAGTTACTCCAATTTGTTGATAAAACAACGCAGTACATTTTACACAATTAATTCAATGGAACAAAAAACTCTACACCGTTTATAGAATAATAAAATTAACCATTTAGCGTCAACAGTTTCTAAAATATTTTTATTTTGGAATTCTCACATTTTAAGCGGTGTACTTTGTTAATCTTGACGAAAACCCAGCGTGCGATGTGCTATATAGCAGTCAGGAAGTTAGACGTTTGTGTTAATTAGTCACAGAGGTATGGAATTAAATGATAGAAAGAATCTAGTTATATTACGTATCGGATTATTTTCCTTTGCAATTTTTCGCGGATTTTGCGTTATAATGTATCGCAATTACTTTTTATTTTTTCTTATCTTACGAGGGCAAAACTCTGGGCTTTCGTATCACGTAATGAACCCTGCAAAGCTCACAGCAAAACGTCCGAGCGAAAAGCTGAGGCAGCACCTCCATTATCTTATCAAGATTGGACTACATGTCCCTTCCCCTCAACCCCCCACCCCCCAACGACGTTAATTTATGCGATGCCTTTTCCCTCGCCTTCTTCCTTTAAATCACTATTCCACCGAAATCCCGCACCTCCTTCCTGCTGTTTATGGAGTTCAGCAGCGTAGTCGGGTTACACCTTCTCCTCTTGCCAATCAAGGACCAGATTTTCAACTTCTTTGCTCCTTCCACCCTTCGCGTAACTTTGTCAGCCCTTATGGTTATTCATGATGCAATAACGTAAGGCTTAAAAGCCTACACGCCTGCAAGTCGAATGGCAAAGTAATGCCGGAATGCGGACATTGTGACAGCCACAACAGATCAGTTACATCGCGCTCCACTGGAACTGAAACAGCCAGGTTGTAAAACAACTTATCGCTTTGGAGTGAACCTGCGTTCGAATCCTGTTAGGGCGACCATCATCATTGGTTCTTACAGGGTTGGCCCTCATCGGTAGGGAGTGCTACTGTAATTTTACTTCTCGAAGAAGTTCCTGTCGCCGCTATTAGCTTTCATTTGTTTCATTTTTTAGGACAAGATGACGATGGTTGGCGTGTTACAACATAACGGTGGGATAATGTGCAAATTAAGAATACTACATTTAATTAATTGTTGGCAAAAATATAAAATACCTGAATCATGGTCAGTAGTTCCAATTAAAAATATATTCAATAAAGGAGATCGCAAAAACGGTGGAAATTATAAAGGGATAAGTTTAATGAGCACAAACTATAAAATATATACTAAAATAATAAATAACAGACCAAAAACTCTTACAGAATGTCTTATGGAGAAGAGCAGAGTGGATTCCGCAAAGGCCGATCCTGTACAGATAACGTATTTTTCCTTAATCACATAATTGAACAACGAAGGGGAAAGAATTTGGAAACACATATCGCATTCATTGACCTGGAAAAGGCTGTTGATAGAATAAATAGATCAAAACTGTAACAAATATTAGAAAGTAAGTGCTACCCATCACATATTATTCATGCAATAAAAGACATATACACATATACAACTATAAGAATTGATACTGGAGATAGGTTAACAGAACAAATTTCTACCAATACTGGTCTAAGACAAGGGTGTAGCTTATCACCTACTCTTTTCATGGACGATATTCTAAATGAATGTAAGAGTTTAGTAGACCCAGGAATCAAAATAAAATAAAATATTTATATTTATCCCCTGCTGTTTGCGGATGACCATATATTGATTAATCGGAATGAAAATCAACTGCAAAAGTCAATGTACATTCTAAATAATATAGTACAAAAGTATAATTTTAAAATATCAGAAGGGAAAACAAAAATTATGGCTTTTAAAGGAAATTATAATGTAACATCAAAAATTGTTTTAGGTAATAATATTTTAGAACAAACATCGAGTTTTAAATATTTAGGATGTAATATAAGTTTTAGAAACAATGCTGATATAGAAGAAAAAGTAAAGAAATTCCGAGCAATGTGTGGGATAATCCAATGAACTTTTAAAAACAGAGTGAGAAAGGATACAAAAATGAAAATGTATAAGGTAATGGCTATTTCAACATTACTATATGGAAGCGAAACCTGGGTGCCAACACAAAAGGATTTAAATAAAATACAGACTGCAGAAATGAAATTTTTATGAAGTGTTAAAAGTTGTACAATATTGAACAAAATAACAAATGAGGATATTAGAAAGGAATTAGAAATCGAACCAATACATAACAAAATATCAAAACGAAGGCAACAATGACATGAACATATATTAGGAATGGAGGATGGAAGATATCCAAATGCAGTACTAAACTATATTATAAAAGGAAGAAGAGACAGAGGACGACCCAGGAAACGCCGGAGAGATCTATGAAGCCGGAACGGGCGATATGCCCAAACCATGGAGTAAAGAAGAAGAAAATTTCTCGCTATGGGAGAATATTTTAATTAGTTTATCATTAGATAGAATTTAACTTAAATGTGGTTTAAATTATTACTTTAAACATAAATATAATAGAATTAATACTTAAGGCTGAATTTTTAGGATGTCTGACAGCCACGGAAATCGTTGAAAACTCCCTTGTTAGTACACATCATCGTCCGATCTAGTCGCCCTTTGTGCCTCCCTTTTATAACTTCCTACCAGAGAGGCGGTAGGACCCACTGTGACCTACTTGCGGGGCTATGCTGCATTAACTGGAGTGTGTTTCGTCTGCCTGCTCCAGCTTCTATATTATGCCATAGTGTAGAAGAAACAAAAGCGTTTCAAAATGGACAATATCTTCTTTTAACAAAAGACACAGGAACTGCGTGCAGAGCAAATAAAATATAAATGATTTATTTTCATAATATGCATATGCTCTACATAAGAGTAAATTTTATCTTTGTTGTCCAATTTAATTTTATATTTTCTCTGAAAATTAATTTTACAAAAGTGTAATGTTAATCTATATAAAGCTTTGAAAAAAAGTCTTTATGTATATAATAGGGATAGATGAGGCTGATATGTTGAGTAGCTTTCAGATTCTACAATTTTTATAAAATATTAATGAACTAATATATCAAATCAATAGCACAAATATGTCAGAAATTGCTCATTACCATAAAATGGTACTTGAACATTAGTTGCTTTAAAAATAATTATTTTTAGGAGGATATGGTTTATCAGTAAAGCTTTAGAAATCTCATTTATGGTGATGAGTATCTACTTCATAGACCATTTAATACATATACTATGTCCAACGTGAGAATAAAGTACCTTTTCAGTCTGCGTCCACATTCGTTCGGTATGACAGTACTGTTCTCGCTTCGTTAAGTATAATATTAATATAAATATTCGACACTAAAGGCACATTTTTTGAGCTAAGTATCATGCAGAACACTGTTAATATCCATGAAAATTAACTGCTACTTACGTATTTTTCTCACTCTTTGGTACCTTTGACCATTGCCAGCAATTCTGCCTTAACATGGAAAATTATATTTTTACTCTATAGCCATGTTATGGTGTCATTTTTGTTTGGTATGCATTTTAACCTCACATCGTGGTAGGGGTCATTGTCCATCACAATAACGCTATTCGGTTTTAATTTGAGGAGAATATTTTCAAACCAGGATTTGAAAACGTCGTCACTCATTTCTTCACGATAGTCTCCCATTGTTTTGGAGACGAACACAAGCTCGCCACCCTCGGCAAAGCCATCATCACTTCATATGTGCAAACCTATCAGATTCTTACCCCTCCCCGTAGGACTTTTATGTGCTGCACTTAATCCAGATCGAAATGCAAGTTTCTTCCCTTTTCCACTGTGGGTCAGTCCATACTTTTCTTGTCCTGTGTCTCTCGTTAACCCACGTCTCGTCTAAATAATAAACTTTCCGCGTTTTACGGAGTTCCTTTATTTTGCGGAGAAAATCTCTTAGCTATAAAATTCTATTCACAATTTCGAAATCAATTTCCAGCAGCAGTTTGTAGAGGGAAGATCGTTTGAAGTCTGAAAGCTTGGGATCAATAGTTAACAGCCAACATCACTTCAATATGCGCGCGCAGCATGATTTACTTTAATTACAAACTAACTTAACTATTTATTAGTACATGTTTTTATAGTTTAAATATGCTTAGTACGCACTTATTGTGTGTGCTTTAGCAAAACGAACTCAAGATCCCACACCTCAGTAGCATGGGGACTTTTTACACTGTGGAAGTATTATGGAAATTGTGAAGAAGGCGCGCTACGATCAACGGTCACGTGGCTTTGTTTACATCTACTTTATTCTCCCGCTACAAGCAGTATACCTACACATAATTAGAAAAATGTAACACAGGGTGCTTTAATAAAGATCATCCGCCGTTTTGGAAAATATGGAAAATAGCTAAAATTGTTCTACATAAATAGTTACTTCGTATTGTAGCTTCTGCTTTCCTTTAATGGAATCTACACTATGTATTAATGTTATATTGCACGCACACACATGCACTCGATTTAATTCATTATATTTCAATAATGGCGTATGTTTGTCGCCTACTGACCAATTTTAACTCCTCTTCTTAATGTGTGGGTGCTTATCACATTAATGTTACTGTATCTGTGCCTGTAAATCTCTGCATTAGTATATTTAAATGTTACTTCTGGTAGTTGTAATAGGAACAGTACACCCGAAACCCTTTATTTTCGTTTGCCCTTGTTTTAATATCTTCTTTGTTAATTGTGACTCGTCTCTGATACCACTTGAGCATCTGGTTTGTAAAATTTCTGCAGTTGGTGGCACTTCTAGTCGCGAAGAAGTGTAAGAAGAAGGAAGAAAAGAAACAATCATCTAATGTCGAGATCGTTCCCTGTGGGTACAGAGTAAAGGAACAGCATATTACACCGGCAGACAAGGAAGAAGCCATCCTTTCTCCATCGGTGATAGATTACCATGATGGTACCTACCTCGATCGTGCAACGGGAAACTTACGCACATGACGTCACGAGTTTGTAACGTCGGCAGCCGTGCCGGAGGAAGGGAAGCAAGTTTCGTTGGGTTATTAATGGCTGGCCCCATGGGTGATGTTAGGAAAGATTTCGCTGTACCAGTCTAAGTCCCATTACCCAATCTTCTCCATCCCCTTCCATCCCCGTCCTCGCCGCTGTAACTGATGAACGGAATCTTAACCGTTCTGGATTCACAATATCGTGTATCCAATTCCTTCTTTCTTCTTGCCTTAGAACGGATTTTCTTTCCTTAAGCGACACGGCAGCTTTCCTTGGGAAGATTCACTATAGTAGCTGCAGGGTTTCTTCTCGGAACAAATTTGTGAAACGCAATATTGCAAGAAAGTGGAGTAAATGTGGAAAAATAAAGAGGAGGCTGAAATTTCGCACGCTTAGTAATACACAGTAGCCTAGTACATTATAATTCTGCTTAGCCGTGTGAGCACTTGTGTCTTTATTTTTATTTTATATCAAGATCATAAACTAGAAGCAAAGAATACGTAGTATATCTGCTTTTTTAAAGATAGAAATCAAAAACTTTGTACGATATAATGAGGGTATAATTTAGTACGAGCTACACCGTCGGGCACTACTATCTTTTGTGTTTAATACTCCCAGGGAGACGGGATGAAGTGAAAGAAGCACAAAAGGTGTACTCAGGTTGACGGAGCTAAAACACTCGCGGAAAAGTTCACGAATAGCAGAGCTGCTTAGAGTCGGCAAGAAACAATCCTTCTGGAGCACACAACATCCAGGATTATCTCTCTGGTATCGGCACACACCACGGACTCTAAATTCACACTGAAAGATGAAAACAAAACCGAGTAAAAGCCAAAATGAAGGAAAGGAAATTGTGTCTATCCAAACATTCACTTACCTACTGGGAAACACCACAGAAAAAACAGGGTTAGAGTAAGTTGTCATCAGTATTTGAACCCACGATTTCTTGAATGTGTGCCTCGCACGTTACAATGGAGCCATTTTGCTCAGTGTGCAATTCAATAAGTAAATTTTCATATGTACAACCTAATTAAACTATTTTATCGCTTTTTTGTCTACAATCCTCAATTTTAAAAGGTTTCGAAGGCATTTATACACCATTTTTAATTTAAAGGTGAAATTTTTGTAAAAACATACGCTTTTATTAAAATATACAAATATCCTTATGATTTTTCTTAATAGAAATGAATTAATTTAAACTATAAAATATATAGCCGGTATTATACATATTTCTTCTTAAATTTGTGTATAGGGCTTAAGAACTTATTTAAGCAAAGGTTTTGATTGTAATGTTTTATTGAATTAAATGTAATTTTTTCTGAAGTATTTAATCTATTGTGGCTTTGTGGGTTCGTAAAATTGAAAGTCCAGGTTGCAGAAATTCAAAATGCTCTTTATTTCCGTCGAAATACACTTGTACAACTCTGATATCAGCAGAATGACGTAACACACACGTAGAAACCTTGAAGTCCGTCTGCCGCACGTCCGCACTGCACCGTTAGCAGCTCTCGTCTGATTGTTCTCGAGGTTTCTCGAAACCTGTCACGAAGCCTCACGGTCCCTCGCGGTGGAGCGAGAATCGTCCAGACCATCTCCGCCTCTTTCTCCCTCTGTTGCTCTCTCTGGTGGTGGCTTGGGCACTGTCTCTTTCACTCCGCCCTTCTCTCTCTCTCCTCGGTTTTTATTCAATAATATGGTTTGAAATGTGATGTCTATAACAAATTTAAATAAACACATGTATATATTAGTTTAAATGACTAAATGATATAGTAAGCAGTGCAAAAACATTAGAATTCGTCTTGCTAAAGTATAAGAATTTTCACCTGGTTAAGCTACAAATCATGTTAAAAATGATTACAACTGTTAATAGTTCAGAAATAACCTTGTAGTTCCCCTCTGCATTTGAGAACTAACTTGTATGATAAATGTTTTTTAATGTTGTACACTAAAACTTAATTTAGGAATATATGCATTATAAACTGAATATATTTTCTGTATAGTACACCTAATTTTTAAGATTCTACCATGTGCATAGTAAATGATAATGACATTGCATTAACTAAAAAAATAATTGAGGCCGCTGAATACAAAGCAAGCATTTTTGCAAAATAAATTGTGTGTTTGTAAATATCGTTATTCAAAAAAGCAAAGTAGTATGAATACAAAACATTTTGCATAATTCATTAACTTTCACAGATGGCATACAGAGATTTTCAGGAACATTCTCCCTTCCCAGAAAAGAACTACAGTTTACATGGAATATTCTTCAAAATAGTTCATTTTCTCATTAATTATTGTAATTATTTTAATTAAAACGCCATTTTAAGATGCTCTTGGATCGTTTAAGGATGCCTATACCTAAAATTTTATAAGAAAAATCCAAAAGATTAAGAAATTCGTTTTACCTCCAAAATAAATATAGCTTTTGTTTTCAGGCCCTTTGAAATTTCAAACATCTGCATTTAATTTTCCAAGAGTGCATTGCCTAATGGTTTGCCATTACTTTTGTCATTTAGTGAATTATTTCTTAAATAACTTTACATTTGCTGCACATGATACAATTTATTACCAATCGTATTTAAATTTTCAGCACAAACTCAGAAAATTTTTAATTAAAAGCTACCCTATTTTCTGTTAAGCTTTTGAATTCATGATGTGATATAGTAAACTTCACCACTGGGGAAAAATTGTTACAACATTTTATTTAAAGATTTAAGCAACTAAGCGAGCGAAACAAATATATATCTCCCTTCCTCTCCCTTTTGGTGTTAGGAGTAGCTTGGGTTCTCTCAAAGCAAGGAAGCCGAAGCATATTGACCTGATAGATGAGATCAGGGTTGGGGTGTCGGTCCAACGCCTGGGATGAATCAATGATGGAGCAATTGGTGGAGTGATGGTGGTGGAAACCGGAGGACCCGGAGGAAACCCACCCCAGCGCCATGTTGTCCACCACAAATTCCACTTTGCATATATAAAGAGTAGACAGTGATGTTATTTTCTCGATATTCGATCTTTGCATCGTGTATAACATCTGACAGACAATTTAATAAAATCACGTTTCTTTCTCAAAAAGTAATATAGATATCTGCGTAAAATTTAAAATGTCCTTATAATTGTAGTACTGGGGCATGTGACACCATTTTGGAAACATTAAGAATAAATAAGCTTAGATCAAGACATTTCTCTTCTATGGGTAGATTTAAAGTACATAGTTAGGGCAATCATCTTCCGTAAAAGGAGTTTGTATACACACAAATAAAGGAGAGTAGAGAAAGCAATATGAACGTTTCATGATTTTTACTTAGAGTCCCTTGTAAGAATAATAAACCACCTACAGTATATTTAATATTTTGCACCATTTTCTTTCTCCAGTTGTAAATATGATGTAAGCATTGTGGGTAAAACTAACATAGATCAACAAGTGTAAGTCAGGCATGCATTCCAAATTTCCTATTTTGGAGAAGGTGCTAATCCCATGTGTTTTCTTTTGTTGTTTCAGGAGAGAAGCCGTACAAATGCTCCTGGGAAGGCTGCGAGTGGCGGTTTGCACGGTCCGACGAATTGACTCGTCACTACCGGAAACATACCGGTGCCAAACCCTTCAAGTGCCGCCACTGCGACCGGTGCTTCTCACGTTCCGATCATCTGGCCCTGCACATGAAGCGCCACGTCTAATCTACCAATCACGGACATGAATGTTTAATGCTATACTTAAATGGAGTCTAATCACTGCCACAAATTAAACCAGGATTAAAAATATTTCATTGACATTTCGAAGAAAGTACTTCGAAATTGATGCAAACCACCAAAAAATTCAATGGACTTACTCACTTTCTGCGGGAAAGTTACTTATGTTGAGTCAAAGTGGTTGCTTTCACTACATGGCAGTCTTATTCTGACAAGAGCTTGTGGCTTAGGTCTTTATACGTGAGAACGTGCAAGCCAAGACAGTCATTTTACATGTTAAACCGCACCACGTGATCTTGTCATCACCGAGTAATGTCCATGAGTTGACATACATAGCCAAATAAGAAATTTATAAATGGGGCCAGTTTTTTTCTTCAAGTAGTTGTCTTTCCAGTTTTGCCCGCCCATTTAAAAAATAAAAAATTGTGAAAATAGATACTCCACTATCCAGTGTGTGTCCTCCCCTAAAACAGATGGTCATGGTCAACTAATCCCCTTTCCAAATCTATGTCTTTGCAGCGTATAAAAGTACGACGTATATATTTTTTAATCTTTGCATGGGCAGTGACTTTCGACAAATGTTGAATGTTGTTATACCTGATAATTTAGTGATCAATGATTGTGATGTAAATCTTTATCATTAACAGCTTCAAATTACAGGGGAAGGGGGAAGTGATGAAGCTTGCATTTCGGGATGACAAATGAGGGAACGAAAATTCGGAGCAGCAGCTTAGACACAAGGTGGGGGTGTTTGCAAAGAGAAGATAAAAGAAAAAAAGGTTTTAATGAGAATTTTTCTTCCATACTTTTGAAGTTGTTTATCTGTCATTGATGTTTTAATCCGGAAGGATAATAGTTCAGAAGAAAAATATCTTGCGAAGTAGCCGATTATTATGTTTTGCTTGTTGTACACAAAAAAGTAATATGTAACCCGGATCGTATCCTGCATTTTTAATAGTGTCCACCCCTACCCTCTGCCCTTAGGTCAAAACCCGCCTGCATCACGATCCCCCTACCTCTTTTTTGCTAAAATTTGCAGGTTCTACCTATCTTAAAAATGTGAGAATCGGTAATGCCAACATCCGAGCCTCGTTGAGACGGAAAAAAGTCATGCAAATATATGCAAACATAGACTGTGGAAAATTCCACGCATAAAAAGAAATATTTACACTTAGATCGAAATAGCATTTCGCTACTTCCAACAAAAGGGAAAAATGCTTTTTTATATCAAATTGAAATTTGGTTGCATGGCTTTCAAATTCCCTCTGTTTCTTTTGTGCAAGAGGATATCCTCAGAAGGAAAGAAAATAATTATACTAATAATTTAATGATTATAAAAGTGAACGCAGTATTTTTCAAAAGACTGGCTGTTTCTCAAGAAGGAGAGAGAAGACTTGAAAATAAAATTAAAAAAAAAAAATAAAAAAAAATGACTATGTGCCAGTAGAACAAGTGCAAAGTGAACAGTGTGCGTTCGTTACATCAAGAGCGCTCGTGTATGAGTGCGTGAGTTTGTGAGTGTGTGCGTGTGTGTCTGTCCTTATCATGAGCGGGTTATGAGAGAAAGTTTGCTATGCACACATCGCAGATCCTGTACAGATTGGCTCAAAGTTCCTTTCTTAAAATGATGTTCTCAAAACTTATGGGATGTATAAACTAATTAACTCCTTCCTCATCCCTTTAATGATGTTCTTATCTATTCAAATTTGTAGCCAGCATTTGCAAAAGGTGATGATGATAATGATTATTATTAATGTCAAGTTGGTTGCAAACTTTCCTCTGTATTTTTCTGCTCGTTATGAAAGAATGCGTTAATTAATATGTCAGAATCGCTAGTGTTTTTCATCATTAACAACGTTGTAATATTATGTATTTGAGAATGCATTTAAATTACGTTTCTTTTTTAAATCGTAAGTATTATTAAGCGTTAAATGAGATATATTTAGTTGAGATTAAGTGGACTAGAGTTAGAACCAGAGTAAGAAACCTACAGATTTTTGTAATTAACTATGATGATGTTGTTTTTTTAATAGTTTGTAATCTGAACTGAGATTGGAGAGAAAGTAATAGCTGTCTTACTATATTGTGTTGCAATTCTTGAAAAGTCATTTTAAGGAAAGGGAATTGAACTATCATGTACTCATTTTCTTTCATTCCTACAATGTTAAAGCTTTCGTTTTATTGTTAAGCATAAGGAAAACAAATTTTATGAAATACTAAGAAAAACAGTAAATGCTTTGTTTCTTTATTCTTAGGTTTAAGACACAGCGAAAGTAATTGGTTATTTATGCTGTATATATGTTGAAAAGTGTCCTTGGCTAATTTTTCCTCATAAGGCATGCAACGATCACTTAATTATGGTTAATGAGAAAAATATTTAAGTGTGCATATGCTGTAAGAATAGAAAATCTATCTCTCATTTTAAAACATAGGCTTTTTTATTCTTATTTGTAAGTCTTTGTATTTCATTCTACATACGTACATTCCTCTTGTAAAAGCAGTCATCTATGTCTTAACTTTATTTTTCAAAGTGCTCGGTTGAAGTCACGTGAGAAAGAGTTTATTATACCAAGAAATAAACCACAAGAACAAGAAAAAATAGATTTTTTTAGTGTTTGTAGTATTTTGTACAGTCAGGCTTCGTTAAGCTGCGAAATAAAAGAAAAAAAAAAGAAAAAAATAAATCATACGATTACTGTATATTTTGTGCGATATCCAAGCACTGACAATGATTAATTTACAATTTGTAAATTTGAAATGAAAACTAGAAAGCTTTGAATGTTGAGCGCTCCAAGGAGCAAGGCGGGGGAATCAAAACTTAAGTGTAGGATTGACTTTCTTTTTATATATAATATATATTATAATGTGTAATTATTATCATTATTATAATTATTATTATTATAATTAGCAGTCATGTGATTGAAGTCACTGTACAAACGAAGCGTCAAGTATCAATCAGCTAACCAACTATTCAAGACAAAGGTTCTTCCGATTGTTATAAGAGCATAATCATTTCCTTTAGAGGTGGGATTTAGCAAAATAAAGCACGAAGATTTGTGTGTGTGATAACGGAGGGAACTAATTCAATTTTTATAACAGACTGAAAGAAGAAAAAAATGCACGAACGAAAAAAGGAATGTTTTTTCTTAATAATGCTCCTGTTCGATGTAAAATGATTTGTCATGTTACATTTTTGATCGCTGGATATTCTTTTTCATTGCTTTTTGCCTAGCTATTGACGTATAAAGATAATTTTGTCCTGCCAAAAAAAAACATACCTTTCCCCAAAGGAATAAGGAGAAACTTTAAAACTCCTTAATATTAAAAAAAAACTATTCAATACCTTCATGTTCTCATTAAACTTGATTTAAAAACTGTATACTAGTTTGTGTGATAAATCAAAAAGTCTCAACGGATTACAGGTCAGGTCGTAGGCATCGAAGCAGTGTTCTATACACTAATCATCAAGGAGTGTCAGAACTATGGGTTTCTGTCATCGTTGTCAGCTGTTTTGATGATCGGTTTTACTTCATATATGCCAAAATAAAGCTAAAAATCATCGGACCAGACGCCTGAAAGATGCTTTGTATTGGTGAAGAAATTAAATGGCGAACCTTTTAAGTAAGAGCATTAGAAGAACGTGTATTTTGATGTACGAAGTACTGCTGTGGTTCAGATATAACAAAGAAATATGCATAAGTATTTCATGACTACTAATAATTTTATATTTATTTGACACTTATTTGGAATATATTTTACCATGTTTATTACTGTCTATAAACTTCTGAATGTATCTTCGAATTCCCAAATGTGAATGCTTTCAAACTTGTTTTATGTTTCAGAAAATCTAGATGTAATTCATGTTAATAATTACATATTTAACAACAGCTTACTTCAATTTAGAAAATGCCTTAAGGCGTGCTATCGGCCTTAAAGAAAGGACATTATATGTTATGTAGTTCCTCAATGTCTCAACAATGCATTTAAATTGAGAATATGCCATATAGGTTTGCCATGTTAACACCGATAATTGTGACCTGGCCTGTAATGGAGACACTCTTGTACTCTTGCTTGTATTGCCGCTCAGTGCAAAATAAACGTACGTTCCTGTTAAAACACTTGTATTATTCTTTTCATTAAACCTACATTCCTTCCACTCCTATAAATTACACGAAGAGTTAAAATGATTTCATATGAGAGATATGGAATACAGTCAGATATTCCCGTTGGCATATCTGGAAAATACAAAGCTGTAGAGATGGCTAACAAGGTAAGGACAGAAATACAGAGGCCGACATAATTGTTTGAACACAAACATATTTATTGCTTATATTATTTTACAGCAACACAGATTAAGCATACGTAAATACAACTGATACAAAATAAAAAATATAAACTCATAAATAACAACTGAAACTAATTTGCATTATAGGGAGAAATGAAACAGTTAATTTACATCTGGACATAAGTATTCGAACACAGAACAGCTAGTATTTAGTTATCATACCCTTTGTTTGAATTACTGCTGATAATCGTTTCGGCATTGTCTGTATGTGTTGTTAAGTGACTGCAGAGTCCATATTTCTCCACTCTGTTTGAAGAAGTTCTTTCAGATGGTCCTTGCTTCTGATTTGATGCTTCTTCAAACGCTCCTCGAGTTCCTTTAAGATGTTCTCTATAGGATTTAAATCTGGAGATTGGGCTGGTGTCTTCAAAGTGTGAGAAGTGTTGTACACCAACCAAAGCCTTAAAATTTAAGCAGCATGCTTCGGATCATTGTCCTGCTGGAAGAAATAATCATGTTCTAATCCTAGCTTCTCTGCACTCTTTTTAAGATTGTTTTCAAGAATCTTCTTGTATTCAAATTTGTCCATGATGCCATGCCATCTATGAACACCAGTTCCCCAAAGTCAGATGAAGTTATACAGCCCCATACCATCACACTACTGCCACCACTGTAGTCACCATGTTCTTAGGTTCCCATTCTGTATTTGGCAGTCTCCACACTTCAAGACCTCAATCACTATTGTATAAGCAGAATTTGCTCATGTCCAACCAGAGAACCTTATCCCAGAATTCTGTTCGTTTCACCACATACTGCTTAAAAAATTCTATATGCTTTTCCTTATTCACCTTATTAATATATGGTTTCTTCCTAGGAACGTGGACATTGTATCCAGTACTATTTAAAACCAGTTCAAATGTTGTGGTGTGAACTACAGTGCCAGAATATTGCTCAAGGCATCCTCTAATCTCATATACAGTGAATTTCGGATTCTGCTTCACCATTTTTATTATTTGCCTCCTGTCTCTGGAAGTGAGTTTAGAAGGAGCGCCATTTCTAGGTTTATTTACAACAGTATTTGTCAGTTTGAAGCGTTGAATTATGCAGAAAACTGTAGTTTTGCCTCTGTTAATGGTTTTGGCCATTTCAGGAAGAAATTTGTTTGTTTGTACATATTTATTACGGTATTCCTCTCTGCCACCGTTGTCTCCTTACCTTTACGTCACATATTACCTGTGAGTTTACAATCGGCTGAATAACTTTGAGCACACTGTCTCGAGGCATAGCAGAAACACAACTGCTATGTGGTAGGGGCGTGTAGGGTACATCCAATCACATTTCTCTCTGTTCGGTTGTGTACTTTCGAATACTTATGTCCTCCAATAAGAGGGACAATAGAATAAATACAGTACAGATTGTGTAATGCTTATATGCAAAGTGATATTTTAAATATTGTTTCCGAGACACAAAAGGTTAACGTTTACATGTTTAAAAATTCAACGCTGCCACATGAGTATTACAGTATTTATAGTACGTGAATGTTTACATGTTAAATTATTCGAATACTTCTGTCGACCTCTGTATATACTTTTTGACTGAGAAAGGAATGACCATCAGACATAAGGTTTCAGGCCGTTTCTAAAATTGGTCATTGCTCCGAGCTACACATAAGGTAAACAAAAAACAACTGCCAAAGTATCACATTCTAAATTGTTTGGCAATTATATAATTTATATATAATATAAATTATATATAAATGATACAATATATACTGGTTGTTTCAAAACGACACAGTACGATTATAGCTCTTGCGTAGTTTATAGCTTTGCTAGTCTGAATTTCGGTGTCGCAGCTTCGAAGTTCTGTTATGTATAATTTTATGCAGCATTAAATATTACATGATTTTGTGATTAGGCAGCTCAGGAACCACTGGTGTGTGAACCTCAAAAGTTGTTATTGGAACGCACCGGCCACAAAAACAAAAACATTATTCCTAGCTCTTTATCAGCAACCCTAGCCTTGCTTTCAGGTAATGGAGCAAAGGACAGTTAATTGTGCAAAAGTCGACTAATAACTCGGACAGTTGCAAGGTTGTTCTTCAGTGTAAAACTAAACATTCCGTCCTAACAGGGAGGATTTTGCTTGTACTTAGCAAATCCAAGAAATATGGAGCACTGTGCGAAGGCCGAAATGACGGATATGGTTTTGATGGATGGAAGAGCTGAAGGGTGTTTAGCGAACGCACGATTAATTTAGTTTCATTAAAAATATGAATTTTTAAAATATTGTTTAACTTCAGAGCATTTATGATCTTAATTGTACAATACAATACTTTCAAACACTTACTGTAAATATCAACAGCTTCCTTTTCAGTTACAAATGCTTTATTTGGTATTATGAACCACGTGAAATAAATTGCTCTTCTCATTGTATAAAGCATTTAGTTTTGGTTATTTTATCTACAATTCTTTGATGTTTTCTGTTTATCATTTAACGCTTCCATCCTCAACCTCACTAACATTAACTTCCCTCTGAGAGGTATAAGCTGCACATGTCCACATTTTTTGTTTAATTTACGTCTTCCAACGTTAAGTCATATCGGACAATGAATGGAAGGGTGAAATGGTGTTCAAATGATCCCGGGGTCCATGGAGTCATCCGGCATTCGTCCTTCAGGACAAGGAAAACCCCGGAAAACCCTTATCCTAACCGAGATTCGAACTCGGGACCTTTTGAACGTGAGGCAGACGCGCTACCATCTACGCTACCGAGGTGATCGCACCATCCTATTTGCCATCATGGACTGCTGTAACGGGATTTTGGAACACGTTAAACACTCATAAGCAATAGCTTCTTTATTACGGTTTCATAAGCCAAAGAAATTCTTAAAAATACCAAGCTACTGCGGAGTAAGCCGGTATGTTTACAAACAGCTACAGCACGCGGCATGGCGAGTGACCTATATCTGCGAACTGCGACATTGTGAGACACATGTCGTTGTTTCTGCCACTACCTAATCCACACTCATTCTGGAGTATTTTTAAGCGGCTCTATTGGTGGTAAAAGCTATCTATATGTGTCACATAGAAGTTGAGCAACTACTTTTATATGTTTTTAGGTGTCGTTTTGAAACACCCTATATGTACGAGGCATATTTTTTAAGTCAGTACCGTTTTGGAATTAAAAAAAGACTTGCATAGATATCGCAATAATTTTATTTTTACATGAAAGCTTGTACCTTAATCTACTTTTCTACATAATTCCCGTGAATATTGAGGCACTTGTCATAACGTGGTACCAGTTTTTGAATACCCTCCTCATAAAATTCTGCCGCCTGACGTGTTAACCACTGTATCACAACTGTTTTGACTTCGTTGTCGTCTTGAAGACGCTGACCGCCCAGATGTTTCTTCAAGTGCAGGAACAAATGGTACTCGCTTGGTGCCAGATCAGGGCTGTATGGAGGATGAATTAGAGTTTCCCATTGAAAAGATTTGATGAGATCTTTGGTCCGATTAGCCACATGTGGACGGGCATTGTCATGCAGCAAAACGATACCTTTGCCACGTCTTTTGTTCTGGATTGTACGGCGCAGATTGTTCAATGTCTCAAAATAAGACGCTGCATTGATTGCCTCATTACGAGCCAGAAACTCCACCAGCAATCTCCTTTTCTGTCCCAAAAAACTGTGCACATGATTTACCGGGCAGAAATTGTTAGCTTAAACTTCACTTTTGTGGGTGAAGATGAATGTCGCCATTCCATGGATTGTTGTTTCGATTCTGGTGTGACGTAGGCCACCCATGTTTCGTCACCAGTAACAATTTGGTCTAAAAAATCTTCACCTTCATTGTGGTAACGCTCAAGGAAAGTCAATGCACTGCCTAAACGTTGGGTTTTGTGCAAATCCGTCAACATTTTCGGAACCCATGCCGACCGGAGCGCTGCGGCGGCGGAATCGCAAAACGGTACTAACTTAAAAAACATGCCTCGTATATATAGGGCTTGAAGATATATAGGCATTTAGAGGCACATATGCAGATAATCTGCTTAAATAGTACCCTAATGTGTATCCACTTCAGTATGTTAGTTGTTCTTTATGTTCAGCAAAATGTTTTTATATACAGTAAAACCCCTCTAAAGCGGATCGTGATCGTTCCGGCATTTATTTTCCTACTACACAGATTTCCGTCTTACAAAGGAATGAGATTGATTTCAAATAAATGACGAAATAGTCCCATAGGTTTACAGTGAAGGAATAAAATAGAATGAAGTGTAAATAATAACAGACAAGTATATTTTATGTACTATATTTTCAACTTATATACAATTACTGTATTTTATTGCCTAGTTTCTCTGTCTATTTTCAATTTTCCCTTTCCAGTCCACAACTGCTGTATATCAACATTATTTGCCTCAACACATCAGCATTCAAAACAATGTTATGGTGACGTTTGAAACTCTCGAAGTACATTGGAAGTTGTGGAACTGTCTTTGCTAAATTTTCTTGATGTCTCTAAAGCTTCAGTCGGAAGCAATGGTCCAGAAAAGGGAATTCCTATAGCAGGTTCACCAACAAACTACTCGATCACAGCCCGGTTTAGTTCGTCAGGCCCTGTAGATTTTGTGATGCGTTTCACGGTTCCTGTTGTTCCCTTTAAGTCCTCGTCTTTAATTTTTTTTCAAAATACATTTGAGTTTCCTCCACTTTAAACAACTAGGTTAATTCTTTTGCAGGACGAGGTTTCTTTTTGCGTGCTCTTCCAGAGCCTTAATTTTTTCATCCAGTGATGATATCAAGTTTAAAACTCATTTTAAGGAATTTGTGCACACAAACTATGTTTTTAAAAGTTACCAAAGCTCACGGATTTCTTCCATTCGTATCTGATCGCTCGAAAGAATGAAACTAAGAATGAACACACTGAAAGCAGTTGTATCATTACCGTGGGTGTTGGAAGAGAGGTGGGATAGCTAATGGTGTGTTTTCCCTTTTCTTCGAAGGATTACAGTTTATGTCTTTATGGTCTATATAACTTCAGTGCAGTGTAGTTATCCTAAAAAATATTTTAAAATACAAACGTTGTAACCCATTACACATAAAGTAATCCGTTTTAATGAGGTTATTTAAACAAACGGTATCCAAAAAATGTTTCCGTGTCTGCGTTAGTCAGCTTTTCGGTTTAGAGTTTAATTTTACATAGTCGGTACCGAAACTTATTTGCCCTTTTTCCAGGTTTCCGTCACATATGAGGTCCGTTTTAGACAGGTTTTACTGTACTATCTCATCTTTTCTGAATGGTTATAACTGCGCAATGAATCTTGTGGGTCAGTATAATCAAATTGGCTGCACGCGTTCACATCTTCAGTCCTGACCTGCAGCAAAGATAGTCTGGGTCATTGGCCGTGCAGAAAGCTCGCTCTGCTTTCGCCTTCAAAAGCTGCCCCACGTTCTCAGAATAAAAAAAACTTGTATGGTTTGTATGTGCCACACTTAATCGAAGCTACTAATTTAAAAACATATTACTCTAATTAAAATTATTTGTCTGCAAATAAGTAACTTTATTCAATGTTAATTCCCTGTCATAAATTACCAGCACAGGTATCTGCACTTACGGCGGTATATAATATATATATATTAATTAATATATGTAGTATATTATATAAGTTAAGGAGGCTTTGGCCAGTTCCGAGAGGAGCAAGCTTAATCGTGATGCTGGATTTCAGTTCAGCTCCTCATGAAAACAGGCCTTCAAAATGGAAATCCGTCGACTTAAGAAGCACAGATCAATACAACTTGATAATCAAGTTAAGTTGTTAAGTTTCATTGACCCAATTAATTTTCTATACTCATGCCATCTCCAGACCTGGCATTTAATTTACTGAAACTAGTCTTTTGTTCAGTATGGCGAAGTTTCACAGTGTTTTGTCTTTTTTTATATTTGTGTTATATCCTGTGATTCATTTGTAGTTATTAAATTTAAAACCCATATCCCCTACATCCTCGAGGCCGAAATAAAACGAGCCTCTTCCATCTGGGCGCGCATACGGCAACATAGCAATCCAAAAATTAACAAGATTGGGAAAAGTGAACCAACACACCGTAAGCATGCACGCATAAAAATATACTAATGCCACCGTTACACCACAATGTGCGCCCAAGTCCTTCCGGCCCAGACCTTTCCCCATATGCAGAGGCCACCGTCACAGCAGCCCAGGAGACAGGAGCACGCTGCCGCACGGATCAGTGTAAATAGTGAAGTGTGTGTGTGTGTGTGTGTGTGTGTGTGTGTGTGTGTGTGTGTGTGTGTGTGTGTGTGTGTGTTTAAATAAAAGTGCAAAATAAGCGCTTGTAAATATTGTACATAACAAAAAAAAAAAAAAAGGACACTGTAAAACACTAACATAGTAAACCTGTTCTCGGTGGGCTAAGAAAGGTCACCGTATGGGTTTTATATATACCCACGTAGACAATAAGCATTTAATTCCCAAAATATAACCTCAATGAAAATTTTAGTTTGTAAGCCGGACCCCTTTGTACCGGCACCAGGCCTTGAAACTGAAAATAAAGACCTGAAACCTATAACATTTAATAAATATCCTGATGATGGGAGCGATGCACACTCCCGAAACGTCTATTTCTAATCGTCTTTTCACCTGGCTTGTTTCCCGAGAACAGCTTGAACAAAGAATGAGTTGTTTTAATCGTATTGCATTTCTTAGAAAACATATCCTCCTTAACATACCACATGATTATACAACTTAAGAACTTAGGTTTTACAAAAATGACAGAATTTTGAGTTTAACAGTTTTTTTAAATAATAGATTGTGAATTTTGGAAGCTTAACATGATCTGGATAGTGGTTTTAATCAGTCCTTAAGCTTATCCACACTTATATCACACCGGAGTATACATTTTTGAAGATGTTCACCATCGGTCCGCTATGAAAATCCGTTGTTTCTTCCACACGTGATTTATATAAACCTGGCACATTTCTGTTTTTAGTTATTCCTCTGAAAATGCAATTAATGAGCAGTTTGGAAATAAAATTTAGCAGGATGTTTGCAAGATTCCCTGTAACGAGATGAGGAAATGATTATACTTTATTCTTTTTCTTTCGTATTTTGTTTTATTGTTTGCTATGGCTCTCTGCCTTGTCTCCTGCGACAAACCTGTTAATGACTTTCCGGTTGGCCTCTTCAGTCGCCTTTACACCGCTAGCAACAAACGTGAGAAGAACCGATGAACGATGTTTGCGTTCTCTATACACCAGAGATAAAGTTATTTCCAATTTATTTACCTGTCCTGTTGGGGAGGATTACCAACACCAAATTCCCGCCGGTATGCCCTTTAAATAGCTGCAGTGAATTCACAATGAAGTATTGCTGCACAAGTAAAGATCGTTGATTTAAGACACAAAATGTCAAAAATAGCTACTAACAAGAAATTATACACCTTTGCTTACAGTTCTTCGACATTTATACCCTTAACGAAACGTAATATTCTTTGATATATTTTTATTTATTTATAATCATTAAGGTCCAGTTTCTAATAATTTTTAATAAGTTGCGTTGTCGGTTTAAAACTTAACTTTCACGCAGAGAATGATTAACCTTTTGGTCTCCACTACCACAAGGATAATCTATCTTTTTGTATCCTCAACCTGCTAAAATGCAATCTGAGATATTCGTATCCAGTTAACGTCGTACTTGAGTTTGCTATAATTGGAATGTTGGCCTTCATTCTATCTGTCACTGATGGAATCTCTTGGTATTTGCCCTTTTTTGTAACAGAGGATCTTATCCACTGCCATTTTTGATGCTTTCTGCATTTTGATTTCTATTACCTTCCGTGTACCTTCCTGTAGATCACAATTATCGCACACAATTATGTGATATTTTTGTTTATCTAATATATCAGCTAATGTTTAGTGCACAAACATGTGCTTTTATCCATTTAAACAAAGCTATCGATTTGACAGAGTTTACTTCACATTTTGTATTGTGGATCCATGTTTGTTGTTCAATAAATGCATTGTAATTTTGTTATTCTTGAATACAACTGCTACTCAGTTCAGAATTGGAACGCCCTTCATTCTTATTATTGCCCTTAGAACTTGTAAGATTGGCAACTGCTTTCCTTAATCGTTGCATCAATTATCATCTAGTTTGAAATGTTATTCTGATTATTGTCCTATTCCTAAATCTTATTTTTCGTATAACGTGCTTTGTCTATTTTACCGTTCATTTTCCTGTTGTCGATAAACACTTCTATTTGTAATAAAAGGTTAAACTTTAGAGTTATTTAAATAACAGCTATAGGTAACGTTCGCTAGATTTTATGCAACCGTTTGTTAAAATTAGTCCATTAGGTTTTAGTATCCTAATTATTTCAAACTTCAGATATGTTCTCATGGTTGAACAATATAAAAGGACATTTAGAAAGCATCCACTTCACGCGATTTTGTCCTTTTGCAGTTGATGATTTCTGAGTGCCTTGGTTTAAAATTATATACTTTTATGAACTTAAAATGCATACTAATTCCTGTATGCGTGTTAAATATAAATTTAATAAATTTTATCTTTCAATCAATTAGCTTCTTAAGATCTGTGAATTTACTGCGAACTGAGTGTTTTGAATTACGCGTTACACACGTCTTCACACTTCTGGATTGCGCACTTAAAACACATAATAAAGCTAATTTCCTCCCGATAAAAATTATTCTTGTTGCGATATATTGATTAATCATAACTTATGAACAACAGTTTAGATTGGATATCCTTATTGCATCAGGAAATGGGTGGCCAACAATTAAATACAATTTTGAATTTGTGTAAAACAAATTTTTGTTGACTTGTGAATTTGGGCTTTTGAAACATCCTGCATATCCACTTGAGTAAGCTTCAAAGCACAAAAATACTGTCTTCTATTAAATGTTGCATAGCACGTTTTAACCAGTGTATACTTGGTAAACTGCTTCAGAAGTTTTATTCTGATGCCATAAAAACTGCATCACAGTAATTGCTCTATACTCACTGAAAAACTCTAACTATTCAAACCATATCCTACACATGGCTAGTGTGGAGAAATGATTAATTTTCATCACTAACTAAAAAAACTGGTTTAACTATGAAGCCTGGGACTTAGTACTCGCAGCATAGTAACACGCCACAATCACCATATCTCATTGTATATGAGAACCGCAAGTGGATGCCGGGAAACATGAAGTCAGTTGGAGAATTTAATGTCAGGCTGGCACGTTGGCCATAGTAGCTCGATGGTTAAAAGCAACTGGATAGAGAGCGGGAGATCCGTGGTTCAAATCCCGGCTATGGCATGAATTTTTCAGTCCGGCTCTACCCATCCACACTGAAAAATGTCTAAATTTTACATTCATTAAAAACGCACCGAAAACTTGTCGCGGGCCTGCAACACTGTTTATGTATTTATTTATCAGATTAGGCTTCTTTTTAGTTTCATTTATAATATAGAAGCTGGCAGGTGGATGTGTAGCACATGTTGCAAAACACTTAGAAGTTTTGGACAAAGCTTAAAAGGTATCAGAAAAAAGGCCTGGAATAACAGGCATGCATTCCGTCCCGCTTTATTTAAATGTTATTGCTACACTGGTGGTACAGATCGATCTGGGATTTATTTTTAGTGCCCACACATTGAGGGAGAAAAATACATTCGTTGATATCTCACCTCAATCTACAACATCAAAGGGGCGATAGTCTTTTGTTAATATTCTACTCATTTCAAATTATTCAAATGCACAGGTTATATCATAAGTACGTATTCACAGTACTAAATAGAGCACTAAATAAATACTTCGAGATGTGCACTTTTTTAAAAGTAAGATAATGCTTTATTTATTGCAAGTTTATTTGATTTTAAAATCTTACCTTTAAACATTATTAAAATGTATTTTTTCCATTCATTATTGAGATAATAGCAGTTTTTATAAAATAATAATTTGAAATCTAATATATTTATTTATCCCATGTATTTATATTTTTCTTACAATGTTTTAAACTATTTATTCTTTTAAGCTGACAACTATATTGTTGCACTATGTAGATGTAACCAAGATGGCTATACTATATGTTGCGAATAGGATTTATTTATTTACTTATTTATTTATTTTTGTAATTTACTTCCTCCAACGTCAAGTCATATCGGTCGATGAATGGAATGGGTGAAATGATGCTGAAATGAGCCCGGGGTCCACAGAGCTTAGAGTTACCGGAAATTCGTCTTTCAGGATAAGGGAAAATCCGGAAAAACCTTATCCAGGTAACTCACCCTGACCGAGATTCGAACTCGGGACCTCTTGAACGTGAGGCAGGCATGCTACCACCACGCTATCGAGGCGGGCTCTTGTTGCGAATAGAATTGTGTATACTTAAAGGGGTTTCACCTTAAGGGTTTACAATCTACTCCGTACCTCGGAAAGTAGCGGAAAGGTTAGGGGATCAGATGGTAGAGCAAGGTTGGAGCTAGATTAAAGATAGAGATAAATAGAGACAACACAATTTACTATAACGTAATGATTAGTTCTCAAAACAAGTCACTCTCAAAGTCTTGAAGAGACTTGGAGTGAAATGGTGTTAACTAACAATTACATACGTATATTGCAGAGCCATACGGGCTTGCCTTGAGGATGTTGCCTTGTATGGCTGAGGATTCGTGTAGCGTCACCGTCACTTGAGAGTGACATGACGTGCCTGATTCTAAGATCCGGAATTGACAGACTGACTGGACAGAATCACTGACCAGAATGTACAACAACCACGGACACAACTGACCTGAACTGACTCCCACTGCTGGCTTAAGCAGTGCTTAAATATGGGTGCTAACAACATGACGTTATTAAGCCGACTCAGTATTGCCAAATTAGAAAGCTACGTCGATCTTCCCAAAATAGAAAATTACGCAGCTATTCTCCAATTAAATTAAGCCAAATTATACTTGCGGTCCGGCACTTAGGTGATCGTACGTCACGGTTCTCAGAATCCACACGTGTGTCATCTGTACGTAGTCGGTGTGGACAAACAGAAAACCGTGTCTTTCGTTCAAACACATGTGCAATCTGACAGATGCTGATCTAATTACTCGGCAGTATTAACACGTGAATAGGACAAGTCACAAAAGTGAGTCTGGGTCCTAAGATTCTAGAACTTTATATTTTCCTAAGTATTCCTCAGCCATACATGTGACAATATGTTTTACAGAACCTTATTTCTGAATCCTAGCCTGCTGCTGCCAGCTAGTTAATATCCACAGACCTTGAACTTTAGTGTCCCGACAATTCGAGCTTATAGATTTAAGTGGATACAATGAACATATACCATTACCACAGAAGGTGCTGGAAATAATGTCATTGTGCATCTGTTGCACCTTTTAAGAAAATTTACATCACGTATTAATTCTTCTTCTGAAATTACGGTAATTTTTCTTCTGATAAAGTTTTTCAGTTCTGTAAACATATCCGGACTGTTTGTGCACATGTTCTTAGTTTTTCCCTAAATGAAGATCGTGTACCTGAAGGTTTAGGGATTGTGTTGGCCATAGTCCTTTACAGATGATCCTACCTCCAAGAATTTCTTCAATTAATTTCAGCGATCTGTTTGTATGTGCTGTAGCAGAGTTGTTGATAATATGCTTTCGTATATTCAATATCACGAAAATATTCAAGGAAATTGATGTTTGAGGTGCTGGCATCCGTACCAAATTATAGGGTCCTGATTCCTGAAGGATACAGTTAATAGACAGGAATACAGAGATACAATAATGTAATAATTTATGGAATGTTTATGTGGCATTGAATGTACCTAGTTGGCATATTTTAAAGATAAATCTGATATATTTATTCATCCTACAACATATACAGCTGATCTCTCGTTGAAACGAACTGAAGAACTGCCCGAAGACAGGATCATCAGTAAAGAATATGGCCACCGCGAACCTCAGATTTCAAGGTATGCTACCTTTTAGGGAACAGCAATCCGTTTCGAACAATCCGTATCCGGTGGAAGAACTGAAAGATAATAACAGAGAGACATTATTACAATTTCATAAGAAGAATGAATACCTGTTAATGGAAATTTTCTTTAAAATATGAGAAACTCATGGCAGCACAAGAACATCATTTCCAACATATTTCTATGTATGTGGTTGTTGTATGCATGTAAATCTTTACGCTTGAGTTACTGGAATGCTACATGCTCTGTCAATATTCCACCGGGGCGGTAGCAGCTTGCCACGAATTAGCCGGCCAAGACTTGGAAATAAAGGACACTGTACTTGTAATAAAATGAGCAACATCAAGCAATGAAACTTAAGTCGGAATTAATGCATTTGGTTGCTAAGTGAATAGAACTGATGGTCTTTGGACAATTTTTATCACAAAATTTCCAAAATACACACCTTGAAGAGAGCTCCTGTTATACTGATTATTGCTAATAATATTTTATTCCGTACACGTTTCAGGGCTACAAGGAAAGTCAAGTCATATAAAGGGTATTTCAACAGGAGTGTCCTAACTTTGAAGTTACATAAAATACGTTCTATAAATGCTAGAGGTTTACTTTTTTATTTTGGAACGCAATTATTGTTATTAATTGTGCAAGTGAACATCAGTTATGTGACTGCCGCAACTTTGGTTGCGAATATACGGTTGCCCTAATCCTCAATGACAGAAGAGTGTAAATTAGGTCCAACTTCACGAAGAACACGAGAGATGTTATTCATAAGAGCATTTACTCTTTCTGGCTTGTTAGCATAAACTCGGATTTAACAGAACACCACAAAAAGTAATCCATCGGCGTTAAATCACATGATCTCGGGGGCCAGTTAACATCACCATCACGAAAACTTCTCCTTCGAAATATCGATTGTTTCGTGATCAGTAACATGAGGCACCAACTTGCTGGAGCCAGATGTTTATGAGATCCATACCATCCAATTGAGGCCAAAAATAGCCTCTTATAATAGCACGGTATCACGCAATACACGGAAGGTTTAGCGAACAGGTGATCCATTTTGATATTAAATTTTCGCAATTTCTACTCGTTCCTGAATGCTATAACGTTCCTGGTTATTTTTCAGTAACAAGTGTAACCACTTGAAAAAAATTACTGCTGTAACTCAATAACAACGGTTGTTTTAAACATGCTGAAAATAGGACACTCCTTTGGAACACCCTATATTTGAAATTGCAGTGTATATTTCTGTGCTTATGGGTTTTAGAAGTAAATGATACGCGTTAACGCTATCTATAAGTTATAAAGAAGTAAGAAAAGAACCATTGCTTATTCAGGCAGTCTCACTGCTCACTGCGTTCATTCATATTTTTAAATCTACGTACTCCAACGTAATGCCATATGTGACGATGTATGAAATGACGTTCAAATGAGTCCAGGGTCCACAGAGCTCAGTGCTCATGAAATTCATCTTTTAGGATAAGGGAAAACCCCGAAAAAACCTAATGCAGACTACTCAACCTGGCCGATATTCGAACTCGAGATCTTCGAATGAGAAAGCATATCCTTTACTAGCGAATTTTCAGTTTGAGTATCATGATTCAGCAAGTGAAACATTCGATGAACTATCATTGGCAAACAAAATTTATATATGGTAAACTAAATTAGTACCTAGAGGTTTCCGTGTTCAAAGATGTGTCGTAAACACTTGGATTTCAACAGAAAATATCGTGTTACATTCCTTTGTCTTCCTGTGCCCATTATCGTTTGTTTTTAATTACTTTATGCAAACTTGCCTTACAAACGCATATTCCTCTCTACTTCAAGTTAAGCTTTGCTTAACTAGCTTCATTATACATTCCATTATGACTAAATATGGCATAGAGGGAGTGAAATATTCAGATCATCATATGCTGATCTGAAAATCTCATGCTCTTTCCAAGGCATCTTGAGTTTTAACTGAAGAATGAAAGGACGAACTATTGCAAAATTACAACTAATTCAAACACCAATATCTCAGAATTATTTGACGCCACAAGACTTATCTGTTTGGTTCACACTTTTCCAGTTATACAAAATAATACAAAATTCTTTAGGTATGAGGTGGATTTCATAAGATGTTTCAAGTTATACATTTTACCATGTAAATATTTTAAGTGCATTATTGCAATTTTGAGAAGGTACAAAGAATGAAACATTTTACACATAAAGGGCATTTTGGGATCTCATCTTTGGAAGACATTTCGATTTGAGTAATACTCATCTCACACACACAAACACACACATGTGTATGTATGTATATATATATTTATATTATATATTAATATAATATATCATATGTAATATAATTATATAAATATATATGAATATATAATTATATGTTCTATATAACATAATTATTATGTTGTAATATTATTATATTATCTGTATATTATATTTATGTACATAAATTTAGTTAAATTTATAATATACATTTATATAATAAATCTTTTACTAAAATGTTAGGCATGAAAAATATTTCTTGAAATCTCAAGATTGAATGTGCAATGTTTCCCTTATGTATTAGGTAAGTGGTAGAGAAATTTAGAAGAAAATTAAGAAAAGCTGCTATTACTAAGCTACGCATCTGGAAGTCGTACTAAACAGTCTCCTGAGGCCGAGATCCCAGCATACAACACAACAAATGGAAAACGATCGCTCGAAGACGAGGCAAGGTATTACTCGACAGAGCGTTGAGGCGTATCGACCTTCAGGTTAACAGCGCTGCCATCGTCCCGTAGTGGGTCTTATCTGGTCTATTAGAGGAGTGAAATATTAGTAAGTTGATGTACAGTAAGCTACGAAACACAAAGAGAGCGATTTAACCTTTTCACCTATATGGACGTAATATGACGTCCAAATTAAAATGACCCAAACCGATATGGACGTGTATAGACGTCCTGCTCATACATGCATTTAATGCTCATTTAACGCCAATTATTTTAATCTTCCTATCTTACAATAAATTTAAATTAGTTGTATAAGGGATGTAAACGTACCTTTAAAGGTTTCTTTTTTAATCGTAAACCTCCAAACCTGGATAAACACCCAAGGGCACATCTGCAGGTTCACACCAAATTAATATTGGTTTCCTTGCGAACTTCTTTTTCGCAACACACTAGACATTTTCGATATGGTTGCGACTTTTTGGTTGTGGTTGGTATACTTTTAGGAAAGTGTTTTCTCTCAAGTATGAGGGATGATTTCGCGGTGAATTTCTTACCCCCCAGTATAAAGAGGCATCTGAGTATTATAATATTCAATTAGGTTACGAGCTATTTATACGCGCAAGTATAGGTAGATGAATGAATGTCTTGCATGAATTTAAAGCTCTGAAAATTACTAAACAATTGTGCATGGTTACATCCAGTGGTATAAAAATACTTTTTTTACCATTTAATTGTTTCTCATAAAGAGTAGTAATAGCTGATCCACATCACTTATATTTGGCCCGCCATTTCCCCCAAACAATGGAGTAGCTAACATGCCATCTGTAGACCAGTACACGTCACTGCTACCTATATCCTAAACATCTCCTTCATAATCACAAAACAAATCTTCCAGATTTTCTACAGTGATATCAGAAGCTTGTGTACATCATACGCAAGCTAATTTATTTGCTACATTACCGGGATAAGCCATGGTTAACATTGAAATTTAACAATTTCAAAAGTGCCATTCATTTAGCTCTTAATACCTATAAGAAATCACTCTGAACACAGAGAGAGTATAAATAACTAAAATACTGAGCGAAAACAGCTGCATAAGGCTACCAGAAACTTTCTAAGAACAGATCTGTAATAACAGATGCTGACAGAGAGTTATCTTTCCAGCATGTGTGTGAAACGCAACATATACTCGTATGATTATCACTTGGTATAGCATAAATAAACTAAAAGCTAAAACCTTGAACCGGAGAAGTCGCTTTCGTATCTATACATTCGTTCGTGTACACACAAAACAAAATGATTCAAATATTAAGCACGTTCGGACAAAGAATGGCTTTTGCTACAGTGAAACAAATTAGTGAAATTTCAACGATTTATTAATGTGGTCTCTACTTTTTTGTTACTGTATATGTATACTGCCTTTAGTGGGTTTTAAACCAGTTTTTGTTTCGTTTAAATAACTTAATAAATACGGAAAATATGTATTTATGATGCATTTTTACAGCATTTAACAATTTGATTGTCTTGTTCTGTATATTGGGCATCTTTTTCCGACCCCTGAAGGGTTTAAATGGCCATCAGTGAAGCGGTTAAAGCTGCGTGTGTCTATATGATATGTTTTCTAGCGTCTGAGGACGTATGACACATTTCTGTCCAGAAGGCATGATTATATCTGAACAGACTGTACATACACTGGACTCGCCATGTGTGTGCGATAAGCTGAGGTAAACATCTCTGTATTGCGAATTTTTCCCGATACGCTTTCTCGCTTGGCCATGTAGTAAATAGCTGCATGATGCTGAGAACGGCGCTTTGTCTGTTTGACGCGAACTTCACCAGTACTGGAGTATAGAGAGCAACTAGAGCGGTCCACGACAGCTCTCCTATAATGCACCACATATAGATTACCTTTTGTTTTCATAGTGTAGTTTCTCAGAACCAATGATCTCCTTGACGGCAGTATAGTCCAGTAACTCTAGCTTGCAATTCCATGATGAGTCAGTAAACAAACCAAGGCTGGATACCAAGAGAAAGTACACTAAGTAATTAAAGATGTTCTTTATTGAGAATAAATTAACTGCTGTATTTTAATTATTATTTTATTACTTCTTTTAATTTTGGCGAACACATAACTGAAAGATCAGGTTATAGGGCTCGGAAGTTAAACAAAAAATTCGTTAAGTTAGTTGTGCAGGAGGTATATATCTCAGTCATCAACTCATGCTGTTGGTGGAAGATCTCGAGCAGTGGCTACGTCAGGCAGTGCAGGTGCAGCAGAAACTACAGAAAAATATAGCATGTCTAGAGGAGAACAGAAGATTGTTTTCGTTTGAAACCTTCAAAATATACATTGTTGCTCCTGCACAAAGGCATATGACATAATGTCACAACGAATTAGCTTTTCATTTACTGGCACATTTTAAATATTACTGATTATTTTGTTTATATTCGTATATATGGAAAATATCAGATTGAGTTTTATAATTTATGAATTAATGTGTAATATATTCAATTAAACTGTGTCCGTGCGTGACTATATTTGATAGATTACCGTTGTTCATGGTTGTATGAGTACGTGCGCGACTGCATGCCGCTCAACCCCCTCTCCTATGTTTACGAGACGCAGGGAGCGTATAACCCCGTCATTCTACCCTGCTGTATTGTTCTTTTGACTAAACTTCCGGGTTCTAATCCTGAAGCATTAAAGTACTGTAACGCTCCACTTGTTACATTAGGGGATAATTTTAAAAGATTAGGACAATTACTAAATAACACAAGAGGAGGCAACGCGAGAGATATTCAGGAGCTTCGCTCATGTTTAAAAATACTCTCTGCTTTCTTACACATGTGAATCCTCCTTTATTCCACCATAGCGTGTAATCCATCCTTAAAAATACTCTAACTCTGATTTCTTAGCAAACTATTCAAATAATAATTTTTTTCGACAATCATTGGTGCAATTGAAGGTTTTAGTAAAATTTCCTCGCCTTACATGCACGTCTATCTTCTGTGGCCACATCTTACATATTGTGAATTTGTGGGTTCGTAGAATTAAAAGTCCAATTTGCCGAAATTCTAAATGTTCTTTATTTCCGTAGCAACACATGTTTCAATTCTCAGGTAACAACATTACATCACATATACAACACCAAGGTCGATGACAATAACAAACAGCTTACTCAACTTCCACTGTTGACAACACTCTTGTTACATGTCTTTACAACAACTTATGTTTCACAACTTGCAACTCTTTGCTGTTTTACAACTCGCAACTCGCCTCTTGGCCAATCGTCGCCTCTTTAAATACTTCAATGATAATTTCTAGATTATTCGAAAATAAACCAGAACCCGAATAGTCTCTGTCAGTCCAGAAATTTCTATTTATCTCAGTTTGTTTGCCTACCCTTATCTGCATATATATTTGTCCGGGGCTCTTGGTTTTCACACTGCCCGCCTATCAGTTCCTTTTGTGTAAACAAGCCGCGCGATCATAGATACGGGTTCGTGGCAATATGTACGTGTGTGTGCGCGAGTGTTTGCGTGGAGCTCAATTTACGAAGGAAAGGTGACAGAGAATAAAGAAACAGAAAAGCTAACAATCGTGTTGTATACCATTCTTATAACAAAGATCATTACAATCGTAAGCTGGTATCGAACCCAGAACCCATCATAAGACTACGGCTAAACCAACGCATGTTAGCGTTCAAAAATGCATGTCGTCTCACGTTTCAAAGCTCCTCTTGATTTTCAATGCCAACTGTTACGAGTATTTCCTGATTTCTATAAAATTAAGATATTTGCATGAGGTCATTAATAGCTTCCGATATAAGGCAGTGTAACATTCGCAATTGCAGACATTGTTGAGACGCGTAGCATAAAGCTGGATAGAGGTAGATAACAGACTGTTGTGTAAATGCAATCGTCTGTTGGTCAGTCATATCAGTAGGTTAAAAATTAGAACTCTAATCTCTGTTTCATATAACCTTGCCCCGCTGACATGTATCACTCCGTGTGCAAAAACCTCCCCCCTCATCCTAATTAGCTAATGCTTTCGCGCCATAGACCATAGGCGGTGCCTTCCCGTCACATTTAAAACGGCAGTAAACGCCATAATAATTGCCATGAAGATAGATATAAATCATACAAATAAGAATATGAAGGCATGCAAAAATAATTAAGTTTATAATGAAACTGAGCAAGTTGAAACTGAATGAATGAGCAATGAAACTGAAACAAGTTTATAATGAAAGGCCTTCGGCCTTTTCCACTGCGATTTTTTTAAACCAGCACACCTACCTTGCAAAAATGCTTGTCTTTTAGTCTTAAAAGTTATATTACGCCATACCTGTGTGTCCTTCATTCACCCATGTCTCGTCAAGGTAGTATATTTTGCGACTTGTATCTCGGTACAGTCTGATTGTCCTTAAATAACGTCTTCGCCACACAGCATTATCGCCCCTGGAGTGATGAGTTTACCTGCTGTCTCAATTTCATGTCGCGATGTTCCTACGCATCTAACACACCTGTAAGTCAAAGCACAGGTGTTCGACTTCTCTCACTGACAAAGACGGATTCCTCTCTTTGAGTGCATTAAACACATGCACTGCAATTCTTTTTTCGCCGCTTTGAAAAGGTTTTCCCTTGTGATGCTTCAGCGAAAAACTGGCGCTAGGCTCTCCCATTATACATATAATAAGTACACGCGCAATAAACGATCAATAAAGTAATTTAGCGCTCGCATTCGGTATAGCACACCGTCGAATGGCGATATATGACTAATCCAGTTCAAAACAAGGTCAGTGATAAAAGTCATATAAACAAATATCTCATCACTACCGCTAAATCACGCGTTATCGTGCCATGTGCTTGAGAGCAAAGGAACCTCCTCTTTACTTCGTTTAGGAATTAACATGCATTTCAGATAAATCAACTCTGTTGCGCAATATATTTCATTAAAACAGTTACGAAAATATAAATTTGGCAATTCTCTTCCAACATATAAAGATATATCACCATGTTAAATAACGAACTAATTTTTGCCGCACAACAGTCTGCACCACAACAGCAGCCAATGAGATGTGATAAGGTCACGTGACCGTTAAGAGATACGGGGCAGGCTTATGTGGAACAAGATTTAGAACATAAACTGCTTGCAGTGTAGTAAGTAATCGTTGAAGTATGTTACGACACACTTCCCTTGTGGTTTACCGGGAAATATGCAAGTCAGTTAAACCACTTAATGTTAGGCTAGTATGTTGCCTTGGTAGCTCAAATTTTTGAGCTACCGGACTAAGATCAGAAGATCAATGATTCGAATCACTGCTATGGCACTGAATTTTTCATCTGATGCTACCTTTCTAAACCTTAGCTATTCACGAGTGAGTGTGGGAGGACAATTATTTTGATTAAAATAGCTTTGCGTATCATTAACTTGGGTGATTCTCATCAAATTATCTGAGCACAATAAAACATTTAAATAAATTGCAGTCTGATATCTTATATACTTTGAAAACAATGGGTGATGAATTTTGTGGAATGTAATATGTTTATACTGGCTTAATAACTTTACAGTAAATAAGGACATCAAATTAAGCTCGTTTAAAGGTCGCAATTTGTAAACGATTAAAATCATTGCGAGCATTACAACACCAAGGATTTTCCCGTCTAGTAAAATATTCGTCCATTGCTTTGTATGAGGTAAGAATATATCTGCAACAAAACCATTCCAACGACCAGATCCCCTCCAGCACCAACCCTAAAAAGCATTTCAACACGCGTGTACTACCTCCATAAATCTACAATAGCACGGTAACGTATCAAAGCCTGTAACCTGAAGTTTCTTTTACCATTTCAAGAGAGCTGTAACTGTATCTAAACCATTATGAGCCTTTATAGCAGTACTCTCTTTGTGACATTAGAAGCGGAGATTTCCCTCAGAGCAACTCAACACCGCCCTCCTACACAATTTTTATATTGAAATGAGGCCGGTTTGTTTCGCTCATTCTTTTGATACACGATATTCTTAGAAAACACAAAGCTTTAAAGGTGAAGAAAAGATATCGATTTCTCAGGCAATCTAACAACCACAAAATGAGACACTTAAGGCATCCTACATGGTAAAGGTATAATTTGGCAGTATAGTGTATAAAAGGAAGTAAATAAATCTTGAGAATTTTCAAGTAGATACTATTTCACACTACACTGGCGTAATGTATAAACTCCTTTATTGATCGATCAGCGCATCTGCGCTCCACAGATCATTGATCATAGACATTATTTACATACATGATACAATGAATAACAATGAAATGAGGAAAGCCCAATTGGGCCTCCCATAAGTAGGTACATGATTGTTTTAAGTATTACAGAATATCTTGTTGTGAGAGCTGATCCAGTGGTAGATAACTCCTGATGCATGGAAAGCTGGATTTTCTGCCAAAGGAATAGTGAATGGATCCTGAGACGTGTTTTAGGTTGCTGTAGAACTTTTCAACTTGTGAAGAAATTGACTGTTGAATGGTGCTGATTCCAGTTTCTCTATTTAGTTGACTATTTCTGACAAACCATGGTGCATTTGTTGAGATTCGTAATACTTTGTTTTGAAATGTCTGCATACGTTTCATTTCGGAAGGACTGGTCCCTCCCCAGAGTGGGCAGGTGTATAGTAGGAGTATTTTCTTTTTTATTTTAATTTTACATCCTCCAACGTTAAATCATATCGAACGATGAATGGAATGGGTGAAATGATGCTCAAATGAGCCCAGGCTCCATGGAGCTTAGAGTTACCCGACATTCGTCCTTCAGGATAAGGGAATACCACGGAAAAAATCTTACCCAGGTAACTCACCCTGACCGAGACTGGAACTCGGGACCTCTTGAACGTGAGGCAGACACTCTACCACCACGCAACCGAGGCGGGCCATATAGTAGGAGTGGTCTTAATATGTTCGTGTAGAGTAGTGTGCAGTTTTTTTAAATTAGTGAAGATCTTTTGTTGAGAAGAGGGTAGAGCTTCGAAAAATATATGCTTAAAATCATTATATTTTCACAGATGATTTAGGCATAAATGTGTGTGTTAGTATATGATTTGCTTTCAATTGTGCAATTATATTGTTATACCTCGTTTCTTGGCATTCATATTGAAGCTGGAGTACTCGGAATGGCACTATCGAAACAAAATTTCCAATGTCAGTTTAACTGTGCGTATACATTTGTTCTGTTCCTAATTCAGTTTCTACTTCGTCAGTGAAAACTTGTTTAACTGCTCACTGTCACTCCACACATTTTTCACTTTTTCTCCACTTTCTTCGAGAAGTTCACTCGATAAGGAGTCCATAAACTACTAAGAGGTCTGTTCAATAAAGAATGATCATAAGTTTTTACGGTAATCATTTTTCACACTAAAACTCAATCTTATTATATCTGTTAGCTTAATGTGAAATAAACACGTCATAGTAGTTTTATTGTTGGTACTCCTGGTTCCCGCTTTTGAGAACCAGGCAAGCTCAGGCATTTTCAGTATCTCCTACCGCTGCAGTGGAGGTAATATGCAGTTAAAGTTGATGTTAGAGGAAGATACGGAACTTCTTTCCAACGTAATCACTGCTGATGAAACTTATCTACATCATTTTGATCCTGCGAGCAAACAGCAAAGCTCAGTATGGAAATCTACTACATCACCAACCCCCAAAAAAGCAAAACTGGTTGCTTCTGCTGGGAAAGATATGGTCATCTCATTCTTTGATATTCATGGAATGGTTTATCAGCATATAGTACCTGCACACACATCAGTAACTGCACAATATTATAGGGATGTCCTGAAAGCATTGCAAGTCCATATCAGACGCAAAAGACCTACTTCCATTAAGCGAGCTGGATGCTGTACCACGATAATGCGCGGCTGCATATTGCCAAAGTTGTTACTGAATATCTTGCAAAACTCAACGAGAAGTCTATCCCTCACC
This sequence comes from Mantis religiosa, assembly GCA_030765055.1. Taxonomy (NCBI): domain Eukaryota; kingdom Metazoa; phylum Arthropoda; class Insecta; order Mantodea; family Mantidae; genus Mantis; species Mantis religiosa. Next base: position 157,113,226 of record CM060952.1, on the reverse strand, counting down.
CACCCTATAGTCCAGATTTAGCCCCATGTGACATTTTTATATTCCTTTACTGGAAGAAACGCCTTCGTGGGAGGCATTATCCATCATCAGCAGCAGTGGTGAAGGCTGCGGAGGCGATTTTGAAGGATCTCTAAAAATGGTTTCCAGCATATCTTTGAAGACTGGCAGAAACGCTGGGACAGGTGCATCGTATTCATGGGAGGCTATTTTGAGAAGGAGCATCCAAATTATGAGGATGAGTAAAGTTACCTTGTCAAAAAAAGTTGTGATCATTCTTTATTGAACAGCCCTCGTATTTGATACAGATTCTAACAGAACACGGTTCCTTTAATGTTTATTTTCAATCAATAAGAACAAGATAAAGTGATCAATGTGGCTACTGTAGTGATGTAAACTCAGTGGAAAACACCTTATTCTTCTATAAAAGACGGAAAGGACAGAGAGAAAATAGTTATGCACTTTATGGTGTCGAGTTGAAAACATATAATGTGGTAGATACTAAACAGAATTGGGGGGAAAATAAATCTATGATAACAGGTATAATGAACATAAAAGAGCTAGGGTAAAGTATAAACAAAGACATGATAGACTATAAGGACTCAGGGTCCTAAGTTGATGTCATACCCATTTTTAGGTAACTCCTATTGGGAGACCAATGAAAAAGGTGAGTTTTTATTCGGTAAGAGTTCGACACTATCTGGGTTAATCTTCCCTAATGCCCATGAGGGTCCTCCCGTCTAAAAAAATCTCGCTTGGGAGTCGAAGACAAATATCACATGCAAATCACAGCAATTAGTAACTCACTTGTTTAGAGGCTCACTCACAAGAACGTTGCATATATGACAGCAGAAATGTTTCACAGAATTCCATAATGCTTCAGAAGGGGAAGAAGAGAATCTTGCAGAAAATTTGGTTATCTATCTTTTGCGCCCTTAGCTGAGGAGTAGTGACTGGGGTACGTAGCAGAAATTTCAGAAGGTAGAGCAAGGATGGGGTGTTGGAAAGAAGAGTAGCAGAAACAACTCTTAGCTCCCTCACATAACCAACAGGGTTTTAATCACTAATCTCTCGTGCATAACCCACACAAAAGCCCTGAAGAGGAAAGATTATAGCTATATTATAACTATTTGGTGGCGCTTACCTCCAAGGATATTTCGGTGTGTGGTAAGATGAAGATCCGGCGTAGCCTCCGGCAGCAACGATACACTTTTAAATCTGTCGCGCCCCGACAACCCCGGCTATATGTATAAATGGCCAAACCCAAGAGGAGGGGGCCAACACACGTTGAACCTAGGGACTTTTTCCATTTGATCAGTAGAAAAGCTTCTGGAACACTTCATCAGCCATGTTGGTTTAAACCCAACGACCTGCTGATCATCCATTTGTAACTATCGGGTTCAAAGTCTAGAGTTGCTGCCTTAAGGATTCCTCTCCGAAAATTTAGGAAACTACGGGTTTGACGTCTAATGTTCCGCTATGAGGTTTTTACATCTATACTTCAACAAATGAATAATTTCAATTGTATAAAAAAAGCTCCTGCTATTAAAATTTCAAATAAATTCCTAAAATAAATCAAGTTCCTTCACCTCACCAAAGCATACGTGACAATACACACTCCGTAATTTCATTACAACTACTCTTGTCTTTTGTGATACAAACTTTCACTTATGCTTCAGCCTTAGGTTTATTGTGTCGCTTGTATCCTTTAAAGCCAATTCATTTTGCCTGTACCCTTTATCAAAGAAATGTGTCTTATAAAGGATACGGTTCCAAATTCTCCTGCAAAATATTTTTCCAAAACAAACACATTTCCTGCTGATAAACGCTCATGGGATTATAATATATACTAGGCTGTTTTATGCTATTTCACAATCTGTGATTTAAGTTACTCAGAAATCGAGTAGGGTGGTTCAGGCGATTTCTTCTGTGATCTGCATTTGGGGGGCCCGGGTTCAATTCCCATGGCCGACCTACCTGACTCGTGGGTTTTTACGGGGGCTTTCCCGGGTCGCCAGGCGAATACTGGGTAAGTTAGTTACATTCCCCGAATGTCCAATTCCTCCATTCCATCTCCAATATCATTTCACATCATGTGGTCTCTTTCAGAGGAGAAGTGTCTGCGGGTGCCTCAGCGAGGCATGGCAGGATGACACTCTGAGTATTCACCTTCCTCCTCCGGTAGATCGGTTGCCGGTCTTTGAACCTTCGGAATCACAGTAGGAGGGAATATCTGTTGTCCTTGCCCACTGGGAGAGGCTTCCATCTGAATATACTGTAGGACCCCTGCCCTTTGCACTATTTTGACTCTCTCTCCTCTCCCTTTAATAGATCAAGACTGGTTGCAGTACCGAATCCCCTCCGTAATAATCCTAATCCTCAGTTACTCAGAAGGACTTCCATTATGTTAGGATGCTTGATCATGGGAACATGTACTGTGAAAAGTGAGGTAATTGTTCTGAGCTGAAATATGTTACATGTAAGTAAACTTTCGGCTCTTATCTACCATGATTTTCAAATAAATGGTTTCATGTTTGTTTGAGTTTTATAAAGTTCTAGTTTCGATCAGTTTTTAATAGCCTCTTATTTTTAATAGCCGGCTCTTGTGTATTTGCTCCTTACTTTCACCTCGTCAAATTTTTCATTTTTTTTTTTTTTGCCGCCATAAACTAGTACCTGATTAGCTGAAGTTATTCTGATCTGCCAAGATTGTCTGCAAATTCGGCCAATCTGTAACCAGTCCTGACGTTATCTGGGAATAAAGGAACCGCTTAGCATTATAAAACGTAACCCATGACATAACATGCCACAAGTAGGCGTGAGGCCGGCAGTCGGATTACGCACGGCAGAGGTGGGCGATCATCCAACCAATACGGGGAAGAGATGTGGTCAACATCTGGGCATCCTTCAGCTGGAATGTTTCTTTTCGTGACCAGGGCCGCTTACCTAGCGTAAGCTTCTCACTTTCCTCACGCTGCAGAGTGGGCACCGGTCCTATACCCGGGACCTAAAATCCCCACCACATGGGTGGGATCGAGCCCGGGCCGCTTTCCGTGGCCAGGGACAAAGGCAGGCTGCCTTAGCCCGCTACGCCACGGCGCAAGACGCTTAGCAATATATGCTGTGTTTAAATTTTCTTCAGGCCTATTTCCCAACGGCATGGAAACATGCAAGAATTATGACACTACCTAAGCCCGGGAAAGATCCAAGAGATCCTAACAGTCATGGGCCTATCATCCTCCTTTCGTCTATCAGCAAGCTGTTCGAGAAGGTGATACAGCAGCGTCTCCAGTGCATTCTGAATGAACATCAGGTGCTACGTCCTGAGCAGTTTGGTTTCCGGAGACAACACTCCTCAACTCAACAGCTCCTTCGTCCTGTGGATGAAGTGGTTAAAGGCTTTAACAATCGGCACTACGTTGCAGCCCTCTTCCTTGATATTTACCGAGCCTTTGACTCTGTCTGGCATGAAAGCCTCCTACATCGCCTCATTCAATACAATATCCCATCTTACCTTATACACATAATTCATCATTACCTACAAAACCGATCCTTTGTTGTCATGAAGGACAACATCCGGTCCCTGCCCTATGCCATAAATGCAGGAGTACCACAAGGTAGTGTCCTTGGACCCCTGCTTTTCCTAGCGTATCTAAATACTCTTCCAACTCTAAGAGGCTGCAACCTTATCTTTTTGCCGATGATATCGCCATTACAACTGCGTCAAAACGGCACGATATTGCTGTGCAATGAGCACAGATATTTGCAAATATGTTGTATACCTGGTTTGCGACCTGGCGGTTAAAGTTAAATGCCACATAATCCCAAGCAATCACTTTCACCCGACGAGAACTGCAGGACGTACCCAACCTAAGTATAGGTGGTACAGCAATTCCATGGTCAACACAGGCAACTTACATAGGTGTGCTTCTAGTTATGTGCCTCACATGGAAGGACCACTTAACAGCGGTGGCTAACAAAGTTAGCAAAATGATGGCCCTGTTGTATCCGCTATATAACCGAAAGTCGCCGCAACAAGCTCCTGCTCTACAAGCAGGTATTAAGGCCGGCAAAGACCTATGCCTGCCAAGTCTGGGGTGCACCAGCCAAAACCCACCTCTCCAAACTCCAATTCCTTCAAACCCGCCGAATAGTATACCTCAAAACACAATATCCATCTAGACCTATCCTTTCCAAAAAATTTTGACTATATCCTACAATTGTCTCACTCTTTCTACTCAAAATTACCAAACAGTGTGTGCTTAAATTTTCGTTTACGTCAGAAATAATTGCATACATTTCTGTTTCATTAATAGCATCAATTTATACCATGAATACCGTATATTCCGAATGGTGTCCCTGAGCCTCCCTTTGAGCCGTCTGAAAATTACACCAATATTCTGTCAAAGTTCACAAAGTCATATTCATCTAAATTTCAGGATCAATGATGGTTCTGAAGCTATTTTTATAAAGTACTTAATTGGAATTATTTAGAGTACATTTCCAAATATACATATACACATTTCCTAATCCTGCATAAACCTGAGTCTATATCAGGAATTCTGTGTTCCTTAGAGTGTTGCTATCTATAGTGTCATTCTTTATCAAATGTAATAGAATGACGCTAACGAATGCTTCCATTGCTGCATTAGGCGTTTTAAAGCACCTATGACAGCCATGAATACTGTAAAATAACGATTTAATTCCTATTTAGAGTCAGGTTACAGCACTTCAGAACTTAATCCACCAAATTACTCATGTCTAATGTTAAAAATGTAGCTACAAGAAATACGAGTAAGGCGAGGTAAGTATTACTAATGCGAAAGCCTATTTCGTACCTATGTTCTACAAGGGGAAAGCGGTGAGGTGAGAACAGAAAAATGGCGGCCAATCTAGTAGACCTGACAGAGCAGAAGACAGACTTCCTAACAGTCCCAAATACAAGACCCCGGTGACTTCTAGTACATCCCTAGAATAATAGTGAAAATTAAACCTTGTATTATAAGACCTGAAGCTTTCCTGGCGACGAAGATGCTTAAGTTGTTCTCAGAAAGCAAGCCAAATGAAAAGACGATTAGAAATCGCCGTTTCGGAAGCGTACATCGCTCCCATCATCAGGAGCGATATTTATTAAATATTATAGCCACAAATGAATTACGGGATATAACACAAATATAAACAAAGACAAAAAGCTATCACAATTTGCATTACTGAACAAAAGACTGTTTTATCAGTAAATTGAATGCCAAGTCAGGAGATGGCGTGACTATAGAAAATTAATTGGGTCAAAGAAGCGTAACTACTTAACTTGATTATCAAGCTGTATGGATCTGTGCTTCTTATGGCGACGGATATCCATTTTAAGGCCGGTTTCCAGGAGGAGCTTAACTGCAATCTAGCATCACGATTAAGCGTGCTCCTCTCGGAGGAAGTGGCCAAAGGCTCCTTATTCATCCGCTCCCAGTAACAGTCGCATTTTGCCAAGATGGTCGTCTCCCGAAAGTTGGCTCTATGGTCGTTATCAAAACAATGCTCTGCCAGCCCAGACTTCTCAGGTTTCATTAAACGAATGCTCCGTTCATGTTCATTTATTCTGGTAGCGATGGTGCTTCCGGTTTGTGTTATATCGGTGTCCCACATTCACAGGGTATGCGGCACCTTCCGGAACTTGGAAGTCCAATTTGTGTTTCACTAGTCTCAACAGATGTTTTATCTTCGGAGGTGGCTTGTGGATGTCCCTGATGTTGCATTTGGCGAGAATTCTGCTGATTCTGCCTGATAGGTTGCCGGTAAATGGGATGCAGACTATAGCGGTAGGCTTATCTGATGCTTGCTGTATGGACTCACGAAGACTCCAAAAACCGGACGTTCCTTTACGTCCCACTGGGATGCCAGGAGCAGTCTTACATTCCCGAGAACAACCTGAGCATAATACTTGTATTGTTTGATTATAATTATTTTCTAATAATCCATTATGTTTCCATTAAAAGTAATTTCTGAGGCTAGTAGACGTTAAGGCACTTGAAGGAAATTAAACATAATACTTCCTAAATTTGGTGGAGATGGGTTCATATCCCTGTAAGGTTCGGAAGACGGAAACTGCAACACCCAGGGACCAAGTTTTATGGAGAGCATCCTTTCTTTCTGCCATGCAGCTGTTGAGACATCTGCCGATGCAGGTCATCCTTGAAAAATTAAAGAACGTAGCGTTATTGAAATTTGAAGTGACGTAACATTGAAGAGGAGAAAGTTCAGGGTAGGCAATGAACCTTCCCACCAATCGCCTAGCCTCCTAATCTTGAAAGGGGATCATAGAGGTTACTGGCAGATGCCACTTTGCTTGTATAGGAACAAGCAATATTATATGTTAAGAAATGTGAACTATGCCGAAAGTTTAAACAAAGAGTGTTACAAAATAAAAGACACCATGAAAATTAAAGTCAATTTTAGAAATGATTGAAAATCAGGGAAAAAAACTGCAATTGGAGATATAAGAAATGGACTAAAATTTTTAACTTAGCTAATAAAAGAGAAGGAAAAGGAATTTACAAGCAATGGGAGGAATAGAGATATAGGTAATTAAAAGACGAGTGTCGGGAAACTCTAAGCTCCATGGACCCCGGACTCATTTGTGCATAATTTCACCCATTCCATTCACCGTCCGATATCACTTAACGTTGGAGGACGTAAAATTACAAAAAAAAAGGTAATTAAAATGTATTAATTGCAAATAGAGATGTACGAAATGGACTTAAAATATATAATTTAGGCAATAATAAAAAAAAGCAAGCGTTGACTGCAGGAAAGAGGCCTTAGTAACTACCAGATTCGTACTTAAAAACGAGTGAAACTCACAACAATATGAGCTATACTTACATGATCTACTCAACATCTTTTATATACAGCCTACGAATTAATCTTAAAAAGTTTAATTATTAGTTCAAGTTCATGTAAATCAACAAGTTTTTGTAGAAATTATTTGGACAATTACAGAGAACAGGGAATTTAAGCGAGAGTGAAGTATTGAGAAAGGGAATCGCATACAAATTCAAACTAAATTTAAAGGAAAAACAAAATGTTTGGTGTATGCGTCATTATAAGCAAACACTCGCTAATTAGAATCACCAGACAGCCCACATAACACCAATCCCACTAAACACATGCCAAAAGTTAGCTCAAATGGCAATGTCATTATCCTTAGTGAGCTCATGTCCTTGGCTACTGCAGACCGGGTTCATCCTAGCTCGTATTGATATGAGTCACTTTACTGTCCTTCAGCTATATCATAATAGGATATTATGCAACGAGACTGTAATGGTAGTAATTACTTAAAATGCGAGTATCATAATTATCATTATAGTTAAGTTTCTTACGAGTGTTTATGCTCGATCATGTATCTAAATTAAAGGTTTCATTTCAAAGTATTCATTTCTGGTTTGAGTGATGTCTTACAATCGTGAGACTAGTACGTAGTACGCAGACACAGAAATATTGATTACTTTCCTATAAACAGCTGTTAACGTGTGACACAGTTTATCCTAACAGAAAGTATAGCAAACTGAAACAAATTGAATAAATATATGTTGAGAGTTGATTTCAAAATAGAATAGTGAGTCCATATGGTCGATGATTTCATATTATGACTTTGTGGGTTCATAAAAGTCCAATTTGCAGAAGTTCAAAATGCTCTTTATTTCCGTAGAAACAGATTTGTACAGCTCTGATATCAGCAGAATGACGTAGCACTACGTAAACAATCTTCCAGTCCGTCTGCACAATTGCACCTCATTGACTGTTGACCACCCTCTAGCGGCGTCCTGCCGATACTGCTCGTCTAGAGCCAAGAGCCAAGAGCAGGTGCAGGTCACCCGGGTTCTCCCGGGCGGAGGGTTACGCGCCACGGTACCTAGCGCCAGACCACTCGCTTTTATACACGGCCCGCTTTTTATGGAAGTTACCCGAAAGCTGACAACGTCACACGAAGTCAAACGAAGCCTCATGGACCCCCGCGGTGGAGCGAGGATCGTCCAGACCATCTCCGTCTCTTTCTCCCTCTGTTGCTCTCTGTGCCACTCCTTCAGCAAGTGCCAACCAGCCACACGACTGGGTGTGTCTTGGACCCTGGCCTCGGCCCGTCGCAAACGATACCTCGTGGCAATATTTTGAGACAATTCTTCAAAATACACTAGGAATAACTTTTCTGACAACGATTTTATACCTTTTGATATGCTCCAATTCATGAATTGTGAATACAGTTAAGTGCAGAGGTTCTACTCCCATTAGTCCTGGACCCGTAGGACCAAGGACCCGGGCCTCCTTCTACCCGGGAGCGATGGGAACTCCGGGGCTCTTTCCATAGGGCAATACCTGATTTCTTAAAAAGCTCCCCCGCTGAGCACAACGTCAAGACGGGATGGAAGTGGATACGCCACTTACGCGCGTCCACCCCGCAGAGAAGACTACCGATAACCTCGGTGGGGCCGCAGGTGATCTAGCACACCCACTACTAGCTCTGCAGGCTAGCACCCGGGACTATTGAGGCAACCCTCTACCCCCTCCGGGCGGCCCTTGGCGGCCTGGCCGGAAGTACCCATTTACCCGTGAGCTAACGGGAACACACTGCCCCTTCAAGTCCAACCCAATCCGAGCAACTCCCATTCGGGAGGGGCTCGGCTGTTCGGCCCGAAGTTCCTCTAGTAACGTCAGAGGTACCACGAGTGCTAAGGGTCCGCAGCGCCCGCACTTTGGCAGCTGAAGGGGACGGATCCCCTCCCCTACGGGAGAATACAGTATTGTGAATACAGTTTCTCGTACGACTTTCTTAATTTTTTTGGCAACAAGTTATTGGTAACACTGAGTGTTTTCGCCATAATAGCACTCGCGGTACCTCTGACGTTACCAGAGAAACCTCGGTCCGAACTGCCGAACCCCTCACGTCAGGGAGTTGTTGGGTTTGGGTTGGACTCGAGGGGGCAGTGTGTTCCCGACACCCACAGGGAATTGGGTACCTCCGGCCAGGCTACGGCCGCCCGGAGGGGGTAGAGGGTTGCCTAAAGAGTCCCGGGTACTATCCTGCAGAGCTGGTAGAAGGTGTGCTGGATCACGAGGCGGCCCCACCGAGGTTTACGGTAGTATTCCCTGCGGGGTAGACGCGTAAGTCTCGTATCCACTTCCATCCCGTCTTGACGTTGTGCTCAGCGGGGGAGGGGGCTTTTTAAGAAATAGGGTATTGACCTATAGAAAGAGTCCCGGAGTATCCATCGCTTCCGGGTAGAAAGAGGTCCGGGTCCTTGGTCCTACGGGTCCAGGACTAATGGCAGTAGATGCTCTGCACATAACTATGGGTGTAAGTTCAATGTCACTGTTAGTAGTGTCATATTTTCGCTTTATTCTAAACTGGCGCTAGTACTGTTGTCGATCGAAACGAGAATAATCGATACTTGCACTTTCGTCAGCTACAGCTGATTGGTCATATACCAATACGTTAATGAACAGGTGTGCTTTAATGAGATCCATTAAAGTACTGCTACAAGTCGTATAAATACTATAGTTTGGTATGGTCGAGCATAAAAATAAGTCTACTTTTGCTCCTATTATGAATTACATACACTATGTTTTCAGAGTTGTTTCTGAATTTCTATTTCATTGCATACACATGTTGAAGTGTAATAAAGTTTTAAATTTGTGTTGTGGAGATATCTCGTATTTTATTTTGCTTTCCATTAGCGCACTAATCCCTGCGCCATTTACTCCAGGATAAATGGTAATACGACGTGTCACTTAAAGAGGATTTTGCTCCCCTTGTAATATCCCTAGCATCCGAATGGCAAAGAAAATGTAATTAACTAAATACCTTTATTTACCATAAATGAAAAATCTGACCATAGCATGCAGATCTTCAGGGTTGTGATGATAGTTACGAGGTCACCTTTATGTTTCAAATGCTAATAATTGGGAACTTTAAATACATTTAAGTTAGACAAGTGCTAAAGATGACATTTTATTTTGTGAATAAAATTTTGCACATTGTTTTGTAGCCATCCAAAATAAAATTTTACTTTACAAGCCAGTTAAATGGAATTTTCTATCCAGGTAATGCATAGTTATAACGCCTTTGAATTGAATAATAATCACGCAATTTATGATAATTAATCCGTTTGCCAGTAACAGTTGCACCGAGCCTAAGGTATATGATACAAGTGAAACATGCGAAAAGACTGAGAATCTTGACATTTGCACAGTATGTGCCGTTAACCCGTAAGAGTCAGAATAGGCATCCTTTGCCGCCTAACGTAACTATTTTGTTGACTCTAATATAAACGCTGATATATGTGTGAACCACCACTTTTTCTCGGTAGAATAAGATTTGTGTTCAGCTGATAGATATACAGTTTCAAAAAGCTTCGTAAGAGATTTTATAACACGATCGGAAGTTTTATAAGATAGTCAATAGAGAATAAAATCAAATACGGACTATTGACCTCCCCCGCAGTTCAGTGATAGCGCGTTTTTCTCTGGCGTGGGTGATCCGGATGGGATCCCCAATATACCTACAGATTTATTTAACCAATGGAGGTCTGGTCTGGGTTTCACTTAAAGTCATGTAGGAAGTTGCGCTGATGAATAAGCAGCATCCCTAAATGATCAAGTGATTGCTTACCGTCTGGGGAGTCGGCAAAATGACCTCCGCCATCCCCATTCAGCAATCCTTCGTGGCCTTGGCTGCGGCTGAAGGACAGAGCCGCCGGATGATAAAGGTACCTCTGCAAAAGGGAGATACCATAGATGATGATGATTATGATGATGATTATTATTATTATTATTATTATTATTATTATTATTATTATTATTATTATTATTATTATTATTATTATTATTATTATTATTATTATTATTATTATTATTATTATTATTATTATTATTATTATTATTATTATTATTATTATTATTATTATTATTATTATTATTATTATTATTATTATTATTATTATTATTATTATTATTATTATTATTATTATTATTATTATTATTATTATTATTATTATTATTATTATTATTATTATTATTATTATTATTATTATTATTATTATTATTATTATTATTATTATTATTATTAATTATCATCATCATAATCGTCATCATCATTATCATTATTAGAAATCCTTGTGAAATATTCGTGATTATAAAATTATTATAGATTTATTGATATAGTAAAAAGTGCAAACTTATGAACAGTTTATATTTACATTAGTGTGTAACTAACCGGTTTTAACTTTTTAAGTTTTAAAATCGGTTTTAATAATAGTTTGGTAGCATTATGTTATAAATATTAGTGTCAGTTAAAATGTTCATAAAACCCAAGCACTAAAAGACGATTAAATCTAGTGAAATATTCAGAATATCCGAGCTATATCGTTTCCTTTGGATACTAAAACAGTATATTTTATCCTAAAATTGGATAAAGATTCTGTCAAAAATGCAGGTGTGAACCCAAATAGGCATGTTTAGTGAAAGTTCTAGGTATTTGTGTGGGCGTAAGAGTATGTACGTGTTGTATGCATGTTTGTATGTGTAAGTTTGTGTGTGTATATGTGTATGTGTGTGTGTGTCTGTGTATGTGTTTCTCTCACTGAAATAAAACATGAGACGTTCGACATTTTTCAGGAATACAACGCAAGGCTCAAGAAAATTGCTCTCTCTATCCCTCCCTCTCTCTCTGTCTCTCTCACACACATACAGACACACTCAGAGTGTGACTCGAACAGTTTGGGTTATTTATTTATTTTTAACCGCGAAATATGAAAGTATATTTCACCAATAAATATTATAGTTTAATTTTAATGAAGCATTTAATAAAACCACTTGTTCAAATATTTATCTCATTTACAAGAAACAGAATGGCAGTTTGTAGAAGCTATATAAATATGAAAAATAATTAATGCGATGATATTGTGATACCAGCACATTACATTACAACACAAATATACTAAAAGGTTACTTTTGGGAGTTCTTATTAAATTGAAATATTCTACCAAAGAATACTATCACAAAATGTCGCAGTGTACTACAAATCAATGCATAATACATATTGTATAACCCTCTAACATGAACTTTACTTTTAGATGAATTAAGATCCCATTATATTTTCTTAAAACATCAAAAATAGACTAAGATATTTCGAGATTGTACAGGAGAACTGTCTCATACCTCTAGGTTCCAGTATAATATCGTGCTTAAGACCGTGAACAAAATCCAGAGGTCCGAGCTCGAGTCCCGCTGGGAGGAAAGTATGACTGAGAGTGTAAACATTTGTGTGAATATAATGCGTATAAAAGAAATCCTAAATTGACGATTAACATAATATTAAGAAGTGAACATGAGTGGAAATTTGCTGCAGGAAGTAAAACCACTACTGTGACCCTGGATGTTAATTATGCATATCAATGAAACAAAACAAAACAGCATTTTAAAATAAACTGAATCCATTGTAACTCTGCGTCTTTTATGTAAAACCATCTTTCGTACAATGCGCTATTTAAACTTTTGCAGATTCGAAATTTTCCATAAGTGCTGAGTCTGACAGTGCCAGACATTGGCTCATTTCGTTATCTGCTCTACCAGAACTGCGGGCTGATGTTTACAGCAGACATCAACAGAAATACTTGAGTGAGATGAAAATTTCGAAAACTTCTACAATTTAGAAGTTATGATAAGGTTTGAAACAACGCTAGCACAGTCAGAATTTATTGAAACAACAATATAAATGAAAGTTTTCTTCTTGAAACTTTTGAATGAGTTGTGTTATAAATATATGAAATAAACTGCAAGCAATCTTAAATTAGTAGTGTGTGCAACATCCCAAAGCTGGTAATTTCAAATTTGGAGAAAATTTCTTTGTGCTTGTTATATCAGGACTCGTACTCACTTAAGGTATTAGTGTGTTTTGTTCACTGTGATGTCTCCAGGTTTTAGTCCTGAAAATCACAGCTATACATAAGTTGTCATCACTTATTTTTGTGTTTAAATAATCAGAACTTTCTTTCCATTAACTGTTTTAATAAAATTTCCTAAAGAATGCACAGAGATCTTTCACAATTTGTCTGTGTACTCCTATAAAGACTACTGTATAATGTACAGAAACATAAGAAGCTTGTTTAATTGAAAATTGTGACTTCCCGAGTTCGTAGAATCAAAAGTCTTGTTAGCAGAAATTTAAAAACACTCTTATTGCAGTAAGCAGAAGCTTTGTACAACCCTTGCAGCAGCCAGAAGCCGAGACATTGACATACAGCAGTCTTAAAGGTCGTCTCGTTGCTCCAACACACGTAAACAAACAAATGAATCACTGCGGTACAGTTCAAAGGTCCAGTGTCACACAGCTCACAAAATTACAACACAACTCACTCCTTCCCGCACTTCGCCGCTATTTATACCTCCCAGTCATTGTTCTAGAATGCAGTGTTCCATTCCATAACAATCGCGATGGCATCAGAAAAGCGGATAATTCCAGACTTCTCTCCGTTTCTTTCTCTTTGTCGGCAAGTGTTCAGCTCTGTACGCTACAAGGCCGCGCCGTGGCTCAGTGGTTACACCGCTTGGCTCTCACCTTGGCGGCCCGGGTTCGATCCCAGGCGATCGCAAAGTGAGATTTGTGGTGGACAACACGGCGCTGGGGTGGGTTTTCTCCGGGACCTCCCGTATCCCCTGCCATCTCATTCCACCGGTGCTCCATCTTCATCTCATGTATCATCAGTGTCACCACCTGCGGTGCCGTATGTAGTAAAAGCGGGCGTTAAACACTACACATTTCATTTCTGCACGTTACTCTGTCTCTTTCTTTCTTGCCCACGCGCACAGCTCTGGCTTTGCGGTGGCTCCAACACAACAATGTTATCGGTGACAATATAATGTTCATCGTTAAAGAAATCATTTTGTTTTTAGAATAAAATACATAGTAAACATTAAATTAAGTTTTTCTTTAGGAAATACAGTGGAATAGTTTGTAATTGCTTCGGTCACAATGCAAAAATCCATTGGAAATAGTCTAAGAAATTAAAACTTCTCACAGTAAGTGGGCTTTAACAAGTTTACTTTGTGCTTTAACTACTTGTATAGGTAGAGGAAAACTTATCATGTGTATTTCGCCAAAATGCATGTTTCAGTATCAAATATCTTGTATTTATTTATACAAAATGAATGAATGGCATTAAAAATGAAGAAATAAAATATAAATAAAACTTAAAAGAGGTACTTCTTTCTCGTGTGAAAAGTATTATGACAGTATCATAAACTTACTCATCCCTTAATATGAAACAGTATATCGTTTGTATTCTAGACTTTATTAAATATTTTAGGAAACAATGAAAATGTAGCACATTTTTAGCACCCCTCCCAAAAAGTAATACCCAAATTTGGTGGTTTTCAGTATGGTACAACCATGAACTGTCTCTTAGCAATTGTCAATGTTGTTTATATGAAACTTTTAGTTGTTTTTCGTCATTTAAGAGTAACGCTTAAAATCCTGTTTCATTACACACATACAAACGCAAAGAAATATTATAAAATAGTTGCAGGTCTATACAGTATATAAACAGTGCATATGTCATAATATAAATATTTCCTGAAGTAACCGCCTGTTCATAACTAAAGAGAGTAAATTAACAGCCTCATTAATTTAAACCCTCCGGGAGGTATGTCTATTTTAACTGCTACTGGGGCACAAGTCCAGGGGATCACAATAAGGCAACGTAACTAATTACATTTAACAAAAACAAGCTTACATATGATGTGCGTTAATTAGCTATTTATGTTATAATTTACAGTTGGAATGAACTGACCATTTTTAGCAGACGAATTGAGCTTTAAGGTCAGCTGTCCAGGCTGAAGCTGGAAGGTAATAAGGAGAGAGAGAAAGTGAGCATCCCTTATAATGAAAAATAATGAACAAAGGGATCACTAAAATGTTCATATGAATACAAGGCCCAATGAGCCGAGAACTATGCGATACTTTTGTTTGCATGATGAGAAAATAATTTTATAATATTCACCCAAAGAGCTCAAGCAAGTAACGTTATACACAGAACTCCGGTCTTCAAAACCACTGCGCACGCTCTACCCACTATGCCACGAAGTAAGGACTTAAGAGAACTAATATAATTGGACTCTAATGGCTGCCATTTCTTTGGTATGAAGTTAAATATCACTACAAAAATTATTTATATACATATCACGTCAATGCTTACGAATAGTTTACGAGACACAGTAATAATACAATTATATAAAAATGTATATGTGTGTTACAGCTCCGAAGCTTTCTCTAGTCACTAAAACCTCGCAAAATGAATTATACGAGGCATGTTTTTTAAGTCAGTACCGTTTTGCGATTCCACAGCCGCAGCGCTACGGTCCGCGTTCCGTGCATGCGCGCAGGTTACCTACATCTCTTGTCTACGCACTGACGCCATTACCATCTGATTCTTCATTGTATACGTTGGTTACTGAGTGTTTAAGATGCCTCCGACAGTCGTGAGTCCCGCCGATTTTGAAGTACGGGCTGTTATGTGATTTCTTAGTGCTAAAGGCGTAAAACCGATCGATATTCATCGTGAAATTCGTGAAGTTTACGGACAAAACATTATGAGTGATGGAATGGTAAGGAAATGGGTGAGAGCATTTAAAGATGCACAAATGTGCATGATGAAGAACGGAGTGGGCGTTTTTCGGTCGTTACTGAAGATTTGGCGCAGAAAGTGGACGAAAAGGTGAGAGAAAACAGATGCTTTACAATTTCATCATTGTGCGACTATTTTCCTCAATATTGTCGTAGTGTTCTGTATCGCATTGTGACCGAGAACTGGAAGTACCAGAAATTGTGTTCACGTTGGGTTCCGAAAATGTTGACGGATTTGCACAAAACCCAACGTTTAGGCAGTGCATTGACTTTCCTTGAGCGATACCACAATGAAGGTGAAGATTTTTTAGACCAATTTGTTACTGGTGACGAAACATGGGTGGCCTACGTCACACCAGAATCGAAACAACAATCCATGGAATGGCGACATTCATCATCACCCACAAAAATGAAGTTTAAGCAAACAATTTCTGCCCGGAAAATCATGTGCACAGTTTTTTTGGGACAGAAAAGGAGTATTGCTAGGGGAGTTTCTGCCTCGTAATGAGTCAATCAATGCAGCGTCTTATTGTGAGACATTGAACAATTTGCGTAGTGCAATCAAGAACAAAACCCGTCCACATGTGGCTAATCAGACCAAAGATCTCATCAAATCTTTTCAATGGGATACTCTAGATCATCCTCCATACAGCCCTGATCTGGCACCCAGCGGCACTTGAAGAAACATCTGGGCGGTCAGCATCTTCAAGACGATAACGAAGTCAAAACAGTTGTGATACAGTGGTTAACACGTCAGGTGGCAGAATTTTATGAGGAGGGTATTCAAAGCTGGTGCCACGTTATGACAAGTGATTTCACTGTTTCTTTGCTGGAAATTCAGTCATATATATAATTTATAATAAACTGTTAGAACTCTTGATGCAGCTTCTATTTTTAAACTCTATTATAATGCAGTGCTTCCAGTAATAAAATGGAAGCAAAGCAGTAGATTATAAATCTCCATACAGATGATATTGGCATTATTTTGCGAACATAACAGTTTTATAAGGATATGTTAAGGAAACAAATAATTTCTGAAAACAACTTCCATGAACTAAAATCAGTGCATAATGTGGGAACCACGAGTGAAAATTTGTTTAATGTTAAAAAGTCATTAAGTAGATAATTTAAGAGTTTAGGTTAAGTGATTTTAATTTAGGAGTACTTAAGACAATTAGACGTTGTGGTTAACTCAATCAACAAAAGTACATTAGCTCAAGTTTCGGGTAGTTAGAATTAGATGGTTCAGAGGTCAGAGAGATGTACATTCAGTTTGTAAATCAGAAAAAGAAACGAATTCCTAGAATGTTGGAAGTTATAGAGACATACGTTTATTATAGATGAAGATAAAAAGAGAAGTTTCGGTAATGTATAACGTAAGAGCTTTGGTACGTTAGTTATGAAGAGGCAAAAAGCGAGTATTTCTACATAGATATTTGTACCTCATGTTCTACAGTCTTACATTGGGAAAACATTTTAATTCGTAATATTTTCTTTGAAATCATGTTTGGTCTAACATGATAATAGCTTATTATCATGTGAAGATAAGTATTGCAGTTTAAAGACATTGATAATTGAGGTATGCAAAAAGGTCATAGGCAATTTCCGCATTAATATGAAACTTAATTTGAAGCAAATTCTAGGTCCCATTTCTTAAACTATTTTTATATTACAAATAACGTCAACAAAAACAGTTATTTCAATTGTTTATGTAGTTTAATAACAAAGTGTTACACCAGAAGCATGCGCATAAATATGTACCTTCAGATATTTTATCCTAGAAACTGCTAACCCTTGAGTATTTAAGAAGTAGCACCGATTTCTGTTGGATGCTTTATATAAATAAACCGTTTAATGATACCTGTATTGAATTTCTGTAAATTATTGGTTTGTACCAGATATACTGGGGATCTGGAGAAAATTCGTTGTATATTAAAGCTATCACTTAAGCCTTTTAAATGTTCCCGCAAGTTAGAAAAAAGCAATATTGTTACTGGCTTTGAAAACATTTCATGAACATACACATTGCTCGACCGCAAATACTTGTACCTATGCACATTTACACAGTTTCTTCAGATTAGTAGAATTATTTCTGAAGAGTACTAGTACTCCTTATCTGTTTTTTCATAATTTCGATAAGTTATCCTTAAAATGTTTATATTTATTTACGTTTTATAGTACCCTTTCTTCAGAGATACTCCTCTCTCATGTGTGTGTGTGTGTCATCATCCTCATTGCTGTTTCATGAAAGTGTGACTTAATCCTCTGAATTTATTTAGTTTATTAGTATTACATAAAGAATATAACTTACAAACGCACTTTCTCTTTATAAATTACAAAAAGTCC
Source organism: Mantis religiosa (assembly GCA_030765055.1). NCBI lineage: Eukaryota > Metazoa > Arthropoda > Insecta > Mantodea > Mantidae > Mantis > Mantis religiosa. The sequence continues at coordinate 157,095,213 of CM060952.1, read as the reverse complement.
TTCGATAAAATATCTAGATTAAAATTATGGGAAATCCTAGAGAAAAAATGAAATACCAAAACATTTAATAAATGCAATAAAAATGTATATGCAGAAACGAAAATATGATAAATAACCGAGAACCAATACTGATCTCAAACGGCGTTAGACAAAGTTAACCACTCTTTTTATTTTATATATAGACGACTAGATCAAATCATGGAAACAGCAAACGACAGCGGGGATTAATATAGAGACAAGAACAGTAAAACTATGGTTTCCCCAGATGATCAAATATTAATAGTGTCACCAGGCCATTGTTGATCGAGGCGGCAAGGCATTCAAAGGGATGCGCAGTGCAGTGTGTAGATAAAAGCTGGCAGAAACGGTGGGGGGAATGGGACGTATTTTTCGAGAGTTCGCCTTTGTTCTAGCTGGGTCTCGATTGTTTGAGAAATTTCTGGAATTTTGGTAAACTATAAAAAGCAGCCCGCCCGCCAAAGAGGAGTTAGTCGGTAACTAAACGAGTGCAGGTAAACAGCTGTGCTTGTTGACCTTGTATTTTGTATTGTGTATGTGTACGAAGCGTATTTCTACGGAAATAAAGTGCAATTTTTTGTGTTTGTAACCTAGACTTATGATTTCACGAACCCACAAAGTCCCAATGGCAAAAATCGAGAATGATCGTCAACGAATGGCATATAAGTTAAATCAAATAGCAAAAACATAAATTATTTCCATCAGCAAAACATAAGCTATGACATATAGAGGTTAAAGCTGATATTGCATATTGGTCTATAAATATATTTTAAAATTCCATATATGGATATATAAAGTAAACATGGCCATCTGAAATTCAATGTAAATCAATAATCAAGCAGGCCATGTAGATTATGCAACGAATGTTTAGGTTTATTAAAATTCCAAATTCAGAAAATTCCGGAAACTAAATCTTCACAAATTGTGACGTCGGACCAATCAAAATTTAGTACTTCGGTAACCTAGCAACGAAACAGGGAAAAGAACAAATGATTTTATACTTAAATGTCTTTCTTCTTCTTCTTGCTTGCACTCTCGAAGCGTGTAGAGGTGTTTTTGGGTAAAGGCTCTTGAAAACTACAGGAAGTTAGTGGAGTTCACCATTCATTAATGTGTAAGAAACTATTAAAATACACCTGAATACGCGACGCGACGAGAAATAGCATAAGTTGGAAACCGTTGCATCATTCACAAAGCGAAGGAGAAAATTAAACGTTAGTAAAATGCTATACCAGTGAAAAAGTTGCTTGTGAAGCAAAAGATGTCGAGAAATAAATACATGTAAAGTGAATCGGTGTTTATAATTTTATTTCATAGAAAGTAAAATTATGAAACACAAGAACAATTGAAAGTGGAAGAATCATTTAAAGCAATAATAGAATATAGAACCAACAGGAACCAGCATCTAAATAGAATAGCAGAAAATATAATTCCTATAATAGCATATAATTACCAACCATAAGGATGAAGAACTTTAAGAAGACGGAGGAACAGTTGGAAGGAGTAAGGCTTTGGAGCCGGAACAGGCCAAGTGGCCTAAACGGTGTTGGAGAAGAAGAAGAAGAAGAAGAAGAAGAAGAAGAAGAAGAAGAAGAAGAAGAAGAAGAAGAAGAAGAAGAAGAAGAAGAAGAAGAAGAAGAAGAAGAAGAAGAAGAAGAAGAAGAAGAAGAAGAAGAAGAAGAAGAAGAAGAAGAAGAAGAAGAAGAAGAAGAAGAAGAAGAAGAAGAAGAAGAAGAAGAAGAAGAAGAAGAAGAAGAAGAAGAAGAAGAAGAAGAAGAAGAAGAAGAAGAAGAAGAAGAAGAAGAAGAAGAAGAAGAAGAAGAAGAAGAAGAAGAAGAAGAAGAAGAAGAAGAAGAAGAAGAAGAAGAAGAAGAAGAAGAAGAAGAAGAAGAAGAAGAAGAAGAAGAAGAAGAAGAAGAAGAAGAAGAAGAAGAAGAAGAAGAAGAAGAAGAAGAAGAAGAAGAAGAAGAAGAAGAAGAAGAAGAAGAAGAAGAAGAAGAAGAAGAAGAAGAAGAAGAAGAAGAAGAAGAAGAAGAAGAAGAAGAAGAAGAAGGGGAAGTATCGTTATTACCTCTTCATCAGACGTAAAAGTGGTAGCTTGGTTCAAGAGAATCCCTTTGGATTACAAGATTATTGAATTAAACAAGGTATGGACGCAATATTCATCTTAGGGTTATCACAGTATTGTAAGTGTAACATTGCTAGTTGTTTTGCGTAGATAAAAGGTAATAGATAAAATATGTTGATATATTTATGAATTACTAACAAATCTGTATACCCCACACATTCAATGGGAATAATTTCTGACGCCACTCAAAGAATGTAAAAGCCTTAATTTACCATATTTAGCTCTGTAGTTTATTAGTTCCTAAACTCTTCATGTAAACGTCATGAATTAATGAACTCCTAGCTCTAATAGATAACTTTTCTATAGCACATGTGCAACTGTATCCTAAGCAGTCCCTCCCATAGCACCAATTTATAAACATAACATTGCTAGTAGAAGCAGCTTCAAGTTCTGCAGAAGTGGATGGCTTCTTGTGAATCTGGCGGTTTGATTTCATATGAAAATACTGGAGATCACGCAAGCATACTGGCAGATGGGGTGTTCGTTGAAATTCAAATTAGGGCACTGCTTGCTACATCCGCAGCACAAGGGGAGGGGTTCCAAACAGAATGGTGTGTCGTGGTGGCACTTGGTGTTTGGACGGGAATCCAAAAAATTCGTCTTAGCGACGGTATGCGACGTTCGCTTCGGTTTAGAGGAACGCCGATAGAATTTCTGATTATACCGCTGTCTGTCGAACTCTGTGTTTATTCCTCCAACGTTTGGGTGTGTCGATGTGTGGACGGGCGAGCTAGCTTCGAGAAAAGGGAATAGGATAAAGGGACTATACAGATAAATCCGTTTTCTATTGTTTTGGTTGCCATTTCTTATTGCTGGCGTGACTACTAGTGGTGGTTTAGCGAAATACCGAAGAGAAGATCCGGCAGAAATCCTCTTAGGATCAAAAGCCTTAGATAGTATACAAAGGATGCTGCAGAAACTTTTTCCTATATATCGTCTACCTCCTGTAAAGAAATTCATTTTCTGAAGATTTGTATTTTGTAACACATATCCAGTAGGAATACAATAGATGACATTGTCACAAGCCTACAATACAGAGCACAAACACAGTGTCATTCATACGAATCTTATAGTGTAAAAGTCCAATGAATTAAACTAAAATGGCGGTTCTATTTATGAACTCGAAGTGTGGGGGACGACCATCATTGTTTGAAAACCTAATACAGAGTGTGGGGAGACATACTTTTCTTATATAAATTAGAGAGTAAGAAACAAAATTTTAAAGCAGAAGAATAAACTCCAGTAGGTGTCCTCTTGAGCCCGGTTGCTTGATGGATGATGATGATGATGATGATGATGATGATGATGATGATGATGTGTATAAGGGGGCTCAACTACGGCGGTCATCAGCGCCCTTTAGAAAGCAAGTCATGGCAAAAGCCAGATATAAAAATTTCTAAAAACTATAAGTATTAATAAACCTATTAAAACTGCACACACATATATATTTAAAAAACGAAATGTCAATCAAAACCTGCTAAAAATTTCCTTCACTAAATCCTAGAGTGTAATCTAGAAAAGAATCTAAATACCTTCTCCACTACTGTGTTATCATCCGCTAGCATTTCTGCAAAGCTGGCCGGCGATGCAGAGACGTCCTAAGGTGTGCTAGGTTAAAACACTCTAGCAGCACGTGTCGTACAGATAACGCTTCATTGCAAAACGGACACACTGGAGTAGGCTCCTTTTTAAAAAGAAAATTATGATTAAAAAGCAGTGCCCAATACGCAACCGAGCCAAACTCACCTCCTCGCGACGAGATGACCGACAGGAGGTAACCCAGGGAATCGGAAGTTCTTTCACAGATCTAAGTTTATTATTGCGGAGAGCGGACCACTCTTCCTGCCAGCAGGTTTGCACAGCTCTCCGCAATACAGCCCTAAAATCTTCCGATGTCACAGAGGGTACTCGAACCCTGGGCTTCATGGTAGCCGTCTTGGCTGCCGAATCCGTCATTTCATTCCCCCGCAAGCCTACGTGACCAGGGATCCATGCAGCTTGATGGACGTAGAAGGGAACAAGTCAACAATAACAATAAGAAATCAAACAATAAAAGTCATCCTCTTAACCAGGAACTCAGAGGGCAGGATCTTAAGAACCCTCTGTGTCCATACATGCAATTGTATTTGAATACATTATTACATTCCTCATATTTGCATATTACTTAAAAGGTACATCTATAGTAATTTACTCTATATGAATTTGCTGTAGTGCCATTTTGTTAAAATTCTGCAGTCATGAATGCAGAATGGATAACATAAGTTCAGCAATTTACTGACATCAAAAAAGAAAACGGGAAACATGCACAAAATCACGTACCAAGACATTTATTCACTTACGAAAATTTGATTGCCACAGCAGATTGATCCGTATTTCTCTTTATATCCTTCTCTAATTTAATCCGTCACAGTAACATATATGTACCGCTCGCAAAACGCTGGCAAATGCTCAAGCGGAGCGCTGTTGCCAAGCGTGGTGCCTGTACCGGCAGAGATTATGTACATAAGAGCATGTTTTACACGCCAACAAGGTTCTGCCTATTTTACCTGTAATTAAGCAACACATTAAATATTCCTAAAACATTAAAATCTTACTTTGACACACGTCACAGCAAGCACGGTTTCCAATCCAGTGACCTACTTTCTAACTTCGTAATCTTTCCTGGAGATTAAAATACATTCATGCTCCCGTTTCTAAGCATAAAGCTGATTTACTACAAATTCATGACACTGTATGTGCACGACGTACATCATAAGCTTCTACAGTTAATTGATGGGTTTTTGTGCCAGCTTAGAGTGACATGTTCATGCATACGGATAACAAACACTGGAGAAAATATATGTGTAAAATAATAATTTAGTATAACATTAGCAATATTCAGCTTGAATACAACTCACGACTTAACGATGCCGTTCACTTTAACAAAATAACAAACCCTACTTTGAAAACGAACTGAACATTAAACCAGTCTGTTTCAAACTACGTGCAATAGGTGAACTGTTTATTTATTTATGATAAAGTGTTTTCAGAAAGGAATTTTGTTGTTTTCTCGCTTATCTGTGTTGAATGAATGGATGTTGGGTAACCATAACCATATGAAAGACACTGTAGAAGAATTGTTAACCACTGCACATATACATTTACCTCACAGTTGACGAGGAATTTGAATTTTTTGCAGAAAATTTGGCATGTGAATACCTTTGTGCTGGCGAAGCCAACGGTACGTGGAACAGGTGCTTCCGATGCCCCATCATTTCTCACAACGGTGAGAACGGGCAATAGGCCCGAAGAATTAGGAAGAATCAGTACCAAAGCTCGCCCGCCCACAGTTGCGGAGGGACATAAATAGTGGCGGATGGAATTTGGTGGATGTGCAAGAGAAGTGTCGTGCCCTGTTATTGAATTCTATCCTGACAGCCATCAATGGCCAAAGTAACCAACAGGATATACAGTTCAGCAAACAAGTGATTGGAGCGCATATGGTAGCTCCTGCAGCCTTTTGGCAGGTGCGAAGGGATTATGAAAGAGTTTTGCCTTTAATTGCAAGGACAACAACGACGTTAACATCCAAAATCATATATAAGGAATTAGTAAAGGATTTCTTGGGAGTACCGGAAATTGTTTTCAAATATCCAAATACTCCTTGGAAAAATATATGGAAACTCTTCGGCTATCGTTTTGTACCATTGGACTGGAAAGTAACCTTGTATCAGTTGTTAGCTTGGAACTTTCAGAAGGGAGCAACAGAGCACCCGCAGATATGGTTGACTTTTGTTTTCTACCATTACTGCCGTAGTGTCGAGCAATCGACTTTGTTAGAGTTTAAATCATGGCTAAAGGCTGAAAGATACAGGATGAGACGATCCCCTAACATATGGAAGCTCCTGAATAAGCATTTGGACTTTAATTTATGAGACTTACAAAGAAAAAAATCAGAGCCTATCCTTCTTCCTTATCTCACTTAGCAAATATATAGACTTATTTCGTTTCTAAAAAAAAAAAAAAAAAAAAAATTAGCGAGGATAAGTTATTCCAAGTATTGGCACAAACGTGTTTAGAATAATGCAAATACTAGATTGCAAGTCAATATTGTATTGCAAAGCAATTTATAATTAACTTGTGCAATATTATTAGTATTTGTATAAAAAGAGTAAAAAGTGGCGTGTCGTTTCCTTGACAACATCAACGAACAAGAAAAATGGCTGTCTGTTTGTTACGCCTTGTAAACAAAATAACAATGGAAAGTGGGGAGCACACAGGAGAACAATTGAAGCAAAAGAAAGGACGGTAATTTAAAAAAAAATAGATTGCACTTGCCCCCCCCCCAAAAAAAAAACGTGCATTGCTCACGTTCTAAGTATTGTACAGATTGTATTTTTGTACGCTCATGATCTGAAAATAAAAAACATCCGAGCGTAATTAATAATATAATGTTCTCAGAGCAGACGCGTGAGATGCGTGTACCACATTCGGCAGCGCTGGTAGGAGGGGTAAGCTGAGGATTCACTGAAGTCTACAGTAGGGCCCGCCTCCATATGTCCTTAACTTTTGCGCAGATTATAGTGATAATGAGACCACATTGGATTTACAAGACTGAATCACTTTACTAATCTGTGAATTGCGTATTTCCATTAATATAAACAAAAGTAACACATAGCTTCATTCATTATCACTTAGAAAACTCAAAATTTCTTGCAAGTACATGAATAGGATGAGAAAAAGTAATGGAGGTATTCTCAAATCTGAATGGATCTTCCTATGGATAGTGTGACAAAGACAATATTGTGACTTCGTGGGCTGGTAGAAAAGTTTTGTTTGCACAAATTTAAAACTCTCTTTATTGCAGTAAACAGAAGCTTTCTACAACTCTTGCAGTAGAAAAAACTCGTGACATTGAAAAACAGCAGTCTTCAAGGTCAACTCGGTGCTCTGTCTCACGTAAACAAATGAAATAAATTACTGCGTTACAGTTCAAGTAAGCAATGTCGCAATAACCATCACACAACTCAACTCCACTGCAACACAACTGCCGCTCTAAACAACTTGCGGGGCTTTATATACTCCAGCCATGATTTCTAGAAAGCTGCAGACCATTTGATAACAATCGCGACGGCATCAGAAAAGCGAAAAATTTCAGAACTTTTCTCTTTCTCTCTCTCTCTCGGCAAGTGTCCAGCTCTGCGTGCCATTCTCTGTCCCTTTCTTTCCTGCCCACGCGGCTTTGTGGCGGCTCCAACATAACAGTGCGATCGGTGACAATATTAATAGTAATTCAATAAATGGGTACATATGGTTTACAAAAAATAGGGTATTAAAGGATCCTGAGATACGAAATGATACAGAAAAAAATCAAGAGTTTGACTAAGGGATTAGAAATCACTTTTGTGGAAATAGCTATTGTTACAAATGACCATTCCAAAATAAGGCGAGTTAATGCACAAACTTAACAAGACACTTTTCGTTCACAATTACTCTACTCGCCACTCAGGATCTTTCGCATCAATTCGATATTCTTCCTCCCTTTCTTTCGCGCCCTTTCATTGTTATCATGTCCATTCTTAACGTACTATTACATTACTTGAATCTATAACTTATATAATTGATTTAGCATATGTTACTGAATTTACGTTACTCATTATAACAATCATCTTCTTCATCATATCACCCTTTATCACCCTCCAGGTTACTAATAACCGAATCTTCTAAGATATTATTTAGAATAATTGACTTCAAACGATAATCCCACGATACAAAAGAACATAGAATACAACTATTAATCATAAGTTACCCTCAATTAAGTGAATAAAATTCAATAAAATTCCATAATTTTGTTCCTAGATAATATAAATAGAGTCATTTTAAACTATACATAAAACCATACAAGTAATATACGATTTCAAATATTGATTAATAAATCAAGTTATTATATTGCAGTGACTGTTGCAATATTGTGCCAGGAAAGTACAAATCATCAGAGATTCCTTTATTGACTTGGGATTGATAAAGTCACGTAATCTTTCTGTCCATATTTAACCAAAAGGGATAATTAAATGTCTCTCGACTGAGTAAGCTAGAGATAATATCACAATTGTTAGTGACCTGAATCTAGCAGAAAGAAATCTAGCGATTAAGAATACTGTAACTTTGTGGGTTCGCAAATTAAAAGGCCGAGTTGCAGAAATTAAAAATCTCATTTATTTTCGTCGAAATACACTGTCCAATTCTCACGTAGCAACATTACATCAATCTTCCATGGTCGAGGACAATAACAAACACTTGCAGCTGATTACATTAGCTCTCGTTACAACAACACTGACTGTTACACAACAACTGCTTCACAACTGTCCTGCTAGCGTGTCACAATCCCTTTTATATCTCCATTCATGATTGCCGGACTGTTCTGTCAATCACTAGAGGTTTCTGGAAAACAAGGATCTAGCTACATAATATACATTCTATCGCCTTTTAGAAGCGTAACCTAATCTAAGCCGGCGGGGCCTTTACATCTGTTATCGCTGCCGCCGGTGCCCGCTTACAATAGCCGCGCTATCATTAACTACTCAGCAAGGCTCATTATTACCATGAAACTATATCCGCCGACTGTCTTCTTATTGCGCCGAAACTTTAATGCCCGTGCCGCGACAATACAGTAAGCTTTTGCTTGGCGTTTTAAGTTACGAAAGCCCGTCATTGCTCGTTTGTAAGGGTATGTTTGTAAAAATTAAGGACTCCAATTCGCTCTTTTCTCAGTTTGTGAGTTGTAGGAAAAACATCGGATAAAACGTGGCAAAAGTACAACGTGTAGAACGTACACAGACCAATATTAATGAGTAAACAGTGAGATAAGTGAAATAATAATTCGTAAAACAAATTACAAAAACGCGTGTAAAGAAGCAACTAAATGCTGAACAAAAGAATGTTGACGCAGCACTATCTGACTGATAAATATGAATGCGCCAGAGAACGTAGGGTAGGAATAACAAATTATGGTGATAGTTTATTCTGTTAAAATTGTGGAACGTTTAGGAATACTGGTGTGCTTTCGGGATCCAAATTCTTTACAATAGCAGTTCTTTACGATGAGCTTACTGATTAACGTGTTACTAAAGAGAAAACCTGTAATATTAATTCTTTGACTGTAACACCTACCATCCTATCTCCGAGCCGCAACTCCCACGCAGAAGCATTTTCGCTGATATCGACAATCCACCGGGATCACCCTGAGGCGTGCTTCATATCCTATAACGAGAGAGTTCTCAGACACGATTGACGACAGATAAAATAACCATTACCACCCACATCACCTAGTGATTACCCCATCCAAACATGGCACTAACAAAACAGCGATTACAAACTTCGCCCACATGGTAAGGGGCCTATCATAGGAGCTCTAGAAATAGCAACATTCCTTTTAGCCTTTCGCACGCATACCGCAGGAACATACTGATTGTAAAATATATATATTTGGTGTTGCACTCACTGAATTTTGAGGATGGAGGCCACTGTCAAGAAGAGCATTGTCCACTTACATTGTATAAATAGAAAACGGTTACTGGAAGTGCATAATTATTTTGATCTCGGCTTCATTCTATTAACAGTTCTAAAGTAACAATGTATCCGAAGACAATATTTGACTTCCAATCTCCGTTAGGTGAGTTGTCCGGATAAGGTATTTTCCACGGTCATGCCTTATCCTCAGCAGACACTTTAGGCTCCATTTGACTCTGTTTGTTTATGCATTTCACCTATTTCATTAATTCGTAGTCAGATATGACCTACCAGATTATATTAAACATTGAAGGATGAATAAAAAATTGACGCATCAAAGGAGTATAGCATAATAAAGGACATAACTTAAAATGTAATACAACAGAAAGTTTAACTGAAAATGTAATTGTTTTCAACAAACAACAGAAATGTCTGGTCCTGCGCCATGGCATAGTGGGCTAAGGCAGCATGCCTTGGTCCCTGACCACGGAAAGCGGCCCGGGTTCGATCCCACCCATGTGGTGGGGATTTTAGGTCCCGGGTATAGGACCGGTGCCCACTCAGCATCGTGAGGAAAGTGAGGAGCTTACGCTAGGTAAGCGGCCCTGGTCACGGATACCAACGTTCCGGTTGGGGGATGCCGAGATGCTGACCACATCTTCTCCCCGTTGGATGATCGTCCACCTCTGCCGTGCGTAAGTGCGCGTGAGGCCGGCAGTCGGGTTGGTAGGCCTTGGCCCTCTGAGGGCTGTCGCGCCATGGGTTATTATATACAACAGAAATTTCTGAGTATTGTAATTTATTTTTGGCATGAACATCAGCACTACAAACATACTTATGTATTTTACAATTGTTCTAAGTCAAACACTTATCCGTTCCATCACCCATATAATAAATAGCGGAGTATATTGTAATAAAAGTGCTGTTCTATAAGCTAAGAATATATTGAACATTATATATATTTATTTATTTCGTGAAATGTGCTATTATATGTTTCAAATGGCAAGAGTTCTCGCCTGTAGCCAGTCAGATGCGTTAGCCTTCAGCGTTGCCACCTCGTTATCCCCACTCTTTTTATATTTCCCTCTCTCTTGCACACTTGCGAGTGTTCGTGGCGCTAACGCAAACTGAATTTTCCTATGTTTTATAATAATACAGTTGTAGAAATCACAATTGCAACGTGAATATTTGTATATTACGCAAATATTTAAATGTTTAATTTAAAGTTAATTATAGTTTATCTATTACTTATTTTTCTAATCCAATGAAAATACCAGCGGTACATCCGTATAGCTGTGAATGTTACTTACGTTAAGAGATAATTGATCATTGTCATTGTCTTCAACGTCTGAGAACTGCAAATTTATGTCGATAGGTTCCAAAATCTCGTTACGTGCTATTTCTTTCCAAAAGTCGTCTTCTTGTCGTTTATCTGATGTCTCACGCAGTTCTCCACGTCTTGTTGTGTTGCTTGTAAATTTCTTCGTAAATAAGTCGTTCAATGTCAGTCAGTTTAAAAATATCATTCCTGTTTGCAACATAATTTGAGCTCACATTAACTCTATTAAATTGTTCTAGCAGTAGTAAGGGGGAAGTTGGATCGTGTCTCATTGCTCCAGCTGATAAACGTTTTCAAGAATGAGTAACTGAATAATGCTTCTTTGAACTCTCTAGAGTAAATAGAGATTACGAACCATTCACAAACAAAGATATAATGTCAGCAGACACGTTCTGCCAGACTAGCAAGGAGTGTATCGTTTCCTCTCATCGAATTTAACAAACACCATGGCTTATTCAAAATACATATTTATTCTACCACGTCATGTCATATGTTTACGTTTCAGTTCTAAGTAATTTCAAATATTTGTTCATATGCATGCCAGCCAATAATGATATTCATTACAGTGCTTACGTCGCTATGCATTGTTATAATAGAATGGTATCTACTTTATTTATTTGTATTAGGAAAACTATTTCAGCTAAAAATATGGGGTTGTTATAGTTATGGTAAATATATTACTCTCTTCTTCCTCGTGGATTACTTTTTTGCAAATTCTGAATATTTGTCTTAGCACGAATAGTATTTAGTAGAGATTGATTAGTTTGCCACTCCCACACACCACTTAGTGGGACTGCCATACGACAACACCGCAGGACTCCGATTGGTTGCTCACCTAGTAGCGCTCAAGAACAAACACCTTCTCATTTGAAACACATTATAGATTCTTTTGAAAATTCATAGCCATTTACCGAAGATTCAGGACGTTGTTTGTTGTTTCATCTCGGTCTAAGATATACAGAGTGAGTAAAAATTATGTTACAACGGTTGTAACTATTTTGCTATAGTTTTGTGAAGCGATATTTCTTTTTAGAAAAGCTGTAAGATATGATCATGTTTCTATACAACTATGACTGTGAACAGGGCGTGAAATTTTTTTAAATGGAAAAATTATGTTTGTGTCCTCAAGTCCCAGAATATACACGTAGATGCTTTTTTGAAATGCAATTTAAATTTATTAGGACGTATTAGAGCACATGAAATTTAAACCAAGAAATATTATTCATAACAAAATTTGTGATGCTCAAAAGTTGCTCAAAATGGCCTCAATGCACCTCAATGCACCTGATCAGCTGCATTATTGCCAAATTCTTCATTTTAACTCTTCAAGATCCTTTGATGGGTCCTTGTAAACCCTGTAGTTAAAATTTCCCCACAAGTCATGTCAGCAGATTTTGGCGGCCATTCAATGCTTCCTCTTCTGCCAATTTATCTTCCTGGAAATTCATATTTATGTAGTTCATCACCTGTCTTCCATAATGTGCTGACGTGTAGATAAATGTGGGTTTTCTTCCACTGATAATAAAATATCCAGAACCTTATCATCATCTCTAACTCAATTGACCTTCCCTACTTGCCTTACTTTTAACACTTCCAGTTTCATTGAAATGTTTCAGAATTTTGTTTACAGTAGAATGAGTAATCCCTCGTTCTGGATGCATTTCATTAAACACGACACAAACCTCTTCTTGGGTCCTCCTCCTATCACCATATCCGAACATCGTTGTATTTTAGTAAGTTTTGCCATGGCTAACTTTTTCAGGAATATTTTTCAATGAAGTAAGCATTGTTGTCCTTATTATACTTGTCACCAATCTAGAAAGTGATTGACATTTCGTACGGAGAGAGAGGTGACGTTGCCGCTTATTGCTGCCACATTAAGAGCACGTTAGGATTACGCGTGCGAAGGTGATTCAGTTGCGACTGCAATGGGTATTTTATTATTATTAATTATTTATAATGCAATAGTACAGTCGTGGATCTACATGCAAACTCTAGAACATGCAAGAACACATCAATGCAAAGATCATCGTAACAAAAGGGGCATACCTATGACATTTTGATGCTTATTGAAGTGAGAAAATGCCACTTACACAATGTTTTCCGGGAGTTGCTAATTTATACCCCAAGTCTTCTTTAAAATGCTTTTCTTTCCCAATCTTAACCTTAATGCCTTTACTGATACCTACGCACGTGAAGTCCTATCAAGTACTTCAGAGAATGGAATACTAGACTCCCCTTTTTATTTCTCCTCTTCGAAGTATTCTCCCACGGAACATATTATTTCCCGTGTAAGTCCTTTAATTGGAATACCTTTACCAAATATAGTTTTATTTGGTTCCCGAGCATTTTCAGGATTTCACTTGTCATTATATTTAGACATAATTAAACATTCATTTAACACAATTGCAAATGATCACAACACGTGCACAGATACACGAACTCACACACAAGTAAACCAAGGCAAATTGCCACAAATAAAATGCAAAGTAACTTTCCAATACAGGATCTCTAACTGTGAGGGCATTCTGTTTATGCAGCGTTATCAGAAGAAATATAAAAACCTAGGTATTGTTTTTACTGCAGCGTTTGCGTAACTCGCTTGCCCACAAGTCATGCTAAGCACGTGTTAGAATATCAGTAACCAAGGTTTAGCGTCTAACATTGTCATGGAAACGTCTTGACTCTATTTGGTCCCTCTAATCGTTACCACCCGTTTATTTACAGCGTTTTTCCATGTGCTTACTGACTGCCAATCACATTCTAGTCTGGCGACCAGTATAGCTTAAATTTAGTCTGTATTTGTTCAATCCAAAGCCACATATTTGTGTAGTCTACTGCATTGTTTAATTCAAGACCTACTCAATTTTAAGTAATAATGCGTTTGCCTTTAATGGCGTACATTACACATGTAGTAAGGTCCTAATACATTTGAATTGCAGTTTGTAAGGGTATTTGTATGTTCTGAGACTTGAGGACTGGAGGAGTGCAGCGCAAAGAAATGTCATTTACAAAATCACATCCTTTATTTATAGTCATAGTAATGTGAGGATATGTTGATATCTTACATTTTTTTACAAACTTTGCAATTATTTCCGTGGTTGCAAAACGTGTGTGGGGCCTGGCATTATCATGCTGCAGGTGTAAGTTGGTCTTCTTCTCTGGCCCTAGTCTGAAAATTTGGGCTTTCAACTTAGTGTCATCTTGTAGCGTGCTGAATTGACAGTTGCTCCAGGCTCCAGGACATCCAAAAGAAACACACCCTGGATATTCCAGAAGACTGTACACATTACTTTACCTACAAATGGGTGTTCTGAATTTATTATTTGTTGGAGAATTCGTATGTCACCATTCTATAGACTGTCTTTAGGATTCTGACGATGCTATTCAGAAAATTCTCACTTTCAGCTTCATATAGGTCTAGAAGGTCCCGAAAATTTCCATTCGATGATTTTTTTGTTCCTCTGTAAGCATCCGCGGCATCCTCTTACGCAGACTTTGCGATAACCAAGACGTTCCAACTTGTTTCCAAGCATTACAGTCGAAGTTCAGGTTTGCACACAAATCTTTAGTCATTATCCACCGATCAGCACGGATGAGCTCTTCATTGTGAGGGGTGACAGTGTGTAGGGTCGACAAGGTCGTTGCTTGTCATGCACACCCTTTACACCACTTCTGTCTCATTTAATTTCCTTCATTCCGTGTTATTCAGCTTTCTTCTGACGTTTCAGTTGTGCTTTCAAGATACCCAGTGAAATTTTCAGGGCAGATGGTTCAGATATTAGCTCAAAGCAAAGCAGGAGGATCACGTAATCGAGCTGGAATCGTTAGGAATGTATGTGCCCATATTCTATATGTTTTAAAAGAATAGTGTATGCCCTACAGTCAATTTACTCCTCTCCAAATCCAATTTCCAAATACCTGTCCATAAATGAGGCTGAAGTATAGACTCATTTATGTATCCTTCAAATTCAGACATTGGTAATGAAATTTGGACCGTTGTTTTGTTTTTCACAGAGTAATTACGTTGACTTAAAGTTGAAAGATACTTTTTGGAGGATCTAGTTCCTTCTTTCATAAATGTATCACATACTTGCATTATTTTCCCTAGATTTTGTATTTACTTAGCGAAAGTTTTCCTACTACTTGTCATTTGCAACATATTTTTTCTTTGGGTTACTGCATTTCTGCTGCTGACATCAGTTAATTGAGTTTTTGCCAATCTCCTATTTGCAGGGTTATTTATTAAATGAAGCACTTTTTATGTTCTAACACCCCCGGCTAATTAAGGGGAACGAAGGACATGTGTAATAACGCAAATTAGAAATTACGTACTTTTGTTGCCAGTTTTCCATCAAGAATTTGCTTTATTTATTTTACGTTAATTTTGTTACATTATCTTTTGAATTCAGTGGATGTGAAAACTAATCAAGCCGTTGGTACATCGCTTTCTGGGGCAAAGTGTAATGCCCATTCTGTGTACCTCTACGTACCATATGTATCATAAGGGTGGTACAGTATTGGAGTAGGGATATGGTCTGTGACCCTTCCCTACCTAAACCAGGAGCCACTATTTCTCAATCAAATAACTCAATTTGCCCTGTTGGCCCTAACTAGGCTGAGAGCGGGTTTTCCAGTGGTAGAAAATCCCCTCA